>RWGY01000005.1:3119797-3719797 GCA_007726485.1 Eragrostis curvula
ATAAACTGCTATATGCTCATTTCTTTTCAGAAGAGTTTCATATTGCTTAAAGTATTAATGCAAATTGTAAATAACAAAGTCTTCAAGTACAAGTTCACTGAGAATGAAACACATGAAATTCAAAGATTAACTAAAAAGTGGAAACATCAAAGAGTATATTTTACAAAACTACTGATGGATTAAAAAAATATCGACACTGCATAGTTAAAAAGTCATAGCAGTGCATTACAAACAACAAGTTCAAAAAAAAAAAGTTCTCGCATAATTACATATTTAACACGTATCGCAAACTACAGACTGAGTGGTTGTTTGTATCATAGAGCTGCATGTTTTAGTTGGCTGAGTTCTGAATTCATTAGTTTCGCTTAAAGGACATAATGAATATGTAGTTTCCCATAAAATATTTTAAATGTGTAGTTTCTTGATACAAGGACACTGATTTGTATTTCTGCCATAGGGTTTCCTAATTATGTAGTTTATGATAACTTTGCCAACATACCAGGTTTGTGTAAGTTCCTAAGAATTAAAATGGAAAGACTATTTCCAGTTTGCATGATTTTTTTTGGGTTATTGGAAAGTACCAGTAATACGAGCAAGCTTGCCCAAGGATGATAATATCCTGCAGCCACGACCGATTGGAGAAGGAATCATATAATTGTTCTCCCTATGCCATTTTCAGGCAGCAGCAGTCCGAATAGAGGTCAAAGGTAGCAGTCCGAATAGAGATCAAAGGTGGCCAGTGGCGGGACGCACACATGCAAATGGATGGGGAGCCGTGGAAGCAACCACTAATCTCCGAATATTCAACATTTGTTGATATCAAAAAGGTGCCCTACCCCTCACTGATAATCAACGGTAGAGACGTTAGGAGACAAGATTTTGTATACGCCTATGGAGCTGTCTAAAAAAAAAAAAAACTCTCAACTTCCAGCTTGGAATCTCGAACTCCAGATACAATACCGACCAAGATTGCCCAGAATCGTCACTGTATATTGATGCAACTGTGTCTTGTTTGATCTGGCTAGATTCTTAACTGAAATTCTATGCACCGCATCAAGTTACTTGCAGGTACGTTTAGTGATCTCAAGACAGTACCCTGGACCATATTAGTTGCTACAAAAACAAAATATGGAAATATGGGAGAGGCAAGTTGCCACTCTGTCTTTCTTTATGTACAAAGGAAACGGTAAAACAGACTAAAGCTCTAGTTTTTCTTCTTTTATTTTTTCTTCAACCCGTAGAGCACTATGACCTGTATTTCCTTCAAGTTGTTTTAACAACTTGTATCACACTAATCTATTATATATATAATTGACGAGAAAAATGAGCCACCATGTTCGCTCTAAAATGCTAGAAATTCTCACGTTAATCCGAGAAAATAAGAAGAAAAAATTACCCACCACTACCATTATGAAACAATTAGTCACAAAACCCCCTATAAATATTTATAAAATAGATAAATTCAGAATAATAAAAAATAACCAAAAATACCCCTCGCACTTATTTCTAAATTACCTACCATGCCATTATGAGTAAAAAAGCTAAATTTTTTAAAAAATACACTTCACATCTATTTCTAAATTACCCGCCTGCCATTATAAGTCCAAAAAATAACTAAATTTGGGTTATAAAAGATAGATAAAGATATCCCTAAGTTTTATTTCTAATTTACCCATCATACCATTATGATTCTAAAATAGCTAAATTATGGCTTGATGAGTGAGCAAGCTGAAAAAAAGCTATGACAATTACCAGCCAATAGCATGATAAAGAAGCGAGGATGCGAGAGAGATAGCGCTTGGCGGTCATTGCTCATAGCCGAGAGTAAGGGTGACTGAGAACCGAAAAACAAGTTAGAAAGTGGAGGACGGGAAGAACTTTGAACGAGAGGGGGACGAGCAAGAAATCTGAACAACAAGATGACCAACCTACCAGTAGGAAGGCGAGGGGGGAAGGTGACACGTGATGGTAGTGGTTCTTGCAGGAGTGGGCGACAAGTAGGCAGGACAGATAACGAGTTAGCAGAAGTACCAGATGAACAAGTGAGCTGGACAACAAGCCATGGTGACAACTAGCTAAGCATCATTACGAGCAGGCAAGGAATTCGACTGTAGGAGAGAGAATATAAACGTTTATTACAAAATATCATAAAATAACTACATACAAGTTTATACAATTTATACTATTATTGATGTAAAAACAGCCACGCAAATGCGCGGGCAGCCATACTAGTTTTGATTAAAGTAGCTGCGTGGGCATGCGTAACAGCCAAACAGGGCATATCTATCTATTACTATATATATAATTGACCACGAAACGGAGCCACCACGTTCGCTCTAAAATCTTAGAAATTCCTACGTTAATCTGAGAAAATAAGAAAAGAAAATTACCCACCACTGCCATTATGAAAAAATTAGTCACAAAACCCCCTACAAATATTTATAAAAAAGGTAAATTCGAAATAATAAAAAATAGCCAAAAATGCCCTCGAACATATTTCTAAATTACCCACCATGCCATTTTGACTTAAAAAAAAGCTAAATTCGGAATAATAAAAAATAAACAAAACTACCCTTCACATCTATTTCTAAATTACCCACCATGCCATTATAAGGGAAAAAATAAATAAATTCAGAATAATAAAAATAGCCAAAAATACCCCTCACACCGATTTCAAAATTACCCACCATGCCATTATGAGTCCAAAAATAAAATTTGGAATAATAAAAAATAGCCAAAAATACCCCTAATTCCTATTTCTAATTTACCCACCATACCAATATGAGTCAAAAATAGCTCAATTTGGAATAATATAAATAGCAAAAAAAATACTCCTAATTCCTATTTCTAGATTACTCACCTTTTCAAATTTAGATTAATAAATAAATCTATTTTAATATTCTAAACACAAGTGAAAAAAGTAAATTCAAATGAAAGTTAATATATTTTCACTTTAAATTGTTAGGAAATACACCTTAGAAAACCACATGAAAAATATAAACAATATAATAATTTAAATCACATCCTTAGCTAAAACTTTACATGCAATGCACCTTTCATTAGAATCCAAGTCTTTCTTCACCGAGATATAATTTAGATGAAACATGAGTTGCAATGCATTATTTTCTAAATATGTAATGCCTTAATGGTTCAAAACCAACAATATTTATCTTCAATAAGTAAATAGGTAATAAACATGTGTATGCGTGTCTATTAAAAAAGAAAACAAGGAAAAATACTTGACCTAGTGTAAAGAAGGTGACAATATTATAGAACTTTAACATCATACACTCATAAATTTTGAAAAATAATCCCAATATATAAACATATATGATGGTTAAAGTTTGGATGACCTTAAGCAAGCGTAACGATCTCCGAGGATGCACGTAAGCACGATCCATATGCTTACATAGTATCATGATAATCATTGGCAGCGCTAAGTATACATCTTTAGTGTAAAGTCATAGATCTACGAGAGAAGCATATATAGTTCAGTCTTCAAGGGAACCTAGGTATGCTGACGGATACCCAAATCAGGGTATCCTGATCTAGGATACTTAATCCCGCTAACCGTCTCAGCTTAATTGTGTAGGGCCCACAGGAACAGGTGCATGACAACAGAGCGCTCGAGGGGCCCACGGCCGACCCCGAGGGCACATACAAGTTCCGCCTCGCCCGACCCCCAGTCGGGCGGGCCCACGACTTCCGCCCCGCCCGACCCCGAGTCGGGTGGGGTCCACGAACTCCGCCTCGACCGACCCCCAATCGGGCGGGCCCACGACTTCCGCCCCGCCCGACCCCAAGTCGGGTGGGGCCCCGAACTCCGCCTCGCCCGACTCCCAGTCGGGCGGGCCCACAAGCCGCGCTTCGCCCGACCCCGAGTTGGGAGACTTCGTCGAGAAGATTTTCCTCTGACAAGGAGGACAGGCATTTACGACGAGTAGCTGGGGAGCCTTAACTCTACCCAGCAACTCATATACTTGCAGGCACGCGATGTGACCCGCACAGTGGCACCCGTCCCATCTCGCGGCGCCGCCTGACACCTCGAGTACAGCAGCGGGATGGCTACGACATCATCATCACCCTGAACAGGGACGAAGACCGGACCGGCGACAAGACGGCCGCGACAGTCTGGGTTGACATCTCGACACACCTGCCCTGCGACCAGGCTGACAGGACGCCGCCTGAATAGAGCAACAGTAGCGGCTAGGGATCGGACTAGTGCGGCGCGTAGCCGCGCCGCCCACAACTCGAAAGCCCCGTTCCCATTTGTAAACCGGCTCATTCCTTGACTATAAAAGGAGAGCTGGGTGCATGAGGCGAGGGGATCGGATCCCCGGATAGATAGACAACACACACAGACATAGAAATACAGAGGAAGAGGCTTGGAGTTCTCCTCCTCCCTCGTCAACACTTGTAGCTCCCCTCTGCAAGTCGAAACACGAACCACTCACGAACTGGACGTAGGGCATCAATTGCCTGAACCAGTATAAACCTTGCCTCTCTCGCAAAACCCTCGCCATCATAGAAGATTGTTAGGCGCCGTAGTTACAAATTTACTTGTCGGCCGGTTTCTTAACACCGACAGTTGGCGCGCCAGGTAGGGGACCTCAGCGCGTTTGACGTCTTTAGTCGATGGCGAGCCACGACATCGATTGGACTCCGGGCGCTCTCGTGTACTTCGGAAGCCTGGAGTTCATCGTGGTCCAGGATGGGGGGCTTTCGCGCGTCGAACCGCCGGCACCCCCACAAAGGGCCCTCACCCCCGCCATGTCCGCGAGCGCGGAGCTCGTGGGTATGGCGGAGTACGACTACGACAGCGACGAGGATGACCTCCTCGACTACGACTCCGACGCCGGCAGTCACCATCCTTCGCGCGAGTGCATGGTGGTGGAAGCTGGTGGAGGCAGCCGCCGCAACGTTCACGACGTGGCGGCGCAGCCAGACCCTGCAGCGGTCGCGACGACGGCGGACGCCGGAGCGGCCGCAGAAGCCGCGCCCCTGCTTGTGACACAGGCGCAGCAAGGAACCCCTCCGGCGAGCACCGACCTCCGGGAGGGCGATGACCTGGAGCGTCTGCTCCAACGCCAACACGAGCTCGCAGAAGCCGCGCGGCGGCTCAAGGAGGAGCGCGAGCGGCTCGAACACGAGGTGGCGCAGCGCCAGGCCCTGCGCGAACGCGTGCGTGCCCATGGGCGCGAAGCCCGGCAGCGGATTCTGGCCGAGGCGGGCAACCTCGTGCCCAGATACACCAGGCCCAGCCAAAATGTCGCCGCGGCTGCGACACTTTTGCGCGCGCTCCCGCAACCGTCCGACGAGGACCAGCGAAGAATCCAGGGGGAGCTCAAGGACCTCCTGGACTTGGCGGCGGTGCAGCAGGCCGAGCGCGAGCAAAGCTCCGCTGCACGGCGGTGGGAATCCAGCTTTTCCTACCGCACGCCAAGCAAGCCACGGCCACAACCCGAAAGTTCCGTCCACCAAACCCCCGAGCAAAGTGGGACTGGGGACGCGCCGCCGGTCCATCAGCGGATCGGCAGGATCCGCGACGCCCGCGACATTCTGCGGGCAAGGCGCCGCGAGCAAGGGCGAGGTCCACGGTGCGAAACCGAGGACTTTGTCTACGCTCCGCGGCGTGGCGGGAGATTTGACCCGGAGGAAGACAAGCCACGGGCTCCGGTCCCGGCTGGCCCACGGGCTTTTGGCCGCGCCATCTTGCGGGCTCCCGTCCCCCAGCGGTTTCGGCCGCCCAGCAATATCACGAAGTACAACGGGGAGACGAATCCCGCGTTGTGGCTGGAGGACTACCGCCTGGCGTGCCAGGCCGGCGGTGCCACCGACGAGCGGTTCATCATCCGCAACCTCCCCCTCTTCTTGGCCGAC
This sequence comes from Eragrostis curvula, assembly GCA_007726485.1. Classification (NCBI taxonomy): domain Eukaryota; kingdom Viridiplantae; phylum Streptophyta; class Magnoliopsida; order Poales; family Poaceae; genus Eragrostis; species Eragrostis curvula. Next base: position 3,125,678 of record RWGY01000005.1, read on the forward strand.
TCGGCCAGGACGTGGCTCGAGCACCTCCCGGAGGGCTCAATCCAGGATTGGGTTGACCTCCAGGAGGTGTTCATCGGCAACTTCCAGGGCACGTACGCGCGCCCGGGGAACCCGTGGGACCTTCGGAACTGCCGGCAGGGCGCCGACGAGTCCCTGAGGGACTACATCAAGCGATTCTCCAGGCAATGCAACGCGTTGCCCAATCTCGCTGACGCCGAGGTGATCTCCGCGTTCATAGCGGGCACCAGCAACGAAGGGCTCGTTCATGAGCTCGGCCGCAAGAGCCCGCGCTCCATCAAGGAGCTGCTCGACGTAGCCACCAGCTACGCCTCCGGTGAGGATGCGGTCGATGCCCTCCTTCACCGGACTAAAGGCAAGGCAAAGCGGAACGAGAGTTCCGGTGCGGGTCCGTCTGCCCCGCACGACAAGAAGCAAAAGCAGAAGAAGAAGAAGGGCGGCGATCAGCAACGCCGCAACGACGCACTCGTCGCGGCCGTCGAGCGTAAGCAGAAGAAGCCGGCCGTCGACAACGACGGCAAGAACCAGCATTTCGAAAAGATGCTGGAAGCGCCGTGCCCCAACCACGCCTATCCCGTCAAGCACGCCCTCAAGGATTGCGGGCTCATGCTGAAGTTCCTGGGCGCGAAGGCAAAGAGGTCCGACCCCAAGGATTCTGACCCCGGGGATGACGGGAAGGACGACAAGGAGGCGGACGGTGGGTTTCCGAAAACCACCGGCTGCCTCATGATCTTCGGAGGCGAAGGAGCCAGCTCCTCCAAGCGGCGCCAGAAGCTGGAGCGCCGGGAGGTGTACGCCGCCGAGCCGGCGACTCCGGCCTTCCTCAAGTGGTCCGAGGCGGCCATCACCTACGACCGCGGCGACCACCCCGAGCACGTGCCGCGTCCGGGGCGGTACCCACTCGTCGTCGACCCCATCGTCTCCAACAAGCGCCTATCCAAGGTATTGATGGATGGTGGTAGTGGCTTAAATATTTTGTATGCAGAGACCCTCGATGCTATGGGAGTCAGTCGCTCTCGCATCCGACCTTCGGGCGCACCCTTCCATGGGGTCGTGCCCGGAAAGACGGCCATGCCGCTCGGGCAAATCGACTTGCCCGTCACCTTCGGCACGCCGATCAACTACCGCACGGAGGTCCTCACCTTCGACGTGGTGGACTTCCCCGGCGCGTACCACGCGATCCTTGGTCGGCCATGTTACGCGAAGTTCATGGCCGTCCCCAACTACACCTACCTCAAGCTCAAGATGCCGGGGCCGAGAGGTGTCATCACCGTGAGCACGTCCGTTCAACGTGCTTACGAGTGTGAAGTAGAGTGCTGCGAGCTGGCAGCGGCGCTCATCAACAAGCCCGACCTCCCGGAGGTCGCCAGCGTGGAGTCCGAGGAGACGCCGACTCCGAAGAAGGCGTCCGGCTCGTTCGAGCCATCCAAGGACACCAAGAAGGTTCCCCTCGACCCGTCCGACCCCGAGGGGAAGACGGTCATCGTCGGGGCGACCCTTTCTGCTAAATAGGAAAGCGCGCTCGTCGATTTCCTTCGCGCCAACAAGGACATCTTCGCGTGGAAACCCTCGGACATGCCGGGGATTCCAAGGGAAATCGCCGAGCACTCCCTCAACATCAAACCGGGATCGAAACCGGTCAAGCAGAGGTTGCGCCGATTCGACGAGGAAAGGCGCCGAGCCATAGGCGACGAGCTGGCAAAGCTCCTTGCCGCCGGCTTCATCAAAGAAAAGTATCACCCCGAGTGGCTCTCCAATCCTGTACTTGTTAAAAAGAAAAATGGGAAATGGAGGATGTGTGTTGACTACACAAGTCTCAATAAGGCATGCCCAAAGGACCCGTTTCCTTTGCCGCGCATCGACCAAATTGTTGACTGGACCGCAGGGTGCGAAACCCTGTGTTTCCTAGACGCCTACTCGGGCTATCACCAGATCCCACTAAAGATCGGTGATCAAGAGGCAACGGCGTTCATCACTCCCTTCGGCTCATATTGTTACGTTACAATGCCGTTTGGGTTAAAGAATGCCGGCGCCACTTACCAACGTTGTATGATCAAATGTTTCGGTGATCTCATCGGACGGATCGTGCAAGCGTACGTGGATGACATCGTAGTCAAATCCATGCGAACCGACGACTTAGTCGCCGATCTCAACGCCGTGTTCCAACGGCTAAGAGAGAATGGCATTAAGCTCAATCCCGAGAAATGCGTTTTCGGGGTCCCAAAAGGAATGCTCCTGGGATATTGCGTTTCACAACGCGGCATCGAAGCCAACCCAGAAAAAATCGAAGCCATCGCGAAGATGGGGCCGATCAAAAACCTGAAAGGCGTACAGAAGCTGACCGGCTGCTTAGCCGCACTCAGTCGATTTATTTCCCGACTCGGGGAAAAGGGGTTGCCACTCTATCGTCTCCTCAAGAAGTCCGACAACTTCGTCTGGACAACCGAGGCGCAAGAGGCTCTTGATCACCTCAAGACCAGACTCTCTAGCGCCCCGATTCTCGCCTCTCCGACCGAGAAGGAGCCTTTGTTGCTCTACATAGCGGCGACAACGCAGGTGGTCAGCACCGCCCTGGTGGTGGAGCGGACGGAGTCGGGCAAGGTGCTCAGGGTACAACGGCCCGTGTACTTCGTCAGCGAGGTCCTCTCCGACTGCAAGACAAGGTGGCAGCAGATCCAGAAGGTGATATACGCGCTGGTCATCACTCGGCGCAAACTCCGCCACTACTTCGACGCCCATCCGGTAACCGTCGTCTCTTCCTTCCCCCTTGCTGAGGTTCTAGGCAATCCGGAGGTGTCGGTCAAAATTTCTAAATGGGCGTTAGAATTAATGGATCAGGGAATAGAATTTACGCACCCATCTGCCGTAAAATCACATACCCTGGTAGATTTCATCGCCGAGTGGACCGAAACTCAGTTGCCCATAGTTCCTGTCGAAAAGGAATGTTGGCGGCTGTTTTTTGACGGCTCTCTCACAAAAAGGGGTGCCGGGGGTGGGTGGCTGCTCATCTCTCCAAGAGGTGTGCGAATGCAATATGTCATCCGGCTCAACTTCCCAGCATCGCACAATGTAGCCGAGTACGAAGCTCTGCTTAACGGCATGAAAGCAGCTGTCGAGTTAGGAGTCCGTAGGCTCGAAGCCTTTGGCGACTCTCAGCTCGTTGTTAACCAGGTCATGAATGAGTCCACCTGCACTAACCCCAAGATGGCGGCCTACTGTGCTGAAATCCGCCGTCTGGAAGAAAAGTTTGATGGTTTTCAGGTTGAATACGTCCCTCGGCGGGACAACGAAACGGCCGATTCGTTGGCCAGGCTGGGGTCCAACCGGGAGATAATCCCGGCAGGCACTTTTGCCTGCGATCAAGACCAGCCGTCCATCAATGATCCTGCGTCGGCCGACCCGACGAAAGAGCAAGCACAAGAACCGGCTCCGATTGAGGCCAACGAGGCCTTGGTCATCGAGCACGACAAAAACTCGGGGGCTCCCGCCGACCCCCGCGACGCCTCGCCCGACTCGGGGGCTGACCCCGGGCCCCGCGATGACTGGAGGCAACCCTTCATCGACTACCTCCTGCGACAACAGCTTCCGTCCGACCGCACTGAGGCACGCCGACTCGCGAGGCGCGCCAAGACATTTGCGATGGTCGACGGCGAGCTGTATAAAAAAGGGCGCTCTGGAATCCTCCAACGCTGTATCCCTCTCGGCGAGGGTAGGCAGTTACTCCAGGATATCCATGGCGGAACGTGCGGCCATCACGCTGCACCGCGAAGCTTAGTCGGCAACGCGTTTCGGCACGGTTTTTATTGGCCGACCGCTGTTGCCGACGCCCAACGGGTGGTGCGCACTTGCGAAGGGTGCCAGCATTATGCTCGTAAAACTCATCTGCCGGCTCAGGCCCTCCAAACCATCCCTATTACTTGGCCGTTCGCGGTATGGGGACTGGACCTGGTTGGACCCTTCAAAAAGGCACCGGGAGGCTACACCCACTTGCTTGTCGCCATTGACAAGTTCTCAAAGTGGATAGAGGCCAGGCCGATCGGCAAAATTGACTCGGCGCAAGCCGTCAAGTTCTTCACCGACATTGTACATCGATTCGGGGTGCCAAATGCCATCATCACTGACAATGGCACGCAGTTCACGGGGAAGAAATTCCTGAACTTTTGCGATCAATACGGCATCCGAGTCGACTGGGCAGCTGTTTCTCACCCCCAAACGAATGGGCAGTGTGAACGAGCGAACGGCATGATCCTCCAAGGATTAAAGCCCAGAATCTTCAACAAGCTCAAGAAATTTGCCGGTCGGTGGGCAAAAGAGCTCGATGCAGTGTTGTGGAGCCTAAGGACGACGCCGAGTCGTGCCACTGGCTACACTCCATTCTTCATGGTGTATGGAGCCGAGGCAGTGCTACCGACTGACCTGGATTATGGGGCCCCGCGGGTGCAAGCGTTTGACCCGGACCTCAACGAGCGCTACCTCGAGGATGCGCTCGACCAGATCGACGAAGCCGCGCTCTTGCATTCCGCCAAGTATCAACAAGCGCTGCGCCGCTACCACGAACGAAAGGTTAAAGGCCGCGCTTTCGAGGTTGGCGACCTCGTTCTTCGCCTTTTGCAGGGCAATCAGGGTCGGCACAAGCTGACTCCGCCGTGGGAGGGACCATACACCGTTGCGGAGGTGCTTCGGCCCGGAACCTACAAGCTCAAGAACGCCGACGGACGCATATTCGCCAACGCGTGGAACATCGACCAGCTACGTCGTTTCTACCCTTAGCTTGTCCCTCCTTTTCCTTTTGAATCGTTCAAAGACATGCAAACGAAATAAAAAGAAAGTTCGTCTCTTTCTGTCTTTTTGAAATTCACAACAAGTCCTGACCTGCCGACCGCCGATCCCCGACCCTAACGGCTCGGGGGCTCCACCCGGCGGGTGCGCAAAAAAGGCCGTGTAAAATCCAAAATGCCCATGACAAACGAGCGTCAAGGCCAAGAGCGAAAATTGCGCCGATAACGCGTCCGTGGCTAAGGAATTTACATGAAAATCCTAAGTGCAGGTCCGACTCGGACAGAACTTGAGCGTCGACGATCTCTCGGCCGACCCGACTGGCCGACTCGGGACTCTGACGCCTCGGCGGCTAGGAGCGGCCTGGGTTACCAGTCAGTCGAATGAAAGGTCCAAGGCAATCAAACAGTCTGAAAGAGGAGGAAGTCACGAAGGGAAAAACACTTAAAATTTCGAATAAGTTTCGAGCGAACACAAATTCAAAGAACGAAGTACTTGTTTCCTCCAAAGGCAAGTTTTTTTTATATTTACATGAGGGCCACTCGGCCCAACTCGACTAACTACTCTATCTCCTACTACTCGTCACTCGGAGGCGACGGCAGAGGGAACGCGAAGGAGGCGAGGAGGCCAGCAATCGTCGCAGCAGCGGGCGCGGTCTTCTCCTTCAGCTCCTCCATCTCTTCATCGGAGAAGCCGGGCACCATGCCCAGCGACAAGCCCTCGAGGTCGAGGGTGTCGCCGTAGTGCGTCTGCTCCATCACCAACGTCCAGAAGACCCCGGCCTCGAAGCTCTCACGACGGAGAGCACCGAAGCGGTTGGAGATGGAAAGCAGGCGCGCCTCCAGGGTGGCGGTCCCGTCCGGCTGTGGCACCTGCAGCTCGTCAACGAGAAGCTCGGCGCCGATCCGCAGCCGCTCCAGCTGGGTGTTCTCTCCCCGCGCCACCTCCAGGTCCGCCTTGAGCGCTGAAAACCAAATAAACAAGAAAATCAAACAAACGAACGACGAGGCGAATGGATCAAGGCAGAGGTACAGCAACCTTACCGTCAACCTCCTTCTCCAACCCGGTAACCCGGGCGGTGAGCTGGGAGACCAATTCGGAGGATGTCCGTCGAAGCACTCGTTCGGAGTCGGCCGCCTCGCGTGCCTTGGCCGCGTCCTCCTCCGCGTCCTTCTTGGTCTGGAGCGCGAGAGTGAAGAAGTACTTGAAAAGGTGGAAATGGGGGCGAATCTTCAAAAAACCTTCGCACAAGGCGACGAAGGCGGAGATGTGCTGGATGGAGTTGGGGTTGAGGTGCTGCAACTCCAACTTGTAGTGGTGAAGCAGGCCGCGGAGGAAGGGAAGGGGCGGCATGCCGAAGCCGCGCTCGTGGAAGGAGCGGAAGGAGACAATGTAGCCGTCCGGCGGCGATGGGATCCTCTCCTCCCCGGGAACCAGCCACTCATGCTCCGCGGTGAGGGGCATCAGGAGGCCGCGCGCAACCAGGGCATCGAGGTTCCCCTTGGTGCTGTTGGACCGGCTCCAATCCGCCATGGCGAATGCGGACGAGGGACGCGGTGCGACGGCGAAACGAAGGGAAGTTGGAGAGCAAGCGAGGCGAGGAAGACGAAGCGGTTTGTGCAAGGGCGAGCGGCGGTGGATGCGAAAGGTTGCGAAAACCTGGTAAGGCAAATGAGGTTAGGCTCATCCCTTCTTTATAGTTATCGCGTTCACACGACGCCTCGTTTCTCGCGCCTTCCCTGTTTCGCGATTTAACAGGTGCAGGTGCCTTAAAAATCGCCATCATGGCCCGCTCCACTACCGCACGAAGACAGATCGTGGCCTCGATCCGCGCGGAAGGCGAACCGTCGCGTCTCCACGACGCATGATGACGGCCCAGGCGGGCTTGGAATCCCGGCCGGGCCCACAGGTAATAAAGGCTAGGGGCTGAAAACGCCCCGACGGCCCAGTTTCCGGCCCAGGAGTTCGAAGGCCGGCCCCGCGAAAGGGTTCGAACGGCCGCTCCAGGGCAAAACTAAGTGAGGGGCCACCAAAGAGGGGTCCCCAGCGACCGCAACCCGTACACCGTAGTACAATGGGCCTCTGACGGTAGCGTCCGAGTCCGAGTCTAAAAAACCTCGACCTTGATCACCCATCGAGGGAGGGCATCGAGCCCACTGACTCCGAGCGAAAGGAGTCGGCGATCGAAAAAGGCAGGAACTCGGATTTTAATGAGGCTGACTCCAGCTAGTCTCAATCGGATCCCCGCGAAGGGCAAGCCGAGGCCTTCACTCGGACACACCCGTTTGCAGCTTAAACGAGCACCACGCATCGAACCATCGAGGAATGACGTGGCCGGCTCATGCGTGTCCCGTCTTATCGTAAAGACGCGCGGGTACGAGCGAAACAAAAAGACGAAACGACCCTCGGACGGATTCACGCATCGAGCGAGGACTCGGGGGCTCGCATTCGCAAACAATGACCTACTGCGTGGTCTCGGGAAAACCTTTTTTGTCACCCTCGGCACAAGTAAACCACTTGTACCGAGGCTCGGGGGCTACACCCGGCGGGTGCGCTCGCGCGCACCCACCGGTAGGAGTAGTACGAAAGTACCCTCGGAGAGACAACGACAAGCCTCGACGGCGACCACGACCCCCGGCCGCCGCCCAGGCTCGGGGGCTACTGACGGATACCCAAATCAGGGTATCCTGATCTAGGATACTTAATCCCGCTAACCGTCTCAGCTTAATTGTGTAGGGCCCACAGGAACAGGTGCATGACAACAGAGCGCTCGAGGGGCCCACGGCCGACCCCGAGGGCACATACAAGTTCCGCCTCGCCCGACCCCCAGTCGGGCGGGCCCACGACTTCCGCCCCGCCCGACCCCGAGTCGGGTGGGGTCACGAACTCCGCCTCGACCGACCCCCAATCGGGCGGGCCCACGACTTCCGCCCCGCCCGACCCCAAGTCGGGTGGGGCCCCGAACTCCGCCTCGCCCGACTCCCAGTCGGGCGGGCCCACAAGCCGCGCTTCGCCCGACCCCGAGTTGGGAGACTTCGTCGAGAAGATTTTCCTCTGACAAGGAGGACAGGCATTTACGACGAGTAGCTGGGGAGCCTTAACTCTACCCAGCAACTCATATACTTGCAGGCACGCGATGTGACCCGCACAGTGGCACCCGTCCCATCTCGCGGCGCCGCCTGACACCTCGAGTACAGCAGCGGGATGGCTACGACATCATCATCACCCTGAACAGGGACGAAGACCGGACCGGCGACAAGACGGCCGCGACAGTCTGGGTTGACATCTCGACACACCTGCCCTGCGACCAGGCTGACAGGACGCCGCCTGAATAGAGCAACAGTAGCGGCTAGGGATCGGACTAGTGCGGCGCGTAGCCGCGCCGCCCACAACTCGAAAGCCCCGTTCCCATTTGTAAACCGGCTCATTCCTTGACTATAAAAGGAGAGCTGGGTGCATGAGGCGAGGAGATCGGATCCCCGGATAGATAGACAACACACACAGACATAGAAATACAGAGGAAGAGGCTTGGAGTTCTCCTCCTCCCTCGTCAACACTTGTAGCTCCCCTCTGCAAGACGAAACACGAACCACTCACGAACTGGACGTAGGGCATCAATTGCCTGAACCAGTATAAACCTTGCCTCTCTCGCAAAACCCTCGCCATCATAGAAGATTGTTAGGCGCCGTAGTTACAAATTTACTTGTCGGCCGGTTTCTTAACACCGACATATGCGTAACCACAAGTGACATGGGGCTGGCTTGATCAAGACTGAGTTATTGAGCCATGACTACTATATGCTATACACCTATATACACCTATATGTGCACTTGAGCATTGTGATTGATGTTTGAACATAGAAAAATCATATGACAATGCAATTAACAAAGTATCTAAATGATGATATGAGGAGACAAGTTAGATATCGTGGTGGGTGGATCATATTATAAAGCATGGAACAAGCGTGTAGTATTCACTTATGTGCTTCAAAATATTCAGCTAAGGTCTCCTGTGGCAAGCATGCATTGTTGCAAAGAGCTTAAAAGTGCAAGAGACAAGATATGTGAATCAAAGATAAGAATTTCAACATTACAGGGTAATAAGAAAATTAATAGGTATTGTTTATTTCTTAAAAGTATATTGCATAACTTTTATTAGTGTTATGTCTATGTTTCGTTGAAATCATGTTATGTGTCCTATTTTTTTTAAAAACAAAAAATAAACAGAAGCATGTCCAAGATGAAAGAATGCTGATAGAATAAGTAGAGGTAGCATGATGAAACAAATTATAAAAAAAATGGAAGTTCTGTTTTATTAAAATTGCATAGAAAAGCATCATTTTTTTTCAATTTGCTTGGTTTAATAGAAGATACATATATGTTATGATTGAGTTCATATCCTATGTATTATTTTATATTGTTCCCGTGATTCATCTTTTATTCTAGCCCTTACACAATACTTACATGTTCACTATTTTCGACCGTGTATCTTTGTCGGCCAATTGCCACAATGATGACCTTTACATGTATGATACCTATAAATATTGGTTATTTCAATACGACATTCAAATAAATGATGACTCATCACACACTCAAATTGATAGAGTCGGTGAACAATTTCTCCAATCAATTTTAGCTATGTTGGAAATGTTACTATAAAAATAATAATAATAAATCATGTTCAAACTTCTGCAATATATAAATAATTTAAATAGTTCAACAAATCTAGTCGCGTGTTGGTGGTCGTTAAAACACCATTCGACCTCCAACATATCGGTAAGTAAAAGTCTTTCACCAAGATTTTGTGCATAGTAGTGAGGATTAACATACTTCCACCGAGTTTTGGTGATATTTGGATGCAGGAGCGAATAATAATGGAGGAAACTGGGCCTGTGACGAAGAATTAAAACACAGGCCGACCGGCCCCAACATAGTCCGGCCAGCCCCCCTTGGCGCCCAAAGGCCTCGACCTTCCTCCAGCAGGTTGTACATGGGCCAGAACCGCAGGAACCAAAGCCTGTTCAGCAGAATTCCACCGACATTCCAGAACCGGCCGGCGCCCACAAAGCAACCGACCTTCAGACCCGACTTCAGGAGGCAATCAGGGACGTTCAGGAGCAAGGCGGTGGCGAACCGCCACATCGGACGGCCAGCCGGCCCCTCTACTAGGTCGGCTGGCCTGACTTGGTAGCCCCTCCACTCCACCTAGCGCTATAAGCTCATCCTGTCCTAAGGAGGCTATAAATACCCCTGGGGTCTGCAGAAACAAATCGCACCTCACTGATCCAAAAGATCCATTACTCATTTGTGTAGAAGTAGAGTTAGTATTGGGAGTTAGAGTAGAGTAGAGTACAGTGAGAGCACTCTCGGGGTTCCGGAAGTCTCCTCAGAGTTTCGGTATTGTTCTTGTATCTTAACTCTTGTAGAATTACTCTTTTATTATTTATATAATTAGTTTATTCTTCATTTATTTCTTTTAGTAATTATTTTCTATTTAAGTTTATTTATTTAGTTAAGATAGTGTTCGTAGAAGTCTTGTTGTGGGTTTCGTGATTGCGTCTAAGTAGTAGGAGTAAGTGCTTTGCCGGAATGGAGACCGCGCTTAGTGAAAGCTGTGCTACATTCTTAGATAGGGCTGCTCTCTCGATCGAGAGTAGTTCCTCTAGGCGAGTTATAAGCGTGGTGCTTAGAGCTTTGCCTATGAACGATTGGCATCCGCCCTTACGGAGGATGGTAGCCCCATGTGTGACAGACATGTTAGGCCTCTTCAATCCACCACGTTCAAGGTCGGCCTAGCTGGGTTGGAAATAGTGGTTAGCTCCCCAAGGTGAACCTGTTGTTCTAGGGTTCATTAAGCCTTGGCATAGCCGTGCCCCGAAACTACATGACTTGTATGTACATGACCTTAGCTAGAGTGTATAATTTTGTAGAACTAATTGCTAGAAGTAAATAGATGTAAGATTAACATATAAGAATCCTTGCCTCTATCTCTTTGTTCTCCCAATGTAACTTTTACTCTACCTTTATTTATCTTGGATTATATGGTGAGTGCCACCCATATCTCTCATGTACCTCTTACCCCCGTCTTAAGTAATGTCTTGTTATTTTACGCAATAAGTATATACTTTGTTACAATTCAATTTCCTATCACTCTGCCACCCTGCGGGGATATAAATACGATAACCCTGGAATACTCCAAGGTGAAATGCTACAATGGTGATCCGTGCGCTTGCGGAATTAATGAATATTAATTATATGCATAACAACCGCCAACAAGCATTTTTGGTGCCATTGCCGAGGAGGTAGCACCTAGGATTTTGAATTATAACATTGTCCACTTGTTGTAAAAGTAACATTACTTACTTTTGCGGGCTTACCCTTGTCCTGTTTTCTTATTGTGGACTTTTTTATAGGACCGTGCATGACTGGTTTCGACCTGCCAGACAACTTCCACTCCGACCTAGAGCAGTTCTTGAGAAGGGCGAGAGCAAGACTCACCCCTCCTTCTACACGTACTACGTCCAGAGCTCTGGCTGTCGAAGGATCCTCTCCACCGGTCATTGAGCCAATCGCTACCGCGACACCTACCCTCAACATGGCTGACCAGGCTGTCGAGAAGTCGATCCATGAGTTCTCCGCACCAACAATGGAGAACATCCGCGTGGGACATTTCCCGCGCCTCAACAACAAGGACTACGAGCTAAGGCCAGCCCTGCTCAATATGATCTTGGCCAGTCCTTTCTGTGGAAAACCTTCGGAGGATGCAAACTCTCACCTCCAGAGGTTCCTGATGACGTGCAACACGTTTGCACGCAAGGATCAATCTCAAGATGAGATTCGCTTGCAGCTCTTTCCATTCTCACTGTTGGGAAAAGCCCTGCAATGGTTCTACGCGAACTTTGAGGCTCTCAACACCTGGGAGTGCTCAAACGCCTTCCTCGCCAAGTTCTTCCCGCCGGGTGTTGACGGTCCTTAAGTACCACTTTTGACCGTCAAGTACCTGCATAAAAGAAATAAAATGAACACCAAACATAGTGGTAGGAGTTTATTACTAACAAATTCCATGAGTGTTGGTGAATTTGTGAGTGCAGGTGCATTTCATATCAAAAGGAGGGAATTCACATCATGAAGGCCAAAACATATCACTCCGAGAAATCAGCATCGGCAGCCGAGCAAGACATGGATCAAAAGTGCTACAAAAATTAACCAAATTGGGCCATAGCACTAAGATCACTCAATGGGACATTAAGGAGGACCCCTCGGCCAAAGACCAAGGCCAAATGGACCAAGAGGGGGGGGGGGGGGGTCGGCCGACCCCAAAACCTAGGTCGGCCGGCCCATCTTTGGCCTGCTGGTCGCCACCGCCTTCCTGATGTCGGTTCTGCCTGCAATGAATGCCACCGACTATGAGAATTGCCTCACTCCACCGCCTCAAAGGCCTATAAATAAAAGGGTACCCCCTCCCCTCCAAAAGCACACCAAGAGGAATCCATTCTCTAGCATTAGACTTAGTCCTTAGGCCATAGTGGAGTATAGGGGAGGAGAGGGCTGACTAAAGGCCCTCGACCTAGTCTTGGAGAGTTTTGGGATAGATCCTGTTGGGGGATCGAAGGTCTTGATCGACTCGGCGAAGCCCTCCAACGATAAGTGTGTGGTGATTGCGTCCCTGCGAAGCCCTCCTGGCGTCCTCAGCGCTCAGATTGCTCCTAGCGAAGCCTTTTCAACACTTCGAAGTCCTCGAGCTTCTTGGCGAAGCCCTCCTGAAATGTCCGCGGTGCTGGACGAAGTTCAACTGCCCAGGCTGTTCCTCGGTGTTGACGGTCGTTACGGACCAATTTCGACCGTCAACTAGCTCAATAAACAAGAAGGATTGGACATTCTTTACACGCATTTTATTTAAGAATAACCTATTTCCACATGTACCTCTAGATTTTAGTGTGCAGGTGGAATAAGGGAGAAATCCAGGTGAAATCATGCCCCAAGGCGACGAATCAACACTTCTACAAAACAACGTTCGCCGCGGGAATACAACTCCAAGACAAAAGGCCAAATCTCGTCAAAGTCCAACACAACTAAGGCCAAATGCACCTGGACCAGAGAAGTAGACCCAGAGGGGGAGCCACCTGCCAAAGCCCAGCCCAGGAGGGGCCAGGCACAGGTCGGCCGACCCCCCCTGGCCAGGTCGGCCGACCTGGCAGGGTGGCCCCCTGGGTCCCACTTTTTGTGGCGGTTTGTTACCGACCTCTGGAGGTCGGTTCCCCCTACATTAAATGCCACCGACCTCGGGAACCGCCTCAAAGTTACCGACCTTCAAAGCCTATATAAGGAGGGTACCCCCTCCTTCCAAGACACACAATACACAAGGATCATTCCCTCCTCCTCACACTAGAGCTAGAGGCAATTCTAGGTAGTGCTAGGCTGAGTAGTGGGTTGCCCTATTGCTCCCAAAGTCTTGTGGAGAATTGGGTAGCACTCTTGTATCCTTCCTCTCTCTTTGTAAGACTTGTTATTTAATCTATGGAATACAAGTATTCATATAGTTGTTATGAGCTTGCTAGTTCTATCATGATCTTGTATGATCGTTCGTTGTTCGTTCATGCTCGTTCATCATTCGTTCTTCGTTCGTTCATACTCGATCATCGATTATCCTTGAACTTGCTTAATCGTTCATCGTTCGTCGCTCGTTCTTGAGCGACGAACGCTTATGCATGACTTAGTGCTAGCTTTGATCCCTTTTATCTAGTTTATGCTAGTTATGCTAGTTGTTCTCATGTTTAGGCATCGGGCTCATTGTCCTGCAAAGGTGCTCTAGATTTATCACCCCGTCGATCCGAAGGGTTGGGGGTGCCTCGAGGGATCTAGAGTCGTGGTTAGTAACGCCGGCATGGTGCCGGGGTAGTCTATCCACCCTTGGGTATGTGCGTGTCCCACGGTTTGTAGAGGTAGGTGGCAGGAAGTGACAGCCCTGTCCATCCAAAGGAACCCTCCACGTTCGGGCACGGCATAGGAGTACGTAAATAGGCCGGAGTCGCGAGGCAGACCTTGCGTATGCCGGATCTCCCGATGTTGCCTAGGCATTAGACGCTTGCTTGTGCTTGCATGACGCTAGATGATAGGTAGAGGTTGTGCACGCTATATGAATGTTGTACCTTTGGAGTAGTAGCTCGCTAGTCTAACTTAGCATTGCTTAGGATTGTCTCTCGCCTTTTATTAGAGAGAGTGGAATGCCTTAGTGTGTGTCGCACTATCCTTCTTATTATTAAACCTTACCCCTGCATTGGAATGTGGTTATATCACCTATCGTTTGTAACACCATGAACATAAGTACTCTTGTCAACCATGTCTTCCTTTGGGAAAATATAAATACGATACCCTGGAATACTCTCGGGTGAAATGCTACAACGGGTTATCCGTCCGCTTGCGGATATTCTATTTAACATGACAAACCTTATAATTCATATCTAGTACTTGTTACTAGTTGTGGATTATTTGGTTAAATAGTGCAAGTGAATAATCCCATAACCCCCGGCGTCTCCCCGCGGTCGCGTGTTTCCCGCGCGACCGTAAGAGACGCCAACAAGCATTTCTGGCGCCGTTGCCGGGGAAGACATTGGTTAACAAGAATACAATGATTGTTCATGATTACACTTGATGTGGTTTAACCATTGCCCATGCAGTCTAACCTTGATCTGTTTCCTCTTTGATGTGAAAACAGGATAGTGTATGCGTGGATTCGACTTGCCGAAAAACTTCGTTGATAATCCCGAGTCACTTGTGAGGAAGACTCGACACCGCGTCGTCGTCTCCCCTCAAGTACTCTCGACAAGCGAACCCGCATCTTCCGCACCATCTACGTCAAACGTCATGGCTGAAAAGACCATTCGTGAATACTCCGCGCCCACCGTCGCCAATGTGCCCATTGGACCCAACGTCGACGTTGGTGACGCCGGACTTAACATAAGGTCCAGCCTCATCACTATGGTGCAAGCCATACCCTTTTGTGGGAAGGCTTCCGAGGACGCCAACTCTCATCTCCAACAATTCCTAGAAATATGCAACACGTCAGGCACGGGAGAAGGCAATCAAGATGCTATCAAGCTCCGTTTGTTTCCGCTCTCCCTCCTTGGAAAGCGAAACAATGGTTCTATGCAAACCGCGCCAATATTGACACTTGGGACAAATGTTCTACGGCGTTCCTCGCTAAGTTCTTCCCGATGGGCAAAACCAATGCTCTTCGTGGAAGAATTGCAAGCTTCCAGCAAGCAACAAATGAATCCATACCCGAGGCATGGGAAAGGCTCCAAGAATACACATCAGCCTGCCCACACCATGGGATGGAAGAATGGCTCATTCTTCAACACTTTTACAACGGGTTAACACCAACAGCCCGTGGACATATGGATGCCGCTGCTGGAGGAGCCTTCTTCTCCAAAACCGTTACTCAAGCAAAAGATCTTATAGAGAAGATGGTCTCCAATCAAGGGTGGAGCGATGATCGACTCCAAACACGCTCAAAAGGCATCCACCCTATCAAGGAAGTGGACATGTTGTCCGCCAAACTTGACCTTCTCATGAAGCGTTTGGATGAACACACTTCAAGTGGTAGTGTTCGTGCATTGGACTCACACATGACGTGTGAGGAATGCGGGGATACGGGCCATATGGGGAAGAATTGCCCCCACACCCAAGAAGATGCGTTCTACATGAACAACAACAACGGGTATCGCCCAAACGGAGGTCAAGGATATAATCAAAATCAAAATAGAGGTAACAATTTTTCTGGTTTTTACAATAATCAGCCCTCTTTGAAAGATTTGGTTCTTGGCCAAGCTAAAATTAATGAATCAATCAACAAAAAGCTTGCTGCCAACGATAAAGTTTTAGAAAATATAAATTCATAGCTAGAAGGTTTTTCTTCCGCTTTCAAAAATCAGCTGAGTTTTAACAAAATGATAGAAACTCAAATAGCTCAGCTTGCTGCTCTCGTTCCTTCTGCTAGTTCCGGGCAGATTACTGGGCAACCAGAATCTCCCATTGAAAAAGTTAACGTTATCACTACGAGAGGGGAAATGTTCTCTCGTAAGACTAACCATGCAGGGGAGAACAGGCAAATAAGAGAAGAACCTTCTACAATAAAAGCTGATCCAGGCTTTCCAGTGATCCCTTGTGCAATCAAGAGATTCCACTTCATCTACGCACTGTGCGACCTTGGGGCCAGCGTGAGCATTATGCCCAAGGCAATCTTCGAGCAATTAAAGTACAAGTTCCTCACGCCAACAGCGATGCGGCTACAATTGGCCGACTCATCCTTTCGCTTTCCAATGGGGATTGCGGAAGATGTGCCGGTATTCATAAGAGGCCACACCGTCCCGGTGAACTTTGTGGTGCTGGACATGGATATTGACAAGGAAACGCCCCTCATCTTGGGACGTCCCTTCCTTAGCACCACAAAGGCCCAAATTGATGTTGGAGTTGGAGAAATCCGCCTCTACATCAATGGGAAGGAGGAAAAGTTCGAGTTTCAACCCCGAAAAGAACAATGCTCGATGATCAAGATCAAGTATGGGTCAAACCCCTCAAACATCAAAGAAGTTGAAGTGACCCCGAGAAAGACGGATAGTCTCATTGCTCTTTGGAAGCAAATTGAAAAACGTGAGAACCCGTCATGGTACCAACCCAAGAAGCCCGCAACAACAAGGCCGGGGTTATGGGTCAAGAAATCGACCCCTCAAATTGAGAAGCCACCAACACAACCCAAGATCAAACAAATGTGGCAAGTAAAGAAGGTGCAGCCATCTTCATCCTCTTCTCCAAGGACGGGACCGGCACCTCAAGAATGAAACGCATGAAGAAGTCCTTGCTCGCCGGACTTAAAACGGCGAAGCCCTGGACCGACCGGTTAATCGGCGTTATCATTTTCTCTTCATTTCTTTTTGATTTCTTTTTAAAAATTTTATACACTTTTCCAAAAAATCACCATTTGCATTTTTTCCAAACCACCTTACATTTTATTCTTCCCTCACAAAGTTTTATTTGGATTTTCTTTTTTCCGCCAGCATACTTATTTTCATCTCGCCATGCATACAAAAATTAATCTCCAAAAATATTTGGTTCTTCAAAACTTTTTTCACTCTTTTGTGCAAGGTTTTGGAGTACCTCTGTACCACTACAATAAATTTTCCACATGTTGGGATTTTTCTGACACTTTTTCTCTTCTAGTTTCAATTTTTCCGAAAACCATTTGAATTTCGAGGCATGATTTTGTTTGGAAATCTTTCTGAGCAATATTTCCGAGGATTTACTGGACATAGCAGCCAAGGTCATGAACTATATGACCGTTGGAGGCCATGGGCCAAGAGGGGGAGCAAGTGGGCCCCACAGGGGGTCGGCCGACCCCCATTTTTCAGGTCGGCCGACCTGTGGCAGCCACTGCTGCCCCCCATCTTTTTCCCAAGGGTCATATTCCCCCTCCAACGTTCCAAAACGGCTACATTTCGTGCTATAAATTGGGGTGGCCGGGCAGAAGTGTTCTCCCCCTCACACACACTCATTTCATTCCTCATTCACTTCACTCTCTTGCTCACAAGGTTCTCCTTTGCTCTCACTTTGTGCTTGCCTCAAAATTCTGCATAAAAAAACTCCTCTCCCACTGTTCTTCCAGTTTGTGTTTTGATTTGTTTTTGTTTTTTTTTTTTGAGTTGCGATTTTCTTGCTCACAAGAACAACCGACGGTTTCGCCGATTCAATTTTCCCTAACATAACCCATTCGGATTTTTTGTTCTTGTGTTCTTGCTCTCCTCGCTGCAGCCATGTCAGGAGCGAAGCGGCTGTACGGATCGTTGAAGAAGTCCCTAAGCTCAAGCTCAAGTCCAAGCTCTTCACGCCGAAGCACGCGCGCGCGCCCTGTGGTCGAACCACCGCCAAGTCCACCACATGCAGCCGAAGAAGAGAGCAACAACGAGCATCATCTCCTCGCCGACACCGACCTCGACTTGGTGGGCGAGCACGAGACGAACGCCTACGCACTTCTTCAAAACCGTATCTTTGCTCCTACGCGAGCATTTGACACGGAGCTGCTGCAACAAACAGGTATGGATGCTGAATTTTCTCGAGTATTCAAAGCTATAGGGTGGAAAGATTTTGCTAGTGTAAATGAGCCGGGTTCCCGCTTGCTTACACTTCAGTTTTTATGCACTGTTGGCGTCTCTTACGGTCGCGCGGGAAACACGCGACTGCGGGGAGACGCCGGGGGTTATGGGATTGTTCACTTGCACTATTTAACCAAATAATCCACAACTAGTAACAAGTACTGGATATGAATTATAAGGTTTGTCATGTTAAATAGAATATCCGCAAGCGGACGGATAACCCGTTGTAGCATTTCACCCGAGAGTATTCCAGGGTATCGTATTTATATTTTCCCAAAGGAAGACATGGTTGACAAGAGTACTTATGTTCATGGTGTTACAAACGATAAGTGATATAACCACATTCCAATGCAGGGGTAAGTTTTAATAATAATAAGGATAGTGCGACACACACGAAGGCATTCCACTCTCTCTAATAAAAGGCGAGAGACAATCCTAAGCAATGCTAAGTTAGACTAGCGAGCTACTACTCCAAAGGTACAACATTCATATAGCGTGCACAACCTCTATCTATCATCTAGCGTCATGCAAGCACAAGCAAGCGTCTAATGCCTAGGCAACATCGGGAGATCCGGCATACGCAAGGTCTGCCTCGCGACTCCGGCCTATTTACGTACTCCTATGCCGTGCCCGAACGTGGAGGGTTCCTTTGGATGGACAGGGCTGTCACTTCCTGCCACCTACCTCTACAAACCGTGGGACACGCACATACCCAAGGGTGGATAGACTACCCCGGCACCATGCCGGCGTTACTAACCACGACTCTAGATCCCTCGAGGCACCCCCAACCCTTCGGATCGACGGGGTGATAAATCTAGAGCACCTTTGCAGGACAATGAGCCCGATGCCTAAACATGAGAACAACTAGCCTAACTAGCATAAACTAGATAAAAGGGATCAAAGCTAGCACTAAGTCATGCATAAGCGTTTGTCGCTCAAGAACGAGCGAGGAACGATGAACGATTAAGCAAGTTCAAGAATAATCGATGATCGAGTATGAACGAACGAAGAACGAATGATGAACGAGCATGAACGAACAACGAACGATCATACAAGATCATGATAGAACTAGCAAGCTCATAACAACTATATGAATACTTGTATTCCATAGATTAAATAACAAGTCTTACAAAGAGAGAGAAAGGATACAAGAGCGCTACCCAATTCTCCACAAGACTTTGGGAGCAATAGGGCAACCCACTACTCAGCCTAGCACTACCTAGAATTGCCTCTAGCTCTAGTGTGAGGAGGAGGGAATGATCCTTGTGTATTGTGTGTGTTGAAAGGAGGGGGGGGGTACCCCTCCTTATATAATCCTTGAAGGTCGGCAACTTTGAGGCGGTTCCCGAGGTTGGTGGCATTTAATGCAGGGGGAACCGACCTCTAGAGGTCGGTTACAAACCGCCACAGAAAGATGGGCCCAGGGGGTCACCTTGCCAGGTCGGCCGACCTGGCCAGGGGGGGGTCGGCCGACCTGTGCCTGGCCCCTCCTGGGCTGGGCTTTGGCAGGTGGCTCCCCCTCTGGGTCTACTTCTCTGGTCCAGGTGCATTTGGCCTTAGTTGTGTTGGACTTTGACGAGATTTGGCCTTTTGTCTTGGAGTTGTATTCCCGCGGCGAACGTCGAGTTTGTAAAAGTGTTGTTTCGTCGCCTTGGGGCATGGTTTCACCTGGATTTCTCCCTTATTCCACCTGCACACTAAAATCTAGAGGTACATGTGGAAATAGGTTATTCTTAAATAAAATGCGTGTAAAGAATGTCCAATCCTTCTTGTTTATTGAGCTAGTTGACGGTCGAAATTGGTCCGTAACGACCGTCAACAACTCCCCCAAGCTTACCCCTTGCTCGTCCCGAGCAAGAAGTAGGACTTTAGGTTGTTGATCAGGAGTTGCTACAATGCCTACTTCTCAAAGGTACCAAGTGTGTAACAAAGATACTCATCCTTGAGTTGAATAAGTTGGCCAAGGTAACTCACCCTTTTCCCTTAGTCCTTATGGGGCTTTTGCTTTATACTTCACCTTGGGCGGTTGAGAGAGAGAACGGTGTACGAGCATTTGTTTTCTCATTCCTTGTCTTGCTTTTATTCTCCGGAGGTTTTCAAAAAGATTTTCAAAAATAAAACCAAGTTCCTCAAGTGATACTCTCGAATCGCTTAAGTGGTGTTTTCATTCCTCACCAAGGCATGTGTGTTGCCTCATCCTACATCTAATAGGCTTTTGTGGAGCTCAAGGTAGGATATGAAGAGAGGCATACTTGCATTCATATTTTGCAAAACCAAAAGAGTGGATCCACGGAGATAGCAAGCCATACAATCAAAGATCAAGATGTGCAAGTGTGTGAGTGGATGGTGGTGGTGTATGTGACTACTCCTCTTTTTGTTCACCTCTCTTTATTTTATATTTTGGGGCATGGCTATCTTTTCTTCTTTCTTTTTCCATGCTCAAAATGAGGGCAGATAAATTTTCTTTTTCTTTTCATGCTTATCTTCTGTGAGCTTTATTTTCTTTCTTTCTTTTGCATAGCCATGCCTAATTTTGATATTTCAAGAGAGGTGATAAATTGTGAGGAGTGTCTTTATTTTGGTGGATGGTATGACATGTTGCTAACTTCCGGTGTAGAAGTTTAGCATATGAGGTGGAATGTGTACGTGATCTTGATCATGAGAGTGTCTTCCGCCGTGGTCTCGAGCCTTCCCATTTGCTCGGAGAGGTTGTTCATTGCTTGCTCAAGGTGGAAACCTTGAGTCGCACCAGAGTCGGAGGAGTGTTCCTCCCATTGTTGTTGCGGAGTGAACATCCTTGGGTCATGCCCCGAGGTTTGCCACGCCGAGCCCCCGGCCATGTGCGGTGGCGGGGCTGAGTATACACCGGGAAAATACCCGGTGTGACCATACCCCGGGCCGCCATGAGCCATGGGCTGCGGTGTGGGTGCCTCGGAACTTGATGGCTGCTCCGACCTGCGCGTCCTCCTGCGAGAAGAAATACTCCTGCGCGCACTCTCCATTTCTTGGAGCTCAATGGTTAGATTTTTGCAAGTATACAAGCGAAGATCCGGGTTAGGTAACCGAAACTCGTTTGTATACCCGACAAAATAAAATATGAGGGAATCATTTGGACCATGCTTAAGTGTATGACCGCGAATAAGATAATCTTTGTTTATGAGCATGCGAGGAGTATCAATATATTCAACATTAGCATCATGCAAAGCACCTACTCCTGCAGCGATACGTGTAATCAACGAAGTGCACTCGATAGGTCCTATCATCCCAAAATTATCTAGCCATTGGTGAATCATGTATTGCATAGGAGAAATCTTAATTTTCTCAACCATAGCATAAAGAATTTTCATTTCATCCTCGCGCACAACTCTAATATCACTCCTAGGAAAAAGAGTGATGCCAATCCACATGTGCAAAAAGCGCAAAGTAGGGTGATGGATGTGATTAGTTCTAGGCTGCACACAAGTTGAAAAACCCGTAATCCTTTCCCAAAATGCAAGCTTTGAAAAATCAGGAAGGGCACTATCAATATCAACATTGCAGCGAGTATTAAAGCCGAGTATCATGCTAAGGTCCTTCCATTTCAAACGGTATTCTTCCCGGAAAAACCGAAAAGTAATACCTTCATCTACTACTCGTAGGGTGCATAAAAACTGAAGTGTAAGCAAGCGGGAACCCGGCTCATCTACACTAGCAAAATCTTCCCACCCTATAGCTTTGAATACTCGAGAAAATTCAGCATCCATACCTGTTTGTTGCAGCAGCTCCGTGTCAAATGCTCGCGTAGGAGCAAAGATACGGTTTTGAAGAAGTGCGTAGGCGTTCGTCTCGTGCTCGCCCACCAAGTCGAGGTCGGTGTCGGCGAGGAGATGATGCTCGTTGTTGCTCTCTTCTTCGGCTGCATGTGGTGGACTTGGCGGTGGTTCGACCACGGGGCGCGCGCGCGTGCTTCGGCGTGAAGAGCTTGGACTTGAGCTTGAGCTTAGGGACTTCTTCAACGATCCGTACAGCCGCTTCGCTCCCGACATGGCTGCAGCGAGGAGAGCAAGAACACAAGGACAAAAACTCCGAACGGGTTATGTTAGGGAAAATTGAATCGGCGAAACCGTCGGTTGTTCTTGTGAGCAAGAAAATCGCAACTCGAAAAAACAAACAAAAACAAATCAAAACACAAACTGAAAGAACAGTGGGAGAGGAGTTTTTTTTATGCAGAATTTTGAGGCAAGCACAAAGTGAGAGCAAAGGAGAACCTTGTGAGTAAGAGAGTGAAGTGAATGAGGAATGAAATGAGTGTGTGTGAGGGGGAGAACACTTCTGCCCGGCCACCCCAATTTATAGCACGAAATGTAGCCGTTTTGGAACGTTGGAGGGGGAATATGACCGTTGGGAAAAAGATGGGGGGCAGCAGTGGCTGCCACAGGTCGGCCGACCTGAAAAATGGGGGTCGGCCGACCCCCTGTGGGGCCCACTTGCTCCCCCTCTTGGCCCATGGCCTCCAACGGTCATATAGTTCATGACCTTGGCTGCTATGTCCAGTAAATCCTCGGAAATATTGCTCAGAAAGATTTCCAAACAAAATCATGCCTCGAAATTCAAATGGTTTTCGGAAAAATTGAAACTAGAAGAGAAAAAGTGTCGGAAAAATCCCAACATGTGGAAAATTTATTGTAGTGGTACAGAGGTACTCCAAAACCTTGCACAAAAGAGTGAAAAAAGTTTTGAAGAACCAAATATTTTTGGAGATTAATTTTTGTATGCATGGCGAGATGAAAATAAGTATGCTGGCGGAAAAAAGAAAATCCAAATAAAACTTTGTGAGGGAAGAATAAAATGTAAGGTGGTTTGGAAAAATGCAAATGGTGATTTTTTGGAAAAGTGTATAAAATTTTTAAAAAGAAATCAAAAAGAAATGAAGAGAAAATGATAACGCCGATTAACCGGTCGGTCCAGGGCTTCGCCGTTTTAAGTCCGGCGAGCAAGGACTTCTTCATGCGTTTCATTCTTGAGGTGCCGGTCCCGTCCTTGGAGAAGAGGATGAAGATGGCTGCACCTTCTTTACTTGCCACATTTGTTTGATCTTGGGTTGTGTTGGTGGCTTCTCAATTTGAGGGGTCGATTTCTTGACCCATAACCCCGGCCTTGTTGTTGCGGGCTTCTTGGGTTGGTACCATGACGGGTTCTCACGTTTGTCAATTTGCTTCCAAAGAGCAATGAGACTATCCGTCTTTCTCGGGGTCACTTCAACTTCTTTGATGTTTGAGGGGTTTGGCCCATACTTGATCTTGATCATCGAGCATTGTTCTTTTCGGGGTTGGAACTCGAATTTTTCCTCCTTCCCATTGATGTAGAGGCGGATTTCTCCAACTGCAACATCAATTTGGGCCTTTGTGGTGCTAAGGAAGGGACGTCCCAAGATGAGGGGCGTTTCCTTGTCAATATCCATGTCCAGCACCACAAAGTTCACCGGGACGGTGTGGCCTCTTATGAATACCGGCACATCTTCCGCAATCCCCATTGGAAAGCGAAAGGATGAGTCGGCCAATTGTAGCCGCATCGCTGTTGGCGTGAGGAACTTGTACTTTAATTGCTCGAAGATTGCCTTGGGAATAATGCTCACGCTGGCCCCAAGGTCGCACAGTGCGTAGTTGAAGTGGAATCTCTTGATTGCACAAGGGATTACTGGAAAGCGTGGATCAGCTTTTATTGTAGAAGGTTCTTCTCTTATTTGCCTGTTCTCCCCTGCATGGTTAGTCTTACGAGAGAACATTTCCCCTCTCGTAGTGATAACGTTAACTTTTTCAATGGGAGATTCTGGTTGCCCAGGAATCTGCCAGGAATTAGCAGAAGGAACGAGAGCAGCAAGCTGAGCTATTTGAGTTTCTATCATTTTATTAAAGCTCAGTTGATTTTTGAAACCAGAGGAAAAACCTTCTAACTGTGAATTTATATTTTCTAAAACTTTATCGTTGGCAGCAAGCTTTTTGTTGATTGATTCATTAATTTTAGCTTGGCCAAGAACCAAATCTTTCAAAGAGGGCTGATTATTGTAAAAACCAGAAAAATTGTTACCTCTATTTTGATTTTGATTATATCCTTGACCTCCGTTTGGGCGATACCCGTTGTTGTTGTTCATGTAGAACGCATCTTCTTGGGTGTGGGGGCAATTCTTCCCCATATGGCCCGTATCCCCGCATTCCTCACACGTCATGTGTGAGTCCAATGCACGAACACTACCACTTGAAGTGTGTTCATCCAAACGCTTCATGAGAAGGTCAAGTTTGGCGGACAACATGTCCACTTCCTTGACAGGGTGGATGCCTTTTGAGCGTGTTTGGAGTCGATCATCGCTCCACCCTTGATTGGAGACCATCTTCTCTATAAGATCTTTTGCTTGAGTAACGGTTTTGGAGAAGAAGGCTCCTCCAGCAGCGGCATCCATATGTCCACGGGCTGTTGGTGTTAACCCGTTGTAAAAGTGTTGAAGAATGAGCCATTCTTCCATCCCATGGTGTGGGCAGGCTGATGTGTATTCTTTGAGCCTTTCCCATGCCTCGGGTATGGATTCATTTGTTGCTTGCTGGAAGCTTGCAATTCTTCCACGAAGAGCATTGGTTTTGCCCATCGGGAAGAACTTAGCGAGGAACGCCGTAGAACATTAGTCCCAAGTGTCAATATTGGCGCGGTTTGCATAGAACCATTGTTTCGCTTTCCCAAGGAGGGAGAGCGGAAACAAACGGAGCTTGATAGCATCTTGATTGCCTTCTCCCGTGCCTGACGTGTTGCATATTTCTAGGAATTGTTGGAGATGAGAGTTGGCGTCCTCGGAAGCCTTCCCACAAAAGGGTATGGGTTGGTACCATGACGGGTTCTCACGTTTGTCAATTTGCTTCCAAAGAGCAATGAGACTATCCGTCTTTCTCGGGGTCACTTCAACTTCTTTGATGTTTGAGGGGTTTGGCCCATACTTGATCTTGATCATCGAGCATTGTTCTTTTCGGGGTTGAAACTCGAACTTTTCCTCCTTCCCATTGATGTAGAGGTGGATTTCTCCAGCCCCAACATCAATTTGAGCCTTCGCGGTGCTAAGAAAGGGACGTCCCAAGATGAGGGGTGTCTCTTTATCAATGTCCATTTCCAGCACCACGAATTCCACCGGAATGAAGTTACCACGGATTTTCACCGGAATGTCTTCGGCTATTCCCGCGGGGTAGCGGACTGATGAGTCCGCTAGTTGTAGCCTCATTGGTGTAGGAGTTAACTCCGTGTAGCTCAATCGATCGAAGACTTCTTTGGGCATAACGCTGACGCTTGCCCCAAGATCACATAAGGCGTGTTCGAAGTGATGTGCCCCAATGGAGCATGATATGGTGGGGCAACCAGGGTCCTTCTTCTTTTCTGAAAGCCGATTGAGTATAGCCGTGCTACACTCTTCGGTGAGCTTGACCATCTCTGTCTTGGGCAGTGGTCGCTTGTTATTGAGGATGTCTTTGAGGTAACGTGCATATGTGGGTACTTGTACCATGTCCATCAAAGGCACGTTGACATGAATCTTTTGGATGACTTCCACAAAACGATCAAATTGTTCATCCTCCTTCGGCTTCTTATTTCTGTGTGGGAATGGCATGAAACTAGTGTCTTGGAATTCTAGTGCCTCTTTCCCAGTGGTTGCCTTTGGTTCATCATTCTTTTTCTGGATGATAGAAGGGTGGTCTTCTTCTTGTTCAACCCTGTCCTTGTTACCTGCATGGTTAGGATATGGCGGGTCCCGAGTGGATTTTCCTCCCCTCGTGGTAACCGCATTAACATTTTCTAAAGAAGACTCGGGTTGCCCCGGGATCTTCCCAGAATTAGAGGTAGGAACAAGAGCAGCAAGCTGAGCAAGTTGGGTTTCTATCATTTTGTTAAAACTCAGCTGATTTTTGAAAGCGGAAGAAAAACCTTCTAGCTCTGAATTTATATTTTCTAAAACTTTATCGTTGGCAGCAAGCTTTTTGTTGATTGATTCATTAATTTTAGCTTGGCCAAGAACCAAATCTTTCAAAGAGGGCTGATTATTGTAAAAACCAGAAAAATTGTTACCTCTATTTTGATTTTGATTAGATCCTTGACCTCCGTTTGGGCGATACCCGTTGTTGTTGTTCATGTAGAACGCATCTTCTTGGGTGTGGGGGCAATTCTTCCCCATATGGCCTGTATCCCCGCATTCCTCACACGTCATGTGTGAGTCCAATGCATGAACACTACCACTTGAAGTGTGTTCATCCAAACGCTTCATGAGAAGGTCAAGTTTGGCGGACAACATGTCCACTTCCTTGACAGGGTGGATGCCTTTTGAGCGTGTTCGGAGTCGATCATCGCTCCACCCTTGATTGGAGACCATCTTCTCTATAAGATCTTTTGCTTGAGTAACGGTTTTGGAGAAGAAGGCTCCTCCAGCAGCGGCATCCATATGTCCACGGGCTGTTGGTGTTAACCCGTTGTAAAAGTGTTGAAGAATGAGCCATTCTTCCATCCCATGGTGTGGGCAGGCTGATGTGTATTCTTGGAGCCTTTCCCATGCCTCGGGTATGGATTCATTTGTTGCTTGCTGGAAGCTTGCAATTCTTCCACGAAGAGCATTGGTTTTGCCCATCGGGAAGAACTTAGCGAGGAACGCCGTAGAACATTTGTCCCAAGTGTCAATATTGGTGCGGTTTGCATAGAACCATTGTTTCGCTTTCCCAAGGAGGGAGAGCGGAAACAAACGGAGCTTGATAGTATCTTGATTGCCTTCTCCCGTGCCTGACGTGTTGCATATTTCTAGGAATTGTTGGAGATGAGAGTTGGCGTCCTCGGAAGCCTTCCCACAAAAGGGTATGGCTTGCACCATAGTGATGAGGCTGGACCTTAAGTTAAGTCCGGCGTCACCAACGTCGACGTTGGGTCCAATGGGCACATTGGCGACGGTGGGCGCGGAGTATTCACGAAGGGTCTTTTCAGCCATGACGTTTGACGTAGATGGTGCGGAAGATGCGGGTTCGCTTGTCGAGAGTACTTGAGGGGAGACGACGACGCGGTGTCGAGTCTTCCTCACAAGTGACTCGGGATTATCAACGAAGTTTTTCAGCAAGTCGAATCCACGCATACACTATCCTGTTTTCACATCAAAGAGAAAACAGATCAAGGTTAGCCTGCATGGGCAATGGTTAAACCACATCAAGTGTAATCATGAACAATCATTGTATTCTTGTTAACCAATGTCTTCCCCGGCAACGGCGCCAGAAATGCTTGTTGGCGTCTCTTACGGTCGCGCGGGAAACACGCGACCGCGGGGAGACGCCGGGGGTTATGGGATTGTTCACTTGTACTATTTAACCAAATAATCCACAACTAGTAACAAGTACTAGATATGAATTATAAGGTTTGTCATGTTAAATAGAATATCCGCAAGCGGACGGATAACCCGTTGTAGCATTTCACCCGAGAGTATTCCAGGGTATCGTATTTATATTTTCCCAAAGGAAGACATGGTTGACAAGAGTACTTATGTTCATGGTGTTACAAACGATAAGTGATATAACCACATTCCAATGCAGGGGTAAGTTTTAATAATAATAAGGATAGTGCGACACACACGAAGGCATTCCACTCTCTCTAATAAAAGGCGAGAGACAATCCTAAGCAATGCTAAGTTAGACTAGCGAGCTACTACTCCAAAGGTACAACATTCATATAGCGTGCACAACCTCTACCTATCATCTAGCGTCATGCAAGCACAAGCAAGCGTCTAATGCCTAGGCAACATCGGGAGATCCGGCATACGCAAGGTCTGCCTCGCGACTCCGGCCTATTTACGTACTCCTATGCCGTGCCCGAACGTGGAGGGTTCCTTTGGATGGACAGGGCTGTCACTTCCTGCCACCTACCTCTACAAACCGTGGGACACGCACATACCCAAGGGTGGATAGACTACCCCGGCACCATGCCGGCGTTACTAACCACGACTCTAGATCCCTCGAGGCACCCCCAACCCTTCGGATCGACGGGGTGATAAATCTAGAGCACCTTTGCAGGACAATGAGCCCGATGCCTAAACATGAGAACAACTAGCCTAACTAGCATAAACTAGATAAAAGGGATCAAAGCTAGCACTAAGTCATGCATAAGCGTTTGTCGCTCAAGAACGAGCGACGAACGATGAACGATTAAGCAAGTTCAAGAATAATCGATGATCGAGTATGAACGAACGAAGAACGAATGATGAACGAGCATGAACGAACAACGAACGATCATACAAGATCATGATAGAACTAGCAAGCTCATAACAACTATATGAATACTTGTATTCCATAGATTAAATAACAAGTCTTACAAAGAGAGAGAAAGAATACAAGAGCGCTACCCAATTCTCCACAAGACTTTGGGAGCAATAGGGCAACCCACTACTCAGCCTACCACTACCTAGAATTGCCTCTAGCTCTAGTGTGAGGAGGAGGGAATGATCCTTGTGTATTGTGTGTGTTGAAAGGAGGGGGGGGGGGTACCCCTCCTTATATAGTCCTTGAAGGTCGGCAACTTTGAGGCGGTTCCCGAGGTCGGTGGCATTTAATGCAGGGGGAACCGACCTCCAGAGGTCGGTTACAAACCGCCACAGAAAGATGGGCCCAGGGGGTCACCCTGCCAGGTCGGCCGACCTGGCCAGGGGGGGTCGGCCGACCTGTGCCTGGCCCCTCCTGGGCTGGGCTTTGGCAGGTGGCTCCCCCTCTGGGTCTACTTCTCTGGTCCAGGTGCATTTGGCCTTAGTTGTGTTGGACTTTGACGAGATTTGGCCTTTTGTCTTGGAGTTGTATTCCCGCGGCGAACGTCGAGTTTGTAAAAGTGTTGTTTCGTCGCCTTGGGGCATGGTTTCACCTGGATTTCTCCCTTATTCCACCTGCACACTAAAATCTAGAGGTACATGTGGAAATAGGTTATTCTTAAATAAAATGCGTGTAAAGAATGTCCAATCCTTCTTATTTATTGAGCTAGTTGATGGTCGAAATTGGTCCGTAACGACCGTCAACATGCACCCTACGAGTAGTAGATGAAGGTATTACTTTTCGGTTTTTCCGGGAAGAATACCGTTTGAAATGGAAGGACCTTAGTATGATACTCGGCTTTAATACTCGCTGCAATATTGATATTGATAGTGCCCTTCCTGATTTTTCAAAGCTTGCATTTTGGGAAAGGATTACGGGTTTTTCAACTTGTGTGCAGCCTAGAACTAATCACATCCATCACCCTACTTTGCGCTTTTTGCACATGTGGATTGGCATCACTCTTTTTCCTAGGAGTGATATTAGAGTTGTGCGCGAGGATGAAATGAAAATTCTTTATGCTATGGTTGAGAAAATTAAGATTTCTCCTGTGCAATACATGATTCACCAATGGCTAGATAATTTTGGGATGATAGGACCTATCGAGTGCACTTCGTTGATTACACGTATCGCTGCAGGAGTAGGTGCTTTGCATGATGCTAATGTTGAATATATTGATACTCCTCGCATGCTCATAAACAAAGATTATCTTATTCGCGGTCATACACTTAAGCGTGGTCCAAATGATTCCCTCATATTTTATTTTGTCGGGTATACAAACGAGTTTCGGTTACCTAACCCGGATCTTCGCTTGTATACTTGCAAAAATCTAACCATTGAGTTCCAAGAAATGGAGAGTGCGCGCAGGAGTATTTCTTCTCGCAGGAGGACGCGCAGGTCGGAGCAGCCATCAAGTTCCGAGGCACCCACACCGCAGCCCATGGCTCATGGCGGCCCGGGGTATGGTCACACCGGGTATTTTCCCGGTGTATACTCAGCCCCGCCACCGCACATGGCCGGGGGCTCGGCGTGGCAAACCTCGGGGCATGACCCAAGGATGTTCACTCCGCAACAACAATGGGAGGAACACTCCTCCGACTCTGGTGCGACTCAAGGTTTCCACCTTGAGCAAGCAATGAACAACCTCTCCGAGCAAATGGGAAGGCTCGAGACCACGGCGGAAGACACTCAATACGCGCCGAATCAACACATCCTACAAACCCATCAGTGGCAAGAACGCACCGACACCCAGCTCACCAACCTCACCAACATGACGGAGCGGGGACAAGCCGATCTTTCGGCTTACTTTCGCCACATGGGGTTCAATCCACGAAACCCATGAGCAAGAACAAGCTTGGGGGGGAGACACCATGCCCCCCCGCTAAGGTATCATGTATCGCAACTTGTATCCTTTTCCTTTCATTTTTGCTTGTTCCTGCTTCTCATATGAAAAACAAAATAAAAATAACAAAACTAAAAAGAACAAAAATAATTAGTGTAGTTTCTTTTTATGTGCTGTAAAAATGTTTCTTTTCCTTCTATGTTGAGATGATGAATAGTTGCTCTGCCGTATTTCTCTCTTGTGCCTAGTTTATAACTTAGTATTCTCCAAGTTTTGAGTTTGTTGGCTGAAAAATACTTGCTTAGAACCTGAAACTTGTGGGTAGCATACGCTTGCACTGAACCTAAGTTGTTGTGAGAGATGATATGGTAAAAACAGCTGATGCAATCTTGTTCCAAATTAAGCTTGAAAAACTCCGGAGATTTTGTTTTCGAAAATCATAAAAAATTATAAGTTCCTCAGTGATGATAAATTCCTACCAAAGCCATATGTAGTACTTAATGAAAAACCTTACATATACTGCTTGTCATTTCATTGAGCTTTATCAAAATTGTGTGACCCTAGTGAGATGCTTTTCATACTCTCATGATCAAGATCACGTACACATTCCACCTCATATGCTAAACTTCTACACCGGAAGTTAGCAACATGTCATACCATCCACCAAAATAAAGACACTCCTCACCTCTCTTGAAATATCAAAATTAGGCATGGCTATGTAAAAGAAAGAAAGAAAATAAAGCTCACAGAAGATGAGCATGAAAAGAAAAAGAAAATTTATCTGCCCTCATTTTGAGCATGGAAAAAGAAAGAAGAAAAGATAGCCATGCCCCAAAATATAAAATAAAGAGAGGTGAACAAAAAGAGTAGTCACATACACCACCACCATCCACTCACACACTTGCACATCTTGATCTTTGATTGTATGGCTTGCTATCTCGGTGGATCCACTCTTTTGGTTTTGCAAAATATGAATGCAAGTATGCCTCTCTTCATATCCTACCTTGAGCTCCACAAAAGCCTATTAGATGTAGGATGAGGCAACACACATGCCTTGGTGAGGAATGAAAACACCACTTAAGCGATTCGAGAGTATCACTTGAGGAACTTGGTTTTATTTTTGAAAATCTTTTTGAAAACCTCCGGAGAATAAAAGCAAGAAAGGGATGAGAAAACAAATGCTCGTACACCGTTCTCTCTCTCAACCGCCCAAGGTAAAGTATAAAGCAAAAGCCCCATAAGGATTAAGGGAAAAGGTGAGTTACCATGACCAACTTATTCAACTCAAGGATGAGTATCTCTGTTATAAACTTGGTACCTTTGAGAAGTAGGCATTGTAGCAACTCCTGATCAACAACCTAAAGTCCTACTTCTTGCTCAGGACGAGCAAGGGGTAAGCTTGGGGGAGTTGTTGACGGTCGTTACGGACCAATTTCGACCGTCAACTAGCTCAATAAACAAGAAGGATTGGACATTCTTTACACGCATTTTATTTAAGAATAACCTATTTCCACATGTACCTCTAGATTTTAGTGTGCAGGTGGAATAAGGGAGAAATCCAAGTGAAATCATGCCTCAAGGCGACGAATCAACACTTCTATAAAACAACGTTCGCCGCGGGAATACAACTCCAAGACAAAAGGCCAAATCTCGTCAAAGTCCAACATAACTAAGGCCAAATGCACCTGGACCAGAGAAGTAGACCCAGAGGGGGAGCCACCTGCCAAAGCCCAGCCCAGGAGAGGCCAGGCACAGGTCGGCCGACCCCCCCTGGCCAGGTCGGCCGACCTGGCAGGGTGGCCCCCTGGGTCCCACTTTTTGTGGCGGTTTGTTACCGACCTCTGGAGGTCGGTTCCCCCTACATTAAATGCCACCGACCTCGGGAACCGCCTCAAAGTTACCGACCTTCAAAGCCTATATAAGGAGGGGTACCCCCCCTCCTTCCAAGACACACAATACACAAGGATCATTCCCTCCTCCTCACACTAGAGCTAGAGGCAATTCTAGGTAGTGCTAGGCTGAGTAGTGGGTTGCCCTATTGCTCCCAAAGTCTTGTGGAGAATTGGGTAGCGCTCTTGTATCCTTCCTCTCTCTTTGAAAGACTTGTTATTTAATCTATGGAATACAAGTATTCATATAGTTGTTATGAGCTTGCTAGTTCTATCATGATCTTGTATGATCGTTCGTTGTTCGTTCATGCTCGTTCATCATTCGTTCTTCGTTCGTTCATACTCGATCATCGATTATCCTTGAACTTGCTTAATCGTTCATCGTTCGTCGCTCGTTCTTGAGCGACGAACGCTTATGCATGACTTAGTGCTAGCTTTGATCCCTTTTATCTAGTTTATGCTAGTTAGGCTAGTTGTTCTCATGTTTAGGCATCGGGCTCATTGTCCTGCAAAGGTGCTCTAGATTTATCACCCCGTCGATCCGAAGGGTTGGGGGTGCCTCGAGGGATCTAGAGTCGTGGTTAGTAACGCCGGCATGGTGCCGGGGTAGTCTATCCACCCTTGGGTATGTGCGTGTCCCACGGTTTGTAGAGGTAGGTGGCAGGAAGTGACAGCCCTGTCCATCCAAAGGAACCCTCCACGTTCGGGCACGGCATAGGAGTACGTAAATAGGCCGGAGTCGCGAGGCAGACCTTGCGTATGCCGGATCTCCCGATGTTGCCTAGGCATTAGACGCTTGCTTGTGCTTGCATGACGCTAGATGATAGGTAGAGGTTGTGCACGCTATATGAATGTTGTACCTTTGGAGTAGTAGCTCGCTAGTCTAACTTAGCATTGCTTAGGATTGTCTCTCGCCTTTTATTAGAGAGAGTGGAATGCCTTCGTGTGTGTCGCACTATCCTTCTTATTATTAAACCTTACCCCTGCATTGGAATGTGGTTATATCACCTATCGTTTGTAACAACATGAACATAAGTACTCTTGTCAACCATGTCTTCCTTTGGGAAAATATAAATACGATACCCTGGAATACTCTCGGGTGAAATGCTACAACGGGTTATCCGTCCGCTTGCGGATATTCTATTTAACATGACAAACCTTATAATTCATATCTAGTACTTGTTACTAGTTGTGGATTATTTGGTTAAATAGTGCAAGTGAACAATCCCATAACCCCCGGCGTCTCCCCGCGGTCGCGTGTTTCCCGCGCGACCGTAAGAGACGCCAACACTCGGGTCTTATGTTATGCGTCGTTCCGAAGCCCTCAATCGTCTGCGGTGCTGGGCGAAGGGGTTGAAGGACGACAGAGAAAAGTGGACAGAGTAAATGATGTGTCTTTGGCTCGAGGCCCGAAAAACAGGTGTCATTACAGGAGCTATTCCCTCCATATTTATAGGGAGAGGAAAGGTCAAAATTACAGCGATGCCATTGGGCAATTCTGTTACGTCTTCTTGAGTTTAGGCTTTAGACTGGCTCTTGCTCAACACCCTTCGCTACATCTTCAGATACCTTCACTTGGTAACAAGTACCCTTCCCATGATTCAGGGAGCCTTCGGAATTAACTCCAACATTAGCCCTCAATTGTTGATGTACTTTGGTAAAACCTAGGTCAGAAACAATTATTATTATAATCAAGATTATGTTGTGTGCTTTCTGACTCATGCACGTGCTTGTCTTTTTCGATATGTACTTTTTTCTCGATTCTCGATGTTCTGCTTAACTCTATATATATCCGTAGTGATTGCCTTGTTTCCTTGCGCTGTTTTGCTATTGTAAGCTCTTGTCTTCACCGCTTTCGCTCTCACTAATACCTTCGCACCATTAGAGATCCCTTTCTCGCACTCTTTTTCAAGATGCCTAATGATCGGAGATCCAGTGAAGAGAATGTTAGGAAGAAGGCGAAGGTTCATAAGTCGTCTTCCAAGGATGGTTCTGATAAAGCTGTCAATGAGGTTCGTCCTCAAATGACTAGTGCAGCCGCTGCCTCGGAGCCCCCTTCGAAGGTTCCAATTTCTTCCTCGAAGGATTCATCAACTCAGCCGGCTTCTGATAAACCAGCTATGTCGTTTCGGCCTCCTAAGGTGTATAACTTGATGGATGTTATTTCGAAGGGTGGAAATCAGAGTTCTGCTAAAACTTCGTCGGTTTTAAAAGAAACTCCTTCGAAGAGCCTTGCTGTTCCCGCGAAGGGTTCTTCTTCTTCTTCAGCTGACGCTGGCAAATCTACAGCTTCTGAGAAGGCCAAGACCCAGGACAAAGGTGCGAAGGTTGTTGCGACCGCACCTAGTACTGCTGGATCGAAGGCTAAGATCCAGGACAAGGATGCCGAAGCGGGTGTAATTGTGCCCGTCGCACCTGGATTGAAGGCTAAGATCCAGGACAAAAACCTGGCTGGGGCTCATGAGGCTTCGGGCGAGGTTCAGATTCTGGACAAGACTGTGGGTGAAGGTGCTATTTCGAGTTGTCACCTTTCATTACTTAATATGCCTGAGCTTCGTCAGATGGCTGCTAACTTGGGGACTCTTTCAGATCGCTCTGCGGTTCAGCTTCCGTTAGAGCCTCATGTTCAACCCCGTGGTATTCTTAGCCCTTCGGCAGGTGGTGATCTTTTTCTACATTCTGTTTTTGAGGCGATGCAGGAGGAATTTCTCCCTTTTGACGTGAATTTTGATTCAGTTGAAGCTGTCGAGGGGTCTTCGCTTGCTTGTGACGAGGTTCCAGCTAACACCTTCGTCATGAGTGCTCTGGCTGCTGAGCCTTTTGTTGCTGCTGCTAACAGGATTCGGCTTCCCCAAGTGGAGTAAGAACTGATGTCGCAGGGTGGAGATGCCCTGTATAAGTCTTTGTTGTCTTCGCAACTGAAGGTTAGTTTTCTCTTCTTCTTCTTTTTTTTTTATGCTTCGTTAATAGTCTAGTTTGTTCTGATTTCTACTTCTTTTCGTTAGACTCTCGCTATTACCCATGCTTCCCTTCGCCAGTACCGGGAGCTGTCGAAGATGAAGAGTGATCGTGATACTCTTCGCAAGGACCTCGCTGCTCTTGAGATGAAGGTCAAGGAGAAAGAAGATGCACTCGCTCTTAGCGAGAAATGCTTGGCTGAACTTGGTTCAGAGAAAGAGGTGCTCGCTAAGTCTGCCAAGGACTTTGAGGCGAAGGTGGCCTCTTTGGACAAGCAGGTGGAAGGCTGTGAAAAATAACGAAGATCTTATTGTCAAGATTGATGCTGCTGATCAAGAGCTTGCTGGCCTTGTAAAGGCTGAAGAGCTTCGACTGGCTGATGTTTGTGGTCAGGTTCGAGATGCCCTTGTTTCTGTTGGGGCAGCACCTGATCCGCTGCCTGAAGATGCTTCGACTGAGCATTACCAAGGTTGGCTTACTGTCAACATCCCTTATGTCATTGAAGCCTACAGAGCTTTTTCGAAGAATGCTGTGCAACTTGCTGTTCGGGATGTTCTTCACTCGCTCGAAGCTGGAGGGAGTGATGCCTTGGCGAAGGCTATCGATGACTCTTTGTCCTTTGCTACTACTGACAGCACGCCTCCTGCTTTGATCGGAGCCCTCGTCAAATTTGCTAATAATATTGACGAGTCTTTCTGGAACAGGGTTCTCTCTATCGGCCAGCGGCCTGAGAGTGAGGTATATACTCTTTATGTTTGATTTGTATGGGATGTTACCCCTTCGGACATGTATTTGCTGAGAATGTCGTGAAGACATGTGTTGTAAACTTGTTATTGTTTGTACTTTTAATATTTGTTTGGCTTTGGATTTTTAGGATTCTTCTGATATTTCCCTGAGCGAGTTTGGCTTTCCGAAGGTTTCTTCTGACATTGTGCCAGAGAAGTGTGCTGCTTCGGAATCTTCGTTTGACGTTTCTTTGAGCGAGTTTGCCACTCCGAAGGCTTCTTCTGACGTTGTGTTGGGGAAGCGTGCTGCTTCGGAATCTTCGTCTGACGTTTCTTTGAGCGAGTTTGCCACTCCGAAGGCTTCTTCTCATAATTTGGCTCGTAGTGAACCTCTAATTGAGATCTTCAGTTCTCCTTCGGAGATTTACTTATCTAGTGAATCGGACCCTTTGTCTCCCGTCGAAGGGGGTGAAGGTCCCCTTATTTTTCCTCCAGGAAGCCTTGTGGCTATTGGTAGAGTTTACCGCCCTGATGATGATGTTTTCGAAGGGCGTCGAGGCTGCAAAAAGTGAGGATCTCGTGGACGCCGCCCTCGTGGCGGTTCTTCGAGCAGTCGTGGTACAACCAAGAGGAATAGTAGTGTTGACGGTCGTTACGGACCAATTTCGACCGTCAACTAGCTCAATAAACAAGAAGGATTGGACATTCTTTACACGCATTTTATTTAAGAATAACCTATTTCCACATGTACCTCTAGATTTTAGTGTGCAGGTGGAATAAGGGAGAAATTCAGGTGAAATCATGCCCCAAGGCGACGAATCAACACTTCTACAAAACAACGTTCGCCGCGGGAATACAACTCTAAGACAAAAGGCCAAATCTCATCAAAGTCCAACACAACTAAGGCCAAATGCACCTGGACAAGAGAAGTAGACCCAGAGGGGGAGGCACCTGCCAAAGCCCAGCCCAGGAGGGGCCAGGCACAGGTCGGCCGACCCCCCCTGGCCAGGTCGGCCGACCTGGCAGGGTGGCCCCCTGGGCCCATCTTTCTATGGCGGTTTGTAACCGACCTCTGGAGGTCGGTTCCCCCTACATTAAATGCCACCGACCTCGGGAACCGCCTCAAAGTTACCGACCTTCAAAGCCTATATAAGGAGGGGTACCCCCCCTCCTTCCAAGACGCAATACACAAGGATCATTCCCTCCTCCTCACACTAGAGCTAGAGGCAATTCTAGGTAGTGCTAGGCTGAGTAGTGGGTTGCCCTATTGCTCCCAAAGTCTTGTGGAGAATTGGGTAGCGCTCTTGTATCCTTTCTCTCTCTTTGTAAGACTTGTTATTTAATCTATGGAATACAAGTATTCATATAGTTGTTATGAGCTTGCTAGTTCTATCATGATCTTGTATGATCGTTCGTTGTTCGTTCATGCTCGTTCATCATTCGTTCTTCGTTCGTTCATACTCGATCATCGATTATTCTTGAACTTGCTTAATCGTTCATCGTTCGTTGCTCGTTCTTGAGCGACGAACGCTTATGCATGACTTAGTGCTAGCTTTGATCCCTTTTATCTAGTTTATGCTAGTTAGGCTAGTTGTTCTCATGTTTAGGCATCGGGCTCATTGTCCTGCAAAGGTGCTCTAGATTTATCACCCCGTCGATCTGAAGGGTTGGGGGTGCCTCGAGGGATCTAGAGTCGTGGTTAGTAACGCCGGCATGGTGCCGGGGTAGTCTATCCACCCTTGGGTATGTGCGTGTCCCACGGTTTGTAGAGGTAGGTGGCAGGAAGTGACAGCCCTGTCCATCCAAAGGAACCCTCCACGTTCGGGCACGGAATAGGAGTACGTAAATAGGCCGGAGTCGCGAGGCAGACCTTGCGTATGCCGGATCTCCCGATGTTGTCTAGGCATTAGACGCTTGCTTGTGCTTGCATGACGCTAGATGATAGGTAGAGGTTGTGCACGCTATATGAATGTTGTACCTTTGGAGTAGTAGCTCGCTAGTCTAACTTAGCATTGCTTAGGATTGTCTCTCGCCTTTTATTAGAGAGAGTGGAATGCCTTCGTGTGTGTCGCACTATCCTTATTATTATTAAACCTTACCCCTGCATTGGAATGTGGTTATATCACCTATCGTTTGTAACACCATGAACATAAGTACTCTTGTCAACCATGTCTTCCTTTGGGAAAATATAAATACGATACCCTGGAATACTCTCGGGTGAAATGCTACAACGGGTTATCCGTCCGCTTGCGGATATTCTATTTAACATGACAAACCTTATAATTCATATCTAGTACTTGTTACTAGTTGTGGATTATTTGGTTAAATAGTGCAAGTGAACAATTCCATAACCCCCAGCGTCTCCCCGCGGTCGCGTGTTTCCCGCGCGACCGTAAGAGACGCCAACAAGCATTTCTGGCGCCGTTGCCGGGGAAGACATTGGTTAACAAGAATACAATGATTGTTCATGATTACACTTGATGTGGTTTAACCATTGCCCATGCAGGCTAACCTTGATCTGTTTTCTCTTTGATGTGAAAACAGGATAGTGTATGCGTGGATTCGACTTGCCGAAAAACTTCGTTGATAATCCCGAGTCACTTGTGAGGAAGACTCGACACCGCGTCGTCGTCTCCCCTCAAGTACTCTCGACAAGCGAACCCGCATCTTCCGCACCATCTACGTCAAACGTCATGGCTGAAAAGACCCTTCGTGAATACTCCGCGCCCACCGTCGCCAATGTGCCCATTGGACCCAACGTCGACGTTGGTGACGCCGGACTTAACATAAGGTCCAGCCTCATCACTATGGTGCAAGCCATACCCTTTTGTGGGAAGGCTTCCGAGGACGCCAACTCTCATCTCCAACAATTCCTAGAAATATGCAACACGTCAGGCACGGGAGAAGGCAATCAAGATGCTATCAAGCTCCGTTTGTTTCCGCTCTCCCTCCTTGGGAAAGCGAAACAATGGTTCTATGCAAACCGCGCCAATATTGACACTTGGGACAAATGTTCTACGGTGTTCCTCGCTAAGTTCTTCCCGATGGGCAAAACCAATGCTCTTCGTGGAAGAATTGCAAGCTTCCAGCAAGCAACAAATGAATCCATACCCGAGGCATGGGAAAGGCTCCAAAAATACACATCAGCCTGCCCACACCATGGGATGGAAGAATGGCTCATTCTTCAACACTTTTACAACGGGTTAACACCAACAGCCCGTGGACATATGGATGCCGCTGCTGGAGGAGCCTTCTTCTCCAAAACCGTTACTCAAGCAAAAGATCTTATAGAGAAGATGGTCTCCAATCAGGGGTGGAGCGATGATCGACTCCAAACACGCTCAAGAGGCATCCACCCTGTCAAGGAAGTGGACATGTTGTCCGCCAAACTTGACCTTCTCATGAAGCGTTTGGATGAACACACTTCAAGTGGTAGTGTTCGTGCATTGGACTCACACATGACGTGTGAGGAATGCGGGGATACAGGCCATATGGGGAAGAATTGCCCCCACACCCAAGAAGATGCGTTCTACATGAACAACAACAACGGGTATCGCCTAAACGGAGGTCAAGGATATAATCAAAATCAAAATAGAGGTAACAATTTTTCTGGTTTTTACAATAATCAGCCCTCTTTGAAAGATTTGGTTCTTGGCCAAGCTAAAATTAATGAATCAATCAACAAAAAGCTTGCTGCCAACGATAAAGTTTTAGAAAATATAAATTCACAGCTAGACGGTTTTTCTTCCGCTTTCAAAAATCAGCTGAGTTTTAACAAAATGATAGAAACCCAACTTGCTCAGCTTGCTGCTCTCGTTCCTTCCGCTAATTCCGGGCAGATTCCTGGGCAACCAGAATCTCCCATTGAAAAAGTTAACGTTATCACTACGAGAGGGGAAATGTTCTCTCGTAAGACTAACCATGCAGGGGAGAACAGGCAAATAAGAGAAGAACCTTCTACAATAAAAGCTGATCCAGGCTTTCCAGTAATCCCTTGTGCAATCAAGAGATTCCACTTCAACTACGCACTGTGCGACCTTGGGGCCAGCGTGAGCATTATGCCCAAGGCAATCTTCGAGCAATTAAAGTACAAGTTCCTCACGCCAACAGCAATGCGGCTACAATTGGCCGACTCATCCTTTCGCTTTCCAATGGGGATTGCGGAAGATGTGCCGGTATTCATAAGAGGCCACACCGTCCCGGTGAACTTTGTGGTGCTGGACATGGATATTGACAAGGAAACGCCCCTCATCTTGGGACGTCCCTTCCTTAGCACCACAAAGGCCCAAATTGATGTTGGAGTTGGAGAAATCCGCCTCTACATCAATGGGAAGGAGGAAAAGTTCGAGTTTCAACCCCGAAAAGAACAATGCTCGATGATCAAGATCAAGTATGGGCCAAACCCCTCAA
This sequence comes from Eragrostis curvula, assembly GCA_007726485.1. Classification (NCBI taxonomy): domain Eukaryota; kingdom Viridiplantae; phylum Streptophyta; class Magnoliopsida; order Poales; family Poaceae; genus Eragrostis; species Eragrostis curvula. The sequence continues at coordinate 3,165,775 of RWGY01000005.1, forward strand.
ACATCAAAGAAGTTGAAGTGACCCCGAGAAAGACGGATAGTCTCATTGCTCTTTGGAAGCAAATTGACAAACGTGAGAACCCGTCATGGTACCAACCCAAGAAGCCCGCAACAACAAGGCCGGGGTTATGGGTCAAGAAATCGACCCCTCAAATTGAGAAGCCACCAACACAACCCAAGATCAAACAAATGTGGCAAGTAAAGAAGGTGCAGCCATCTTCATCCTCTTCTCCAAGGACGGGGCAGGCACCTCAAGAATGAAACGCATGGAGAAGTCCTTGCTCGCCGGACTTAAAACGGCGAAGCCCTGGCCAACAGGATAATCGGCATTATCATTTCTTTTGATTCCTTTTTGATTTTTCCTTTTCAAACCCACCACTTGCATTTAAAAACTTTAAAATCACCTTGCATATTTTATTTCACCACAAGAAATTCTTATTTCAATCATTTGAATTTTTTCCGCCAGCATATTTGAATTTTTTCTCGCCATGCATATAAAAAAAGGTCAATTTTCCAAAAAAAATTTTGGTTCTTCAAAGCTTTTGCACTCTTTCATGCAAGGTTTTGGGTTACCTCTGTACCACTACAATAAATTTTCCACATGTTGGGATTTTTCCGACACTTTCTCTCTTCTAGTTTCAATTTTTCCGAAAACCATTTGAATTTCGAGGCATGATTTTATTTGAAAATCTTTCTGAGCAATATTTACGAGGATTTACTGGACATAGCAGCCAAGGTCATGAATCATATGACCGTTGGAGGCCATGAGCCAAGAGGGGGAGCAAGTGGGACCCATAGGGGGTCGGCCGACCCCCATTTTTCAGGTCGGCCGACCTGTGGCAGCCACTGCTGCCCCCCATCTTTTTCCCAACGGTCATATTCCCCCTCCAACGTTCCAAAATGGCTACATTTCGCGCTATAAATTGGGGTGGCCGGGCAGAAGTGTTCTCCCCCTCACACACACTCATTTCATTCCTCTTTCACTTCACTCTCTTGCTCACAAGGTTCTCCTTTGCTCTCACTTTGTGCTTGCCTCAAAATTCTGCATAAAAAACTCCTCTCCCTCTGTTCTTTCAGTTTGTGCTTTGATTTGTTTTTGTTTGTTTTTTCGAGTTGCGATTTTCTTGCTCACAAGAACAACCGACGGTTTCGCCGATTCAATTTTCCCTAACATAACCCGTTCGGAGTTTTTGTTCTTGTGTTCTTGCTCTCCTCGCTGCAGCCATGTCGGGAGCAAAGCGGCTGTACGGATTGTTGAAGAAGTCCCTAAGCTCAAGCTCAAGTCCAAGCTCTTCACGCCGAAGCACGCGCGCGCGCCCCGTGGTCGAACCACCGCCAAGTCCACCACATGCAGCCGAAGAAGAGAGCAACAACGAGCATCATCTCCTCGCCGACACCGACCTCGACTTGGTGGGCGAGCACGAGATTTATCACCCCGTCGATCCGAAGGGTTGGGGGTGCCTCGAGGGATCTAGAGTCGTGGTTAGTAACGCCGGCATGGTGCCGGGGTAGTCTATCCACCCTTGGGTATGTGCGTGTCCCACGGCTTGTAGAGGTAGGTGGCAGGAAGTGACAGCCCTATCCATCCAAAGGAACCCTCCACGTTCGGGCACGGCATAGGAGTACGTAAATAGGCCGGAGTCGCGAGGCAGACCTTGCGTATGCCGGATCTCCCGATGTTGTCTAGGCATTAGACGCTTGCTTGTGCTTGCATGACGCTAGATGATAGGTAGAGGTTGTGCACGCTATATGAATGTTGTACCTTTGGAGTAGTAGCTCGCTAGTCTAACTTAGCATTGCTTAGGATTGTCTCTCGCCTTTTATTAGAGAGAGTGGAATGCCTTCGTGTGTGTCGCACTATCCTTATTATTATTAAACCTTACCCCTGCATTGGAATGTGGTTATATCACCTATCGTTTGTAACACCATGAACATAAGTACTCTTGTCAACTATGTCTTCCTTTGGGAAAATATAAATACGATACCCTGGAATACTCTCGGGTGAAATGCTACAACGGGTTATCCGTCCGCTTGCGGATATTCTATTTAACATGACAAACCTTATAATTCATATCTAGTACTCGTTACTAGTTGTGGATTATTTGGTTAAATAGTGCAAGTGAACAATTCCATAACCCCCGGCGTCTCCCCGCGGTCGCGTGTTTCCCGCGCGACCGTAAGAGACGCCAACAAGTAGCGGCCTTCGCCGTCGTGATCCTCCTGTTTATATTGAAGACCCTTCTTCGCCTTTTGACGCTGCTTCGCATGTTGAGCGAATGGTTTCTTCCGGGGTGGCAGATCCCGTTTTTCAAAGGCCTTATTCGCCTTCGAGCGGATATGACGTTAACGAATTTAGCGTTGTATGTCAGATGCTATTAGAGTTAGGTCTTATTGTAAAGGAAGAACCTGACGATGGTTCTCCTTGAATGAATTATACTTTTGAGTTATTTTTTAAAGAAATCCTCTTCGGCTTGCTTCGCTCTATAATGGGTTTCTTTAATATCCTTGCGAAGCTTTTGCTTCTTGCGTGATGACCTTCTGTTTTCTTGTGAAGACTGAAGTTTTCACGCTTGAAACTTGCGTTTGGATCTATGCCCTGCGAAGGCCATCTTCGCTGAAAACTCCAGTCTTCGGGAGAGATGCCTTCGCTTGGGCTTTTCTCTTATGCGTCTTAGCTTTTTCGTGATATTTTTTACTCTGAGGCAAGACTTTAAAGGAAAAGTTTAATTCCATGATTTGTCTTAATGCCTTCGATTTGTAACCTGGGGGCTTGGTATCATTTTTTTTATGATACAAGCCCTCGCATTTGGGTGTACCAAATTGGTTTGCCCTTCGTACATTCTTAGACTTTTTTGTCCGATTTTCCTTCGTTCTAGGCCTTGGGCCTGATGGTTTTTAGCCGATGGCTTCTCACTTTGAGGCCATGGCTCTGCTTGCTTGTTCTGATTTTCCCTTTTTTGGAGTCCAGATAACAAGTTTTTTGATACTTTTGTATCTGAGGGATCTGTGTTATTTCTTATAACACGTTGCCTCGAAGTTGGGTTACACCAAGTTCTCCTTTGGTGCACCCTTCGCTTTATTCTAGGCTTTCTGCCTGACTTTGTTTGTTAAGCTCATGGCTTTGCCTTTTGATAAGGCTCCTCTGCAAATTACTCTGGAATTTTTTGAGGGTACAAAGTAATTATAAAACTGTGATACAGTCTTAGAGGGTGCCTCGTTAAAAAACCTCACACCATTCGCAGGGCTACCCTCGTGAGGAAAAAAAGCGCACCCCCCCCCCCCCCCCCTGCATGTCTTTTATGTTTTACACATAAGCGATGTTCGCTCTACCGAAGAGTCGTTCTGTTGACTCTTGGTAGTAGCGGTTCATGAAATCTTGCAGTATCCTTGCAGAGTTCTTGAGGCCGAAGGTCTTGTAAGCTTGTATGCCTTCCTCTTCTCTTATGAGATGGATATTCTTCCTTCCAGGAGTTTCATTGTCTTCAATGGCTCTTGCTTGCAGCTGATCCCCGAAGACCCTAATCACAGAGATTGATCCCAGAATTTTCATGCATAGATAAGCTTGATGTATGACAGCTTCGAACTTGTTAATTGACCCTCTCCCGAAGATTGCGTTGTAAGGGTAGATGAGGTCAACCACATCGAAGGTCACATATTCAGTTCTTGCGTTTTCTCCTTCTCCGAAGGTTACTGGTAGTTCGATTTTCCCCATCGCCTGGATTATCTTTCCGGTGAAACCGACCAAAGGAATTCCTGCTGGTTGAAGAGTTTTGTTTTCCAGGTCCATCCTTCTTAAAGTTGAAGCGAAGAGGATGTCAGCTGAGCTTCCTCCATCGATCAGTATTCTGAGGACATCGAATCCCTTGATGTTTGCTTGGATCACCAATGGGTCTGAATGTGGTTGATCCAGATTTCTTGCATCCTCTTCTCCGAAGGTTATATCAACTTGGGACCACCTTGTATTGACAAAAGGAGTTCCTGAAGAGACGTGTTGAACCCTTCGCATATGTTCTTTTCTGGCCCTCCTTGAGTCTAGCTGCTGTGTGGATCCTCCGATAATGGCATTTATTCTTTGCCTTCGCACTTCGCTGTTGGCTTCTGATTGCCTTGCATTGTTTTGATGATTCGTTTCCGGACGTGGTGGTAGCGCGGCCAAACTTTGTGGTTGATGATAAGTGTGCTGTTGTAGCTGCTGCGAGGCTTCTGTTGGGTAGGTGACCACATGATTTACAGAATGCGAAGGATCGATTGAACGAGTGTTGCTTTGGGACCAGTCTTCGCGAAAGTTGCCCATGTGCCGAATGGCTTTCTTTGCTTCCCTGTTTGCTAGCCAATTCTGCTTGTATGACAGGAAGTCTCGGCATTGTTTAGTTGTGTGCCCTTTACCTTCGCCGTGCAGTTCGCAAAACACGGTACGGGAGTTGGATTTGTTGTCACCGTCTCTGCTTCTTTCCTCATGATCTTTGTCATGGTTGCTTCGCCCTTTTCCTTTTTCATCCTCTCTGGTTCTCTTCTCATCTCCTCTTTCCTCTCTGTTTTCGAGATTGTGTACCCTTCGACTGCTGTGGTCCCTGGTGTTTTCTTTGTTTTCGTCATGCCTTCGATTTCGGCTTGACTCTCTGTCTTCTTTGGCCTTTTTCTCGTCTCTTTGTTGCTGAGTTTGCTTCTTTTCATCGTCCTTCTTTCTTCTGAATTCATCATCTGACCTTGCATACTTTTTCGAAGATGTCAAGTAGTCCAAAGATTGTGGTAGGCTTCTTCCTTGCCAGCGAAGAGTGGAAAGGGCCAGACCTCAGTCCTTCCGTCAAAGCATCAATTACAGCGGAAGCCCCTACTCCTCTAGCCTTTGATTTGATCTCCATAAATCTCTGCATATATTCTCTGAGGCTTTCATCGCTCCTTTGCTTGCAAGAGAACAATTTTCCTTGATGCACCTCTTCAGCTTGGAAACCCTGAAAATTGTTTATGAACTCCTTTCTCAATTCGGACCATGAATTGATTGATCCCGGTTCTAAGGTGGAGAACCATGTTTTGGCAGTGCCTTCGATTGTCATCACCAGTGCCTTCGCGTATGTGGAATTTGTGCCTCCGCCGGATTCTACTGCAGCTTCGAAGGACATCAAGAATTCTCTTGGATCAGACTTCCCTTGATATGCTTTAATTTTTGGCATTTTGAAGTTGAAGGGCCTGGGCTCGTTTTGAAGTTCTTCGCTTAGCGGTGAATTCTCATTGAACATTGAAGTTGGTTGAATGTCTCTGCTTGTGCTGCTTACTTCGTAGACCACCTTCGCTTCGTTCTGCTTTTGCGTCTTTTTTGGATGATTCTGACTTAGCTTCTTCAGGTTGTTCATATCTTTGTTTACTTGGTTCAGCCTTTCATCCATTTCATCAATTTCCCTCTATGTTTGCCTTATCTTCTGCATCATGTCTATCTTTAGCTTGGACTTCTTTTCTACGATTATCAAGCGTTTTTCCCTTTCTAGCCTTTCTTGCTCTATGTTACGAAGTCGTTCTGCTATAGAGTCTGCTTCATTGTCTGCTGTTTCGTCACCTTCCGGAAGGACGTTTCCTACTTGCGAAGCGTCTCCGACGTTGTTCTGTATTCCTCTCTGAGCCTCCTCCTGTCTTAGAGCCCTCCAAATGTTGGGGGATCGAAGGTCTTGATCGACTCGGCGAAGCCCTCCAACGATAAGTGTGTGGTGATTGCGTCCCTGCGAAGCCCTCCTGGCGTCCTCAGCGCTCAGATTGCTCCTAGCGAAGCCTTTTCAACACTTTGAAGTCCTCGAGCTTCTTGGCGAAGCCCTCCTGAAACGTCCGCGGTGCTGGACGAAGTTCAACTGCCCAGGCTGTTCCTCGGGTCTTATGTTATGCGTCGTTCCGAAGCCCTCAATCGTCCGCGGTGCTGGGCGAAGGGGTTGAAGGACGACAGAGAAAAGTGGACAGAGTAAATGATGTGTCTTTGGCTCGAGGCCCGAAAAACAGATGTCATTACAGGAGCTATTCCCTCCATATTTATAGGGAGAGGAAAGGTCAAAATTACAGCGATGCCATTGGTCAATTCTGTTACGTCTTCTAGAGTTTAAGCTTTAGACTGGCTCTTGCTCAACACCCTTCGCTACATCTTCAGATACCTTCGCTTGGTAACAAGTACCCTTCGCATGATTCAGGGAGCCTTCGGCATTAACTCCAACAGATCCACTCTATTCCCCTCTTGTAAGACTCGCATCCTTTATCAATAGACTTATCTTCTTTATTCCTTATGACTTATGATTGCACTAGTGTGATAGCCATGTGCTTTCTATATGATTATTGCCTAGTCATGATTGGTTGCTTTATGCTTTACATATCTTTCATAGTTCATCTATGTTCTTGCACTCGTTCATCGCATAAAGTGGTTAGACATGCTCGGGCCCATGACTTGTTAATCCGTAGGGTTAAGGTCATGTGTGATATAGATTGTAACTTGTTAATCCGTAGGGTTAAAGTTACACATGTCTCATTCCCTGACTTGATGATCCGTAGGGTCAGAGTTATGCATGTTATAGCACTTGATATGTTGATCCGTCGGGTCAATGTTAAGTGTACTCTTGTTCCCAACTTGATGATCCGAAGGGTCAAAGTCTCATGGGAATCGAGAGTACTATTTAGCAATGTAAGCGTGGAGCTTAGATTGGTGAATAATTTTGAGTGTTTAGTTGTTCCCATGAACAAGAAGTGGTCTGGCGGTGAGGACTTGATTGCCTCATTGTCACGTGACCAGAGGACTGGCATAGGGACTTAATAGCCCTAATCTCACGTGCCCTCGTAGAGCGTTGCCAGTAGGTGGTGACAACCCTGTTGTGGCTAATCCTCTCTGTTCTAGGGAATTGACTACTTGGAATCGGTCTGGTAGTGAGGACTTAATTGCCTTGTTGTCACGTGACCCTAGGATTGGCATAGGGACCTAATAGCCCTAGTGTCACGTGTCCTAGTAGAAGGGTGACCGGTAGGTGGTGACAGCCCTGTTGTGTTTAACCCTCTCTGTTCCATGATGACATAGAACTTAGACTTGTATGTGATGCGTAGGTGTTGACGGTGCAATTTGACCGATTTTACACCTTCAACACCGTCAATAAAAGCCATCAATCAAGGATAAAATAAACATTCTTTTATAAATAATGGCTTTCCACGAGTTTTGGTGAGATATTTGATGCAGGAAGGAAATACGACAAAAATCATAAAGAAATGGAGGAAAAGTACACCGGCCGACCCAATCATAGGCCAGCCGGCCTACTCAGGCTCCACCTGCAGCCAAACTTCTCCCATCAAGGCCTCCACTGATCCCCCACGTCCAAATGAAGGCCCAGTCCAACAGGAATCAACCGACTTACCGGAACATGGACTGTTGGGCCTAAACTTGAAGGCCACGCGAACTTTGCCGCCCCCACGAAGCAACCGACCATCCAACCGCCATCAGGAAGCAATCTGGGATGTCCAGGACAAAGGCGGTGGCGAACCGCCACAATGGACGCCCCCCCACCCCTCTAGGCCGGCCGGCCTGCCTTGGCGCGCCCGCCACTCCATCCTCCGCTATAAGACACCCCCTGTCCTAAGGACCCTATACATACCCCTCACCTGCTCCAGAACAACTCGCACCTTGATACATACTTCATTTAGTTTCTTTTAGTAGCGAAGCGCTGCTATAGTTTAGTGAATGAGTGAGAGGGAAGGAGAGTCGGAGTTCTCGGAGGATGTCGAGGCTCTGCTTCTACTTCACCTCGGGTATGCTTCCTGCCTGGGAGTAGTCTACCACGTCTTACAGGCCGGGCAACATGTAAGGATATTTTTGGTCGGATAATGAAGTAAGGTATTCTGCTCTATTCATTTATGGGTTTCAGGTATATAATAAGTATTTATTTATTTATTTACTTACTATGTTGACTAGCACAATGATCATCGCTAGTAGTAATGATAGATATAAACGTGGTGTTTAGATCTAGAGTTATCCCTGATTTGCCCGTAACCCCACGGAGGACGGTAGCCACACGTGTGACAGGCGTGTTCAGGCCTTTGCAATCTGCCACGTCCGGGTTATCGAGATGATAGGGTCTTAATTATAGCACGTAGGTCGTCAGTATGTCGGGCCTAATTCTCGGGTTGTCTGCTGAAGGAATGCGTGTGCCCCGAAATGAATGATAGAGTAAGGACCTTACCAAGTTATCCAGCTATATAATTCCTTAGCATTTGATTGCCTGGCCAGAAGACTCTTTTATTTATTGCTGCATTCACTAGTACTCTATGTGCCACCCCTTTTCGGATAATTTGCTAGGATTAGAGTATCTTTTACACTGTTCGTTCCCTGTGGATTCGATACCTTAGGAATACTCCCAAGTGAAAGCTACATCGGTATCCGTACGCTTGCGGATTAATTTCTATTAGGCCATAGGACTGCCAACAGTAGGCAGCAGGAATATAAAAAGTATATAGGGACCCGGCTCGACTCTTCTTAACCCCACTTAGCCTAGGCTTTGTATTAATGTTAGACTGGATTGCTCTATGTGTCACACACTACCCTTTTATATTATCTTTACCCCTGTTTAGACCTTGGTATATTATTAGTTATATGGTTATGAACATGCTATCTTGTAAACCGCCGCCTTCCTTTGGTAGAACTATAAATGACAAACCATTGGAGTAATCCCTTGGTGAAATGCTACAACGGTATTCTCCGTGCGCTTGCGGATTTTACCTAATCGATACTAAGGCACATCTATAGATTATTTCTGACATCTCTGCTAGAGGTAATTTATTTGGTGTGACTTAACAAATGTCAACAAAGGGCAAAACAAATGCCCTACGAAACAAGATCACAGGCTTTCAACAGCTCGCAGATGAGTACATCTCTGAAGCTTGGGGAAGGATGCAAGACTACGTGATCGCATGTCCACACCACGGCATGGAGTCGCGGCTCCTCATCCGAAGCTTCTACCATGGACTGAAGACCGCTGTGAGGGAGCACCTCGACACTGCTGCGCACGGCTCCTTATTCTCACTTAGCGTGAAGAACGCTAAGAAGCTGATTGAGAAGGTGGTGGCCAACCAAAGCCATAACGAACACCAAGTGCTCCCAAGCAAGGGTCGAGGAGTACACCAAGTGGAGGCCTTGGACATGCTTGCACTCAAGCTTTGATCAAGTCCTTAGCAAGGTGTAGTCCCCGGAAGATCTGCAGGCTGCGGATTCCCGCATGATATGTGAAGAGTGTGGCAACACAGGGCATATGGGAATTCATTGCCCAAACACCATGGATGAATGCAACTTTCTCAACAATGGCAATGGATTCCGTCCCCAGAACAACTATGACCGGAACACCAAGCCCGACCTCTTCTTCAACATAAATCAGGGAGGTAATGGTAATGGTAACTTCTCTCGTTATGAACCCTCTATTAAAGATCTAGTGCTTGGCCAAGTTAAGATCAATGATGGCATTAGTAAGAAATTTATTTCTACTGATAAGGCCTTGGAAAGCATAGATGCTAAGCTAGAGTCGTTCAGCTCCGCACTGCAAAACCAGCTAAGCCATAATAAAATGTTAGAAATGCAAATTGTGCAAATTGCTTCAGCTGTGCAGTCTCCCAGGATGGGTAGACTCCCAGGGCAACCCGAGGTCAACCCCAAGGAGATTGTAAATGCAGTGACTACTAGGGGTGGATGTGGAACAGTGGACCCACCATACCCTGAAGGTGCAAAGAGGAAGACAACCAAACCAGCTCCCAAGGAGAAGGTCATACAGAAGGTTCCTGAAAAGAAGATCCCTGAAAAGAAGGTTCCTGAAGAACAGGTCCCGGAACAACAGGAAATCGCAGGGGAGATCTCCACTGAGGAATTGATGCAACCTCCAGTCGTCGAGCAAGCTCCACCAAAGTCATCCCTCATGAGTACTTTTATACAACAGGCTTACCTTTCCCTAACCGCGGGAAGAAGCTAACCGTTGATGAGCACTTTGATAAATTTGTTGAGGCCATTAGGCATATATATGTGCACATCCCTTTGCTTGGTGCCATGCAGGTTCCCACCTACACTAGGTACTTCTGGGATATCCTCAACAACAAGTGTCCCATCCCAGCAATGGAAATGGTGAAGCTTACAGAAGAGTGCAGCGCAACCATCTTGAACACCCTACCAGAAAAGAAGAAGGACCCCGAATGTCCTACCATACCGTGTTCAATTGGCAGCCAGCATTTCTCCCAGGCTCCATGTGACTTTGGCACGAGCGTAAGCGTCATGCCGAAGGCGGTATACGACAAACTGAATTGTTCACTATCCCCAATGGCCATGTGCTTGCAACTCGCAGATCAGTCGGTTCGTCAACCTGCTGGAATAGTCAAAGATGTCCCTGTGCATATAAGAAATTTCTTCGTCCCCGTCGACTTTGTTGTGCTGGACATGGAAGTGGATGTCAAGACCCCTCTCATACTTGGGAGGCCGATCTTGAGCACCACCAATGCCAACATCGATGTAGGGGCCGGCGAAATTCACTTGGACTTCAACGGCAGGGAAGAGACATTCAACTTCAAGCCTAAAGTTGAACAGTGCAACCAAGTGAGGGTCTTCTATGGAAAGGACCCAAGAGAAGTGGAGAAGATTGAGATCACTCCACCCATGCTGCAGCCAGACAAGCATCACACACATGAGGAATTACCTGGCATGAGAAATGGAAAGACGGCTAGCCAATTATTGGAGAAGTCCGAAGAAAGTACCCAAGCAGCCCAAGTCGCCACAAGCACCCTCAGCACGTCAAGAAGAAGAAGGCGAGGCAAAATTGCCTAAGAAGAGGAGAGCTAGGCGCTCAAACAAGAACAAGAGGGCAACAAAGGTACCCACATAGGAGAGTACAACATTGGCGCCTACAACAATGGTCACCACCACAAGCACAAAGAAGACAACCAAAGTGTGGCGGAAGAAAGAAGGAACCTCTACACCGCCAAATTCTCCGGCGAGCGAGGTCCAATCAAGCTGAAAAGGAGAATGTCTAGTTCAAAGACGTAAAAATGAGAGTCCTCCGATTGGGGAGGCCATCCCAATCGTTATCCTTTAGCCAGGCCTGGCACATGTTTTTTCATTAAAACTTAGAAAACAAAATAAAAAGTATAAAATATAAAAAAATATAAAAAATAGTAAGATTCCTGGCGACACCCACTAGGGGCTAGCCACATGTATCACCCTCATTCTTTTTGCAAGAACAAGAAGGATGTAGGAAGCGGCCTATTCAAGCTTAAGCCTTAAGGCTCAAGCTTGGGGAGGACCAGCAGGTAAGTCGGCAATTCAATACAAGCTTAAGTCTCGCAAAGACTCAAGCTTGGAGAGGACCGCCAGGTAATATTTCTATCGATCAATAAAATACTCCCTGTTTCGAATAAAATGCTAGAATCTTGGTGAATGCTACACTTAAAGGAAATGATGATTAGTTACATGATAGCTTCCCTTGTGTCGCATTGATGCAACCTCTACTCCTAACATGTGTGTTATTTATACTCGAGCATAGTCACATCACTAGTGTTGCTGCAATTTTTGTGGGTTGCATACATCACACCAAGTCTAAGCATTGTGGATTATGATATGGCATGAATAGGACTTGTTTGCAATTTCGTAGCATGGTAAAAGTCCGGAGATGTTTTTATTCTAATTGCTGCAAGTGCCTAAAACCCCTTTCATTTTGGAACACTTCCCTTGTGAAGATTTATTTACCTACCAGAGCCATATCATGATATTTGAAACAGCCCAACTCATAGCCATTTGCTCATGCGTTGAGTTTTGTTAAGGTTTAAATGCTTTTGAGAGTAAGCACTCCTTATCTCGGTCATCATTCCTTCCCGTGAGTACTTGAGTTTCTTTCCACCAAAAAGGAATGTTTGAAAAATCAAACATCTCCTTACCATTCCACCCACATTTGTTTGCAAAACTTTTGGTCCATATCAAAAAGCTCAAGAATATTTCAAAATGCTCATGAACCTGTCATCGCTATTGCCTCATGCATCATGGAGTCTAAAAACTAATCAAGTAAGACTCCATGATCCGCATCCAAAAAGGCATTATGATTCTTATCATAAACATCTTGAGCATGAGCATAAAAGAAGACCAAAGTTTGCAAAACCATTTCCATCAGTGTGCGTTCATCTTCTCCCCCTCCATCACATTTTTCCATATGACCAAGATAAAAGGAGTTGCTATGTCTCTTGAGATTTATTCTTTAGCTTTACAATTTACGCATGACAAATGTGCATTTCCTTACCAAGCTCCACATACAAGCCTCATTTGGTAGAAGGTAGGAATTGAGTGAAGCTTGTAGGAATAGACTCACCTGGATGGAAGGGAAGTGTGAACCAAAACAAAGGAGAAATTTTTACCTTGTCTCTTGCAGCACATAAAAACTCTGGATATATACCTGCTAGAATTGTTTGACTCATCCAAAAGTGTTGTTCTGATCTTCAATGCTTTATGACAAGGAGAAGCATACACACCCCACACATGTGCAACACTTGTGAATATTTCGTGCTCTTGTGTATGTACCACCATTTAGGGAGTATGTGGCTGCATCTTTATTATCCATGGGGTGCTTTCTTTTGTCACTCCTGATCTGCCGGTACCCTAAGTTATTTGCTCGGGACCGCCGGTACCCTAAGTTATTTGCTCGGAACGAGCAAAGTTTAAGCTTGGGGAGTTTTGTTGGTGGTCCTTAAAACGCCATTCGACCTCCAATATATCGGTAAATAATAGTCTTTCACCAAGATTATGTGCATAGTAGTTAGGATTAGCATACTTCCACTGAGTTTTGGTGATATTTGGATGCAGAAGCGAATAATGGAGGAAACTGGGCATGTGACGAAGAAAACACAGGCCGGTCGGCCCTCCTTGGCGCCCAAAGGCCTCGACCTTCCTCCGGCAGGCTGTACATGGGCCACAACCGCAGGAACCAAAGCATGTCCAGCAAAATTCCACTGACATTCCAGAAGGTGGGATGTTTGGACCTTAACTTGGACCTTACTCCAGTTCAACCGACCCCATGAAGCAACCGACCTTCGGACCGACTTCAGGAGGCAATCAGGGACGTCCAGGAGCGAGGCGGCGGCGAACCGCCACATCGGACGGCCGGCCGGTCGGCCTGACTTGACGGCCCCGCTGTTGGTATTTCTTACGGTCACAGATAAATCCGCAAGCGCACGGAGAATACCGTTGTAGCACTTCACCCGTGAGTATTCAAGGGTATCGTATTTTCCACAGGGAAGGCGGTGGTTTACGAGATAGCAAAGTTCATAATCACATAACTAATAATATACCAAGGTCTAAACAGGGGTAAGGAATAATAATAAAGGGTAGTAGTGACAACACAACCAGAGCAATCCAATCTAACACTAGAACTAAGCCTAGGCTAAGCGGGGTTAAGAAGAGAGCCGAGATGGGTCCTTATGTACTTCTTATATTCCTGCTCATGCAACACATACAAGTCTAAGCTCTATGTCAACCTGGAACAAGGGGGTAACCAGCAGGGCTGTCACCACCTACCGGCATTCCTTCTACCAGGCAATCAAGGCTATCTACCGTAGAACAAAGAGGATTAGGCACAGCAGGGCTGTCACCACCTACCGGCAACCCTCTACCAGGACACGTGACACTAGGGCTATTAAGTCCCTATGCCAGTCCTAGGGTCACGTGACAGCAAGGCAATTAAGTCCTCGCTGCCAGACCTTCTCTTGTTCAAGCAGACAACCAAACACCCAAAGCTGTTTATCAACCTAAGCACCACGCTCACATTGCTAAACAGTACTCTCGATTCCCATGGGACTTTGACCCTTCGGATCATCAAGTCGGGAATAAGAGTACACCTAATCCTGACTCGACGGATCAACAGATCAAGTGCTAGAACATGCATGACTCTGACCCTACGGATCATCAAGTCAATGGGTGAGACATGCGTAACTCTAACCCTGCGGATTAACAAGCTACGATCTATATCGCACATAACTCTAACCCTACGGATTAACAAGTTATGGGCCCGAGCATGTCTCACCACTTCATGCATGAATCGAGTGTGAGGACATAAACGAATGAATAAAGACATGTCAAGCATGAAGCAACCAATCATGACTAGATAACAACCACATAGAAAGCACATGGCTATCATACTAGTACAATCATAAGGCATGAGGAATAAAGAAGATAATTCTATTGAGGTGAACCTTGATACTTACTTAATATGAGATGAACGACGAACGAACGATGAACGAACAACGAACGAACGATATATTATTAGCAAGTATCCTCAAGATACAAGATTGGGCTAAGTCCTAACAAAGGGAGGACAGCCCTCTCCTCTACCAAACTCTCCCCTCTAATCCTCTACAGCCTAGAGACTAGTCTAATGCTAGAGATTGGATTCCTCTTGGTGTCAATGTGTGTTGTCTTGTGGTGTGTGTTGAGAGAGGGAGGGGTGCCCCTTTATTTATAGCCTTGGAAGGTCGGCAACTTTGAGGCGGTTCCTGAGGTCGGTGGCATTTAATGCAGGGGGAACCGACCTCCAGAGGTCGGTTGTGAACCGCCAGAGAAGAGTGGGCCAGGGGGGCCTCCCTGGCAGGTCGGCCGACCTGGCCAGAGGGGGTAGGCCGACCTGGCCTGGGCCCCACTGGGCCTGGTCCTCCTCTGGCTCCTTCCCCTGGCTATGTATGTGCCAAATCCACTTGCATTGTTTGGTCTTGAAGCCTGGTTCTGTGGTTTTGGGCTTTTGGACTAAATTCTTTAGTCCGGGGAAAATCCGTCGATTGCAAAGTCCATGTTTAGTGCATGTTTTCCCCTGTTTTTATATGAATTGCACCTGCACTCATAATTTCACCAAGACTAGTGGAATTTGTTAGAAATAAGCCCTATGTCTACCCTTGGTGATGGTGTTAGGTTCCAAAAGGTGCATAAAGTTGACGGTAAAAATGGGTCGTAAGGACCGTCAACAAGACCCCCACACTTAGCCTTTGCTCGTCCTCGAGTAAAGTTTGAAGGACTAAGGTGGAACATGACTTCCATTGGTATGATGCTAGCATACAAGTTATTCCAAGCCATACCTGTACCCGTGAACTTTTGATGTGTCTACCATGTCATCTTGGGCGGTTGAGGAATGGAACGGTCTTGATTCAAGTCATCATAACTCCCTCTGCTGAGTAACTTGGGTTTTTGATAGATTTTCAAAGTAAAAACATAGCTCATACTCCTCAAATGATCACTCTCAAATCGCTCAATGTGTATGGTTCCTTACCAAGGCTTTGGATTTGCCTCTTTTCATCCTACTTCTACAAAAGGCTTTATGTGGAGCTTGGTAGGGAATGAAAGAGAGGCATACTTGTATCACATATTTTGCCGAACCAAAAGGGTGGATCCATGGAGAATGCAAGTCATACAACCTTGATCAAGATGTGCAAGTGTGTATGAGGGTGGTGTGGTGGAAATTGTACTCCTTTTTGCGTTCCTTCTCTCTTTGTCTTTTTGAATGTTTGAGGAGGACATGGCTATGATTCTTTCTTTCTTTCTCTTTTTTTTTTTTTTTTGAACGTTATCCCTTCTCTTTTTTTTTTTCATCATGCTCTACTTTTGTATGAGCAGGGATTATTCTTTCTTTTGCATAGCCATGTCTCCAATGATAATTAGAGAGAGAGAAAGGTAACAATGCTTTTGTGGAGTACTTATTTTGGTGGATGGATGGTGATATTGCTTAACTTCCAGTGTAGAAGTTCAGCATGTGAGGTGGAGTGTACGTGATCTTGATCAAGAGAGTATGACGAGTTTCTCACTAGGGTCACACAATTTTGATAAAGCTCAATGTAATGACAAGCAGCATATGTGTGTAGGTTTTCCAATGTAGTCAACATATGGCTTTGGTAGGAATATAAGATCATCGAGGAGCATAGAGCTATAGATTTTAAATTTTTGCAAGATAAATTCCCAAGCACTCTATGCAGAAGAAGCATGATTCATCTCATCCAACCATATCACATTCACCAACAACTTAGATAAACAAGGGTTCCTATGAGATTGGTGTTCACAAGCAATAGGTGTATGATGCGAGGAATAAAGAGTATGCAGGCCAACCAACTAGAAGCATGTATGTTGAGGGAACAACAAAGTTCATTTTATTCTTGAGTTAAATTTTAGTGATTGACTCAAAAGATTATTTTAACTCATGAATTGGGGAGATGGAGTAGAAAGGATGCGCAAACCGTCACCTTGGATGAAGTGGAGGCCAAGTGGACCATGGGATGTTTGATCGAAACAAAGGTTCGACCCAAATTTGTTTTCTTGTCCCGCTGGCTCCACTCTTTTATGGATCGATCAGTGCGAGGTTGTGCATCGTGTTGGTGGGGGAGATCTCGAATGTGTGCGTGATGAAGAACTCGAGAGCTCTCCCCCCACACTTGTTCTTGTACCTGCTTTATTTATTCAAAACAAACAAAAACAAAGCGAAGACAAAGAGGACTCTACCGGGATTAAAGACCGGGGAGCCTAGATTTATTGAACAAATAGAAAAGAAGAGAAAGGGAAATCTTTTTCTTAACTTCGAGACGAAAAGACAAAAGGATTTGTCTCAAAATTATTTTTCTTTGAGAATAATTTTCGAAAAGAGTTGGAGATAACCTTAGATCGAAGAAGTTTATTTTTGAAGGACTCCAACTATGCAAATAAGAAAATCAAAGAAAATCTTTTTCTTAAACTTGAGACAAAACATCGTGGAAAATTGGGGAGATGCGAGAGCAAGAATTTATTTTTAAGGGTGCTTGAGTGCGGAAGGGATGAACTTGAAGAATCCAAACACCCTTGCATCCAAATAAAAAGAAATGAAGTTCAACTTGGTCAACAGCCCCACAATGGCTATATGCTTTAAAGTCAAGGGGGCTGTGCCAAATTCCATGAAAACTTTTGCTCAAAGCATTTTCCAAAAGGTTGGCTCAAGTTAAATTTTACAGAACTTATTCTCTCAAAAAAAAAAAATCAAGGAGAAAAAAGAACAAAATAAGAGTTGGAGAATGATTCCAACAAGGAGGGAATTTATTTTGGAGAAACTCCAATTATTCAAATGGAAAAAACCAAAAGGAGAAAGAAAAAAAATCTTTTTCTTGAACTTGGGGCAAACAATAAAAATTCTCGGGAAATGCATGAGTGAAAATTTTGGAAAAGAGTGCTTGAGTGGAATGAAAGTGAAGGCACCAAGCACTCTGGAAACAAATATAATGAAATGAACTCCAATTTTGGTTGACAACCCCATGATGGCTATGTGTTGGAAAGCCAGAGGGAGTTGTGCCAAAAATTCCTCCAAAATTTTACTCAAAACATTTTCCATAAAAAGATTGCCTCAAACTCATTTTCCAATATATATATGCATTGTGGTTTGAAGAAAAAAAAATAGAAGTCGGAAAGATTCAAACATGCAAACAATGGAAATGCATATCGAGGGAGAATTCAAATATGCAAAATGATGGGTAAGAATCAAATATGTAAGTGGAATGCATGAATGCAATTGAGGAAATTCAAATATGCATGTGGAATGGAAATCAAATATGAGATAACTACCAATTTACCTTTGGCAAGGGCATCATCGTTTTAAGTCCAATGAGCAAGACTTATCTCCATTGCGTTTAGCTTGGCGACTTGGTGCTTGATCCCGGAGATGAGGATGCAAACAACTTCTCGTGTTGGGGTTGTAGCTGTCTTTTCAAAGCACTTGTGTGAAGCCTTCTCCCCTTGTGCTTCCCTTTTAGGGTGATGTTGGAAGGCGTCTCTTCCTGTTGAGGGTGTGGTCTCCACCCTTCATCGATAGCTACCTTCTCAACTAATTTTGTTGCTTCTGCGGCGGTAAGTGAGAAGATGCTCCCCTCGGCACGAGAATCAAGATAGTCACGAGCTAGTTGTGTCAACCCGTGGTAGAAATTGATCAATATTGTCCAATCATCCATTTCATGATTAGGGCATGTTGTCAAATAATTTTGAAATTTCTCCCATGCCTTAGGAATGGATTCTTCTTGTGCTCTCCAAAAGTTTGGAGTCTGTACATGAAGGGCATAGGCCTTGCCTCTTGGAGAGTATTTCTCGAGGAACGCTTCGGAGCAATCATCCCAAGTAGTCGCAACACTTGGGTTGGCATAGAACCATTGTCTTACTTCCCCCACAAGAGAATAGGGAAATAGACGAAGTCAAATGACATCTTGGTTGACTCCCTTGATGGACAAAGAGCAAACCTTCAGGAATTTTCGAAGATGGGTGCTTGCGTCCTCGTTGGCCGTTCCATGGAATGGATTGGCCTGCACCATGTAGATTTGGCTGGCTCTAGGTCTGAAGTTTCCGTCTCCAATGCTGACGTGTGGCCCAAGTGCCATACGGTCAACAACGGCAGCGGAGTATTCTTGGAACAACTTTTCAGCCATTGGCGTTGAGCTTGATGGTGTGGATGTAGCTGCGGAGTATTCGTGGGAAAACTTTTGACCCATTGGTGTTGAGCTTGATGGTGCGGGTGTAGCTGGCTTGACTGTGGAGAGTATTCTTGAGGATGGGTGACTCGCGGTTCAGTTCGTCTCAAGAGTACTTTTTGATTTTCTGTGTATTGCCTTGATAGGTCAATGCCAGAGGTATACTACCCTGTTTTCACATAAAGACACAACAAAGCAAAGGTAGACCTATCTAGACAGTGGTAATTAAAAGAAATATAATTATAAACAATGCTAGTGACTCTTCAACCAGTGCCTTCCCCGGCAACGGCGCCAGAAATGCTTGTTGGTATTTCTTACGGTCACAGATAAATCCGCAAGCGCACGGAGAATACCGTTGTAACACTTCACCCGTGAGTATTCAAGGGTATCGTATTTTCCACAGGGAAGGCGGTGGTTTACGAGATAGCAAAGTTCATAATCACATAACTAATAATATACCAAGGTCTAAACAGGGGTAAGGAATAATAATAAAGGGTAGTAGTGACAACACAACCAGAGCAATCCAATCTAACACTAGAACTAAGCCTAGGCTAAGCGGGGTTAAGAAGAGAGCCGAGATGGGTCCTTATGTACTTCTTATATTCCTGCTCATGCAACACATACAAGTCTAAGCTCTATGTCAACCTGGAACAAGGGAGTAACCAGCAGGGCTGTCACCACCTATCGGCATTCCTTCTACCAGGCAATCAAGGCTATCTACCGTAGAACAAAGAGGATTAGGCATAACAGGGCTGTCACCACCTACCGGCAACCCTCTACCAGGACACGTGACACTAGGGCTATTAAGTCCCTATGCCAGTCCTAGGGTCACGTGACAGCAAGGCAATTAAGTCCTCGCTGCCAGACCTTCTCTTGTTCAAGCAGACAACCAAACACCCAAAGCTGTTTATCAACCTAAGCACCACGCTCACATTGCTAAACAGTACTCTCGATTCCCATGGGACTTTGACCCTTCGGATCATCAAGTCGGGAATAAGAGTACACCTAATCCTGACCCGACGGATCAACAGATCAAGTGCTAGAACATGCATGACTCTGACCCTACGGATCATCAAGTCAATGGGTGAGACATGCGTAACTCTAACCCTGCGGATTAACAAGCTACGATCTATATCGCACATAACTCTAACCCTACGGATTAACAAGTTATGGGCCCGAGCATGTCTCACCACTTCATGCATGAACCGAGTGTGAGGACATAAACGAATGAATAAAGACATGTCAAGCATGAAGCAACCAATCATGACTAGATAACAACCACATAGAAAGCACATGGCTATCATACTAGTACAATCATAAGGCATGAGGAATAAAGAAGATAATTCTATTGAGGTGAACCTTGATACTTACTTAATATGAGATGAACGACGAACGAACGATGAACGAACAACGAACGAACGATATATTATTAGCAAGTATCCTCAAGATACAAGATTGGGCTAAGTCCTAACAAAGGGAGGACAGCCCTCTCCTCTACCAAACTCTCCCCTCTAATCCTCTACAGCCTAGAGACTAGTCTAATGCTAGAGATTGGATTCCTCTTGGTGTCAATGTGTATTGTCTTGTGGTGTGTGTTGAGAGAGAGAGGGGTGCCCCTTTATTTATAGCCTTGGAAGGTCGGCAACTTTGAGGCGGTTCCTGAGGTCGGTGGCATTTAATGCAGGGGGAACCGACCTCCAGAGGTCGGTTGTGAACCGCCAGAGAAGAGTGGGCCAGGGGGGCCTCCCTGGCAGGTCGGCCGACCTGGCCAGAGGGGGTAGGCCGACCTGGCCTGGGCCCCACTGGGCCTGGTCCTCCTCTGGCTCCTTCCCCTGGCTATGTATGTGCCAAATCCACTTGCATTGTTTGGTCTTGAAGCCTGGTTCTGTGGTTTTGGGCTTTTGGACTAAATTCTTTAGTCCGGGGAAAATCCGTCGATTGCAAAGTCCATGTTTAGTGCATGTTTTCCCCTGTTTTTATATGAATTGCACCTGCACTCATAATTTCACCAAGACTAGTGGAATTTGTTAGAAATAAGCCCTATGTCTACCCTTGGTGATGGTGTTAGGTTCCAAAAGGTGCATAAAGTTGACGGTAAAAATGGGTCGTAAGGACCGTCAACACCCGCCACTCCACCTCGCACTATAAAGCCCCTCCTGTCCTAAGGAGGCTATAAATACCCCTGGGGTCCGCAGAAACAAATCGCACCTCACTGATCTAAGAGATCCATTACTCATTTGTGTAGAAGTAGAGTTAGTATTGGGAGTTAGAGTAGAGTAGAGTAAAGTGAGAGCTCTCTCGGGGTTTCGGAAGTCTTCTCGGAGTTTCGGTATTGTTCTGGTATCTTAACTCTTGTAGAATTACTCTTTTATTATTTATATAATTAGTTTATTCTCTATTTATTTCTTTTAGTAATTATTTCTATTTAAGTTTATTTATTTAGTTAAGATAATATTCGTAGAAGTCTTGTTGTGGGTTTCGTGATTGTTTCTAAGTAGTACGAGTAAGTGCTTTGCCGAAATGGAGACCGCGCTTAGTGAAAGTTGTGCTACATTCTTATATAGTGATGCTCTCTCAATCAAGAGTAGTTCCTCTAGGCGAGTTGTAAGCGTAGCGCTTAGAGCTTTGCCTATGCACGATTGGCATCCGCCCTTACGGAGGATGGTAGCCCCACGTGTGACAAACGTGTTAGACCTTTGCAATCCACCACGATCAAGGTCGGCCTAGCCGGGTTGGAAATAGCGGTTAACTCCCAAAGGTGAACCTGCTGTTCTGGGGTTCATTAAGCCTTGGCATAGCCATGCCCCGAAACGACATGACTTGTATGTACATGACCTTAGCTAGAGTGTATAATCTTGTAGAACTAATTGCTAGAAGTAAATAGATATAAGATTAACATATAGGAATCCTTGCCTCTATCTCGTTGTTCTCCCAATGTAACTTTTACTCTACCTTTATTTATCTTGGATTATATGGTGAGTGCCACCCATATCTCTCATGTACCTCTTACCTCCGTTTTAAGTAATGTCTTGTTATTTTACGCAATAAGTATATACTTTGTTACAATTCAATTTCCTATCATTCTGCCGCCCTGCGGAGATATAAATACGATAACACTGGAATACTTCAAGGTGAAATGCTACAATGATGATCCGTACGCTTACGGAATTAATAAATATTAATTATACGCATAACAACCGCCAACACCGCGCAAATGCGCAGACCGCCATCCTAGTTCCATAAAATAAAAACACGACAAGGCCAAACGGTAGGAACTCATCATAGATAGCCCCGGGAACACGACACCAAAAATGTTCCTTCATTTCTTCAAACCTGATCTTGAAATGGCTCGTTAGGATAATTAAACAGATGCATTGCAACTACAATCAAACAGATGATGAAATTTTATTACAAAGCTGTAGCGGACGAACAGCTACAAGAACATGAAAGTCCAACAACAACACGACTAAAACAACAAACACGACTAAGGTGGCTACTGAAATAAGCCCATCTTTCTCAGTCAATCACAATGGCGGTGAAGATTTCTTCTGCAGAAGCAACTGCATCTGTTATAGAATCAACAAGGACCTCTGTGACCTCTTCTTCCCTGTCATGGGAGCTCATGGGATCATCTTCTTCTTCCCTGTCATGGGAGCTCATGGGATCATCTTCTTCCCTGTCACCTAGCTGGCCAAGCCCGGACCTCTGTGACCTCTCGGCCATGCTCTCCATGCCCATGTGTGACAGTAGGAGCCACACGTAGGTGAGGAACTCCCCTCCATTACCTAAGCTCTTGGCGTGCAAGTACCCCTTGCATCTGCTCGCAGAGAAGCAGAGCATCTCCACCCACACGCCCCGCATCACCTTCCACCGCTTGTCACTGTCCAACTTCAGCAGTTGACTTGCAAGCTTGGATGCACGCAGAATCAATGCTTGAGCTGGCGTAGCTTCTCCCTTGAATTCTCGCGCCTTACTGTGTATCTCCCTTGTAAGGTCTTCTTTACTGGCCGGTGAATCATCGTCCCTCAAGGGCCTCAAGGGCCTCGAGGCCCTCAACAAGCTTACCATTCCGGCCCTCAACAAGCTTACGATTCCCAGTATCTTCCTTATAAGGCCTCCTTTACTGGCCGGTGAATCATTGTCCCTCAACAATCTTAGGATTCTCAATATCTTCCTTGTAAGGCCTCCTTCACTGTCTGCTGAATCCTCATCCCTCAGCAAGCTTCGGATTCCCATACGCGCGTCAGTCAAGATGCTCTCCCTGGTACCCGTCATTAACATGTCCGGTTTAACCGCCAGCAGGTAGAACATGTAGTCAGAGATTGTTGATGCACAAGAAATGTCGGCCTCATCATCAGCAGCATGGTCAACCGCGTGGAAGCATATGTCTGTGGCGATGTGCCAGAGAAGGATACTCTCATCAAATGGGGCCTCCAACTCCAAGGTCCTGAACAATTCTTTGTCGCATTTCTCCTGCAGAATGGTGAACTGGCCTCTGCGATCGTTGAAAATCCAGTAGGTTTGAGTGTCTTTTATGCATTCCTCCCACCCAGCTTTAACCTGTTTAATGACTTGCTCTTTCATTGGAAAGTACGAGTTGCATTCATCAACATAACATTGCCGGTCCAGAAATTCCTTGCACCGAAGGAAATGTGCCAACTTGAGCAACTCGGAGGGCTGTTTCTCCCGGACAAAGAATGACATGAGGTTGTATTGGGCAACCCTGCCACCCCATTCATCATACCTCTGAATAGAACCATAGTTAAAGGTAAAGAACTCAAGAGCTGCGGTACAGCAAATCAAGGTGTAGGTGACCTTGATATCATTGTCGTTATAGCCTTCTTTACGACCCTTGTGGAAGAGCCCGATGGCTGAAAAGGTCAGGCATAGAGCTAACTCCCTAATGAAAATGGAATACATAGATTTGGCAACTTTCCCGTTGAAAACACTCCTGTTTTTTTTTGGAAGAACCAAAACACTCCTGTTTTCCCTAGTGTAAAGACGAGTGAAGGTATTACCAAGCCCGATCTGTATCACTCTCTCTGCATCCCCACTAGGAAGTGCCAAGAAGGACCTCAAGGTGCTAAGACGATGGCAGTAGGCATATGCATGGTCTATAAATAACCGATAGGGCCTAAGCGGTTGGTCAAGTCGTCGATCTTCATACAGTGATACTGAGGAAGATTTGTCATTGCCATCATCACTTGGCATATTATAGCACTTCTTTGCAGCTTTTATGTAGGCTTTAAGAGATGAAACCTTCTTGTCTAGATCATCAACTGTTGCATTCCTGTCTTCTCTATGCAGTGAGCTTTCTATTCTGTAAATACTAGCGTTTCTGAAAGCGATTGGCTTTTGGATGCATTTGAGAACACCAGCAATGAACAGCAAAATAGCTGTTTTGAGCAGCCTATCCTCACCCGACCATGACTTGCAAAATACATAGATGGCAACGGTCACCTGGGAGATCGCAGTCACGATGTGCCGCCTCCAAAGCTCATTGTCTTCAATGTTGTATGCAGTGATGGCGTCTTGGCCTGCGAGGTGGATGAGGAGGATAGGGGCCCACATCACTTCCAGTGCCTGGCTTCCATCTGCGGTCCCATCCTGCTTCTTCTGCCGGTTGAACAGTGTGGCCAGCGCATATATTGCCAAAGCATCGCTGCCAAGGTAAGCTAACCAGATACAGAATCTCAAGTATGATTTGATGGAACGCTTACGCTGGGGTGCAGCGAAGGCAAGAAAGTACTGCATGAAGAGGCTGCCAAGGACGAGGATGCGGAGCTGCCAGTCCTCCCACCACAGCACAGCAGACGACAAGCCCATTACCTTCAAGATCCCCCCCATCTGCTCCATCATCCCCATTCCTTCCTCTCACCCTCCCCACCGTGTGTGTAGATGATCCAATGAAATGGTTGACGGTTTGTGGCTCTCCTTTTCGTCTCACATGAGTGCAGTGTATTGATCACATCCCAGTTAGATGGCCTCTTGAAGGCTGCACCCATGTGTTGGGTACTGTACATCCATTATTCTTTTTGACGAAACGACGATCCATTAATTTATTTGTTCCATCGTAAAATGGATTCGGAGTTTGGACGACCTGGTCTCACTACACCACAGCACACAATTAGCAACCTAAGTGAGTCGGTAAAAATAGACATATAGCAACCAACCATGCATACGTCGATAAAAGTTAACAACGAACCGTAAGTCGGTGATTCGGTATTTACCGAGCGACCATGCGTCGGTAAAAAAATTTGATGACGCATAGGTCGGTAAATGTATCCAGCCATGTCGGAGGGTGAGTTGGTAATTATGTCAAGTACCATCGCACCATGCGTCGGTAAAACTTTTAACGACACCACTTACAACGACTCATCAGGAAGGTCGGTAAATGTTTTAAGCGACTTATGGTAAGTCGTTGAAGGTCGTTTTAGCGACTCACCGTCAGTTGGCTATTGTGTGTTGTGGTGTAGTGTCTTTGCCATATGCTAGGTATACTGTCTATTTACGACGCGAAGAAACTCCTAGCAACTACTACTAGAAAGGTATTCTTATGTCCAGCCCGGGACCCGAACTTGAATTTCAGTCCATTCAAACAGCTAGATGAGGTCGGAACGTAATTAACCTGCTCTTCCAAAACAGCATCAAACCGTAGTCTAGCACTCTAGCTAGTGATCAACTTCATCTACTTCCATCCCAGCCGTCCCCTCCCCCAGCCTCACAGCTCTGGAAACATCCGGTACAATGCAACTATCTGTCGGTGGCACCTCCCTCCACCATGCACACCCCCTTCTTTATCTCCAGCGACTCACAGGCCCAACTTGCAAGTCCGCCTCGATGGCATCGATCTTATTTCATTGACCATCTTTGTTTTTGACTCTTCGAAGTCCACTTCATTATTACATGCAAGTTGATTGAGTATATATACTTTGTATAGTACACTGCTATTTGGACTTGACCAACCTTTCTCCCCTTAAATAAGGCTCTCTACTTGCCATCTCTCCCATGCGTCCACATGGTTATTAATATGCTGTCTGTCTATATACCTCCACGTAGATTATTTTTGCTCAGTTGGACGAGAGAGAGTCGGAGGAAAGAGAGAGGCCGTCGGGACTCAGGACCGTGACGGATTGGGGCGTCGTCGACCGTTGGGACTTTTTTTTTTTTTGAGCATAATGTCGGCCGTTGGGACAGGGAGTCTGGGAGCGTGAGTGTGAGCGATTGGGGAAGGAGCGGGAGGGATGGGCTGGGCGGATGGGCCTGGGCGGAGGACGGACGGGCTGGCAGGAGCAGTTTTTGGCCCAGCGTTATTTCGGCCTCGTTGCAACTGAAACGAACGAAGTTTTTGGCCCAATACAAGCTACATAGCTGCATATATGTGAACACATTATGTAAACTAGATTTTTTGCAAAAAGAAAAGTTGGGTATTCCTGGGATCACCGACAAATTTATTACACCGCTGTAGAACAAGTGCAGCTACGAAAATATTGAAAGTCCCAAAACAACACTAACACCAACAGAGATGGGACTTTATTACAAGGCTGCGGAATAATATCAGCCGCAGCAGCATGGAAAATCCAGCGCAAACGCTAACAAACATGACCATTGATAAAAAGACGAGGATCTGCAGCGGACGAAACAAAATAAGGATGAAATCGGGTCTGTGAGATTCCAGCTCAGACATTCTCTTCCGCAGAGACAGGTACTGCCTCGGATGCATGCGGAGCAGCAGTTGCTTCTTCATCCTCTTGAATATCTGATTTCTGAGTTCTGCTGACTGAGCTCTCAGGTTCGATACAAGGAGATGATGGTTTGGCAGCTCTTTCCTCTTGCTTCCTGAAATCTGACCTTTGCTGCCTCTCTGCCACACTCTCCAAGCCCATGTACCACAACAGAAGCCACACGTAGGTGAGGCACTCCCCGCCCATGCCCAAGCTCTTGGCATGCAGGTAACCCCTGCACCTGCTCGCAGAGAAGCAGAGCATCTCCACCCACACGCCTTGTATCACCTTCCACCGCTTCTCGTCATCTAAGGCCAGCAGCTGGGACGCAAGTTTGGTTGCGCGCGGAATGACTGCCTCTTCTTGACTCGAGGACTGGGCCCTTCTGTATATCTCCCTTGTAATGCATAGTTCTTGGGACGATGGCTTATCATTCTTGAATAGCTTCCCAAGCTCCTTGCGGGCATCGGAGAAGAAACTCGCCCTGGTACCCGCCATTAACATGTCTGGGCTAACAACCAACAGGTAGACCATGTGGTTGGAGATTTTTCTGCAACGAGTGGCAGCATTATGGTGAGTAGACCTTTTACACCAAACACCACAACGTTCATGAAATGTTTCCACGCAGCCCAAGTAATCCGACGAGCCCTCCCGCTTGCTGAAGAAGAAGCATATGTCAGTGGCGATATGCCAGACAAGGACGCTCTCGTCGAATGGTACCTCCAAGGCCCAGCACAACTCATTGTAGCATCCCTCTTGCTGGAGAGTCAGCTGGCCTCTGCGGTCATTGAACGTCCAGTAGGTGGACACGCCGTGTATGTAGTCCTTCCAACCAGCTTTAACCTGTTCAATGACAAGTTCTGTAATGGCTAAGGATGACGAGCATTGCTCGACATACCAATGCTGGTCTACATAGTTCTTGCATCCAACACAACGTGCCAGCTTGAGCAACATTGTCGGCTCCTTATAGCGGGCAAAGGATGATATGAGGTTGTACTGGGCAACCCTGTCGCACCATGAGAAGAAGTTATACTTGTAACTGAAAAGGGCAATCACCTCCAAAGCAGCGGTACACCACAGTAATGTATATGTGACCTTAACATCACTATTGCCGTAGCCATCTTTGTGACTCTGGTGGAACAATGCAACAGCGGAAATGGTCAAGGATACAGCTAAGAGCCTATTCAAATGGGCATAAGTAGATTTGAGGGCCTTTCCGGTATTTTTCAACCAAAAGTAACTGAGAAGCATGCTGTTCTTTGTGTAGAGGCGATAATAGGTGCCACAGAGCACTGTTTGCAGAAAATTGTATCCTTTTTCATTTCCAAGAATCAAGAAGAAGTGTAAGACCTTAAGGCGATGACATAAGGTGGATGGTAGGTCCACAAATAACCAGAAAGGTGTAACCCGTAGTTCCAGGCCCCCGTTTTCTAGGAACCTATCATAATTGCCCACCACTGAGGTTGCAAAATAACCTTTTGCATCTTGTATGTATGTTTCAAGTGATGTCTCGCCTTGATCATTGGATATTGGCTTGTGGTCTTGGAAAGGAGCTGAGGTTACTAGGCTGTAAATGCTAGCGCTCTTAAGAGACATGGGCTTATCTATGCATTTAATGGTCCCAGCAATGAACAGAAGAATGGCTGCTCTAAGAAGCCTGCTCTCACCGGACCAAGATTTGGAAAATACATAGATGGATACCGTCACCTGAGAAATCACAGTCAAGACATGTCGACTCCAGAGCTCGTTGTCTTCGATGTTGTAGGCCGTGATGGAGTCCTGGCCGGCAAGATGGAGCAGCAGGACAGGCGCCCAGAATACTTCAAGGCCCCGGCTGACGCCCTCCGCACCTGGTTTCTTGTGCCGGTTGAACAGTGTAGCCAGGGCATATATAGCCACCGCATCACTGCCAAGGTAAGCTAACCAGATGAAGAATCTCAAGGATCGTGGGATGGAGCGCTTGCGCTGGGGTGCAGCGAAGCAGAGAAAATATTGTAAGAATAGGCTGCTGAGGACGAGAAGACGGAGCTGCCATTCTTCCCACCACAACAAAACACTTGAGAAACCCATCTCTCTCCGAGATAACTTGCCTCTTCTCACACTCTTGACCGTACGTGTAGATGACCCAAATATGAAGATATGTGATGCTCGCCCTGCGCCATCTTATATAAGAACACATGATTATGGCTATGTGTGTGGAAGCATATTTTTCTCCCTGGTAGATAGCTGTGCTATGGACCGAGTATTAGCTAAAGAAATGACCTTGACGTGGACCGATCAGGTCTTCGCCATCGTAGAACCACCAGCGCTTCGTACCCAGTACAGTACTATAGTATAATAATGCAAAAAGGATGATGTTCCGCTTTGTTGATTTCAAAAAGGATGCCTTACCTACCCTCACTGACAATCGACGATGAAGATCATTAGAGGAACTCCAGATTTTATAGATCTTCAAAAAAAAAAAGGATGAGCAAAATGTGTTAGAGGTATAATAACTTTGTACGGTGGGCGCAAATGTTGCAAAATGCTCAAACAATGTAAATTAGCTCCATCCTTTAAGTAGCAGTGATTTGTGTTTCTTCCCCTTTTCCACAGAATAATGTGGTAAGTCGTAGCCCTTGAGAACAAAACGTAGTGACTTTTTGGTTTGTCAAATATTCAGATAATATATGAATTCATATAGACCACATTAATTTTTTATTGACTTGATCGAACCATTATATTTTCCCTTAACCAAGGTTCTCCTTGCCGTCTCAGATGCATCAACATATTTTATACTAAAAAATAAAAGCTATTATTAAAAGCTCACATATGAGACTGAAATATCCAATCCAAGTTGATAGTTGTGTGAAAAAAAATTATCTCGCTAGCTCCGTGAAACATACTTTGCTCCTTTAATAAAGTCTTAAATCATGAGCGAAAAGGGTCTGTAGCCTAATGGGTACAAAGCCTCAGTAACACCGGTTCGACTCCCAGTGAGAGCGGAATTTCTAAGATTTAATGGCGTTGTGTTTTCAGCAGTAGGCGATGTGGCCGTCGCTAGCGAGGCTCAATCTTCGAAGATGCTCATAGGGTAAGGTTTGCGTATGTGCGTTCATATGGGTGAGTGTGCATGCGTTGTGAGTGTTTGAGTTGTACTGTATAATAAAGAAAAAGTCGTGAATCATGCGAGATACTATATCGGTAGTATCCTCACAATTCTAGGGCCGAGATACCTAAAAAAAATTGACCTTGATCTGGACAGATCAGGTCTTGCCTCGTACAACCAAACCCAAGATGACCTTGACCTCATAGAAACCACTTCATCCCACGCAAGATCCAGTAGAATGCAAATGGATGGGGGGCCATGAAACCAGCCACTTAGCTTCGAATGATATGGTCCGCTTTGTTGATATAAAAGATGATGCCTTACCTACCCCCTCACTGACAAGCTTTGCATGGCACTCTAATATATTCGAAGTGGCACTCAGCTAATATATTCTGAGTGTGTCGTTCATCGCGCCACGCTCCCCTACGAGAGGCGACTGCACACTAGAGATCTAGGGTTCACAAAACCGACCGAAGTCGGACCGGTTAACCAGACTTACTAGCCAGGTTCGATTTCCTCGGTTCACTGGTTAAGTTTGAATTTGAAACTTTTGATGAATTTTGACTGATTTTGACAAGTAATCTGGACTTACAGGTCTGGTCATGTTCCCTTGGCTCTTCCGGTAAGAAAAACCTGCACACATCAATAGCGGAAACATAGGAATTCACCATGGGAGAGAGCTCGAGGAATGGGCTCCATCCTACACGGTAACACGGATGTGGTCGGAGATACCTAAGAAAAATGACCTTAAGGATCGATCAGGTCTTGCCTTTTACAACCAAACCCACTTGCAAGACGACCTTGACCTCGTGCAACACAACAACCACTTCATCCCATGCAAGATCCAGTAGTATGATAATGCAAATGGAGGCGAGAGAGGGGGGGGGGGGGGGGGGGGGCACTTAGCTTCGAATGACGGTCTGCTTTGTTGATATAAAAAAGGATGCCCTTTTTAATTACGATCCCTCACTGACAATCAATGATGGAGATCATGCATTAGCGGAACTCAAGATTTAGCTTCTAAAGAAACAAGATGAGTAAAATGTGTTAGAGGTATAATAACTTGTTCGGTGCGTGCGAACATGTCATTAATGTTGCAAAATGCTCAACCAAGTTACATGGGTGATATATTGATGCCCTAGGGGTGTATTTGGTTGGTGGGATGAAGCTGGATAGAAGATGGCATCCCTTTTTTCAAGATGTTTGGTTCATTGTCAAGCCGTGTTAGATATGTGTTGAATATAATCATATGAGTCTGGTTTCATTGGGACTCTGAGTAGTAATCATAAGTAAAGGGTAGAGTAATTTTGGGGGTGTTCGTTTCTTTGGCTAAAATTTTAGCCATTTTAAATCTTGTCATTTAAGAGTACTAAATAAAATTTAATTACAAAACTAATTGCAGAATCTTGTACTACTTCGCGAGACGAATCTAATAAAGGTAATTAAGCCGTGATTAGAAGATGGTTACTGTAACATCACTGTAGCAAAACATAGATTAATTAGGCTCGTTAGATTCATCTTGTAAATTAGCTCCCATCCGTAAAAAAGTTTTGTAATTAGACTTTATTTAATACTCCTAAATGACAAGATTCTCTTTGATGTGACAGGGCTAAAATTTTAGCCAAAGAAAACGAACAGGGCCTTTATTTATTTATTTTTTAAGTATAGGGTGGAGTTAGAGTCGAACTCAAGGAAAGAAAAAGAAAAGAGGATCTCATCCAAAATTCATAGATCATTCCCCTTAGTCCTAAAGACACGTGACTTCAGTGTCAAATTTGGAGAGCACGTGATTTGGTCCTAATCTCTTCTACTTAATAAGTCTCAAAAGGGGTCGTCAGCCACTATTTTGATTTCAGACCTCTGCCATTTGAGTTCAAATGTCGAATTTGAATTTGAGTTTGATTCGAATTCAAATGTCCCAGATTTATGTTCTTATCGAAACCCAATGGGACATGAAATCAAACCCTCAAGTGGTGTGGTGGTAAGCCCATTTGCTCCCTACTTCCATGCGACCAGGGTTTGATTCCCACACGAACTACTAGCAGAAACCCCGGGGCGTTGCCCCGGGCTGTCAAATTGAAATACAAATTTTCTTACAGAAACATGCATATTAAACTAAAAAATAAAAAGCCATGATACAACTATTTTTTGTTAATGAAGTCAAACATGGTTGTCTGATAAAATGGAAGTGTAGATAATACTAAATTTACAGTCTAAAATGGTGCCACGATGCAATCAGCAATGGTAATACCAAAATGAAGAAATGTGGAACAAAAAGGAAAATCTACCAATCTGTCATAGGCTAATCTACAGCTGCATATGTAGCACGTGGGTTGCACTCTTTGTTGTTGTTCTGTGATATCATGCACCTTGAAAGTTAGCAACACCTCTATGGACTTTGTTGAGCAGGCCAAGCCATGGAGCACCTTGAAAGTGGAGTGATGACCTCTGGATTCATATATGAGATCAGAAAATCAGTGGAAGCTATTCTCAGAAAACTATGTTAGGATTAGAGTGTAGCTGCAGACGAAGCTTTGCACCGAGTCTCAACACTGCATTTTTCGTATTTACGTATAATGTCTATGCCAAGTCAGACTGAAATGTATCAGATATTCATGCATGGCTTGCGTACCATACTTGCTACTTTGAAACGAATTATTTTGATCCTCCATCTGCAGAAAGAGTAAGTTTCATCCTCCATGTGCAGACTGCGGTCAGACTGATGCAAGCAAAATTGTACTAAAGCATTATCTTGGGCAGTGAATTGTGTATAAAGCAAACATTGGAAGGTCTCATTAAAAAATATATATATAAACCATCTGTTCAAAGAGAACCAGAATTCAGAACAACCATACATGTGGTGAGAGTAAACCATTGAGAAAGTAGTTATGGAATGCA
This sequence comes from Eragrostis curvula, assembly GCA_007726485.1. Taxonomy (NCBI): domain Eukaryota; kingdom Viridiplantae; phylum Streptophyta; class Magnoliopsida; order Poales; family Poaceae; genus Eragrostis; species Eragrostis curvula. The sequence continues at coordinate 3,197,961 of RWGY01000005.1, forward strand.
AATAGAATGCTGAAAAGAATCGACACGGCCAATAGATTAATTTTTTGAATCCAGAATCAATTAACTACAACTCCCAGGAATTCACCTCACCACTACTCTGTATGCACAACATAAATTAGAGAGAGAATGAAACAAAATTACATAGTAAGGAGCCACATTGAATCTAATTGGAAGCAAACTAAACAAAAGTACATGTGTATGATAGAAGTAAAAGAGGATGGAGACAGGATACGGATGACGTACATGATCCAATGAAACTCCAATGTTTATGACTGCTGCACCAAGCAGCAATACTACCAGCTCAATGAAGATAGAAGCGCCTGAATGAACAAACTATAACCAAGTGGTCAAGCTCAGGCAGAAACTTCTGTGACTTGAGCAACCTTGCCTGCTTATTGGAGAAGCATGTTTCCTGGTCTGCAGAAATACCCTGCAATAAAAACAACAGGGCATCATTTTTCTCCCATTTCTCGACCTGAAAGTTAAATTTTGATGCCTAAAGCAAGCATAGCATCTTATTATCAGCAGGACTACAGCTGGGTGTAGAAATGTTCATGAATACCATTATCACATTTAATTTACCTAGCAGAGTTGCAAACTTTCCAAATAATATGTGTGGTTGCAGTGTTTAATAGCCTGCCTTTAATCTATCGAAGAAATGTGTAAACTCTACATGAACTGGTGACCTGAACAATATGAATCCCTACTGATTCCTCACAAATGAAACAACTCAGCTGCTACCCGGATGCGTGCACAACAGGTCCTTGAATTGAACTTAAGAGAACACTATGGAAAGAAACCTATGGAAATGAAACAACGTTAGCCATCTAACAAACCTATGGAAAGAAATGTACCTGAACTCCCAATCGGACGCAGCGGAAGAGGGGCTCGCATGAATAGAAGCTAGATGAACCACCAAAGGGGAGCATCACTGCAGCTCGTCGGGAAGGGCGCTAGCAGGGGCGTCGCTCGGAGCCCCGGCACTGCAAGTCGTTGGGGAGCTATTCCTGGGCAAAGCACGGAGGGCACTGGGCAGCGCCGCTGCAGCTTGTCGTTGTGGAAGACGCAGCATGGTAAGGAGCTGCAATCGGGACGCTGCGCAGACCTGCGCCGCGGGAAGGATGCAGGGGTGCAATCGGCGGAGTAGCTGTCTTGGGAAGCAGGGCGAGACGCAAGGTGCGCGGAGTGACGGCGATGGAAAATTGGGGATAGCGAGGAGGGTCAAGGCAACGGCCATGGATGCGGCGAACCGGCGGTCGGGGGCTCCGGCTCGGGCGGGGTGCGTAGCTGGGACGGGGGCACCCGGCGGCAATGGCTGCAGGCGCACAGGATCCAGGCCCGGTGGCGCCAACCGGCGGTGGCCGCAATCGTCATGGGCAAGTGGCGCAGAAGCAGGGGAGCGAGATGGTGCTGGACCCTTCGCGAAGCTGAGCTGGTGGAGCCGATGGACAAAAAGACGCGAGATGCAACTCGAAGCCTCCGATCCTGATCATACGGCTGTGGAGGGAACTGGGCGGGGGATACTGTAGTTTCTACAGGAAGAAGCGGCGACGTGTCAACACGGAAGGAAACGGAGCCGTACATCTCCAAAAATATAGAAGAAGGTAGTAGATTTGCTTGTTGTCTTTCTTTTTCCTTCACATTTCCAGCTTTAGGCTGGATCGGGTGTGGCCACAGGACGGATCCAGTGCACCCTGACTATGTGGCTCTCTGTATGGCCCAGTTTCTATTGGTTTATCAGTGTTTTGTTAACTTATCTGAAAATTTGTAAAATTCATAAAAAAATTCATGTGGGCTCAGAAAAATATGAAACCACTTATATTAAATGGTGCACTAATTGCTCAAAATTGAATTATGGTAAAACAAATTAGTAAAAGAATTAATATAATTTATGTACATAAGCTTCCTCAATTGTTTATTTGAAACTGTGATACGACATAATTAATATGAGAAAACCTTTCCATATAACTAAATTTGTGTATTTTGCTAAGTTAAATTATGACCCTATTGCAATGCACTTGCATAGAACTATAATGTCATGCAATTTGACTCTTGTTGCGTATTTTTATATATTTTACTTAGATAATATTATCACCTCTCCTGTAGCAAGGCACATGCAAATCGCAAGTCCAAAAAAGGAAATCCGGCTCTAAACACATGTTCATGGAACCCCAAGAGCCACTTCTAAAAACAATTTGCTGCCATCTCCGTTGCACACAGATCACATATGTATCAATGTCCGATATGCGTATCTATGAATATTGACACGGATATCATAACTCAAATATCTGTATTTTCTAGACCAGCTTGATGAAAACAGTTGTCTCAAAAAAAGTAACAAATTCCAAAGCGTGACATGACTATTTGCAAGTTGCATACCAAAAGGAACTTACTAAAACGTTCTGAGAACCTTGCAAGTCCATGTGGTATCTTCAACCCAAACGGCACTGTTGGGAAGATGGCTGCGAATATGCACGGTAAAGAACCAGGCGAAGGTAGAAGACGCAAGCATGGTGACGGACGAAGCAAGAAGGAGACGACGAAGGCTCTTTGTATCCAGCGAAGGCGTCCTGAGCTCCACGAAGCCATAAAGGGCGGCTACGAAGGGGTTTCACCAGGCGATCGCGCTAGGACTACTGCAGAACCGTAGTAGAATTGGTTAATGGTATAACTGTAATAACAATCTTTCCTCCCCCTATAAATATGGAAGGAGGGAAGCCTGTAATGATATCTGTTTTTCGGGCCACGAGCCAGAGACACCTCATTTGCTTCGTCCACATTTCTCTGTCATCTCTAACCCCTTCGCCCAGCATCGCGGGTGACTGAGGGCTTCGGGATTATAGATAACGAAAGACCCAAGGGACAGCCTGGGCAGGAGAACCTTCTTCCGGCAACGCGGACACATTGAGAGGGCTTCGCCAAGGGAGCAGCAGACGGCAAGACCTTCGGAGGGCTTCGCAAGAGGACCTTCGGGCGTTAAAACGTACAAGAGAGCTTCGTAGCGGCAAGACAATCAGATAGAACCCGTTGGAGGGCTTCGCTGAGTCCTTCAGGGACCTTCGATCCCCTAACAAATCCGTTGGAGGGCTTCGTTGAGTCCTACAGGGACCTTCGCCCCCCCAACATTTGGCGACGACCGTGGGCCGAACCCACGACCAAAAGAAGAGAAGAGCATTTGAGATAGAAGCATCCAAACTACCCCTATTATGGCAGACGGCATCAAGGCCAAAAACTATCCACATAGGCGCCTTCGAGGTCAAAAACAAGCAAATATCTTACCAAGCGCTAGTTATCCTAGTCAAGAAATAAAGACACAGCACACCGGCATCAAGGTGTAAAGAAAGAAGTGAAGACGCCGGAATCAAGGAAGCTGAAGAACAAGAGGAAATCACGAAGCCTCAAGGTTAACAATAAAAAAGGAAGCGAAGGCCCCCAAGTTTAGACACCGGAATTTTACTAGGAGCAATGATTACCCAACTCAGCGGGTTTACAATAAACCAAAAAGTAAACAAGGCAGGGCAGAGCTATACAAGCGAAGATTCAAATCAAAGAAACAACAAGAAACAGCATCAGATTATTTCTTGGTTTTACTACGAGTACGGCTTGCAACTCCGAAGCATGGCGAAGGCCTAGCGCAACGATCTGCAGGACCTTCGTCATCACTGATGATGATCGCACCAGGAGGAACCACTGCAAGAGGAACAGGCTCCGCAGGAACTTCAACCAATGAATGCTTCTCAGTAATTTTGTCAAGCTCTGCGAAGTGGTCGACAAGCTCCTGAGGAAGATTATCCCCGCGCTTCAAACCACTGCGTGTGAGAACCTTCACAACACCACGAGGAAGGCGATCCCACAAGGATTCCATATCTACCAAAAGAAAGACAAAAGAAGCAGATCGGACAACTGGAAACACTCCTTGTATATATAGGGCATGAAGGAACACTCCAGAAGGAATCAGGGAATTATATCTTTTATAAAGGAATGGAGACTTGTCGTAATTCAAGACAAGACGATAAAAATTCGCCTCCAAAAAGGCAGAAATTAAGCTTCGGCCAGAAAAGGGCAGAAAATGAAAAAATGATAGTAATTTCCGCGAAATTGTGAAATTATTGTCCATCAAAGGCACGAAAGCCAACGCAAAAATAGTACTCTTCGCTCAGAAATCGCGAAGCAACTATCAATAACCTTCGCTAAAAATCGCGAAGCTATTGTCTATCAAAGGCACCAAAGCCAACGCAAAAATGGTATCCTTCGCTAAGAAATCGCGAAGCTACTACCGTTAGCTTTCGCCAAAAATCGCGAAGCTATTATCTATCAAAGGCATGCAAGCCAACTCAAAAGAAAATATAGTATCCTTCGTTCGAAAATTGCGAAGCAACTATCAATACCCTTCGCCCAAAGGTTACGAGAATATCGTTCATCAAGAGCGCCAAAAACGACACAAAAAATATATACGGATAATGTTTTCTCGCTCAGAAGACGCGAAAACAACTATCCATGACTTTTACTAGGGAATCATGAAGCCAGTCTCCGTTAAACAGGCTAAAAAACCAATTCGGAAAAAATTAGTAGCCTTCGCTTAGAGATTGCAAAGCTACAGCTAAAGGGCTAAGTAAGCCAACTATTTAAAGCCCATACATAAAACGATAGGACGATAACCACACAGGTGACTACGAAACTTCGGTTTAACGATATGCGAAGGGAAAACCGAGGGAGATGACAGCCTTCGTTAAAAGACACGTGAAGTCTGTTGGGGTATCAAAGGTCCCGGTTGGACTCAGAGAAGCCCTCCAACAGGTTGTGTGTACTACCGAAGCCCTCTATGCGCCTTGGCGTCTGATGATCTCCCTCGCGAAGCCCTTTGGATTCCTTGTCGACCTCGGGACTCTTGGCGAAGCCCTCCTGAAGTGTTAGCGTCCTTGTTATCAGGTTCTCCTGCCCAGGCGGTTCTTATGATCTTCCGTTATGAGTGGTGGCGAAGCCCCCAATCGCCCGCGATGCCGGGGAAGGGGTGCGAGATAACAATCGGGGGCGGACAGAATAAATGAAGTGCTCTTGGCCCGGGGCCTGAAAAACAGATGTCATTACAGGACCTCCTCCCTCCATATTTATAGGGGGAGGAGAAATCGTTATTACAGTTATGCCATTAGCCAACTCCATTACGCCTCCTCGTAGTAGGCTTAGCCTTGTCTCTGGTCATCAGCCTTCGCTGCTTCCTTTGTTAGCCTTCGCCCTATAGCATTTACCCTACGACTAGATCAGGGAGCCTTCGGCATCATCTCCAACATTAGCCCTCATTTGTTGATGTGCTTTGATGAAATTAAAGCCAGAAACAATTTATTTTTATTGTAAAATATTGATTATGCCGTGTGCTTTCCTGATTCATGCACGTGTTTGTCGTTTCTGATCTGTACTGCTTTTCCTGATTCCCGATGCTCTGCTCAGTTCTATATATACCCGTTGAGGTCGCCTTGTTCTTTCACGCAGTGTTAGCCTTTGTTATATTTTGCCACCTCCGTTTTTGTTTGAATCACCCCCTTCGCACAACGAGAGACTCCTTTTGCCCTTCTTTAAGATGTCTGGGAACCGAAGGTCTGGTGAAGAGAGTGTTAAGAAGAAGGCGAAAATCAACAAGTCTTCTTCGAAGGACAATTTTGAGAAGGTGGCTAGTGATGCCCGCGCTCAAGTGTCCAGTGCTGCTGCCGCTTCAGTGCCCCCTTCAAAGGCTTCGGCGCCTTCTTTGAAGGCTTCGGCTCCTGCTTCGAAGGCTTCAATTCTGCCTTCGAAAGATTCGTCCGTTCAATCTACTTCGGTTAAACCGACAATTTCTATCAAGGCTCCAGTAGTATACAACTTGATGGACATGGTCACTAATCAGAAGGGTGGAGGTCAAGGTTCTTCTAAGACTTCCTCTGCTGGTAAACGTGTCCCCCGAAGAACTCTATTGCTCCTACGAAGGGCATTTCTTCTTCTTCAGCCGAAGCTGGCAAATCTACGATTCCTGAGAAGGCTAAGATCCAGGACAAGAATGTGGCAACTGCAGCAGCTGTTCCTGACTCATTTGGATTGAAGGCTAAGATCCAGGACAAGACCCCAGATGAGGGTGTGAAGACCTCGGGCGAGGCCCAGATCCAGGACAAGGATGTGGGCGAAGCCCCTGTATCAGGTTGTCTCTCATCGCGTGATATGTCTGAACTCCGCCAGATTGCTGCTAACCTGAGGCCTCTTTCAGATCGTTCTGGAGTTCAGCTCCCTCCTGAGCCTCAGATACTGGTTCGTGACATTGTCAGCCCTTCAAGAGGTGGTGAACGTTTTCTTCATTCTATCTTTGAGACGATGCAGGAGGAGTTTCTCCCTTTTGATATTGCTTTTGATTCAGCTGAGGTTGCTGAGGGGTCTTCGCTTGCTTGTGACGAGGTTCCTGCTAATACCTTTGTCATGAGTGCTCAGGCCGTTGAGCCTTTTGTTACTGCTGCCAATAGGATTCGCCTTCCTCAGGTGGAGGAAGAGCTCATGCTACAGGGTGGAGATACCCTGTACAAATCTTTACTATCTTCGCAAGTGAAGGTGATTCTTTTAATTTTTATTATTAGCATTTGATTTATATATATATATATATCTGACTCCTTCTATTCGTGACAGTCTCTTGTGATTACCCATGCCTCCCTTCGCCAATATAAGGAGTTATCATGGATGAAAGCTGATCGGGATGTACTTCGTAAAGACCTTAGCGCCCTTGAGACGAAGGTCAAAGAGAAAGAGGAGGCGCTTGCTCTTAGCAATAAGCGCTTGGCTGACCTTTCTTTGGAGAAAGAAGCACTCAGCCAGTCTGCTAAAGACTTTGAGCTGAAGGTGACTTCTCTGGATAAACAGGTTGAAGAGCTGGATGCATCTCTTGCGAAAGCCAGAAATATTAATGATGACCTACGCGGAAAGGTTGATGCCGCTACCCTAGAGCTTACTGCGTTTTCTGAAGCTGAGAAGCTTCGCTTGTCTGCAATTTGCGGACAAATCAGAGTTGCTCTTGTCTGTGGGGTCTGTTCCTGATCAGCTTCTTCGATTGAGTACTACCAAGCTTGGCTCACTACCAACATTCCATATATTGTCCAAGCTTGTAGGGCTTTTTTAAATAATGCTGTGCATCTTGCTGTTCGGGACCTTTTTCGCTCACTTGAGGCTGGGGGGAGTGATGCCTTGGTGAAGGCTGTCAGTGACTCCTTTTCTTTTGTTTCTACTGACACCACTCCTCCTTCGTTGGTCGACGCCCTCATGAAGTTTGGCGGCCATATAGATGAGTCCTTCTGGAGCAGGGTTCTTTCGATCGGTCATCAGCCTCAGGATGAGGTATCAACTTTTCCATTGTTTGATGTGTATGGGATATTTCCCCTTCGGAATTGTATTTGCTGAGTGTGCCGCGAAGACATATGTTGTAAACTTATTATTGTTTTTGTTTTTAATTTTTGTTTGGTTTTGGACTTTAGGATTCTTCTGATTTTTCTTTGAGCGAGTTTGCTACCCCAAAGCCTTCGGCTGATGCTTCGCTGGGCAAGTGTGTTACTCCGGAGTCTTCATCTGAGATTTCTTTGAGCGAATTTGCTACTCCGGAGCCTTCTTCTCGTGGGTTGGCTCGTCATGAGCCCCCAATTGAGATTTTCAGTTCTCCTTCGGAAATTTATCTGTCAAGTGATTCAGATCCTTTGTCCCCTGTTGAAGGGGGCACGGATTCTTTCACATTTCCTCCTGGTAGTCTGGTGGCTATTGGTAGTCCTTATAATTATTGTCCTAATGCTTCCAAAGGACGTGGTGGCCGCGGAAGACGAGGGTCTCGTGGACGCCGTTTACAAGGTGGCCCTTCTTCTAGTCGGGGCTCCGCTAGAAGGAAGCGTGGTGGTCGAGGCCGTCGTAACCCTTCTATTTATGTAGAAGATTCACCTTCGCACTTTGATGCGGCTTCGCACGTTGAGCGAATGGTTTCTTCCGGGGTAGTAGATCCCGTTTTCCAGAGGCCTTATTCGCCTTCGAGCGGATATAACTTTGATGAGTTCAGTATTGTATGTCAGATGTTGATAGAGTTAGGTCTCATTGTAAAGCAGGAACCTGACGATGACTCCCCCTTGAACATAATATGCTTTTTCGAGTTATCTTTTTGAACAAACATGTTCGACTTACTTCGCTAGAAAATAGGTTTCTTCAAATATTTTTGCTAAGCTTTCTGCTTCTTGCGCGATGACCTGTTTTCTTGGTGTAGATCAAAGCTTTCGCGCTTATATTCGAGACATTGGGTCTTTACCCAGCGAAGATTTTTCTTTGAGAGTTTTTCCCTTGGAGCAAAGAGTGTTGCTTTCCTCTTTTTAGGAATATTTTGCTTTGCCAGACAAAAATTTTTTTGTCTTAGCTTTTTCATGCTTTGGCTTTCTTTCTTGAGGCCAACACAAGCTTTTTGAGGTAGGATCAGCTTCTTAGCTTGTCTTTTCCCCTTCGAGTCATTTCTGGGAAACTTTGTGTTATTTCTCGCAACACGTTATCCCAGAATTGGGTTACACCAAGTTCTGTTTTGGTGTGCCCCTCGCTTGTTCTAGGCTTTTTTGCCTGATTTCGTTTGTTAAGCTCATAGCTTCGCCTTTTGCTAAGGCTCCTCGGCAAATTACTCTGGAATTTTTTGAGGGTAAAAAAGTAACTATAAAACTGTGTTACAGTCTTAGAGGGTGCCTCGTTAAAAAAACCTCACACCCTTCGCAGGGCTACGTTCGTGAGGAAAAAGAGCACACCCCCCGCAAGCCTTTTATGTTTTTACACGTAAGCATCGCTCGTTCTACCAAAGAGTAGCTCTGATGACTCTTGGTAGAAACGGTTCATGAAGATTTGCCATGGTCTTGCCAAGTTCTTGAGGCCGAAGATCTTGTAAGCTGGTATGTCTTGTGCTTGTTTAATGAGATGGATATTCTTCCTTCCTGGAGTCTCATTGTCTTCGAGGCTCCTAGCTTGTAGCTGATCTCCGAAGACCCTAATCACAGAGATTGGTCCCGGGATCTTCATGCATAAATAAGCTTGATGTATTACGGCTTTGAACTTGTTAATGGATCCTCTCCCGAAGATTGCATTATAGGGGTAGATGAGGTCGACCACATCGAAGGTCACATCTTGAGTCCTTGCATTTTCTCCTTCGCCAAAAGTTACTGGCAGGATAATTTTTCCCATTGTCTGGATTATCTTTCCTGTGAAACCGACTAGTGGGATTCCTGCTGGTTGTAATGTTTCATTTTCCAAATTCATTTTTCTGAGAGTTGAGGCAAAAAGAATGTCTGCGGAGCTTCCCCCATCAATCAAGATTTTGAGGACATCGAAGCCTTTGATGTTTGCCTGGATTACCAATGGGTCTGAATGTGGTTGATCCAAGTTTCTCACGTCTTCCTCCCCGAAAGTTATGTCAACATGAGACCACCTTTTTTTGACAAAAGGAGCTCCTGATGAGACGTGCTGGACCCTTTGCATGTACTCTTTTCTAGCCCTTCTTGAGTCTAGTTGCTGTGTTGATCCTCCAGTAATGGCATTTATTGTTTGCCTTCACACCTCGCTGTTTGCTTCTGAGTGTCTTGCATTGTTATGATGGTTCATTTCCGGTGGTGGTGGTAACACAGCCAAGCATTGCGGTTGATGATAAGTGTACTGCTGCATTTGCTGCGAAGCTTCCCTTGGGTAATTGATCACATGATTTATAGAATGCGAAGGATACGTTGGATGAGTATTGCTTTGAGACCAATCTTCGCGATAGTTACTTGTGTGTCGAATAGCTTTCTTTGCTTCCCTGTTTGCGAGCCAACTCTGCTTGTAAGCCTGGATGTCCCGGCACTGCTTCGTTGTATGTCCTTTGCTTTCGCCATGCAGCTCGCAAAATATGGTGCGGGAGTTGTTTTTCTGACTATTGTCTCTGTTTCTTTCCTCGTGGTCCTTGTCGTGGTTGCTTCGCTCTTTTCCTTTTTCGTCCTCCCTGGTTCTTTTCTCATCTCCCCTTTCCTCTCTGTTTTCAAGATTGTGTACCCTTCGGCTGTTGTGGTCTCTATGGTTTTCTTTGTGTTCGTCATGCCTTCAACTTTGACTTGATTCTTTGTCCTCTTTAGCTTTTTTCTCGTCTCTTAGCTGCTGTGTTTGTCTCTTTTCGTCGTCTTTCTTCCTTCTGAATTCATCGTCTGATCTTGCATACTTTTCAAAGATGTCAAGCAACCCAAAGATTGTGGTTGGTTTTTTCCTTGCGAGCGAAGAGTGGAAAGGTCCAGACCTTAAACCTTCCATTAGGGCATCAATGACCGTGGAAGCTCCTACACCTCTGGCCTTCGACTTGATTTCCATGAACCTCTGCATATATTCCCTGAGGCTTTCATCGTTCCTTTGCTTGCAAGAGAACAATTTTCCTTGATGGACTTCTTCGGTTTGGAAGCCTTGAAAATTATTTATGAATTCCTTTCTCAACTCGGACCATGAATTGATTGATCCCGGCTCTAAGGTGGAGAACCACGTCTTTGCACTGCTCTCAATTGCCATCACGAGTGCCTTCGCGTATGTTGAATTTGTACCTCCGCCAGATTCAACTACAGCTTCGAAGGACATCAAAAATCCCCTTGGATCAGATTTTCCCTGATATGCTTTAATCTTTGGCATCTTGGAGTTGATAGGCCAAGGCTCATTTTGCAATTCTTCGCTTAGGAGTGAATTTTCATTGAACATCGAGGTTGGTTGTACATCTCTGCTTGTGCTACTTACTTCGTAGATCACCTTCCCTTCGTTCTGCTTTTGAGTCTTTTTTGGATGATTCTGACTTAGCTTCTTCAGGTTGTTCATGTCTTCGTTTACTTGGTTCAGCCTTTCATCCATTTCGTCAATCTCCTTCTGTGTTCGCCTTATCTTCTGCAGCATGTCTATCTTCAGTTTGGACTTCTTTTCTATGATGACCAAGCGTTTTTCCCTCTCAAGCATTTCTTGCTCTAAGATACGAAGTCGTTCTGCTATAGAATCTGCTTCATCGTCTGCTGTTTCATCACCCTCCGAAAGGACGTTTCCTACCTGCGAAGCGTCTCCGATGTTGTTTTGTATTTCTCTCTGAGCTTCTTCCTGCCTTAGAGCTTCCTCCTGTCTTGCGGCCTCTTCGGCTCGTGCAGCTTCGGCTCGTGCTTCTGGTTCTTTAGCGACTTTGGCTTCCTCTTCTCTAGCGAGTCTTTCCTTTTCTTCGATCTCAGCAAGCTGTGCTTCGGCGTCTATTGTCTTTGACGATCTGCCTTTGGCCATCTTTTATGTCAAACGTGGTCGTGGGTTGAACCCGCGTGTCGACACCAAATGTTGGGGTATCGAAGGTCCCGGTTGGACTCAGCGAAGCCCTCCAACCGGTTGTGTGTACTAGCGAAGCCCTCTATGCGCCTTGGCGTCTGATGATCTCCCTCGCGAAGCCCTTTGGATTCCTTGTCGACCTCGGGACCCTTGGCGAAGCCCTCCTGAAGTGTTAGCGTCCTTGTTATCAGGTTCTCCTGCCCAGGCAGTTCTTATGATCTTCCGTTATGAGTGGTGGCGAAGCCCCCAATCGCCCGCGATGCCGGGGAAGGGGTGCGAGATAACAATCGGGAGCGAACAGAATAAATGAAGTGCTCTTGGCTCGGGGCCCGAAAAATAGATGTCATTACAGGACCTCCTCCCTCCATATTTATAGGGGGAGGAGAAATCGTTATTATAGTTATGCCATTAGCCAACTCCATTACGCCTCCTCGTAGTAGGCTTAGCCTTGTCTCTGGTCATCAGCCATCGCCGCTTCCTTTGTTAGCCTTCGCCCTATAGCATTTACCCTTCGGCTAGATCAGGGAGCCTTCGGCATCATCTTCAACAAAGTCTACAACTCGTCAAGAAGATCGAAGGAAAACAGGAAAAAGAGCACCGTTTGCTAACCAAAAACAGGCAGAGCCCTTGTCGTCGAAAGAGAAAAACTTCAAAGAAAGCAATAGCCTTCGCAGAAGTCAGCAAAGCTGCCTTCCAAAAGTTATAAGACAAGAAGTACGATGGAAAAGTTCCACTACGGATTGACATCTTTCACACAAGCAAACATACCAAACGACAAGATAGAAGACGTATACGACAAGCTTCGAGTCAATAACACGAAGGCATGAGTAACGCAAGAAAAATGCATGAGGCTACGAAAATCCAAAAACTTAAAAAAGAGTTCGAAGTCATCGTAGAAAGAAACACAGAAAAAAGATATTTGATACGAAAATAGACTGCGAAGGTATTTAGCAAAGCATCTGTTCCGCATCAAAAAAGGTATCCCTAAAGATACAACCAAAGGCCTTCACAGACATATTTACACCCACAAACTAAGTCGATTACAAAGATTATCAAGAAGATCCTTCGGGGAGGTCAGGAGCAAGGGTTTTAACCCTATTCCACCAAAAATCGCTGATGAAACTAAGGCACTTAGCTTCTACAATGCCAAAGTCATGAGCAGGATCAGAAGCCTTCGCTGAAAAGCCTGGCTGGGTGATAACTTCAGCAGCATTGCAACCTCCGCAAAGAAAGTTGTGAAGGACATCTCGAATCATGAGTACAACGGCGTCATAGGAGTAATACCGACAAACGCTGACAAGGCCCCTAACATTGACAGATAACCACTCTTTCACACTCTCCGGAGAAGCTTCCTGCGAAAGATTGTCATAATTCGCCCCAACAGCTTGAAGCAACTCCTTCAAAAGTTCACAGAAGCGAAGGGAATCAGCATAGCTAGTATCAGAGAGTAACGCCTTCGACTGGGTAACTTTAGACAGACGTGATGAAAGAAAATTGTGGAAAATTTCCTCTTTTCTCTAACAGCAACATCTAATGGCGAATGTTCTTCTCAATGAGGGACAAATACTGGTCTTGCCCCGATGCGGTGCTTCGAAGAGCTGCGGTCTCGAGCTCTAGTTTTGAAACAGCGGACGAAGAAACCTTCAACGCCTCCCCTTTCAGAGCAAGAGAGGCTTCGAGGGCTGAAACTCTCGAAGGATCACCAATTAAATGGTTGCTTCGACGAGCACAAGCATGAGTAAAGGTGATAGAATGCAGTAACAAAAGGGAAGGGCATTAAAACAAGTAAAGCGCGAAGCATCATATGCAATAAAAGATGAAGGACATTCAATCAAACCTTGATTTGGTGAGCAATCAAAGACCAAAAAAGGCCTTCGCTCGAAATATTAGAAAGACCAAGTTCAACTTTAGGAAGACGAAGCCTCTGAGCAACAAAACAAAGAGAATCCACATTTTGGAGATCCGCATTCAGAGAAGACAATATAGACTGGACGTCTATTTCGCCAATCCCAGAGCCCGAAGATCCTAAAGAAAGAAAGCAAACGAAGGTAAATACCAGAGAAAACCTATTTTTCAAAAGATATAGAGAGAAACAAGACATACCATGAGAACAACCAGCCAAGGCAAGAGGCTGCGAAGCCTGCGGCATATCGTTCGAAGGCAAAGGAAGAGTAGCAACTTCGCTTGAGCTAGGCAAGATGTCTGCTGAATCAAGCTTATCGAATTTACGTTTGCCGAGCAAACCAAGGAATGAAGCCCTCTTCGGGAGAGCAAAATTGCCTTTCACACCAGAACAAGAAGCCAAAGAAGCTGCGAAGGGGGGTCCAAAAGGAGCTTCAAAGCTAACAACCTTCTCACCAACAACGCCAACAGGCGCGCTTGGAACTTTAAGTAAATCACTCTGCGGATTCATCGAAGGGTCAACTTGAAAAATATCACGACAAGCGTCAGCATCAATCGAAGGAGCAGAACTTGGAGCAGCAGCAGGAGACGATTCTTCGAAGATCGTGGAATACGACGGCGTCACGAGACATCCTCCGGGAGGAGAAGGAATCTCAGCATTCTTTGGAGCAGAGTTAACCTCGGGAGTATCACCACAAACAGTCGAAGAACCCATCTCAATGGTGGAACGAGCCGAAGCGCTGAAATAAGGAGGACCAGTCGCAACTCGCAACAGGTGCAAGAGAGGCTTCGTCACCTGAAGAAATGTCTTCGGGACAAGGGTACTCAGACTGGAAAATATCCAAGCTCTGATACACCCTGTTAATTCGAAGACCAATCTCCCTTCGGGATCGTTCAACCCACTCTTTCTGAGAAAAATTACCAAGAAAGGACCTCACTCGATCCTGGGCTAACCAAAGGTTGAAGTCTGAAAAAAGGAAGTAAAAAGTGTTAGCGAAGCAAAACATCATCAAGAAAGAATGAGTAAATGAGGTCTGCGAAAGTAAAAATAGGCCATACGAGGTCCTGGATTTGAACTGAAAGATGGCACTTTTAAGCCAAGCACATTTTTCGACAAGAAAATAGTAGGCCACCAACCATCTCGGGAGAGCGGACGAACACAGGCCGCGAAGCATTCCTCTAAGATATCCCAAAGGGTCATCCTTCGGCTAACCCTCAAGAAAGCTTCGATAGATCGAATAACAGCCCGATTTTTAAGAGGCTCGAAGGTATTAACGACGCGTATTTCAACAACCTTGCCAGCATGAAATTTGAATGGTGAAACGCGGTAATAAAACCAATCTTTCACCCATTCGCGAAAAAGAGGAGGGTCAAAGCTAGAAAGTGGGGCTACAAACCCCTCCCTAGCCACGAAGTCAACAACGCCGAAGCATGGACTAATATGACGCTGATGGTCGTAAAGAGGGGTGTGCCGAGCCTGATATACATCATAAAAGGAATGGGCATCAGGGTTAACACCTTCGCTCATACAGGCCCAGGCAAACGCAGAAATAGTTGCAACTTCGACTGGAGTGAGATGATGAACTTGAAGGTGAAACATAGAAAGAACACGGGAAATAAGTCTCGAAGGCGGAAAGGATAAACCAGCATCCAAATAAGATGAGAAGACTACGACCTCATCAGGTCTAGGGTTCAGAAAATCATCAGGAATTTGCTTAGGCCCTTCGAGGGGGAGCCGACATAAATCGATATCAAGAAGTCCGGACTCAGAGTAATGCTTCAAATTACCCTTATCACGAGTGGTATGAATACCCCTTGTAAAAGTGTAATTTGCTCGAAGGGAATGAAAACCCCTAGGCAAAGCTACAGACTTCTGTCGAGCCATCGGAGCGGAGAAATAAGTACCTTCGGAAGATGTGATGTCAGCAAAGCAGAGATGGCAGTGAAAACGGAAGGTGAATTCTGGTAATGAAAGTGACTCGTATTTAAAGACCATGGCAGGACCAAGGATGTAGAAGTTAAAACAAGAAAAGCAGGGACGTAAGTACAAAGTAAAGAAAGATTAAAAAATCCGGTGATAAAAATAAAAAAATAGAAAAATATCATCGCAACCAAAGATAACTGTTTCAGGAAATACCTTCGTTCTTCCATTCAACAGTTGAGGGCTAATGTTGGGAAGATGGCTGCGAATATGCAGGGTAAAGGACCAGGCGAAGGTAGAAGACGCAAGCATGGTGACAGACAAAGCAAGAAGGAGACGACGAAGGCTCTTTGTATCCAGCGAAGGCGCCCTGAGCTCCGCGAAGCCATAAAGGGCGGCTATGAAGGGGTTTCGCCAAGCAATCGCGCTAGGACTACTGTGGAACCGTAGTAGAATTGGTTAATGGCATAACTGTAATAACAATCTTTCCTTCCCCTATAAATATGGAAGGAGGGGAGCCTGTAATGACATCTATTTTTCGGGCCACGAGCCAAAGACACCTCATTTGCTCTGTCCACATTTCTCTGTCATCTCTAACCCCTTCGCCCAGCATCGCGGGTGACTGAAGACTTCGGGATTATAGATAACGAAAGACCCAAGGGGCAGCCTGGGCAGGAGAACCTTCTTCCGGCAACGCGGACACATCGAGAGGGCCTTGCCAAGGGAGCAGCAGACGGCAAGACCTTCGGAGGGCTTCGCAAGAGGACCTTCGGGCGTTAAAACATACAAGAGAGCTCCGTAGCGGCAAGACAATTAGATAGAACCCGTTGGAGGGCTTCGTTGAGTCCTTCAGGGACCTTCGATCCCCCAACAAATCCGTTGGAGGGTTTCGTTGAGTCCTACAGGGACCTTCGATCCCCCAACACGCACCTCATACATGCTAGTATTTGCCAAGTTTTAAGGACGGCTGTAAACCTGTACTCCTTGAGAATCATGTCAGGCGGTGCAGTGCAGCTAGACCTGTCGATCTTGAGGGTAATTTATTGGCAGTCGGAGCTGTTGATCTTGGGCATCATGTCACGTGGTGGAGGAGCCAGGACGCGTTGCCTCTTCACCGCTTGCTCATCGGAGCGATCGGGTACGTGGTGGCTGCATTCAAGCCAACAGCCCCGTCGATTAGCAAGGCCTAAGTGGCCAACGGCACAGGGCCCCAAATTTCTAACTTGCTTAGTAAAGGCATCAGTCCAGCAAAGCCAAAAGCCTAACAATTTTTTTTTCAAGAACGTGCTTTGCACGTATTTCATTAAGAGAGAAGAGAACAAGCGACCCTCGCCATAGGGCTTGGGATAAGCCCTAGGCGCGGATGTTCAGTAAGTTAATTTACATACCAATGAAAGGCGACCAAAGAATGACCTAACTCTAGTTTGATACATTTAAACAACTAAAGAAGTGTGACAAGTTGCGGAAACCCGCTTGGCACCACATGGTGGCCTCTACAAAAATAGAACTAACTAAGGTAGGTCGGTGAGATAGGTGGACATCAAAAAATCGAGCATTCCGTTCCACGTGACGAGTAGAGTCATGGAGTCGAAGGCGCGAAGACCGTCCTTGGCGATCCTTTTCCTGCTCCGTAGCCACCAATCCACGAAAGCGTCATCATGTGTTGGGTTTAGACGCTGAAGACCCAGCGGACGCAATACTCGAAACCACGTCTCCCTGCTATAAGAACAGCCAACTAGCAGATGGTCCATTGTCTCGGTACACTGGTCGCATAGTGCGCAGGGGCCATGGTGAGGGAGATGATGACGCTGAAGCCTATCCGATGTCCAACATCAACCATGTAGGACCAACCAAATGAAGAATCTGCATTTGTTCGGGGCCCTCGTCTTCCACAATTCCTTTGCACCAAGGATAGAAACTTGTCCTATGTAGAAAGCTTGGTAAGCACTTGCCGCTGAGTAGCTCTTCGAGGCGGTCCACTTCCGGATGAACTTGTCTGGACGGTCAGTTGTTAGTACGACCGAGTTCAAACGGACCCACAGATGAAGATACTCCAAAATGACTGGAATGGAGAGGACACCCTTGATATCCATGATCCAACCCCACTGGTATAGGGCACTCTTGACTGTGCGGGACTTGGCCGCGTGGTTACACACAGCAGAGAACAAGTATGGTGAGCTTTGACAGATAGGCATACCATCCAGCCAAGAGTCTACCCAGAATAGTGCTAGAGATCCATCACCAACTTCGACTGATCGAGGTCTTGAAAAGGGCTTTAGTGAGTTTATCCGTGGGGAAATACAGGCGGGCCCAAATCTTGTTCGGCTCCGTGCGTGCCAACCATAACCAGCGCATCCTCAATGCTCGGCCAGCAATTGTGAGATCCATGAGGCCCAGACCCCCCATGTTCTGTGGCTGACAAACAGACGACCAAGCGACCAAACAGTGCCCTCCTCGTACCGATGTCGTGCCCCGCCAAATGAACGCCCGACAAATCTTGTCAATGGACTTGATGACCCAAGGGGGGAGGATACAAGCAATGGAAATGTAGATCGGCATCGAGCGTAGGGTGAACTTGGTAAGTGTGTTGCGACCGCCCCTGTTGAGCAAGCCCGCTTTCCAAGTGGGCAGTCTACACAAGTACAGATCTGCTAATTAATGACGATTTTACTGTTGATCCGTCACTATTTTGGGTGTTTTTCCCGTTTTCGGCCAACTATATGACGCTTTTCACGGTCCGTCACTAACAAGCCTCATTTGTGATGAAAGTCCGTATAAATTGATGAACAGTATGGTCCGGTCTCGTCGGTTTACTGTTCTGGGCTGTTTCTGGGTGGCCGATTCGTCACTGAAATCCCGTTTCGAGTACGGCAACCAACGGTGACCAACAATTTTCGTCATAAACCCAACTCCACGGGCGTTTCTGGCCTACGTGGCATCCTAGTCAGCAAAAGAGGGCCCATGCGTCAGGCTTCGCAGGCCCACAGTCGAACCATTTTCGACACTAAAATGTCGTTTGACCACGTAAAATGCCACAGGCCCGTAAGGTGCACGGCAAAGGCAACTGGGGCCCACGTATCAGGAGACGGGGGTCCCAAGACCCAAGTATTTTTCAACGCTGATTTTATTTCCCAGCGTGGTAATGCCACGTGCGCAGGATGCAACACTACGCGGGCCCACATGTCAGTCAACGTGGGACCCACAGCTTTCATCATAAACCCGCCCCAGGGCGTTTCTGGCCTACATGGCATCCACCGTGGGGCCCGCGGCCGAACAATGCCACGTTGCGCACAGTAAAACGTCCCTGGGCCGACGTGTCAAGCTCCCGGGGCCCACTATCAAATTAAAGTATTATTAATACTATTTTCGTCACTTATTTTGGTTGCCCGCGGCTAAAGGCACAGTACCAACGCGGGGCCCATGTCTTCGATCCCACATGTCGGGTGCCTTCTTGTGCCCGCGAGTAAGGCCACGTGGCGTCCTTCACGTCGCTCCGTGGGCTGGACTAGTATTTCTTTTCGAGGAAGTCTGAGAGCCCGTACTGTAGACCATACCGTCAAGCTGGACCTCGAGAGCCCATTGCAACCAGCCTGTGACACATTGTCGCTGAGCGGCCCACTAGGGGAGGAATGACAACATGAAAGCGGCGGTGTAGGCCCACTAGATCCATGAAAGCGGCCATGAAGGAGGTGGAACTGTCCAGATCGAGAGATATCCGGATCGACGAAGATGTACTCACCTTCCGGAATCCTATGCTCACTGGCCTGTGGGACCACCTACCGAGTTGGGCCCACCAGCCATTGAAACAAGGTAGTTGGCTGAATGCCAACCGATCGGAGTGCATGCTCCGTGATTGGCTAGTGGATGCGCGCGCATGGAAGTATGCCTCTGCAATGGTGGGAGTTCCTCTGCAAGCATTCATCTGCAGCTAGCTGCTCCGTGATTGTGTGCATATATTTAAATAAACTCACAAAATTAATTAGTGTTTGACTAACAGTACATCCGATCCATAAATTAGGAGTCTCCCATTAGATCACTTACAACTGCACACACTTAAACATCATATATAGTTTGTAAAAAAATACAAAGTAGAATGAATATAAAACACCTAAACATGTGATGTAGGCCTGAAGAACATAGAGACCTGCTTGGGCTCACCAACAACCGGGAAGTATATGCTCTTGTAGTCGAAGGGGCGATGTGCCTTATCGAGGCGAAATACGCCGACATGGCCACCTTCGAAACCCAAGTCAGTTACATAAACATGGCCACCTTGAAGCGACGACGAGCCATACGGCACATCGTAGAAGAAGGGGTAGTTTGCCCCTAGGAAGAGAGAATAGTGACCTCCAAAGTCGTCAGACTTGAGCCTCCAATATTTCTTCTCGTTGTTTGGATCAACAAGCAGTTCATAGACCAGCAAGCCTTTCATCACGCAGAATGTTAGATCACTACGATACATCCTGACACCGTGGCCCATGCCACCGCGCTGATTAACATCATGATAACCAAACATGCAGATCAAAATGATGTTGCCTTCAGGAGACTTGGTAATGTAAATCACTCTTTCCACCGGCCAATAATCCAGCCGTCCCTCCATGTATGCCGTCCCATGTATCATCAGTTTAGGATTGTTGCATGGCCTCTTATCAATGTCCCATGTTCGTACACTTCCAGCCTTGGTGACTGCCACAACATTTCTGTCAACCAAGATGGCATCAAAGTAATATCTATCCCCACCAAGGTAACTGCTGGAAAGTACATCGTCATGTCCTGCTTGCCGTGTCAAAGCTGTCTAACTCGATTCGCCTTCCAGAACGAAGGCCATGAGCCCCCAAGAGAAGATGACGACAACCATATAACCCCCTGCCTGCCTCGGCGTGCGACAAAGTACAACACGGTGCACCTACGGTTTGCATCCCCAATATCCCCGCTGCCTCAACACCAAGGCAACATCCATATCTGTACCCTGCATCTCGGATAATGTAGGCAGGCCGCGAGTTCCACCGGTAACTGGATTAACGAGCTTCAGATTATACTCCTCATCGCTAGTAACAAGCCAGTCATCTTTGCCTCCTAACCAGCTGTGCCCTTTCAGTTCGTCTGACTGGCACTGGAACCGCCTTTCAGGATCATAATGGGCCCAAGTGCATCCAGTATGTCCAGCAGTCACCCTATACCCAACACGATGCAGACCGAATTTCCCTGCCTCATGATCAGCATCAGTCTCTCGCGCCCAAGCAGAACCGTAAACAGATGTGATAAGCATGGGGAGGCCAGACCATACGCGGTAGACCTCCTTGCAAGCATCTTTAAATGACTTGCCAAAGGAAAGTGACCGTAAAATGCCAAGGCCATGGCCATCAACATTCTCCAAGATGTAGCACGAGACGTCTAGGGAAAGGGTGTCTGCCCCCCTGTCCATGCACAATAATGATAATTAATGAACACATATATAGATGAATATGAAATCAGGCTCTGTATATTTATTACGGTGCATATGTTATGAAAATATTAATAAACCATTTAATTGATTGTTTGCATATATTAATTCAAAAATATGATAACCAATTAATTCACTAATTGGATGAAAATGATAAACCATTGAATCGACTAATTGGATATATTAATCTGAATGTGAACAGAACTTTTAAAGTCTGGATGACGCGCATAGATATATATGAGCTAATATATATATACTATATATGGCTTACACCTAGTACTACCCTCTGCATATATATATATATGTATCAGATACAGGTGAAATGATAATCGATTTTGATGAAATCGATCAGAAGCATGGTGCGCGAAACATGAAATAAAAGTGATTGAGCTAACTTACATTCTCCTACGCTGGGAGGTCTCGCCACCATCACCCCTGGTGGGAGCACCAAAAACCCTCGCTTGGGTGGGGAGCTATGCATCGCCTGCAGATGCGCCTCCAAATGTGACAGCGGAGTTACCGCAGACGCGGAGCGGTCTCAGGTCGACCCTATCGTCATCTCCGGCAAAAGTCATTGCTCCTCTCTTCTTGAAACTAAGCACAAATCGATTGAACAGGGTGGATACGGTACGGTGCATGTGAGAAATGGATCCGGAATAAGTTGCAATCGTGCAAATCAGCGCCCAGATGGATTGAGAGACCTACAGAGGCCTTACCATGAAAATCCAAGTCAAAGACGGTGAGGACGATGCGAGGTGCGTGGTTACCGGAAGAGGCAGAGTATTGAGGAGAAAATGTGAAGCAGTGAACAGTGAGAAGGGGGTGATTCGGCGAAGAAGAAGCGGCACGGGCCCTTTTTTTTTGACACGGGCGCGGCCCTTTGTTTCTCGGAGGTTGACTTGTAGCCGACCCTTCCTGTCACCAACATGTGGGTCCATAAAAATCTTGGGACCACCAGTCAGTCACGCGATCATTAAGCTAGTAGTGGACGAAGCCATGGGTGAATCGGACCTTCCCGAGATGCACTACAGCTCATTTTCAACTGCCCGAGTAAAAACTTGACAAGACAAGGCAATGGTGGCAGCCGCCCGTCTTGACTCATTTTCAACTACCTGATGATGAGCAACCACGCTTTTGGTCTCCGCGTGAAGCAACCACGCTTGGATCTCCGCATGGTAGGCTCTGTCAGAGAACACTTCGTACTACCGTACTGTAGTTCCTAGGCTCTCGCGGGTTCCCGGGCTACCGTGCCATTGCAAAATTGCATAATCCCGAATATGCCACTGTCAGTGACACAGGTGGGCCTTCTGCGCAGCCAGCATTTTCTTCCGGCGGACAGGCATCACTCGCACCATAAAGGCTTAAACGTCTCCCTCCCGTGCTCATTCGCGCATCACTCGCACCACAAACTCTCACTGCGCCAAGCTTCAGAGATTTGCGAAAAAAAGGTATCCATTTTCTTCTCTGATGTTCGATATCCTCAATCATCTTATTGGATTTCTGCTTCTTCATGAATTTTAGTCTCGTTACTCGTTTTGCTTTCCATATGTATGTAGGTGAAACATGGACAAGGGGAGGAACGAGCAACAGAGGGGGGCGCAGCCGCAAGCGACAGGAGCAATGCAAGCCCGGGGCCTGTGGAAGTTCCCGTAGAAGAAATAATCCCGGAAAAGCGGTTTGAATTTTTCTTGTTTTATTTTCTATTTCTGCCATCGCCTCTGCTGTCGATTTCTTCTCATTTTGCCTTGCTTTGGATCTCTGTTTAGGATAGCAGCCATCAAGAGGAAGATGCAGGCCACGGCCGACGACCAGGGGAGGATTACGCGCATGAAGACGATGCTTAACCGCGAGATTCAATCAAACCAGGTCATGATAGCAGTCCTTGACCGGTTCGATGTTCTGGCGAATCTCCTGTCGTTCTTGGGAATTTCGCACAGCAAGCTGGGGAAACTAGGGGACTTCCTGGAGCGAGCCGGAAGTCCACCAAGTGAACTCGACGAGATCATCTCCATATGCGACAGGCACCTGACAAACCTAGTCCGAAGTAAGCGCAATGTATCACTTTCAAGAGACGTTCCCATGATTGAGATCACGATTCATTATATACATGTCGGTTGTTTCTAAATTTGTTCAAATTCATTCGATTTTTTCTAAATTTCTTGATTGTTTGTGTAGGTTTCAACAGCTGCCGCAAACACGTCTCCGAATTTTGGAGCATGCTGGTGGAGATCAAAACAGCTGCGTCTGTGGGGAAAGACGCTGCCGCTGAGGAGGAAGACGCGGAGCGCAAGGAGAAATACGCTGCCACCGACGCCGTCAAGGACAATGACCCTGCCGCCGAGGAGAAAGATGCCGACACGGACGCCGTCGAGGACAATGACTCTGCTGACGCCGCCGATGACATTTGTATTTGGGCTGAGAGGTGGGTTAGGGATTGGGAAATGATTCTAGATGGAATGGACGATACTAGTATTGTACCTTGTAAAAGCTGCGGCACAATAAGACTAGTTTAGGATGGGCCGGCGTGTCGAGCCATAGTTCGATACTACTAATTAGTGCCTGACTCCCCAGTAAGATGCTTATTTGTTGGAGGCGTGATGCTAATCACCGCCAGCTGTGCGCGGACATATCTTGTTCCGTGTTTGATTCACGCTTATCCGAGGTGCATTCCATATCTTTCTTCATTCAGGCTTATTTCTGTAGTGCGATGCATGATTTACGCCGCAGTGATGTTGGTGGCCGCTGCGGTTCGTGAACACGGTTCCTTTCAATTTTTCTCAGATTGCCTGTATGGTAGAGCCTTCCCCTCTGTAAACACTACACGGGACTATCCCATCAAGTTCGCCCTATTCAGGGGAATATCCCGTCAGTGAGTAACTTGACAATACCGGACAAATGGCGAGGGGCACCGTACCTGCTCCTCCCTCACGACGAGTCACGAAGGCCTCAAGGACTGTGAAGCAACCAACTTTTATCAACACTGTCTCTTGTTCCCTTTGCCAAAAACACTGTATCAACACTATTGAGTACTGTAGCAGGGAGCGGCTCCTCCTTTCCCAGATAAAAATGAACTATGGATGAGGTGAAGCCTGTGAAGCCTGGTTTTGTGGCTCCTCCTGCTTCGTGCTACCGATGGAAATAGCGGCGTTACAGTAAATCGTGTCAGATGAAGAAGGAGGCAAGGAAGCCCGGCCAAATAGGGCAATCTCTTCGTATCGCAGCTTCTTAGGCGTGTCGAGCCATCTCGATGTCATCTCCGGTATGGTACGCCGGGTCTTCCCCTCTGTAAACACTACATGGGACTATCCATGACCAAGTTCACCCTATTCACGGGAATATCCCGTCAGTGAGTAACTTGACAATACCGGACATATCTTGTTCCGTATTTGATTCACGCTTATCCTGTGCATTCCATACCTATCTTCATTCATCAGGGTTATTTCTGTAGTGCGATGCATGATTTACGCAGCAGTGATGTCGGTGGCCGCTGCGGTTCATGAACACGGTTCCTTTCGATTTTTCTTCCCGTGTGTAAACACTTCAGGAGACTATCCGGTGATCAAGTTCTCCCTATTCACGGGAATATCCCGTCAGTGAGCCCTGTTTGGATCGGCTAATTTTAGCCAACTAAATTATTAGCAAGCTAATTTTTTAGCCAACTATGAGTGGCTGATCATCCTCTCTGCCAGCGGGAAGTAATATGGTATGAGGAAAGGCATGGACACATCCAGCTATTTGCGAATGAAATGATAATTGAGAAAGCGTGCAAATTCTCTAACTTAGGGCAGGTACAACGTTACACGGAGGCAGTCTCATAGCCCGTCTAATGCAACGCCACGTAGGATTTTTGATGAGGTGGAAGAGAGAGAGGGAGGTAAAATAAATAGGCGGTTGTTTCGCGAGACAACCACCTCAAGCGCTAAAATTTAGGAGTATGAGACGGCTTACACACCATTGTACGAGTTGTAGTTGACATGCTACTCATAAACATTCTTTTTCTCATCCATAAATTAAGGGAAGATGCAATTACTATGAGACATCTCGTATCATCTCCGGTATGGTACACCGGGTCTTCCCCTCTGTAAACACTACACGGGACTATCCATGATCAAGTTCGCCCTATTCCAGGGAATATCCCGTCAGTGAGTAACTTGACAATACCGGACAAATGGTGCGGGGAACCGTACCTGCTCCTCCCTCACTTCGGTTTCATGGGTGAAATAACAAAAATCTCCTCACGAAGGCCTCAAGGACTGTGAAGCAACCAGCTTTTATTATAGTTTTGATTCGGAAAACGAAACAATCTCTTCATATCGTAGCTTCTTAGGCGTGTCGAGCCATCTCGTATCATCTCCGGTATGGTACGCCGGGTCTTCACCTCTGTAAACACTACACGGGACTATCCATGATCAAGTTCGCCCTATTCCCGGGAATATCCGGCAGTGAGTAACTTGACAATACTGGACAAATGGTGAGGGGCACCGTACCTGCTCCTCCCTCATGAGCAACCAGCTTTTATTATAGTTTTGGTTCGGAGAACGAAACAATCACTTCATATCGCAGCTTCTTTAGGCGTGTCGAGCCATCTTGTATCATCTCCGGTATGGTACGCCGGGTCTTCACCTGTGTAAACACACAAACTATCCCGTGATCAAGTTCCCCTATTCACGGGAATATCCCGTAATATCCCGTCAGTGAGTAACTTGACAATACCGGACAAATTGTGCGGGGCACCGTACCTGCGCCTCCCTCATGAAGGCCTCAAGGACTGTGAAGCAACCAGGTTTTAATATAGTTTTGGTTCAGAGAACGAAACAATCTCTTCATATCGTAGTTTCTTAGGCGTGTCGAGCCATCTCGTATCATCTCCGGTATGGTACGCCGAGTCTTCCCCTGTGTAAACACTACACGAGACTATCCATGGATCAAGTTCGCCCTTTTCACTGGAATATCCTTGTCAGTGAGTAATTTGACAATATCGAACAAATGGTGCGGGGGACCGTATCTGCGCTGAATGTATTAACCTCTTGATACTCAAGCATCACAGTAATTGCAAAGTATTATTTCCTTGTTATAAGCGTCCTGGAGAAGAAAGAATAACAGAATTAACTTGGTGCGTGTTTGATCATTATTGTCAACATATACATGTGCACAGGTTAACCTATGAGTGGCTGATCATCCTCTCTGCCAGCGGGAAGTAATATGGTATGAGGAAAGGCATGGACACATCCAGCTATTCGCGAATGAAATGATAATTGAGAAAGCGTGCAAATTCCATAACTTATTACACGAACTGGAGCCCAATTCTTTTTCAGGCCCCGTTTGAAAAGTCTTAGGAATTTCATAGGAATTTTATAGGAATTTCACAGGAAACAGTTCAATTCCCGCAGGAACGAGGAACAAATCCTTCATTCCAATTGCATGGGTCTAATTCTCTGAAGTGTACCATGATCGCAGCACCAGACGATCCCCTGATCAAAACCAGACCCATACAAGGGAACATCCCGCATTCAATCTTGATAGTTGGGGATTGGGATGGAAATTTTGGATGGGTTGGAATTGGACACGGTCAGACACAAATTCATTCTGAGGGAACGGACAGCTAAACCAAGCGCTTTATCAAAATCCTGCTAAATCCCGTTTTGACAGCCATCGACTCAGTGGGAAGGTTCCCGGATGTCACGACGCCATGGCAAAGCCACGACAGTGCACCGCCTGCACAAGCACAAGCCACATTTTTGAGTCTCAAGGCTGGCCTTTTGTTTCAGCTTGTGCTTTTAGAATCCAGAATCCACAATCACAAGGTAATACAAACGGGGCCGCATTGTTGTCTCGCCCGAAAGAGCAAAGAGCTAGTATTAGGGACCGAATCGAAGGTTTGTCATCACAGTTGATTCCTTCTCTGAGAAGCTTCTCTGCGACGCAAGGTTGACAGGGTTGGACGTTTCACCAGGCTTCGCGGGAACCGGCAACACATTGTAGTTCCTCGCTAGATAGGTGTATTCCATGTCAATTCATTTGATGTTCTGGGGCATGGGGATATTCTTGTGTACGGCGTGTCAATTTCAGGGATGTTCCCGGGTATTGCGTGTTTCAGATAGCGCGTCTTCACCTCTGTCTGGTGTTTCGAGGGCAAATGTCCGGGCGATGCGCTGGAACCGTAAAGACACTGCGTTGTGCCTCGCTTGACAGGCGTGGTCGTCCAGGGTTCCTACTACAGTATGTAGCAGTCTCGACTATCCGGTCAAGTTCATCCTTCTGTCGCAGTTTCTTAGACGAGCTAAAACATTAAATTAATGTATTATGACTGGTCAAAATGTGTTTGGATGAGATACTTTTTCATTTCACAGTTTCCTAGAGTGACACTTCGTCTTTGTGGTATCCGGAATCCGGATTCCACAAAATGCTCTCAATGCCCTCTCATTTGGCTTCCATTTGCAGAATTGTTCGGCTACCTCGTCGACAACTCCGAAGCGGCGTGTGCCGGTGACCGCGCTCCGGCCTACGGATGAGTCCGTCCGCAGAGATGGCGAATCCAGGAACCATTCTTCGATAACTCGTCCAATCTTTTATTTTACTGGAAGGACGCTTCTCGGATAACACCCCCCCCCCCCCCCCGAGTCGAGTTATGTGTAGTTGAGAGTCGAGTTCATTTTTACCAGGTTAGGGTCTGTTAGGGTCGATTTGGACACGATTTGGGTTGATTTTGTTTTAACGATGTTTTTTCTTCTAGTATTTAGCACTGTGCATGTTGATGGTTAGGCTGGGTGCATATTTATCCAGTGTATTCTATGTCAGTTCCAGGGACGTTCCCGCTGTATGGGTCTAGTTTCGATCACAGGATCGTCTTCTGTTTGTACATGACCCCGTCGCTCGAAAATGTCACAAATTCACAATGTAGCTGCTGCCAAATTTTCACCAGCCCGCCGAAACGTGAGCAGCACTTTCAAAACTTCACCCGTGATGCGAAAAGTCCATATTGTCCCTTCCACTCCGCACTCATCCGTGTTCTTTTCCCGATCCACGGCCAAGGGTCTTTTGGTAAACTCTGCCAAGGAAGCTATGAAAGTGCGCTGAACCTTTCCCTCCCTGTCAAACCAAACCAGATCTCGTCTCCGTTCAAAAAAAAAACCAGATCTCGTCTCGCCGCTCCCTGCTCCAGCTTACCTCGCCGCCGTTCCCTAGCTCCACCTCCGTGTCCTGCGCCCCCCCCCCCCCCCCCCCACACACACACACACACACATACACACACACACTCTTTGTTGTATGCAACCACACTCTGTCCATCTCCAAGACTTCGATGGCACCAGGACGGAATCCGGCGATGGCAGGTATATTGCTTTCATCTTTGTAGGGGATGTTGATTTGTTTTTGTTTGTCGTTTTGGGCATATACAACTAATATTTGTCTTGACTTGTATTTGAAACATCATATCTCTCACAATATGTTTTACGAATGTGTAGCGGATGTGGTTCACCATGAAGAGGAAGAGACCAACGAATATGAGTTTCAACGACTAAAAATAATTGCTGCAAATCAACAAATCTTCAGAAGCCTTGGTCTGCCGGGGACCCTAAACGGAGACAGTAGTAATAAGGTTTTAATTTTTTCGCAAGTTTCTGCGGTCATGGTTACAGTGTTAATTACTTGTTTGTACCGTAGTCATTGCATAGATAATTTTTTTCCATTTTTCGTGTCGAGGCCTTACAAGTTTCTAAGGGGAGAGGGCAGAAGAGGTCAACGCAGGATGCAACCAGTCCTGTTACAGGCGAAAGAGGTTCCAAGAGAGTGTTGCCACCTCCTCAAGAAGTCACAAGAATAACTAGGCAGCGGGCAATGGAATTGTCCGCTGCAAACCCTGTCGAAGAAACAAAAGAGGACAGGAGCCAAGTGCATGATGACGGCAAGGATCTCCTTTGTTGTTGCTAGATATTATTTGCTCTATTGCTGATAGCTACTTAATGACTAACACGTGCAATTTGTTAGAGGAAGAAATCAGAACTACTCCAAAGGGCCCAGGAAGAGCCGGGAAAGATCTGGAAAGGATCAACAAAGGAATGCAGATGAAGGTGCCAATCCACATTTCCGAAGGCAAGAAACGGCCTAAAGTACCAAGGCAAGCTGCAAAGCTTGTAACTGAGGCCGGCATCGTACTGCGGAGGCACATACCAGTCCTTCCTCGCTGGAACAAGTTGCAGCATGAGCAGGATCATCTTTCTAACTACATCAAAAAAGTTTTCGTAAGTATATCAACTCATGGTCAACACTGGAGGGAAATTCTATTTGATTTGCTGTACCAAACCTGATAAGCTCACGGGTGCTCGATCTTTTCATTCCATTTTGAGAATAACTTTGGTTTCCTCTGTACTAGGTGCAATTTTCCATGGACACCACCAGCAAACCAGTGATTTCAGCTTGTGCTGACATGCTGAAATCCGGCCAGCGTCAAATGAGATGTAAGCTGAAGAAGAAGTACTTCGATAATGTACCGGAGAGTCAACGGATTACCAAATCACCTGTGTCAACGATGGATGACAACCAATGGGCAGAACTCCTGAAGTTGTGGTCAAGCCCACAGCACAAGGTATGGCAGAACTTGAAAGCGCCTCGTTCCTTGTCAGTCAACCTAATGTTAAACAGTTAATTCAAGATGCCATCATATTTTAGATTAGACATATAATTACTATGTTGTACCCATACTTTGTTCTGCTCTATTGCTTCCCTCTGTCGTGCCTTTTTTTTGTTATAGACTTAAGTGTTTTGATATACTACTACTTGTTTTACTCTTAATTAAATTTGTTCATTGCACAGAAACGCATAAGTGACGCTGGACGTTAGAAACACTGTATTTTTTTATCACTCACTGTTGGGGGATCGAAGGTCTTGATCGACTCGGCGAAGCCCTCCAACGTAAAGTGTATGATGATTACGTCCTTGCAGAGCCCTCCTGGAGTCTTTGGCGCTCGGATTGCTCCTGGCGAAGCCTTTTTCAACACCTCGAAGTCCTTGAGTTCCTTGGCGAAGCCCTCCGGAAATGTCCGCGATGCTGGACTAGGTTCAACTGCCCAGGCTGTTCCTCGGGTCTTACGTTATGCGTTGTTCCGAAGCCCTCAATCGTCCGCGGTGCTGGGCGAAGGGGTTGAGGGACGACAAAGAAAAGTGGACAGAGTAAATGATTTGTCTTTGGCTTGAGGCCCGAAAAACCGATGTCATTACAGGGGGTCTTCCCTCCATATTTATAAGGGGAGAGAAGACCATAATTACAGCTATGCCATTAGGCAATTCTATTACGTCTTCCGGTCTGGGTCTTTATAGGTGGCTTCGCCGATCTCTTACTCAAAACTCCTTCGCGTGGTCTTCTTACCCTTCGCTGGTGGCTGTTGGTAACAAATACCCTTCGCATGATTCAGGGAGCCTTCGGCTGACGGATACCCAAATCAGGGTATCCTGATCTAGGATACTTAATCCTGCTAACCGTCTCAGCTTAATTGTGTAGGGCCCACAGGAACAGGCACACGACAACAGAGCGCTCGAGGGGCCCACGGCCGACCCCGAGGGCACATACAAGTTCCGCCTCGTCCGACCCCCAGTCGGGCGGGCCCACGGCTTCCGCCCCGCCCGACCCCGAGTCAGGTGGGGTCCACAGACTCCGCCTCGCCCGACCCCCAGTCGGGCGGGCCCACGACTTCCGCCCCGCCCGACCCCGAGTCGGGTGGGGTCCACAGACTCCGCCTCGCCCGACCCCCAGTCGGGCGGATCCCGAACTCCGCCTCGCCCGACTCCCAGTCGGGCGGGCCCACAAGCCACGCTTCGCCCGACCCCGAGTTGGGAGACTTCGTCGAGAAGATTTTCCTCTGGCAAGGAGGACAGGCATTTACGACGAGTAGCTGGGGAGCCTTAACTCTACCCAGCAACTCATATACTTGCAGGCACGCGATCTGACCTGCACAGTGACACCCGTCCCATCTCGCGGCGCCGCCTGACACCTCGAGTACAGCAGCGGGATGGCTACGACATCATCATCACCCTGAACAGGGACGAAGACCGGACCGGCGACAAGACGGCCGCGACAGTCTGGGTTGACATCTCGACCACCTGCCCGGCGACCAGGCTGACAGGACGCCGCCTGACTAGGGCCACAGTAGCGGATAGGGATCAGACTAGTGCGGCGCGTAGCCGCGCTGCCCACAACTCGAAAGCCCCGTTCCCATTTGTAAACCGGCTCATTCCTTGACTATAAAAGGAGAGCTGGGTGCATGAGGAGAGGGGGATCCATCGATAGATACAACACACACAGACATAGAGATACACACGAAGAGGCTTGATTGCCCACGAACTGCAAGTCGAAACACGAACTACCCACGAACTGGACGTAGGGCATCGATTGCCTGAACCAGTATAAACCTTGCCTCTCTCGCAAAACCCTCGCCATCATAGAAGATTGTTAGGCGCTGTAGTTACAAATTTACTTGTCGGCCGGTTTCTTAACACCGACAGTTGGCGCGCCAGGTAGGGGACCTCAGCGCGTTTGACATCTTCAGTTGATGGCGAGCCACGACATCGATTGGGCTCCGGGTGCTCTCGTGTACTTCGGGAGCCTGGAGTTCATCGTGGTCCGGGATGGGGGGCTTTCGCGCGTCGAACCGCCGGCACCCCCACAAAGGGCCCTCACCCTCGCCATGTCCGCGGGCGCGGAGCTCGAGGGTATGGCGGAGTACGACTACGACAGCGACGAGGATGACCTCCTCGACTACGACTCCGACGCCGGCAGTCACCATCCTTCGCGCGAGTGCATGGTGGTGGAAGCCGGCGGAGGTAGCCGCCGCAACGTTCACGACGTGGCGGCGCAGCCAGACCCTGCAGCGGTCGCGACGACGGCGGACGCCGGAGTGGCCGCAGAAGCCGCGCCCCTGCTTGTGACACAGGCGCAGCATGAAACCCCTCCGGCGAGCGCCGACCTCCGGCAGGGCGATGACCTGGAGCGTCTGCTCCAACGCCAACACGAGCTCGCAGAAGCCGCGCGGCGGCTCAAGGAGGAGCGCAAGCGGCTCGAACACGAGGTGGCGCAGCGCCAGGCCTTGCGCGAACGCGTGCGTGCCCATGGGCGCGAAGCCCGGCAGCGGATTCTGGCCGAGACGGGCAACCTCGTGCCCAGATACACCAGGCCCAGCCAGAATGTCGCCGCGGCTGCGACACTTTTGCGCGCGCTCCCGCAACCGTCCAACGAGGACCAACGAAGAATCCAGGGGGAGCTCAAGGACCTCCTGGACTTGGCGGCGGTGCAGCAGGCCGAGCGCGAGCAAAGCTCCGCCGCACGGCGGTGGGAATCCAGCGTTTCCTACCGCACGCCAAGCAAGCCGCGGCCACAACCCGAAAGTTCCGTCCACCAAACCCCCGAGCAAAGTGGGACTGGGGACGCGCCGCCGGTCCATCAGCGGATCGGCAGGATCCGCGACGCCCGCGACATTCTGCGGGCAAGGCGCCGCGAGCAAGGGCGAGGTCCACGGTGCGAAACCGAGGACTTTGTCTACGCTCCGCGGCGTGGCGGGAGATTTGACCCGGAGGAAGACAAGCCTCGGGCTCCGGTCCCGGCCGGCCCACGGGCTTTTGTCCGCGCCATCTTGCGGGCTCCCGTCCCCCAGCGGTTTCGGCCGCCCAGCAATATCACGAAGTACAACGGGGAGACGAATCCCGCGTTGTGGCTGGAGGACTACCGCCTGGCGTGCCAAGCCGGCGGTGCCACCGACGAACGGTTCATTATCCGCAACCTCCCCCTCTTCCTGGCCGACTCGGCCAGGACGTGGCTCGAGCATCTCCCGGAGGGCTCAATCCAGGATTGGGTTGACCTCCAGGAGGTGTTCATCGGCAACTTCCAGGGCACTTACGCGCGCCCGGGGAACCCGTGGGACCTTCGGAACTGCCGACAGGGCGCCGATGAGTCCCTGAGGGACTATATCAAGCGGTTCTCCAGGCAATGCAACGCGTTACCCAATCTCGCTGACGCCGAGGTGATCTCCGCGTTCATAGCGGGCACCAGCAACGAAGGGCTCGTTCATGAGCTCGGCCGCAAGAGCCCGCGCTCCATCAAGGAGCTGCTCGACGTGGCCACCAGCTACGCCTCCGGTGAGGATGCGGTCGATGCCCTCCTTCACCGGACTAAAGGCAAGGCAAAGCGGAACGAGAGTTCCGGTGCGGGTCCGTCTGCCCCGCACGACAAGAAGCAAAAGCAGAAGAAGAAGAAGGGCGGCGATCAGCAACGCCGCAACGACGCACTCGTCGCGGCCGTCGAGCGTAAGCAGAAGAAGCCGGCCGTCGACAACGACGGCAAGAACCAGCATTTCGAAAAGATGCTGGAAGCGCCGTGCCCCAACCACGCCTACCCCGTCAAGCACGCCCTCAAGGATTGCGGGCTCATGCTGAAGTTCCTGGGCGCGAAGGCAAAGAAGTCCGACCCCAAGGATTCTGACCCCGGGGATGACGGGAAGGACGACAAGGAGGCGGACGGTGGGTTTCCGAAAACCACCGGCTGCCTCATGATCTTCGGAGGTGAAGGAGTTAGCTCCTCCAAGCGGCGCCAGAAGCTGGAGCGCCGAGAGGTGTACGCCGCCGAGCCGGCGACTCCGGCCTTCCTCAAGTGGTCCGAGGCGGCCATCACCTTCGACCGCGGCGACCACCCCGAGTACGTGCCGCGTCCGGGGCGGTACCCACTCGTCGTCGACCCCATCGTCTCCAACAAGCGCCTATCCAAGGTATTGATGGATGGTGGTAGTGGCTTAAATATTTTGTAAGCAGAGACCCTTGATGCCATGGGAGTCAGTCGCTCTCGCATCCGACCTTCGGGCGCACCCTTCCATGGGGTCGTGCCCGGAAAGACGGCCATGCCACTCGGGCAAATCGACTTGCCCGTCACCTTCGGCACGCCGATCAACTACCGCACAGAGGTCCTCACCTTCGACGTGGTGGACTTCCCCGGCGCGTATCACGCGATCCTTGGTCGGCCATGTTACGCGAAGTTCATGGCCGTCCCCAACTACACCTACCTCAAGCTCAAGATGCCGGGGCCGAGAGGTGTCATCACCGTGAGCACGTCTGTTCAACGTGCTTACGAGTGTGAAGTAGAGTGCTGCGAGCTGGCAGCAGCGCTCATCAACAAGCCCGACCTCCCGGAGGTCGCCAGCGTGGAGTCCGAGGAGACGCCGACTCCGAAGAAGGCGTCCGGCTCGTTCGAGCCATCCAAGGACACCAAGAAGGTTCCCCTCGACCCGTCCGACCCCGAGGGGAAGGCGGTCATCATCGGGGTGACCCTTTCTGCCAAATAGGAAAGCGCGCTCGTCGATTTCCTTCGCGCCAACAAGGACATCTTCGCGTGGAAACCCTCGGACATGCCAGGGATTCCAAGGGAAATCGCCGAGCACTCCCTCAACATCAAACCGGGATCGAAACCGGTCAAGCAGAGGTTGCGCCGATTCGACGAGGAAAGGCGCCGAGCCATAGGCGACGAGCTGACGAAGCTCCTTGCCGCCGGCTTCATCAAAGAAATGTATCACCCCGAGTGGCTCTCCAATCCTGTACTTGTTAAAAAGAAAAATGGGAAATGGAGGATGTGTGTTGACTACACAAGTCTCAATAAGGCATGCCCAAAGGACCCGTTTCCTTTGCCACGCATCGACCAAATTGTTGACTGGACCGCAGGGTGCGTGTCACACCCGGTTTTAAGGCCAAAACCGAATGCTCATCTATATGTGTGCCCAGGATCAAGTTTCACACATATAGGACAAAGTAAAGTAAAACAGATAACCAATGTCATAATTACATCGTACATTATTACAATAAATGTCTCAAAGGACTAAAAGAAATACAAACGCTAGCGGACGGCTCCATAACGCCACAGGCAGTCGACCGGGGGCTCCACAAGCTTAGTCTTCACCATCGTCTTCAAAGTAATCCATCTTCACTCTCTGAGCAGCATATCATGTTGTAGAGGAAATAGCAAGCGTGAGTACATGTCGTACTCCGCAAGTGTAGGAAAAGATGACATGCAAGCTTTTATGAAAGAAAGGATAACAACATGGTTTATAGCAGAAAGCAACTACCACTAAGACACTTACTATAGCACCTATATTACTAAGTGTGTTAACCCTCCCAAAAGAACCAACCATCAACTAGGTCCAACCTGAACAAAAACCAGACATGGCTCCTACCTGGAAACCATCCAAACCGACCAACTGACCAACCATTCCCAAACCAAGGCCACTAATCATGTGAGGATCCAGGTCGCTCTTGACCGTGAGCACGGCTGTCATGACAGTTTTACACTCTGCAGAGGTTGCACCACTTTACCCACAAGTCATGATTTCGTCCCCTGTTGCCAGGTGGACTAAAGTCTCCTTTATGCCGATGCCGGCCAAGCACATGCACACTTCCTTAGGTGTGCGGCCAGGAGATCACTACGAGGCTTTTACAAAGGGTCTCCCAGCATGTACTCGCCCACTAAGGTTCCACCGATGGGGGACTACCTTTAAGTAACCTGTCCACCCAAGAGCCCCCTCTTGTGCCATGCGGGTCATAAGACTACCTTTAAGTACCCTGTCCGTCCCCGCGCCTCCAACATGCTCATACAAAACTGGGAGAACTCCTAATTAATCAGCCAAGCTGTTCCATAGCAGCCTTGTGATGGCACTATAAATCCTGGGTTGTCGCTCCACGAATCGGTCCTTAGCTAGCTCGAGCAAGACTAACACAAACCAAAGTCTCGTGCATACTGCACCATCATCAAACATCCCACTTGCTCAAGCTACAGCACACCTATGTTCCATTTTGCTAAAAAGGTTACACCATCCCCATGATTAACGTGCAAGTGAACCATTAGTCAAGATTATTAGCAAAATTAAATTAACCCAACCAGATCAGCAAGCTAAGCATGACCTACCCGATCAAACCACTATCATCTA
The DNA here is from genome assembly GCA_007726485.1 of Eragrostis curvula. NCBI lineage: Eukaryota > Viridiplantae > Streptophyta > Magnoliopsida > Poales > Poaceae > Eragrostis > Eragrostis curvula. The sequence goes on from RWGY01000005.1 coordinate 3,233,497, forward strand.
CCACACCCAGGCGACAAGGAATGATAAGGAACATGATATAGACTCATAGGATTCAAAATTAACGCAATGCAAACTAAACTAGAGGGAGAAAGCAAATAGGATCAAAATGCGTCAAGGACACTTGCCTCAATATAAGTGCTGCTGCTCAGAGTCTTCGAGGTCTTCATCTTTCTCTTGATGGTGCTCGGGTCACGCGTTCGCTATTAATAACGACAACATGCAAAGCACACATAGCACAAACAATAAGAAAACAGTACAACAAACAATAACAAAAGACTACAAAAACTGCATTAACAGAAACTAATCGACGCTACGATCGTTTGGGCACAAGAATCGCTGAAAACAAGGCTACGAGTAAAAAGTTATGAGGTTTTGAAGTTTGAAGGATTAAACAGGAAAAACAGACACAATTGATCATGATAAACGTGAGCGTTCCCGTTGATTGGCAGCATGATATGAGATAAGGTTTGAACAGAAATATCTAGCACTCTCTGGAACACGTGCTGACAAAACAGTTTGGACTATAACACAAAGGAGAAGGAGATCGACCTGTTAGAACATGGCGCAGTCCTGCAACGGCGGTGTCTGTTTGGATTGCGTTCCTGGTATCTTCAAGGCAGATCAAGAGAATCCCTTCTGTGAGATCAAAGAAAACTCGATGGAACACGCGAGTGTATGGTTTACGAACCAAGGGAGGGCAGGAATTGAGAGGAACATCAAATTGAATTACCATCGCGTGCTGAGCGCGTCCAGAACAGAGGAGCAGTGATCGTTGTGAAGCAGATCCTGGTCGTGTCGAGTCAGATCTGGCCATGATCTTCAGATATGTCGTAGGGGATTCCAAGGCGCACCTCCTGGTGAAATTTGGATACATTTCGTTGGGTGGATCGACGGGAACGCGAATGCCAACAGGGGGCGGCGTGGCTGTGCGCGAGGGCAGGGAGCAGCGGCGGCAGCCTGGCGGCGTCTTGTGGGTTTGAGGACGTGGGGTGGACGTGGGGAGGGCCTGAATTTATAGGGGAGGAAGGCTAGCTGATTAGGAAAGGGTGAGAGAAAGAAAGGAAGGCATTAAACGCATTGATTGGGTATTTATTTCTCTGTCTCCTTCCATTTGAACAAGTGGTAGGTGGGCTGAACATGGAGGAAGAAGAAGGAGGCCTGTTGAGCAGGAAAAGAAAAAGAACACGAACGGAAGGGAACAACTGGTCGAGGAAAAAGGAATTGTCCCAAAGCTGGGCTGCGGATTATATTTCTCGTTTCTATTTCCTGGATTAAAAGGAAACGAATCCTACTCGGAATTTTAAATACTTTTTCCAAACAAAGAAAATCCTACATGCATCTAACCAGCATGAATGCAACAAACATTTATAATATAACTTAAATTGATTATTTGTTTTAGAAAATAGTTTTTTTTTTTCCTAAAGAGAATTGTTAACCACCTAAATAATTCTAAGAAAATTTTAATCTATTTCAAAATCTTTAAAATTTAGTGAAATTATAGTCACATTCCAAAATTAGAAATTTTGGGGTGTGACAGTGCGAAACCCTGTGTTTCCTAGATGCCTACTCGGGCTATCACCAGATCCCACTAAAGATCGGTGATCAAGAGGCAACGGCGTTCATCACTCCCTTCGGCTCATATTGTTACGTTACAATGCCGTTTGGGTTAAAGAATGCCGGCGCCACTTACCAACGTTGTATGATCAAGTGTTTCGGTGATCTCATCGGACTGATCGTGCAAGCGTACGTGGATGACATCGTAGTTAAATCCATGCGAACCAACGACTTAGTCGCCGATCTCAACGCCGTGTTCCAACGGCTAAGAGAGAATGGCATTAAGCTCAATCCCGAGAAATGCGTTTTCGGGGTCCCAAAAGGGATGCTCCTGGGATACTGTGTTTCACAACGCGGCATCGAAGCCAACCCAGAAAAAATCGAAGCCATCGCGAAGATGGGGCCGATCAAAAACCTGAAAGGCGTACAGAAGCTGACCGGCTGCTTAGCCGCACTCAGTCGATTCATTTCCCGACTCGGGGAAAAGGGGTTGCCACTCTATCGTCTCCTCAAGAAGTCCGACAACTTCGTCTGGACAGCCGAGGCACAAGAGGCTCTTGATCACCTCAAGGCCAGACTCTCTAGCGCCCCGATTCTCACCTCTCCGACCGAGAAGGAGCCCTTGTTGCTCTATATAGCGGCGACAACACAGGTGGTCAGCACCGCCCTGGTGGTGGAGCGGACGGAGTCGGGCAAGGTGCTCAAGGTACAACGGCCCGTGTACTTCGTCAGCGAGGTCCTCTCCGACTGCAAGACAAGGTGGCAGCAGATCCAGAAGGTGATATACGCGCTGGTCATCACTCGGCGCAAACTCCGCCACTACTTCGACGCCCATCCGGTAACCGTCGTCTCCTCCTTCCCTCTTGCTGAGGTTCTAGGCAATCCGGAGGTGTCGGTCAAAATTTCTAAATGGGCGTTAGAATTAATGGATCAGGGAATAGAATTTACGCACCCATCTGCCGTAAAATCACATACCCTGGTAGATTTCATCGCCGAGTGGACCGAAACTCAGTTGCCCATAGTTCCTGTCGAAAGGGGATGTTGGCGGCTGTTTTTTGACGGCTCTCTCACAAAAAGGGGTGCCGGGAGTGGGTGGCTGCTCATCTCTCCGAGAGGTGCGCGAATGCAATATGTCATCCGGCTCAATTTCCCAGCATCACACAATGTAGCCGAGTACGAAGCTCTGCTTAACGGCATGAAAGCAGCTGTCGAGTTAGGAGTCCGTAGGCTCGAAGCCTTTGGCGACTCTCAGCTCGTTGTTAACCAGGTCATGAATGAGTCCACCTGCACTAACCCCAAGATGGCGGCCTACTGTGCCGAAATCCGCCGTCTGGAAGAAAAGTTCGATGGTTTTCAGGTTGAATACGTCCCTCGGCGGGACAACGAAACGGCCGATTCATTGGCCAGGCTGGGGTCCAACCGGGAGGTAATCCCGGCAGGCATTTTTACCTGCGATCAAGACAAGCCGTCCATCAATGATCCTGCGTCGGCCGACCCGACGAAAGAGCAAGCACAAGAACCGGCTCCGATTGAGGCCAACGAGGCCTTGGTCATCTAGCGCGACAAAAACTCGGGGGCTCCCGCCGACCCCCGCGACGCCTCGCCCGACTCGGGGGCTGACCCCGGGTCCCGCGATGACTGGAGGCAACCCTTCATCGACTACCTCCTGCGACAACAGCTTCCGTCCGACCGCACTGAGGCACGCCGACTCGCAAGGCGCGCCAAGACATTTGCGATGGTCGACGGCGAGCTGTATAAAAAAGGGCGCTCTGGATTCCTCCAACGCTGTATCCCTCTCGACGAGGGTAGGCAGTTACTCCAGGATATCCATGGCGGAACGTGCGGCCATCACGCTGCACCACGAAGCTTAGTCGGCAACGCGTTCCGGCACGGTTTTTATTGGCCGACCGCTGTTGCCGACGCCCAACGAGTGGTGCGCACTTGCGAAGGGTGCCAGCATTATGCTCGTAAAACTCATCTGCCGGCTCAGGCCCTCCAAACCATCCCCATTACTTGGCCGTTCGCGGTGTGGGGGCTGGACCTGGTTGGACCCTTCAAAAAGGCACCAGGAGGCTATACCCACTTGCTTGTCGCCGTTGACAAGTTCTCAAAGTGGATAGAGGCCAGGCCGATCGGCAAGATTGACTCGGCGCAAGCCGTCAAGTTCTTCACCGACATCGTACATCGATTCGGGGTGCCAAATGCCATCATCACTGACAATGGCACGCAGTTCACGGGGAAGAAATTCCTGAACTTTTGCGATCAGTACGGCATCCGAGTCGACTGGGCAGCTGTTTCTCACCCCCAAACGAATGGGCAGTGTGAACGAGCGAACGGCATGATCCTCCAAGGATTAAAGCCCAGAATCTTCAACAAGCTCAAGAAATTTGCCGGTCGGTGGGCAAAAGAGCTCGATGCAGTGTTGTGGAGCCTAAGGACGACACCGAGTCGTGCCACTGGCTACACTCCATTCTTCATGGTGTATGGAGCCGAGGCAGTGCTACCGACTGACCTGGATTATGGGGCCCCGCGGGTGCAAGCGTTTGACCCGGACCTCAACGAGCGCTACCTCGAGGATGCGCTCGACTAGATCGACGAAGCACGAGAGGCCGCGCTCCTGCATTCCGCCAAGTATCAACAAGCGCTGCGCCGTTACCACGAACGAAAGGTTAAAGGCCGCGCTTTCGAGGTTGGCGACCTCGTTCTTCGCCTTTTGCAGGGCAATCAGGGTCGGCACAAGCTGACTCCGCCGTGGGAGGGACCATACACCGTTGCGGAGGTGCTTCGGCCCGGAACCTACAAGCTCAAGAACGCCGACGGACGCATACTCGCCAACGCATGGAACATCGACCAGCTACGTCGTTTCTACCCTTAGCTTGTATCTCCATTTCCTTTTGTATCGTTCAAAGACATGCAAACGAAATAAAAAGAAAGTTCGTTTCTTTCTGTCTTTTTTAAATTCACAACAAGTCCGACTCGGACAGAACTTGAGCGTCGACGATCTCTCGGCCGACCCGACTGGCCGACTCGGGACTCTGACGCCTCGGCGGCTAGGAGCGGCCTGGGTTACCAGTCAGTCGAATGAAAGGTCCAAGGCAATCAAGCGGTCTGAAAGAGGAGGAAGTCACGAAGGGAAAAACACTTAAAATTTCGAATAAGTTTCGAACAAACACAAATTTAAAGAACGAAGTACTTGTTTCGTCTAAACTAAAGGCAAGTTTTTTATATTTACATGAGGGCCACTCGGCCCAACTCGACTAACTACTCTATCTCCTACTACTCGTCACTCGGAGGCGACGGCAGAGGGAACGCGAAGGAGGCGAGGAGGCCGGCAAGCGTCGCCGCGACGGGCGCGGCCTTCTTCTTCAGCTCCTCCATCTCTTCATCGGAGAAGCCAGGCACCATGCCCAGCGACAAGCCCGCGAGGTCGAGGGAGTCGCCGTAGTGCGTCTGCTCCATCACCAACGTCCAAAAGACTCCGGCCTCGAAGCTCTCACGACGGAGGGCACCGAAGCGGTTGGAAATGGAAAGCAGGCGCGCCTCCAGGGTGGCGGTCCCGTCCGGCTGTGGCACCTGCAGCTCGTCAACGAGAAGCTCGGCGCCGATCCGCAGCCGCTCCAGCTGGGTGTTCTCGCCCCGCGCCACCTCCAGGTCCGCCTTGAGCGCTGAAAACCAAATAAACAAGAAAATCAAACAAGCGAACGACGAGGCGAATGGATCAAGGCAGAGGTACAGCAACCTTACCGTCAACCTCCTTCTCCAACCCGGCAACCCGGGCGGTGAGCTGGGAGACCAACTCGGAGGATGTCCGTCGAAGCACTCGTTCGGAGTCGGCCGCCTCGCGTGCCTTGGCCGCGTCCTCCTCCGCCTTCTCGGCTTTCTTCTCCGCCGCTTCGGCCCTCCTCTCCGCCTCCTCGGCCCTCTTTTCGGCGGCGGTCGCTCTCTCCTCTGCCCCGGCCAGCGCCAGCTTGGCCTGGTCGGCCTCCCGCATGGCCTGTGTGGCCTGCTCCACCACGGCCTGCCCCTCCTCATCAAGCCGAACTCGTTCGCTCTCTTGGAAGCGAATGCAGTTCGACTTGGCCCGACTCAACTTGGATAGTTCCTGAGACAACGAAGAGGGATAAGCAAAACAAAAGCGGGAAAAAGACTCTGCGAAAGAGTGAGGATGTACGCACCTGAGTCGGGGCCCCCATCGCCTTTATCGCGCGAAGCGCGGTCTCCAGAGCATGAATGGCTTGGCCCTGATTCTGGCTAAGCACGCCCCAGAGTTGCCGCTCCGCCGGCTCGTTGAGAACCCGCTCCTGTCCATCGGGCCCTTGGACGCGCAGGACATCGACGTCCGTGGGCGCACCCGAAGTCGACTGCGGCTGCGGAGGCGTGGTGGAGCTCAGACGAGGCCTCGACGGCCCGGACAGCGCGGAGCTGCCCGTCTCCATCAACGCGGCGACCACTGCAGCCGCCTCTGCCGACGAGCTCGCCGCCGGCGCCGCCATGCTCGCCGCCGGTGCCGCCATGCTCGCCGCCGGTGACGCCACACTTGCCGCCGGCGCCGCCACGCTTGCCGCCGGCGCCGCCGCGCTCGCCGCCGAGCCGAGCGCCGTCCCCAAAGCCCCTGAGGACCGGAGCAGCTGCTTTCGTGGCAGGACCTGCAGCGGACCCCTGAAACAAAAGAGAGTTAGCGAACGAAATAAAGAAGTAAAAGAAACGCGGCGAAGTCAGGTACTAACCGGAATGGCTGACGCTTCGGGGTCGGGCCGGCGGACGACCCAGCCTCATCACGCGCCCTCTTGCCCGAGAGGGCACTCGCCGCCGCAGCCGTCGTCCCCGCAGAAGGCGCCATGGTCATCACCGCGGCGATCGCCTCCGAAACCGCCGTCGCGGGGACAGCGGCGGTCCCCGCCGACTCGGGCGAAGGAGTCACCGCGACTGGCAGAGCCGAGGATGTCGCCGTCGCGGAGACGGCGGCAGCCGTTGCCACCACGGTCGCCACGGCTGGCGAAGCTTCAGAAGCTGCCGTGGACGCCGCCGCGGTCGCCGCCGCCGCCACGGATGCCGAAGTCACCACGGCCGACGGGGCCGTGGGGGACGCCACGGTCGTCATCATCGCGGCGGGCGGCAGCGTGGTGATTATGGTGGACGTGGTCGTGGGAGGGGCCGCGGTCGAGGCGCTCGTCGATGCCTTCGCCGCCGCGGCCACCGCCGAGCTCGTCGCCGCCGATGGCACGGTCACCACAACCGATGTCGTCGCGGCGGCCGATGCCATTAGTGGCCCCACCATGGCCGTCGCCACGGGAAGCAATCTCGCGGGGGAGAGGGTGAGAGCCACGGAGGCGGGGGGAGCCGCCGGCTGCGAATAGCCTGCCGCGCCCCCACTGCCTGAAGCGCCGGCGACGTTGGGACCCGGCGAGCGACCTTCCAGTCGATCCCAGTCGACCTGGTCGTCATCGTCGTCGTCGGCGCCGTCATCGCCGCCCTCGTCGTCACCGCCATCGTCATCATCGTCGTCGTCGTCGTCCTCGGAGTCGGAGACCACGTCGCCTCGGCGGCGACGCCGTCTCTTCTCCTCTTCCCTCTTCACCCGTTTCGCCTTCTTGGCGTCCTCGCGGTCTTTGCGGGCCTTCTGCCGCTCCGCCTGCTCCCTGTTGCTCGCGCGGACGGCGTCGTAGACTTCGGGAAGAGGGGCGGCAGAAGGAAGGAAGGCGACGCCAGTCTAAATCCAAGAAAAAGTGTATAAGCGAAAAATCGGGAAAATCGAAACAATGCCGAATCGGGATCGAAACCAAACCGAAAAACTTACAAATTGTAGGGCCCCCTGCTCCGGAAGCATCGGCGGGTGGCCCGGGATCGGATAGTCAAAACTATCCCAATCCGCCGCTGTCTTCCCCATCGCCTCCGAGAGCCGGGCCTTCAGTTCTCGGACGGAAATCCGTGGCTCCGCGTGGGGGTCCACCATGCAGGTCCCCTTCCACGCAAAGTCGCGGCCCATCTCCCACATGGGGAGGCGCCGGTCTTGGAGCGGCGCAAGCCTCCTGACGTGGTAGGCGCCGATGACCCCGACGCCCGCAACGCCGCCCCTCTTGAGTTTGTCGATCGTACCCAAGAGGTCGGCCAACTTCTTCTTGTCAGGGGCGGCCGGCCCCCAACCCCAGCACTCGGGCGCCTCTTCGATCAGGCGCCCGGTGAACTCCGGGAGCGGCGCGAGCGCGGTGTTCTTGAGGTAAAACCACCTCTCGTGCCAACCCTTGTTGGTGTCGGTGATGGGCATGGTGATGTACTCGCGGGCCCGGGTGCCCCGGAGCCGGAAGCTAGCACAGCCGATCGGGACGGCGCGCGGATTCCCTTCCGCGTCCTTCTTGGTCTGGAGCGCGAGGGTGAAGAAGTACTTGAAAAGGTGGAAATGGGGGCGAATCTTCAAAAAACCTTCACACAAGGCGACGAAGGCGGAGATGTGCTGGATGGAGTTGGGGTTGAGGTGCTGCAGCTCCAACTTGTAGTGGTGAAGCAGGCCGCAGAGGAAGGGAAGAGGCGGCATGCCGAAGCCGCGCTCGTGAAAGGAGCGGAAGGAGACGATGTAGCCGTCCGGCGGCGATGGTATCCTCTCCTCCCCGGGTACCAACCACTCCCGCTCCGCGGTGAGAGGCATCAGGAGGCCGCGCGCAACCAGGGCATCGAGGCTCCCCTTGGTGCTGTTGGACCGGCTCCAATCCGCCATGGCGAATGCGGGCGAGGGACGTGGAGCGACGGCGAAACGAAGGGAAGTTGGAGAACGAGCGAGGCGAGGAAGACGAAGCGGTTTGCGCAAAGGCGAGCGGCGGTGGATGCGAAAGGTCGCGAAAACCTGGTAAGACAAATGAGGTTGGGCTCATCCCCCTTTTTATAGTTATCGCGTTCACACGAGGCATCGTTCCCCGCGCCTCCCCTGTTTCGCGATCTAACAGGTGCAGGTGCCTTAAAAACCGCCATCATGGCCCGCTCCACTACCGCACGAAGACAGATCGTGGCCTCGATCCGCGCGGAATGCGAACCGTCGCGTCTCCACGACGCACGATGACGGCCCAGGCGGGCTTGGAATCCCGGCCGGGCCCACAGGTAATAAAGGCTAGGGGCTGAAAACACCCCGACGGCCCAGTTTCCGGCCCAGGAGTTCGAAGGCCGGCCCCGCGAAAGGGTTCGAACGGCCGCTCCAGGGCAAAACTAAGTGAGGGGCCACCAAAGAGGGGTCCCCAGCGACCGCAACCCGTACACCGTAGTACAATGGGCCTCTGACGGTAGCGTCCGAGTCCGAGTCTAAAAAACCTCGACCTTGATCTCCCATCGAGGGAGGGCATCGAGCCCACTAACTCCGAGCGAAAGGAGTCGGCGATCGAAAAAGGCAGGAACTCGGATCTTAATGAGGCCGACTCCAGCTAGTCTCAATCGGATCCCCGCGAAGGGCAAGCCGAGGCCTTCACTCGGACACACCCGTTTGCAGCTTAAACGAGCACCACGCATCGAACCATCGAGGAATGACGTGGCCGGCTCATGCGTGTCCCGTCTTATCGTAAAGACGCGCGGGTACGGACGAAACAAAAAGACGAAACGACCCTCGGACGGATCCGCGCATCGAGCGAGGACTCGGGGGCTCGCATTCGCAAACAATGACCTACTGCGTGGTCTCGGGAAAACCTTTTTTGTCACCCTCGGCACAAGTAAACCACTTGTACCGAGCCTCGGGGGCTACACCCGGCGGGTGCGCTCGCGCGCACCCACCGGTAGGAGTAATACGAAAATACCCTCGGAAAGACAACGACAAGCCTCGACGGCGACCACGACCCCCGGCCGCCGCCCAGGCTCGGGGGCTACTGACGGATACCCAAATCAGGGTATCCTGATCTAGGATACTTAATCCTGCTAACCATCTCAGCTTAATTGTGTAGGGCCCACAGGAACAGGCACACGACAACAGAGCGCTCGAGGGGCCCACGGCCGACCCCGAGGGCACATACAAGTTCCGCCTCGTCCGACCCCCAGTCGGGCGGGCCCACGGCTTCCGCCCCGCCCGACCCCGAGTCGGGTGGGGTCCACAGACTCCGCCTCGCCCGACCCCCAGTCGGGCGGGCCCACGACTTCCGCCCCGCCCGACCCCGAGTCGGGTGGGGTCCACAGACTCCGCCTCGCCCGACCCCCAGTCGGGCGGATCCCGAACTCCGCCTCGCCCGACTCCCAGTCGGGCGGGCCCACAAGCCACGCTTCGCCCGACCCCGAGTTGGGAGACTTCGTCGAGAAGATTTTCCTCTGGCAAGGAGGACAGGCATTTACGACGAGTAGCTGGGGAGCCTTAACTCTACCCAGCAACTCATATACTTGCAGGCACGCGATCTGACCTGCACAGTGACACCCGTCCCATCTCGCGGCGCCGCCTGACACCTCGAGTACAGCAGCGGGATGGCTACGACATCATTATCACCCTGAACAGGGACGAAGACCGGACCGGCGACAAGACGGCCGCGACAGTCTGGGTTGACATCTCGACCACCTGCCCGGCGACCAGGCTGACAGGACGCCGCCTGACTAGGGCCACAGTAGCGGATAGGGATCAGACTAGTGCGGCGCGTAGCCGCGCTGCCCACAACTCGAAAGCCCCGTTCCCATTTGTAAACCGGCTCATTCCTTGACTATAAAAGGAGAGCTGGGTGCATGAGGAGAGGGGGATCCATCGATAGATACAACACACACAGACATAGAGATACACACGAAGAGGCTTGGAGTCTTTCTCCTCCCTCGTCAACACTTGTAGCTCCCCTCTGCAAGTCGAAACACGAACTACCCACGAACTGGACGTAGGGCATCGATTGCCTGAACCAGTATAAACCTTGCCTCTCTCGCAAAACCCTCGCCATCATAGAAGATTGTTAGGCGCCGTAGTTACAAATTTACTTGTCGGCCGGTTTCTTAACACCGACATCGGCATTAACTCCAACACTCACAGAAATATGCTTTTTGCAGGAAACGTGTCTTGCAAACCAGCAGAACCGTGAGAAAGTCCGGATGTATCAGCGCACAGGCTCCCGGTGCTAAGTTGCACAGGCCCATGCCGTGGTAAGGAACTAGACAATCGACTCCTTTGGTTTCTTCTGATCAAATCCTTTTAAACATTTCTTTGCACATGATAAATTCAAGGATGCAGAGCCCACTGCGGTGGACCTTTTCAGGGAGTTTCATTCATCACGGAAAACTGGTTCTATTAGTGAGACAGTTCAGAAAGCTCTTGTAAGTGCTTGTTTCCTTTTCATGTCCTCTTATGCTTGTCCCACACTGTAAAAATCTGTGAACAAGATAGAACTTGACCTGTCACCCTTGTTTTGCTAGGATGATATGGAAGCGATGATGGAAGAACCGAACCTGTACGAGAGGGAGAGGAACCGATGTCTCCTGGTCGTGCTGTTCGTGAAGTTGTTCATGCAAGTACCTTTCTTGAAGTTGTGGGCCTACAATCAAAGAAAAAACTCATAGTTCTCGTTTGTTCCCGGTTAGAAGCACTGATCGCTGAACTTGAGCGCGAGAAAGCTAAAAGTCGACAAGTTGAACAAATAGTTGAACAACAGAGGAGGGAGATCGGTGCCTTGCGGAAGCAAGTGCAAGAAGCGAGAGACTCAAACCGCACTGTGGAAGCGCAGTTAGAGCACTTGAGGAAGGAATCAGCATGAAAGGCAAGCATGATCGCTTGCCTCATGTCTAATTTTGAGGGTGGTCAGGTGCATCCTTCATCTTTGACATTTGAATGATTTTCTAGGCTGATTAGTTTTGGTGTGATTACTGAACTCTCCGTTCGTGGGTCACCATTTTGTAATCTGGCACTGTATGGAATGTGAACTCCGACATCATTTTGGTTTGTCATGTATACATGACTCTTCTATGTATTTAACAAGATAAATTTAGCATCAGCTTGTGACGATTCAACCTGATATAATTTGTGACGAAATAGTTGGACCTCAAATGGGCCCGCATAAGGCCATTTATGTGTTGGGTAACGATCTGGGCAATTGACACGTGGATCAACCGCGAAGTGACACGTGGACCAATAAAAGCACAACACGTGTACTCTTAGAATTAAGACACATGAACCAATAAAAAAATGACACGTGAACCAATAGAGTAGTGACACGTGGACTCTTGAAAACATGACACGTGAACCAGTAAAAAAAATGCCGCGTGGACCAATAGAGTAGTGACACGTGGACTCTTGAAAACATGACACGTGAACTAGTAAAAAAACGACATGTGGACCAACAGAAAGTTGACACGTGTATGGACACGTCATCATGCTTATGTGGCAACGCTGCCACGTTGGGCGCCATGTCATCGTCCCATCATGGCTGTATACGTATACAAAGTACCGTATCATACCCTTGCTGCCCGGGCTGGCTGCCCGAACAGTGAAAATGTCGTAAATCACGACTGACCACGCTCGACTGCTGACGGTCCCTAAAAGGTCATAAATCACGATTTATGACGAAAAATTCGTCACTACAAGCAGTCGGTGACGCGTTTAAAACGTCACTAATCAGCATATCTGTTCTAGTGCTATTTGCGACCTTATCAACCAGCGGCTGTAGGGCGGAGTTCGGTAGCCTCTTGACAGAGAGAGGCACCCCCAAGATACTTGCAGGGGAACTCTGATATGGTGCACGGGAACAATGAGGTGACCAGGTCAACATCCTTCTGCTAGCAGTGAATAGGGGTAAGCTGACACTTCCAGACATTAGCTGCCAGCCCCGTGGCCTCGTCAAAGCATTCCAGGATCGCCGCGATGGCTTATATGTCCTGAACGACCAGGGACAAGAAGATAACCACATCGTCCACGTAGAAGGCGGCCCGATGAGGAATACAACGCGACCGTAGTGGCTCAAAGAGGCTTTCTGCCGCTGCTTTGGCAATGAGCGCATTTTGACAATCCATAACCATGATGAAAAGCATCGGGGACAAAGGGTCCCCTTGTCGGAGGCCCCAAGCATGGCATATCCGATCACTCAAGGAGCCATTTAGGAGGATCCTAGTGCTTACTGTGCGTAGGAGCGTGGCAATCCAAGTAAGCCACATTTCCGGGAAACCCAAGTGCTGTAATAGCTGCAGTAGGAACGACCACGAGACCGAATCGAATGCTTTTGCAATGTCCACCTTGAGCAGTATGCGTGGGATCCGTCTGCAGTGCAGTAGCTTCGCATAGCCCTAGACATATCTCAAGTTGTCGTCGATGAAACGACCCTTGATGAAGGCACTCTGATTCGGCCTAATTAAGTCATTTAGCCGGGGGCAGACGTCTTGCAAAGATCTTGGATGCAAGTTTCCCAAAGCTATGGATTAGGCTGATGGGTCGGTAATCTGCGACCTCTCGCGCTTCCTGTGTCTTGGGGACGAGCACCATGAGCACATCATTCAGGTGATAGAAGCTTCTGGAGTCTCCAGAGCTCAAGACATGGAAAGCTGCAATGATGTCCGGCTTAATGATCTCCCAAGCGACCATGTAGAATCTCCCAGTGAAGCCGTTTGGCCCCAGCGATTTGTCTGAGGGCATTTCCTTGATAGTCGACCAGATTTCATCTTCAGTGACCGGATGGGCCAAGAAATAAAGCCTAACAATGATCTGACTCTTACTGAACAAAAGATCAGCCGGCAAGGAAAGTTACATGAGCACTTTTAGGTCTAATTTAATCCAGAAATAAAACATGAACATGATGAACAGATTGCAGATTAAACTAGACAAGTCTATGCAAGATCTAGATAAGTCTAAAAACATAGTAAACAGAGCAAGATCTACCATACTTCGCAGTACTATCATACAAGCATGGATCATGTAGGCATATAAGAGAGACATAGTTCCAGGAAGTACGTACTGATCGTTCAGAGGAGACGATGAAGAAGCCGTGACGATTGGCGATGCAGAAAAGCCGGGACAGCGGAGAATACGTCGACGAAGGCGATGACGAGCGGCAACCCCCGAACACGAACGTTGAGGAAGACGAGCCGTGGTGGAAGCGATCAAAGCAGTCGCGCAGAGCACTCCCCAAAAACCTTATTCGCCCTCTCCCGGTGCAGGAGCTCAGAGGACGACGGTTCCGGAGACCTGCTCTCCCGTTCGCCGGTGCACGCCGACGATCGGGATAGGGCAGACTACAAGTGGCGGCGCAGCAGGAGGAAGAGGCAAAACCCTAACTCGTGTTGAGGTATGTTCTGGTGGGCGGCGGCCGTACGTATTTATAGAGGGAGAACCGCCTAGGGTTAAGGCGTTCCAAAACCGAGTCGGTTTCCATATAAAAACGTATTGGACACGAAAAAGAAAAACTGCAAAAGGAAGCCGCACACCCGCAAGGCATCGGGCCGGATTTCGGCGGACCATTTACGCAGGGGATGCGCGGCCGCGCCCATCGCCCAAGCCCCGCCCCGCCCCGCCCCGCCCCGCCCGGCCCGGCGAGGCGAGCGAGCGCGCGCGTGTGTTTTTCCTTTATTCCTCTCATCCACACACTTGCAAGAATGGGTAGAGCAACCTTCTATTTAAGTTGGTCCTCCTCCACCTAAACTAGCAATGTGGGACTAAAAAGTTGCACTCCCACCACTCATGAATGGGCCTTTGAGATTTTCAGGAATTATTGGGAATTTCCTCATGGGCCTTGAATGGCAGCCCACTAATTCCAACAATCCCCCACCAGATTTCAAAGTCCCATTTAATACTTTGCCAGATCCTACTGCTGTTTGATATACCAGTGTTTCAATGGAGACTATTACGTTGAACATCCATCTAGAACAATAAGCTACACTCATTCACAACTTGAACAATGGACTACGCCTTGAATTGCAAGTTTTGTGCAAACAAGTTTCACTTAAAGTCAATCTGGTACTTGACCTCCAGTAGACTACCCCGCGAGTGGAGCATATAGGTCATACTCCCTGGTCTCTTCATGAGCTTAATAGAGATCACCCAAGTCTCACAGATTGCGACCTTACAACAATCGGGCTCATATAGGTGTATTCTTTCAAGAATGTTCTGCAGGAAAAACATCTTCGCTAATTAAAGCCAACAGAATACATTAAGGCATTTGCCAACCTGCCATGCAGAAAATGAGAGTAATGCATCTTTACTCGAGTGGGTTAGGTATGGTACTCTCTAGTCATCCACTAGCTTGTTCTTCCCAGATCCTACTTCACGGGATCTCCGATCACATAGGTTGGATTACCGCTATGGAATAACTCATATGGGTCTCATACCCATCTCCTTAGATGCAGCGTCTATCACATTACGTGACAGCCCCTTAGTAAACGGATCTGCCAGGTTCTTTGCAGTTTGGATATAACCCAATGATATAACTCCGGAGTTTCTCATCTTCCTGACAGACTTCAACCGTCTCTTAATGTGTTTTGATGACTTATCATTATCCTTAGAACTATTCACCTTGATAATTACCGTTTGATTGTCACAGTTCATAAGGATTGCCGGCACAGGTTTTTCAACGATAGGCAAGTCCATCAAGAGCTCTCGTAGCCAGTCAGCCTCAACGGTAGCTGTATCTAATGCAGTTAGCTCTGCTTCCATGGTAGACCTCATTAAGATAGTCTGTTTGCATGACCTCCATGAAACAGCAGCACCACCCAAAGTGAAAATGTATCCACTTGTGGCATATATCTCATCTGCATCAGATATCCAGTTTGAATCACTATATCCCTCAAGTACCGCATGATACCCAGAATAGTGAAGCGAATAGTTCATAGTGCCAACCAGATAGCGCATAACTCTCTCAAACGCATGCCAATGAGCTTCTCCCGGATTAGAGGTAAACCGGCTCAGTTTGCTCACAGCATATGAGATATCAGGCCTCGTAGCACCAGCTAAGTACATGAGTGATCCAATGATCTGAGAATATCTCAATTGGTCTCTACCAATTCTTTTATTCTTTCGAAGGATCACATTGGGATAATAAGGTGTTGGAGAAGGCTTGCTGTCCTTATAGCCAAAGCGGCTCAAGGCCTTCTCTACATAATGGGACTGCGTCAAAGTAATCTCATTCTCTCCTTTGATTAACTTGATGTTCAGAATAACATTAGCCTCTCCCAGATCTTTCATGTCAAAGCTTTGACACAAAAACGTCTTGACCTCATGAATCACGTCAAGGTTTGTTCCAAAGATCAGTATGTCATCAACATACAAGCACAATATAACACCTTGACCCCCACCATAGCGGTAGAACACACACTTATCAGCCTCATTGACACTAAAGCCTGCTGATATGAGAGTTGAATCAAACTTCTCAGGCCACTGCTTAGGAGCTTGTTTCAGACCATACAAAGATTTCAGCAACTTGCACACCTTGCCTTCTTGACCTTTAATTACAAAACCATCTGGCTGATCCTTATAGATTTCCTCTTCCAACTCCCCCATTAAGGAAAGCTGTCTTAACATCCATCTGATGGACGAGAAGACCATGAGAGGCAGCCAGAGAGAGTAAAACTCGAATAGTGGTCATTCTAGCAACAGGTGAATAAGTATCAAAGAAATCTTCGCCTTCTTTCTATGTATAGCCCTTAGCAACAAGTCGAGCCTTATACTTATCAATAGTACCATCAGGCTTGAGCTTCTTCTTGAACACCCACTTGCAACCCACAAGTTTGCAACCATATGTTTTGTCAACAACCTCCCAAGTACCATTAGAAAGAATGGAATCCATCTCACTATAGACAGCCTCTTTCCAATCATCTGCATTAGGAGATGCAAATGCCTCTGAAATGGTTTTAGGAGTATCATCCACGAGATACACAGTGAAATCATCACCAAAAAACTTTGCAGTCCTCTGTCTCTTGCTCCTCCTAGGAGCTTCACTGTAATTCTCCTCTGGAATTGACTCAAGTGTGTGTTCAGCATGTTCAGATTGTGTGTCAAGTTCAGGTATTACTTCAGGAATCACATCAGAAGATAATCTATCAATGCTATGCAAAACTTTCATAGGAAATATGTCCTCAAAGAAAGTCACATCACGAGACTCCATTAATGTATTGACATAAACATCAGATACCTCAGATTTAACCACTAAAAATCTATAAGCAATGCTATGATGAGCATATCCCAAAAAGACACAATCCACAGTTTTAGGTCCCAACTTACGCTTCTTGTTTATTGGCACATTCACTTTGGCCAAACAACCCCATGTGCGCAAGTAAGATAGCGATGGTTTTCTTCCAATCCATTCTTCATACGGATTTTTCTCTTTATTCTTCATGGGAACTCTATTCAGGACATGACATGATGTCAATAAAGCCTCCCCCCACCATGCCTTCGATAATCCAGCAGTGGCTAACATGGAATTAACCAAGTCAGTCAAAGTGCAATTCTTTCTTTCGGCAATCCCGTTTAATTGGGGCGAATAGGGAGGCGTCCTCTCATGAATAATACCATGTTCCGCACAGAATAGGTCAAACTCGTTAGAAAAATACTCACCACCGCGATCAGACCTAATACGTTTGATCTTTTTCTCAAGTTGAGTTTCAACTTCAGCCTTATATATTTTAAAATAGTTTAGAGCCTCATCTTTCGTTTTCAACAAGTATACATAGCAATATCTAGTCACATCATCAATCAACGTCATGAAATATCTTTTTCCACCTTCTGTCAACACACCATTCATCTCGCACAGATCTAAATGTATGAGTTCTAATGGTGCCAAATGTCTCTCCTCAGCTACCTTGTGAGGTTTTCGAGGTTGCTTTGATTGCACACAACTATGGCACTTAGAACCTTTGACAATGGAAAATTTCAGAATTAAATTCAAGCTGGAAAGTCGAGACATAGAACCAAAATTCAAATGACATAAACATGAATGCCAAACACTAGCATCACTATCATCAATACCACTAGAAATATGGTTCACCGACTTATTACAGAAATCCGAAAGGGAAAAGCGGAACAAGCCTCCGCAATCATAGCCTTTACCAATAAATTGTCCACTCTTAGAAACGACAAGTTTATTAGACTCAAGCACTAGCCTAAAACCATCCCTACACAAAAAGGAACCACTAACTAGATTCTTGTTGATAGAAGGGACATGCTGCACGTTTCTCAGCCGCACGATCTTTCCCGAAGTAAACTTCAGATCGACCGTACCAACACCATGAACAGAAGCATGTGACCCATTCCCCATCAGGACGGAAGAATCCTGTTGGACCTGGTAAGAAGAAACAAAGAAGCATTAGCACAAACATGAACATTAGCACCCGTATCAAGCCACCAACTTGTAGATTGAAAAATTGAAAAAATAGAAGGTAAACCGTACCCACTATTTCCACTTCCAGTAGCGTTGCCAATGGTCACCATGTTCGCAGACTTCTGCTCCTGTGGAGGTTTTCTTCCATTGCGGTTTGGGCACTTCTTTGCCCAATGATCAGAAGCACCGCACATGAAGCAACCCTCGTTCTCCTTGTTCTTCTTCTTCTTGAAGGTAGTGGTCTGTTTTGGCTTATTATTCTGCTTGCCCTTGCCTTTGTTGAACCTCTGATGCTGCTGCTGCTGCACCACATTGGCGCTGGCCTGACCCTCAGCTCCTTTAGGTCGTCCATCCTTAGCCCAAGATTTCTCCTCAACATCAAGAGAAGCAATTAAATCTGTAACAGAAATCTCTTGCCTCTTGTGTTTGAGCTGTGTGGCGAAATCCCTCCAAGAAGGAGGTAATTTGGCAATGTTGCCCCCAGCCACAAATCTGTCTGGAACGATAATCTTTAGGAGTTCGAGTTCCTTCGCCATGCACTGTATCTCACGAGCCTGCTCGACTATAGAACGGTCATCGACCATCTTGTAGTCATAGTACTGCTCCATGATATACAACTCAGTGCCAGTGTCTGCACCACCATAGGTGTTACACAGATCATCCCACAAATCTTTGGCGGCTTCATGCACAAAATACACATCATTAAGATGGTCCACAATGGCATTCAACACAGCGCCCTTAAAGATTGTGTTAGCATCAGTGTACTTTTTCTCTTCCTCAGCAGTCAGCGGGCCTTCTGGTTTGCCATCTTTTACCCAGAACATGCCCATAGCAGTAAGCGACAATGTGACTTTCACTTGCCATCTCTTGAAGTGCACGCCAGTGAATTGCGCTGGCCTCAGTGCATCGATAAATCCAGCCATTAAACCAAAGTGCCTACAATAAGGTTTTTGGATTGTTGGATACATGAGCACTTTTAGGTTTAATTTAATCCAGAAATAAAACATGAACATGATGAACAGATTGCAGATTAAACTAGACAAGTCTACGTAAGATCTAGACAAGTCTAAAAACATAGTAAACAGAGCAAGATCTACGATACTTCGCAGTACTATCGTACAAGCATGGATCATGTAGGCATATAAGAGAGACATAGTTCCAGGAAGTACGTACTGATCGTTCAGAGGAGACGATGAAGAAGCCGTGACGATTGGTGATGCAGAAAAGCCGGGACAGCGGAGAATACGTCGACGAAGGCGATGACGAGCGGCAACCCCCGAACACGAACGTTGAGGAAGACGAGCCATGGTGGAAGCGATCAAAGCAGTCGCGCAGAGCGCTTCCCAAAAATCTTATTCGCCCTCTCCCGGTGCAGGAGCTCAGAGGACGACGGTTCCGGAGACCTGCTCTCCCGTTCGCTGGTGCACGCCGACGATCGGGATAGGGCAGACTACAAGTGGCAGCGCAGCAGGAGGAAGAGGCAAAACCCTAACTCGTGTTGAGGTATGTTTCTGGTGGGCGGCGGCCGTACGTATTTATAGAGGAAGAACCGCCTAAGGTTAAGGCGTTCCAAAACCGAGTCGGTTTCCATATAAAAACGTATTGGACACGAAAAAGAAAAACTGCAAAAGGAAGCCGCACACCCGCAAGGCATCGGGCCAGATTTCGGCGGACCATTCACGCAGGTGATGCGCGGCCGCGCCCATCGCCCAAGCCCCGCCCCGCCCGGCCCGGCCAGGCGAGGCGAGGCGAGCGAGCGCGCGCGTGTGTTTTTCCTTTATTCCTCTCATCCACACACTTACAAGAATGGGTAGAGCAACCTTCTATTTAAGTTAGAATCCCCGATTGGGACAGGGAATTCCACCCACACGTGAAACTCACCTCAGCAGACTTGCAGCACTCATTCCACGTTCCAAATTCCCTAAAAAAAAGAAATCCACGTTCCAAAGTGCAATTGCCGAGTTGGCGTCTGGCCTCGATGACCCTGTGCCCTCATCACGAATGAGCCACTTTGGAAGGTCCCTCGCAAAATTCAACATGAGCCCTAAATTTAAAAATTCATATAAGGCATAACATGCTTTTCAATGCATTTTCATGCGCTTCTGTTGCCATAGTCTCCACAACGTGTGTTTTTTTCTTTTCTTTTTTTCTTGGAGGGACCTGCCATGGTATGAATTTAGGGCCCTATTTTGCACAAGGGCCCTAAATTCTTAGAGACGGTCCTGTTCAAGGGCCCTCGCATCCTCCTTCTGCCGCTGTTGCCGCAGAAGAGCGTCCCTCTGCGGCCTGATCCACTTCTCGAAGTGCTATTTCTCGCGCCTCAAGATCTCGCGGAAATAAGCAGCGGGATCGCGATCCCTTAGCTCGTGGAAGCGGAGGGTCTCCTCGCTGTACTGAAACACCAGCCTCTTGGCAAGGATCGCGCGAGCCCCTTCCTGCAGCTTCGGGTTCATCGTCGCGATCTCCTCCTCCGTCCACATCGCCTGCCGGATTTCTCTTCTCTCGATTGCGGGATGGGTGCGCGAGATAGATTGGAGAATTAGGGTTAGCGATCGAGCACGTATTCCGTCGCGCCGCCACCGGAATTCTTATTGGTCGAATCCCCCGTCCCAATCGGTGTCCCGTCCACTATCTATGGAATTCTTAGAGCATCTCCAGCAAAGACCTTACTTTGGCCCTTACTCTATTATTTAGGGTTTTGAGTCAAAATATCATCTCCAGCAGGGACACTATTTGGGCTCTCATTTTGCATGCCCCCTCAAATTCCACCTCCAAACTCTCATTCCTAGGGTTCTCTAATCCTCCCTCTCATTTATGGGTCCCATTACTTTTTTTCACAAAATAGGGTCTTGTGCTACTTTACTGCTGAAGTTGAAACCAAATTTTTAGTCTTTATTTTTACATACTGGCTTGAAAAATAAAAATAGAAACCTTATTTTGAGGTTCATTACTGGAAATACTCTTATTGGTCGACGTCCGAATCGGTGTCCCGTCCACTATCTTGCGCCGTTTCGAATCCATAGCTTCCAGCGTACATAGTTGGATCACATAACGTTACACAAAAAAAAAAGGACGGTGCTAGGCGTACGAAGAAAACCCATACGAAGGGGTTACGAAACTAAACAGGGAACGTTCTGCTCTTGCGATCTTTGCGGGCCCACTCTATCTTCTTCGTCTTCCCTGAGTTCCTTCACAATTTGTCCTCCAGCAAAATCCCAAGATTGGTGAAAGCATTACACAGGACACAGCAGTTTCGTCACACACGGCGACCTTTGCCGCACCAGCGTCCCCCTCCTTTCAAAGCACGGGAGGTAGTAGGCGGAGCTGCAGCGTCCAGTTGGAGCTCTCTACCATTAGAAAACCAACCAATCTTGTGCATATGCACTGATACGCAATACATAGATTTGCAAACGAATAAAATTGCTCAAAGTAAACACAATAGTACATCAGTTTGGCGGGAGTAAATAATGCAAACCTCTAACACTGAGGTATGTTAGGCCAAAATACGTAGCCTACGCCAGTATCTTAGGGGATGGGCTAAACACACCAGTGGGGTGTATAAGAAAGAAAAAAAAAGAAATTCTAGATAAACTGAATGTGCTAGATAAAAAGGCAGGAACAAATCTGCTAACGCAACAGGAGCTAGATCTAAAACAATATTTTCAAAACAAACTAACTCATATGTTGAGAGTGGAGGAACTAAAATGGTATCAACGAGCTAAAGTTAAGGAGTTGCTAGAAGGTGACTCAAACACCAAATATTTCCAGCTCCTGGCAAATGGTAAACACAGAAAGACTAGAATATTTCAACTACGGGATGGAGACCGCGTTATAAATGGTGATAATGAACTGAAAAAGTACATTACTT
Source organism: Eragrostis curvula (assembly GCA_007726485.1). Classification (NCBI taxonomy): domain Eukaryota; kingdom Viridiplantae; phylum Streptophyta; class Magnoliopsida; order Poales; family Poaceae; genus Eragrostis; species Eragrostis curvula. The sequence goes on from RWGY01000005.1 coordinate 3,255,145, forward strand.
CCCACTATAAAAGTCTCTTCGGTCCTCCAGATGGCAATAGCTTTAGTCTGGATGAGTCTCGTACAGATGATATTCCACAAGTAACAACGTTGGAAAATGAAGAATTAACACGTCCGTTCACCGAAAATGAAATACGAACGGCAATTTTCCAAATGGAGCATAATAAAGCACCTCGGTCTGACGGTTTTCCCGCTGAATTCTATCAGGCTTTTTGGGACACCATTAAGGTTGACCTCATGGCTTTATTTAATGAATTCCATAAGGGCACATTGCCATTGTATAGTCTCAATTTTGGTACCATTATTCTCCTACCAAAATGCAGAGAAGCGGAGAAGATCCAACAATATAGACCGATATGCTTGTTGAATGTGAGTTTTCAAATTTTCACAAAGGTTGCTACAAATAGAATTACCACAGTAGCTCAAAAAGTCATTAGCCCAACACAGACTGCGTTTATTCCGGGTAGAAATATCATGGAGGGACTGATTGTTCTACATGAGACAATTCATGAGCTTCATCGGAAGAAACAAAGTGGTGTAATTTTCAAAATTGACTTTGAAAAGGCATATGACAAAGTGAAATGGTCATTTGTGCAGCAAACTCTGAGAATGAAAGGATTTTCTAGTAAGTGGATAAATTGGGTTAATGCTTTCACTCAGGGAGGGCATGTTGGGATCAAACTAAATGATCAAGTTGGACAGAATTTTCAAACCTTTAAAGGTTTACGACAAGGGGATCCCCTATCTCCTATTTTGTTCAATATTGTAGTAGATATGCTGGCCATTCTTATCAATAGAGCAAAGGAAGATGGCCAAGTGAAGGGCCTTGTTCCTCATCTGATTGATGGTGGCCTATCCATATTACAATACGCGAATGATACAATTATTTTTATGGATCATGATATTGTAAAAGCCACTAATATAAAATTACTATTGTGTGCCTTTGAACAATTGTCGGGTCTTAAGATAAACTTCCACAAAAGTGAGGTGTTTTGCTTTGGCCAAGCTAAAGACCATGAAGCACAATACTCTCAACTTTTTGGATGTCAAATGGGTTCTTATCCATTTAGATATTTGGGTATTCCCATGCACTTTAGAAAATTAAGTAACAATGATTGGAAGGTTATAGAGGAAAAGTTTGAGAAAAAGCTAAGTAGTTGGAAAGGCAAACTTATGTCGGTTGGTGGCCGTTTGGTTCTGATTAACTCGGTTTTGACTAGTCTTGCTATGTTTATGTTATCCTTTTTTGAAGTCCCTAGGGGAGTTATTGAAAAAATGGATTACTATAGATCGAGGTTTTTTTGGAAGGGGAAGGTCATAAAAAGAAACATAGACTTGCTAGATGGAGCATCTTATGCCAACCTAAAGAATTAGGAGGGCTAGGAATTCAGAACATTGATGTACAAAATCAATGTTTACTGAGCAAATGGCTCTTTAAACTCATCAATGAAGATGGAGTATGGCATGATATGCTTAGAAAGAAATACTTACAGAACCAAACTTTAACACGGGTTGAGAGGAAACCTGGGGATTCACATTTTTGGGCGGGGTTGATGAAAGTGAAACATATCTTCTTAAATCTAGGTAGCTTTGTTTTAAACAATGGCCAACAAATCAGATTTTGGGAGGATAAATGGATATGAAATTTTACCTTACAAGAACAATACCCGTCACTTTTTAACATTGTTCGAAAGAAAAATGCAACGGTTGCCTCTGTTTTTAGTACATGTCCTCTCAATATCTCTTTTCGGAGAGCCTTGATTGGTCAAAACTTAATCCTTTGGCATAACCTTATCTCTAGAATTGCACATGTCCAATTATCTGATAATAAAGACGTGTTTAGGTGGAATCTCACTCCAACAGGTCTTTTTAATGTGCAATCTATGTATAAGGCGCTTTTGAATAATGGTAATGTAATCCATAATAAAAATATTTGGAAAATGAAAGCACCTCTCAAGATTAAGATATTTATGTGGTATTTGCATAAAGGTGTAGTCTTAACCAAGGACAATCTAGCGAGGCGTAATTGGCATGGCAGTAAGAAATGTTGCTTTTGTTCAAAGGATGAAACTATTCAACACTTATTTATTGATTGCCACTATGCTAGATTTATTTGGAGACTTGTTTATTTCCGTTTTGATTTAAAACCACCCCATAACATGTCTCATATGTTTGGTGGTTGGCTGAATGGTATAGGTGCTAAACTTAAAAAACAACTACTTGTTGGTGTTGCAGCATTATACTGGGCTATCTGGTTAAGCAGGAATGATATTGTTTTTGACAAGACACCTATGAAAACTTATATGCAGGTATTATTCCGAGGGACTCATTGGTTGCGGTTTGGTCACAACTGCAAAAGAATGATGAAGACATGGAGGTCATGAGAGATGCTTGCCGACGCATGGAGGTGTTGGCAATGGAAGTTTACGCGCACCATGGATGGAGTTTTAGTAATAGACTATGTTATTAATAATTCTAGTCATCCAAACTATATGTGCTTTATGGTGTGTGTTCTATCGCTTTTATTCGGGCAGACGGAAGTGCTGCTAGTATGTAATAAGACGGCTGTAACCTCCTAGTGAGGCCAAGGCTGGGATGCTCTTTTTCCATTAGCTAAAAAAAATGAGAGAGAGGGGGGGGGGGGGGGGGGGGAAGCAGCAGTGGCGGAGCTATAGGGTGGACAGGGTGGGCCGCGGCCCACCCTGAGATTTGGGCTGCGACCCACCCCCACCCTGGTCCAACCCAGCCTAGCCCATCAAACGATCTGTTGGGAGAAAAAAAAAGTGCGAACCTGAGGCATCGGGCGAGCGGGCGACGCGACTGAGTGGGCGCCGGGCGATTCGCGAAGCCGTCGAGCAGAGAGCTAGGGTTGGCCGCGGCCGCCGAGGACGGTGACTCGCTGGCGACCCATGGCGCGCCCTCCTCCCCTGCGCGGCGTGCTCTTCTCTCTCCTCCCCGGCTCCCTTATGGCGGGCTCTGACTCCTCCCCTGCGTGGCAATGGCGACCCCGGCGCTCCGCGCGGCTGCTCTGTTCCTCTGCGTGACCGGCGACCGGAGGCTGGTGGCGCCGGCGTGGCTGTCTGGTGGCGGCGGCCGACAGCCCGACGAGTCTGCAGCTCTGCTCCGGTGCTCCCAGCTGCCCTGCGCGACAAGGTACTGCCCCTGCCCTCTTGAATTGCTTTCAAGTCATTCAGTCCATTTTTAGTTGATCCAATTGCATAATAGACATTAGGATTTGCCGATTTAGGTAGCAGATTAGTGACATTTGGCCATTTGGATTGCAGATTGGTGAAAATGAAGAAGAAAGATGGAGATATTACATCTTTTTGGAAAATGGCAGCAAAGAAAGCTGAGTCTTCTTCACCTTTGGTTCCCTCAACAATGCAACAGCTCATGGTTCAAAAGTTCGGAATTTATGAGAGTTGAAATTTATCCAAATGACTTACAAATTCGGAATTTGTGAGACTTGAAATGCAACTTGATAAGTTTATTGATGACATGAGGAGAGAAAATAGCTTTTAAGTTCGGGATGTTTTCTTGATTGTGAAGGAAGATGAGATTACTGAGACCTTTATGGTCATTGGAAGACGAAGGCCTCATAAAAAGAAGAAGTGTTTTGTCATTTTAATTGTGTAAGCTTGTAACGAACCAATTATTATTGATTTACTATGTTTGTAAGATATTTTATCTGAGTTATGGAACTTCTGTTGCATGTTGGCCCTTCAAATTTGTTGTGTGATGAATTTCTTTTTTTTGTCGGCCCACCCTGAGCTTGAATCCTTCCGCCACTGGAAAGCAGTAAGTCCGTCCGGACCATGCCAGGTGCTCTGAGATGCCTTCGTATACACTTCGTAACAGAAAATTTAGTACGTCTAGACTTTTCCAAAAAAAAAAAGTTGGATCACATAACTACTCCCATTCAACTGCACTATCCCGGCGCTCACTAGCAGTCTATCCCCTAAGCAGAAATTTCAGCTAAGTACGATTATACAAAAACTGAACGTGGACAGAGGGCGAAACGGTTCTTCGTAATTGGCTCCCATGGAGCATGCTATCACTTTCTTCATGTCTTCCGCAAGAAAGGTTTCTATCATGACAAAAGAAAAGCCAATCTACAAGATTATGATAGTCCTGTCAAATTCTCGTATATTTGCTCCTTCTCAGGTGATTGAGATTTTGTAGATCTTTGAGTCACATTTTCGAAACAAGCAAAATGTATACGTGGAACATATTTTTTTTAGTGAAACTGAAACATTTTTTTATTGCAGCTGGAATATTTAGTTCCTAGATGACTAAAATCTGACATATTTCTTAGTCACATTCTACGAAACAAATAAAAATGCATGTGTGGAATATTGTTTTACTGAAGCTAGAACAATTTTTTGTTGAAGCTGGAACATTGTTATTATTCGACGGAACATTCTTTTAAGATTAAGATTTGAGGGAGGCTGTGATGTTTTAAATGGTTAGATCCATATCCAATGGTTGAAAAAGTCAGTCACATTAGAAGGAGACACGTCCATATTAATTTAGAGGCCAAGAACAAGTGGAAATGTTGCCGTGGCTAAGCACACCTGACCAGCTCGACTCGATATAAGATCCTGTGCATAGCTAAATATGTTGTTCCATACTTCCATCAATCACACAAACACAGGACAAATCGATCTGCTTGCGTATGATTATGTCTCACACAGTTAAAATGCGCATCAAATTAACTCCGTTCTTTTTATATTTGACGCCAGTTAGTTCAAAAGTAAACTAACAAGCGTCAAATATATATAAAAATACAGAGGTACGGAGATTCGCAGTTCTCACCATGACCAACAGGAGCAGCCTGTCACCTTCCCACATCGACCACTCCTGTGATCGCCGGCGAAGGTGTGAGAGGCACAACAACGTCCCTCTGCTCGCTAAACTCTCCCGTCGTATCGCTGGAGTAGTCAGTGGTAACATAGCTGTTCCCGCCGCGGAGCTGCCACTCAGTGATGTAGCTCGGCTTCGTCGCGACCTGAGTCACCTCAAAGTCTCCGGTGAGCATCGCCACAACCCTGGACATTGGAGGACGCTGGTGAGGTGAGCCCTGGGTGCAAAGGAGAGCTATATGGATGACTCTGAGTGCCTCCTCGCTCTCAAACTTTTCTTCAAGCCTTGGGTCTAGCATGCTGAGTGCTTGTCCCTTTTCATAGAACTCCCAGGCCTGCACACAATAGGAACAAAATGCTTCGGTGATCAGTGGCTTGGCAAGAATGGACTAATGTATTTTCGTTTACATAAGGATCTTACCCACTCAAACAGAAACATTTTGTCATCCTCCAGTGAGTAGTCAGTGTTTGAGCGACCGGCGACAGTCTCCAGTATGACCACCCCGAAAGCGAAAACGTCAACTTTTTCACTCAGGTGGCCTTTCATTGCATACTCAGGCGCCAGGTAGCCCCTTTACAAAAATTAGGCATATGCAATCAGATCAGGGCTCAGGTCTACAAAGAGAGTTGACAGTGAAACAAACTTACAATGTGCCCGCAATTTTGGTGCTGATATGAGTATTCTTCTCGTCGTACAGCTTGGCCAGCCCAAAATCAGAGATCTTGGGGGTTAGGTCAGCGTCAAGGAGGACATTACTGGCTTTGATGTCCCTGTGCACAATGCGCATGCTGGACTCCTCATGAAGATATGTTAGGCCTCTGGCTATGCCCAAAATTATCTCAAATCGCATTGACCAGTTGAGGCTCAAGCCACTGTCTCCTGTATATTCATGAGCAAAAAGTTTGAGAATGGAGATAAGATGATAGGTCCTGGTGATCAGCAGAAGTGTGTACCAAAGAGTGCTCGATCAAGACTTCGGTTCTCAAGATACTCATAGACAAGTAGGGGCATGTTGCTATCAATGCAGCAACCATACAGTTTCACAAGATTCCGGTGTTGCACTGCAGAAACTGTTGCTACCTCTGTCACAAACTGGCTTTTTCCTTGATGAGATTTCTGAGAAAGTAGTTTCACAGCTATTACCCTTCCATCAGGTAGCTTACCCTACAGAGCGAGAGTAACATAGTTTAAGTAATGTGGGTTTTTCAGTATAGACGTCTAGGTTCCTATGAAGTTGCATTATGTATCAACTTAGAAAAAAAAAGACTCAGTTACGATTTACTTGGTTAAGTTTTAGGCAACACCCAAACCTTATAAACTGGCCCATATCCTCCTTCTCCGAGAATGTTTTGAGGGCTGAAATTTTCTGTAGCTAACTTCAGTTCAGCATAACTGAAGACATTCGGTCTTCCAACCATATTGTAAAGCTCTGTTTGATTTAAAGAAAAAAAAATTCACAGGACAAGAATATAATGTTTCAGTTGTCAGATATCATGTCTGAGTTACTCTATAAATATATTTGATACCTTCTTTCTGCAGTGCTGCTCTTCTTCTCTTTTGTACCCATATAAATATTCCAGCTAGGGCTGCTAGTCCGAACAAGAAAGCACCAATCACTATTGCAGTAATTGCACCTGCTTTACTTTTCTTTTTGGGAACACCGTTTCGAACCGTTGGAGTGAAGTCTGAGAAGACGATTCAGCATATTAGAAGTGAATAAACTATCGATATATTTTTACGAAAATTTGAAGTCTTATCTAGTCATTTAGTGGGCCATACTTGGTGTCACGCTTAATGCAGATATCATTGGTCCGTAGTATCCTTGAGCAGGAACGCAACAAGTTCCCTTCCCAGCCCAGAAGAGATGGATCTCAAGGAAGTTTCTGGATACAGTTGCATTGTATTTCTTGTACACTGCAGTATAAGATTTTCCACCAGCTGTCTTCCTTATATCGAAATTCTTTTCTTTAAGATCACCCTGCACAAATTCCAAGCCAGATAAAAAGTTCTCTCAGCTAAGAAACAGTGCAACTTCCATGAGAAAATTAGTTTACCATGCACACGACATATACCTGCACATATATGTCAAAAACTCTTCTTCCTCTGCTTTGCCAGGTCTGCGAGTCTGGAAAGGTAAACTCTGCAAACTGAAGATCAACAGTGTAGTTTCCATTCTCAAGACCAATGCCATAGTATCTTAGTGACGATGGTGACATCCTTGCAGTCTGAAATAGTTCTGAATCCAGTGCATTTTGGAACTGTTGGGATCTGTAAATTACGTAACTTCCATTTGGTGCCTGGTTAAATTTTCCCACATTGCTAACTCCCCATCTTGTCTGACCTGTAACATAGTATGATGCAGCTCCAAGGTTTGTAGGATCGGTTTCATAAATAGTGTTATCTGAGCCCCTCATAGATCTGTTACTACCACAGTCTACTGCAAAGGAATAATCTGCAATTAAGCGGAACAAAATTGTAATCTTCAATGAGATTCATGAGATAGTACTACTGCTATAGATGGTAAACAGAGAAAAGAAATATACATTCTGGTGAACCACGGAAACAAGGAGTATCTTGCTGGAGACAGTTCAGGCCTGAAGGTAAAATGCTGAGAAAAGTAAATTATAAGAAAGTCGATCAATAACAAATTCTGGTAAGTGTAACTCAACTTCATAACTACCTGTTGTTACTGCTACCCAGCACGAAGTTGTTTGCCACCATATTCCTTGTAAAAAAACATTTTAATTGTCAACAGATAAATATAATCTTTCTCATATAATATTTTTTCTTAGGCATGACATATCACAGCACTTTGAACTTACAATTGCAAATTGTTCTGGGTAGCCCAAGATGGAAAGCTACCCGAAAGGTGGTTGTAAGACAAGTCTCTGCAAACAATCTAAACATTACTACAAATATAGCGGATAAATCATTGTAATACATAATTTTCTGTCTTATATTGCCCCATCGAATTGCCAGACATACAAATTGTTTAATGAAGGGCTTTTTGCATCGGGTAGGCCTCCTGAAAGGCTATTATTCCCAAGAAACCTGATGAAAGGTTGGAGATAAAAAACATATAAGCTTAAGACATCTTTACATCGTGAAAATAATCTCCACAAAGAATTCCTTACAAGTATCCAAGATTTTGCAGATTCAGGATGGATTCAGGAATTTGACCAGTGATATTGTTAAAACTCAGGTCCCTGTGTCATATAAAACATAATTATTTTTCAATACAAGTCTTACACAGGGCCTTTGAAACGAAACCGATAGGCACAGAAGATAGAACCATCGAAAACGACAGACTTACAGCAACGTTAATCCTGCAAGCTTAGAAAAATTTACTGTTGAAAGATTATCAGATATCCTGCAGTTCCTCAATATTCTGCAGAAAAGTATTTGACTCAAGAAGTCAATACCTCATCACTTAGCCAAGATATAATACTGTATGTTCAATATGGAAAAAGAATGTAACGTACAGGACACTCAAAGACGTCAGATTTCTGATAAAATCCAATGAAGAGCTTCCATTTACAAGATCACCAATCCGTCTGCACATGAGAATTCGTAAAGGTATCAGTTTCCATAGCAAACTTGACTTCTCGGCCATCCCAGTAGCACCAAAGTCCTTACAGGCTTGTCAATTTCGTTAGATTGGACAGACTTGCTGGGATTGGACCTTGAAAAGAATTTCCTTGGAACCACCTACAAGTTCATAAGTTTAACCCATATAACATTGGGTGATTCAAAGTCCTATTTGTCAATAGAACGTATCAGACAATCACTTTGCACATGGAAAAAGGACACATGCAGGAAGCTCCTACTACAGGGTATCTTTTTAGGAACTGCTGTGTAGTAACTAGGTGAAGTAGTTGTTAAGGAATCTTACAAATCTTCCAGCTTAGTTAAGCTCCCAAGATAATCAGGTATTTTCCCCGTAAAATCATTGTCTGGTGCCCACCTGAATCCACAAGAAAATTTTGAAGTTAAGTGCATGATATCACAATGGAAATGAACACTTGTGGCTGTGGTGTTGAGCATACAGGATCCTCAAGTTCGTAAGTTTTGAAAACGTTGAAGGGAATGGACCGCTGAATCCAGAGCTACCACAGTATCTGCAATTGAAAAAATTGAGAAAATCAGCTACTACGCAAACATCAGTCCTAAATAAGTTATTCAGAAGTTTGGCAGCTCAAAAGTTGTATTTTACATTTGTTCAAGGTTGACCAAGTTCCCCAGCTCTTCAGGAAGTTCGCCAGTAAAATTGTTCGAGCCGATACCCCTGATAGAAAAAGTAATTAAACCAATTACATGTAGGGATGTGATTCTATCAGCTTAAAAGAGGCATAATTTTGGCATTGATGAGTCACCTGATCCACAAGATTCACTCACAGAAACTCGCTTAAACATGTGAAATACCATATACAAAGGAAACAAAACGACATACGAGTCTACATTTAAGTATATGTTTGATTTCTTCTGTATCAATAAATCATAGTCCAATTTTGAACAGGGATGCAAGATTAACAGGTTTCATGTTGAACTTTGTAAATAAAGTGAGCAGAAGGGACTTCTTACAGTGAGAGGAGATTCGTGAGATTCCCTAGCTCTTTTGGAAGTGGTCCAGATAGCGGATTGTGTGCCAGGGATCTTGTAACATTTTTAAAAAAAATATATGTTAAGACAAAACACTAACGAGTGAATGGTTTACTCAGAATCTGAAATTTAACCCTTACAAGTACTGCAAGGCACTAAACTTTCCAAAGAATGATGGCAGGGGGCCAGACAAATAATTTTGCCTGAGGTTCCTGGAACAACATCAAAATCAACACGATAATTAGCCAGATATAGAAGTCACCAAAATCGAGAATCCGTAACCCTGGTCGGTTATTCATTTATCAAAATAATCATCTCCATAACAGAGTTGAGAAAGGTCAGATTCCATACAGATTTGTCAGATACGTCAGGTTCTGCAGCTCGGCGGGTACCTGACCGACAACGTTCAGGTTGAATACTTTCCTATATACACGGACTTCATGTCAGAAAAATTCCTCGTATAAGTAAACAAAATCACGAGCTTTGCTTAACCAAATAGGTAGTCCTGACAACTTCCATGCTCAAATCAACAGAAAGACATCGCTCGCGTGGCGCATGACCCTCGTGGGCATTTCGTCGACCATGAGTCGTGCAGTGGACCTGCAGCGCCAGGATGGAGAGCGCGCGAGAGCAAAGCAGAGAAGAACGAGCGTACAGCTTAGTGATGTGGCAGACGGTGGAGGCGTTGAAGGAGCAGTCGCACTTGATGCCCAGGTTGATGTTGGGATCGTTGTCGACGTCGGTGGTGTCGAGGGCGATGCCGCTGCAGGGCTCGCCGCTGATGTTCCACCTCGGCGACGCGCTTAGGCGCCATCTCCCAAGGATCGTGTTCAGCGCCGCCGCTGCGAGTCACAGAGTCATGTATATACACAAGGAAAATTGTAATCGCGAAGAACTGTTTTAGGGAACAAAGCAATGTTTTTCTGCATTTTCTTCCACTAAAAATCAATGAGATAGTGGGCGGCAATAGAATTTAGCGAAGTGCTATGAGACGCTATATAGGAGCTGTAGCGACGGCTGTTGCCTACAGAATTGCGGGGGGGAAAAAACAAAATTAGGCAAAAAAAAATAATAATTTCATCAATTCCAGCTCACACTTCACAGCATGACATCGTCCAAACATACCATCGTTTAAAAACTTATCATCTTTCTTAGCGGGTAATCAGTTTACACAGTTAAGAGAAAGCATACACGGTATGGACTATTTAACAAGTAAATTCATCATCCCGGTTTGACTTGATAAATCATACGTTTATAACTTAGTTAAGTTAGCGGTCTATTTAACCTTATAGCAGAGTTAGCGGTATTAGCAGTAATTTTTACAATATCGTCGCTATAGGACTATATCGAAACTATAACAGGCTATTTGCAACATCGCTAAGTTGCTGAGCAACGGTATCATGCTTTGTCTCCCCAGTGCGTGGAACCGTAAACATGATCTATCGCTAAGGAAACCTATGACAGTGGAATTGAAATATAATATTGATAGAATGATATGTCGTGTGAGATTGAACTGTTTTCCGTATGTACTCGTTACAAGATCTTTTACATATTCCTAGAGAGTAAAATACTGTAAATAGTCGACAAATTTTTTTACTCTCCTTTAACAGTTTGCGCGCATGTGGCCGATTGTATTTGAAGTGTCATTGAATATTTTCTGATTGTGAAAACAAATTTGCATTACACCGATCAATCTAAGCAGTAAAACTTTCGGTATTCAATAAGGAGAACAGGGAAAAAAATATCGATCGGCTTTTAAATTGAAACGCTATATATGACATAGTGCTACCAGTACCTTCAATTGGATCGGTTCTTGGTGCTCGCTGAGCCTGAGCAACTACAACCCACGAGCACGCAACGAGCAGCCACACCAGCTGCCCATGGCTGCTACTGCTTCTACACCTCATCTCTCTCTCTCTCTCTCTCTCTCTCTCTCTCTCTCTCTCTCAGCAAAGAAATAGGAGCCATTTAAAGCATCAGGGATTTCCAAACCCTACGCCAGCAATACGACGTAGGACGGGATGGTAGTTTTTTTAAACGAAAAGATAAGACGGTTGTTGGAGTAACCACTGTTATAAAGTTTTTTTTTGATAGGACACTGTTATAAAGTTGACCACGAGCGAGCGACACTCTTGGTCGTCTCATCGTCTGCCTCCTTTTCAAAAGTTAAGATCTAAAGTATCCTGTTGTATGAGTATTCCCTCTGTTTTCTCAAGTACATTTTTATTAGCTTTATCCCAAGTTAGACTTTTCTATCTTTGGCAATCCGTTGCTAGAAATTCTTATTGTTTAATTACAAATTTCATGAAACTGATAGTCAAAGATATTTTTTTTTACTTAGGACGAAATTAGATTTAAAATAATATGAAACATGAAATAACTATATTTCACAGTTTTGCTATTTTTCAAGTTCTTGAACCTTTCCCTCTCTAATCGTATAAATCCATAACAACTTACGTATGACTTACAATTGCAAACACTATAAGAGTTGCCTTTGGATTGCAAGTAAATACTAGCGTGGTTTAGTAGAAATGTGTGAGATCGTGGTTGTTCTGGTTTTGTATTTAGGAGAAGTTTGTCTCTTTCCCAAGTCAATGTGTGGCACGGTCAAATAAAACCACTGTGAAATTTTGTAGACTTTGATATAATTTTGACATGAAATTGATTGCATCAACTTACAGGGACGTATGTGTAGCAAGCCATCAAGCATTTGCTACAAAATGTTGACAACATACACTTGGTCCTGATATGACAAACATATATTGGCTAGTGATGTAGGGACATAAAAATTCATCCACTTGACTTGAAACTGACAAGTACATTGCAGCCAAAAAAAAAACATCCTGTCAATTTTTCGCCCTCCTCCCCTCCGTAAAAGTCATTGACATTGTGTTATGAATGGACTGGGACAACTGCTCTGATTCACACTCCATTGAATAATGGATATTGTTGTCGGACACATACTCATATCTTGTGGTCTGCATCATATTCACAAGAGGAGCTCGATCGATGAGACTTGCTAGGAAGTACTAAAGATATAAGTAATATATTCTCTTTTCTAAAAAAAAAAGGAAGTACTAAAGATAGAGAATATATATTACTTTCAAATGGAATCACAACCTTTTTTTGAACTTGACCAGGTGCAACCGACAACTCCACGGTGGTATATGTGGCATCGTCAAGACAAAAAAGTGGTGTCACAAATATAATCAATTACTTTCTCGTGGAAATTATAGAGGATGGCCATACCCATATGGATATATAGGATAGCTTTGCCTGACAAAATGCAAGGCTTCCGGAAGGAAAAGAAGGGGCACGGGGTCTCTTCTACCGCTGATGAAGTGCTTTGATTTGTCATTGATGCCGATGCTCCCATCTCTTCAATAGTTTCAGGACAGCTTCTCATATCATTCTTAAGCCTATGCAGTCTGGCAAATAATAAACATGGATGGTAATGACATTCACATTGATCAAATCGATGCTGACACGATATCCACACAAATCCAATGCACACACACACACAAAAAAAACTGACAATCTCCCACCGAGGAGGCAAGTGTCTTATCCACTAGACCAAGCAATCACTCGTTTTTAAAACGACAATCTCCCACCAAATATCTGTTATATAGCAGTGCTGTTGTCACGATTCACGAATTTATTCCTTACTTGCGTCTCGTGCCATTCGAGTGTCGAACTAAAGGTTTCGCGGAGAGAGAGGCATGGTACTATGGTAGTGCTATTACCCGCGACACAGTAACAAAAGGCAAGCCGCAGCTGGATTTTTTTTTTTTTTTTGACCAAAGCTGCAGCTGGATATTGATGATACGGAAACCGTCAGACGTGAAAAAGGATGAGCTGACTTGGGCTGGGGGAAGTATCGTTGTCGGCCCAATTAGCGACGGGCTTAACCGCATTCGCGTGAAAAAAAATGTACAAGATGACATCAGCTGTCTAAGAGAGTTGCTATGTACAAATTTATCTGAGTTGGAGGAGAGAGGAAGCAAGAAAAAATATAAGCCGTCAAGCATGCTTTTTGTGATTAAAATATCTTTGGGTGTGTTTGGCATGACTTATATCTTTTGGCTTATGCACTGTTGTTACAGTGTTTCAGAGACATAAGCCAGAAAAAGCCACAGAAAAGTGGTTTATTCGGGCTTATTCTGGCTTATTCCTTCATACGCAGTACCAAAAAGTACATAAGCCGCTGACGCATAAGCCCAAATAAGCCATGCCAAACACACCCTAAATGTCTCATCTAAACACGCGTGCTTATTATTTGAAGTATCTCGGTATCATAGAGGTAGGATTTGTGTATGTGTGTTCATAAGAGTGAGTGCGTACGTTGTGAATGTCAGAGTTATACTGCGTAATCGAAAAAAAGAAAAGAAAAAAGAAGTCTCTCGGTATCACCAAGATGTCCAAAGTCTACCCTTTTTATCTGGTCTCATCCTAACATTATTTTTTTTTTTTCCAACCAGGGTTCCCCAAACCGACGAAAACTGAACTGGTTTCGCGAAAATTGGACTTACCAATCTGGTCTTGTATCCTCGGTTCACCAATTTTCGAGTTTTAATTTAAAATAAATATAAAAAATTTACAAACTTTGATTGGTTTTCACCGTTACCGACCAGACTTACCGGTCCGGTTCCACCGGTAAGAAAAACCTTGGCTGCAACCAAGGATGAAAATTGGATGGGCAGAGTCGCAGAGAGGACAAGCGGTGAGGAATAAGTGCATTGTCTCAAAACCAACCAAGTTTAAAACACACCTCACCAATTGAAATAGATAATTACATGCGAAGGGCTATATACTTTGTTTTTGTTTAGTTAGGGATATATTTAGTGACAACTTCACATGCTGATGCATTGTTCAAAGTCAAAGCAAACATTTTCTTCTCGATATACAACCTTAAGACAAGTAAATAGTATGTTCGTATATATCATAACTAGCTTTCAACTTAGCATTCTTTGCGAGCATCTGGAGGGAGTGGGGAAGGAACTGCTAAAGGAAGGACACTGCTCTGATGAACAAGTCTGGGTCATCAAGTGAGCGCGGGGAGGAAGAAGCTTCAGAGCAACTTACACCAAGCATATCAGATGCTCTGTATGTGAGATAGGATCCTGGGCTTTCTATCGTAATCGTTCACTGTGTTTGAGGGACCTGAGCACAAGCTGTGCAAGCTGCCAATGGACTTGATGGAGCGAAACATTATTGCCACCCCTTCGAGAACCCGCATTTTACCACTGAAATCTTATCCGTGATACTGCAGAGGGGACTAGTCACGATCCCATGAACGCTGCAGAAGTCATCAGGCCTTGATGACCACGAAAGTGATGGCCATGGATGCCGATCAAACACGATGGTGCAGAGAAGTTGCCATGACACTTCTGTAGCTTTCGGAGAAAGAAAGTAGCGACTGTGTGCAGGAATGAATGAATTTCAAATGGCTCTATCAATAATGCCGAGCCAAACTCCATAGTTCCAACCAAGCTAGCTACGGCGACCGGATGCGGTGCCGTGAGAAGACCGGCTCTGGTCTTTGCCTCCGCACATGCTAACACTACGCAACAAATATCTGCAAGCGCCAAATCAAGGAGTAATGGCCCTTTGTTTCCTGCTGGGTTAGCTGTCGCTAAGCACACACACGCAAGTACTAAGTAGGATTTTGAAAATTAAATGCAAATTCCATGGCTATCTGACTATCTCTTGGAAAGTTGGAATCTCTCTTACTTACGCTAAGCACACAAAAACGCAATCTCCATCGATACGGGCAGAATGAATAGCAAATTAGATGCAACTCTACTGAATTTTGGGGAGGAATCTGCAACGGGCTACGGTGTGCTGACGTACCAGGTCGACCCTCTGCTACTGCGCCGCCGGAGTCCGTCGCGCCGTACGCTCGAACACCACCGCTGCGGCCTCCTGAGCCGGGCGCGCCCGGGCTCCTCCGCCGGCGGGCGCGAGGCATCCAGACCAACGGCGAGTGGGCGGGCCGGCCGCCGGAGAGGGAGATCGGGAACGATACAACTGACAGGTGGGCCCAGTGGAAATTACCACGTCGCGTTCATTTGAGAAGGTGTTCTGCTTGTCCAGCTTATCTATAAAAACTATAGTTTGTGTATACCAGGCTCACGTCAAATAGAAGCCGTTAGATATCTTGCGTGTAAATCATCCCAAGCTCGGTCCCTGGCTTTCGTTCTGAGGCCGCCACCTCCTCACGATGGCCCCACCGGCACCGCTCTTTTAAGTCCTCGTCTTCGTTTTGGCTTCCAAGTCCCAGTACACATCTGCTGATCCATCCAAGATTCAACCCTGCGTCCCTGCGCCGGTAGCGATGGCCATTCAAATCGCGTCGTCCGACGGCACTGTCCCGTCGCCGTCGGCCCCCTGCTGAGACGGCTTCACGGGTCTCGCGTCGGCAACTGCACGAGGCCTCCTGCACTACGCCGGCAATTTGATCCTGCGATTCCTGCCTCGGACTGATGGTGACGCTCCGGCGGCTCGATTTCCATGTTAGCTGTGGCGCTCCAATTCCGTTGATTGAAACACCATGTTCCCGCCTGGTGAGACCCCTTTGGTCCCTCCTTTCTTCTCTCTTATCCCATGTTGAGAACTGCAAGAGCGTGGTTTATGTCAGTAAAGAGGCGTCTATTCAATGAGATGTCTAATGTCCAAGTTGTGTCACGAAGCATCTGAAGCAGGCATTTTTTTTTTATTTTCTTCACCCCAAATTCAGACGATCAGAGCTGTATTAGATCCCAGGCAAGTGCAATTTATTGTTATTTCTTTCTCCTCTGTTTTTATTTCTTTCACCTCAATCTTCAGATTTATTTTTGGATATTTTTGTAATACGGTAATTTGCTTCTTTCAGACTATCAGCTTCATTGAACTAATAGAGTTGTAGCTTTACCTAAATAGATTCTTCTATATTTCTCTGCAAACTAACTGAGAATCTGTCCTTTGTTGTTCTGATTGAATTAGTTGATTGCTTTACTATCCTGTAATTACTATTGCCATATCGTGCAAATCAACTGAGCCCATAAATGAGATAAAAAAAAAATTTGAGCCCATAATGCTCCGACCCTCATGCACCAGACAATCTTACTTTTTGAAACCACTTAATGATATATGCTTATGACAGTGTAGAGGAGCAGCGTGTTACGTGTAGCAATTATTTGTACAAAATCGAGCGTGTCCATAGAAACCCATCATGATAGTATGGATGTGATTTCATTGTCCAGACAACTAAATATGGATGTCATCCACATTACATCTATCAATAAGTAAATCAGTTTACTTATAGGACTTCAGAGCATTTTTCTAAAGGATGGTTTCCTACTGCAGGCCATGATCTATTTGCACATCTTGGTGCTGAACAACGAGAGAATATATGAAGATTGAGATAGCTCATTTCCATGCGATCGATCTCTGTTTGAAATGACAAAAGGCGAACATCTTTGTCGCTTGCACTTTCTTTATGTTTCTCAAGGGAGTAGCGTGCTTATGTTCTCTTTCATATGAGCGCATTCTTAGATGTATATGTTCTGAGGTTGAATGTAGCTGTAAAGGACATCGAAGCAGCAGGAATTATTATCAGTTGTGCTTTGATGAGGAGAGTCTCGGTGCGCTTGGACTGAATCATGAGCTTTCTAATTAGCTGCTTAGTTTGATATTTGTTTCCCGTGCTACTATATCATGGATCTTTGTTTTGTGTGGTGTAAACCACTACTTAAAAATATAAATACAGGTTTGCATGGTGACTATTCTATGCCTCAGTGCATCTATGTGGTATAATTTGTGATTCACCGGACCCGCGGCTTGCCGCGGGGTACTAACTAGTCCGATTTGGTTATTGTACTTATCAAACGCAAATCGCAACGGTTCGATGTCAAACCACAGGTCGGCAGCGGTTTCAGTGAGAAATTTCTTAGAATCCACACACGAAGTAATCCTATCATTTCTTGCAAGGTAACATACTCTTAGCACGTCTGAAACGAATTTCTAGCTTGGTTCTATATATGCTCGAAATATCATGGAACAGAATCTGTAATGTTCAGGCAGGAGAACGATTTAGAGCCTACTGTTTACATTTCAGAAACATGCATTTGACTCAACAGCAGTTGCTAGGATTACACCTCAGAAACATGCAAACTTAACACCACCATTAGCAGAAGATTTATGATTTATAAACTATCTCCGAGCAGAACATGAAATCCTGTCAACAAAGGATACAAGGAAAAACAGAAAGCTCCTGTGTGACCACGTCACATCGTTTTCATAGCATGAATCAACAGTAGAGGAACTGCCCTTGGATATAATTAGGCTGTGCAACAATGTGTCCGGTGGCAGAGCAATGAAGCATATTAGGAAGAAAACTGCCTGCTGAAGTAAATCTGCAGCATTTCTTGTACACAATGAATGCGAGAGCTTTAGACGTTGCTGAACGATTTCATTGACTGCGCAACAGCATGCTAAGAAACACTTTGAGGCAGCAGCGTTTGTTCCACCAGTGCAAAGTTGGTTCAAAACCATAGCCGTCTTTTTTGTTTGTCTGCCCAAGAAGAAAGCTCATCTAAGTTTTTGAACCTGATACCAGAAAATTTTGATCAGAAAAGTAAGTTAGTCCATTAAATTTTTTTCCTCAGGTTAAGATGAAAATTGGGAGTGTAGAATCATAAAAGAGAATAAACAAAAGGAGGAAAAAAAGATACTATTAGTGCATCTGTACTTCAGCACTTGCTCGTGCACTTGAACACACAATTTTTTACGGCTGCTTTCGTACTTATAGAAGCAGGATAACAAACTGATTTAACTATATCCACACATTTGAAGATTGCGGAGTACCTGAGTTCATCATAAGTGCTCCTGCTGCATTCCTTTCCCAAGATGAAGCACAAATCTCCTATCAAATGAAGTTCATGTTCAATAATCAGTAATCAGTGAGCGTAAACACGAACAAATTGGGAACCATGTGAAACTGTGGTGGGAAACAAGAAATTAACAAACCAAGAGCTTGGACCTACTTATTCAACAAATAATATGCATTAGAACAAAGAAAAGCAGTCAGTAAGCTGCTATGTTGTGAATATAAAAAGGCTAACTAGGATGGAACTCACAGCCCGGCAATCAAACACGGGAGATGGAAGGTGGAAGTACCTATTTGCAGTCGTGGGACATGGGAAATCTTATCCCATTCAGGGCTTCCATAAGCTCTAATCTTTTTCTTCAGATCTGGATGGCAAATATTAATATACAGGTTTTGCAGGGATAAGGGTAAGTCTGGAAGTGAGTCGAGTTTTCCAGCATCAAATAGGGTCAAATTCTGGAGAGAGGATAGATCCTTCATGCTCTGGGGGAGTAATTCAGCTTTGGATATGTTCATAAATTTGAGAGATGCACAGTTTCGAAGCAGCCATCGCTCAGGATAGCTCTGTTTCTGATGCGACTTCAATTATGAGCTGTTGGGTCTGGTGGATACTCTTGAGCGGCTCGACCAGCAGTAGTGAGGAGAGATCGATCCTAAGATACTCAAGCTGGGGAACAACCAGATGCTCTTCTTCGCCAGCAGATGCATATGATCCTGACAGGTAGAACCGAGCAGCCTCCACGAGTTTGCAGCACTGAGTGATTTCCAATGAGGATAGGGATGGAATAGATCCGAGCCCACCAAGGGATATCAGATGATCGCATCCACGAATCAGTAGTGTCCTCAGCGACTAGAGATTCTTACTACACACATCTGCAGAGGGGAGGGAGACCAAGCCTGAGCAGTGCTCTAGTTTCAGCCAAAAAAGATTGGTGAGACATTGCAGTGACCCGAGCAGTGGATGTTCCATTTCATTGCACTGCCCCAGTGATAGACGTGCAAGCGATGACAGGATCACATCTTTCTCACCACCCAGCATCCGCATCTTTGGACAGTCTAGGATACACAATGTATCAAGCTTACTCATTTGTGAGAATGGTAAACACACTGACTCCAAGTGCATGCAGTTTTGAATGCGTAGGTATCGAACACCTCCCAAATACTGTTTTTGATCCAAAAAGCTCCCTTCCACCGAAACTAAATGTGGACAATTTTCAACATTTATTTCAATAAGGCAAGATTGTTGGCCTTCAACATTCTCACTATGCAGCTTTCCTATTGTTGGAAGATAGGTCAACCCAACATGTATTAGTTTCAAATACGCCAAGCTTGTAGGCAGAATAGGTAATTCCTTTAGTTCCAAACATTTCTCTACTCTTAGAGAATAAAGATTTGGAGGTAGGTACATGTCCACGGTGCTCTTGCCGGACATATGAGAAGACGGGCCAATCTGCTGTAGCTTAGGGAGTTCCAACAAGGTCAGATGCCTGAGCAACTCTAACTCTTGAAGGCAGGGGAGCTGTTCCCAATTAAGGCATTCTTCCAATCGGAGTGACACCAGTTTCTTGACAGTGAGGTTATCGTTATCCATCCAAAATGGAGGTCTTAAACCCCTGTAACCATGTATTGTTAGTTTCTTGATATTAGCATGTGGCTCAAGTTGATCGACTACCAAGTCATCTATCCTGTTCTGTGTCCCAGAATACGATGCTGGCCACCATAAAGATAATGAAATGAGAGAGTTTTTTTCTTTCAACTTAGCACTCCTTGCTTCATCAATGCTCTCTAAATTCTGAAGACCCCACACTTCTAATTCACGGAGATACTTTAAGTCCCTGATGGCAATTATCTTATTGCCTTTGATTCCTTGCACCTGATATTCACCCAATTCTTGAAGATAAGTGAGTTTACTTACAGGAAACTGACCAAAATAGCCATAGGATAAATATCTCAGGTGACTAAGGTTCCCCAAATTTCTTAATTTTTTTTGGTCAATCTGCAAATGATTAAAAACAGGACGATGCACCCGAAGTACCATCAAGTGATAAAGTCTGAGAATCCCTTTTATACTCTCCGGTGCTAATGCATTGACAAAGATACCCCGCAGGTGTTTTAATTTATCAGTCTTCCTAGGGAAACTGAATGGACTGCCATTATTCATCTGTATTAGGCGCAAGGCTCTTGAATTTTCTAAAGCATTCTCAATTGCGCATGCCATATGTTTGCTGATGTTTCCTTCATTAGCCTCTGAAACGATAAGGGTGCGAAGGTTCTTCAAATTCACAATTCTTTTGATCCTGTCAGCATACAGGCCATCAATATTATCAATAGACAAGTGCCGTACTGTATCCTTCACATCTGCAAACCTGCCAGGAGAAGTGATTCTTTTGCATTCACCAGAAGATACATAATCTGCCAATTCATGAATCAAATCGTGCATGACATAATATTCTCTTTCCAACTGAGAATATTGGTGTTTTTCGATTTTCTGCTCAAAGAAAGATTTTCTCGTCAACTGGGAGATGTAATGTTCTCCGATGTCCTCAAGCCTTTTCTCTTCATTTCTCGTAGGGGAGATCAATCCAGAACCTATCCACATCATCACCAATTCTTTCTTTGTAAATTTGTAGTCTTTTGGAAATATGCTACAATAACGGAAGCAAGTCTGAAGCTCGGTTGGTAGATAATAGTAGCTTAGATTTAGAACTTTCATAATATCATCAGTATTTCCTTTAAAGTCATTCAAATAATCTTCACACAAGAATCTGTCCCAGAACTCGGACGTCATATTTCCTTGCAAATGCCCACTGACAACTTTTGTTACCAAAGGACATCCTCCCAGTTTCCTTGCAATTCGTTCCCCAATAACTCTCAGCTCACCGTAATCTTGAGACTTTAATCCAGAAAACACATGATGATTGAAGAGCTCCAGATTGTGATCTTCTTGAAGTTCTTCTAGTGTCAAGCTCTCTATTGCAACCCCCATCACATTTGCAGCCGTAGCTGCAACTGACGCCATTCTGGTCGTCAAAAGAATTTTATTCCCTCCTTTCATAGTCCTTAGAGGAGCAAACAGTTTTTCCCACTCACTTCTTTTCTCTTCTTCCCAAACATCATCCAGAATAAGAAAAAACCTATTAAAAGTCTTCATGTTATCTTTAAGAGCTTGTTGCAGTGGTTCCAAACTATCAGTCCTTAGAGTTTCCCGTTTACGGACTCCAGTATTTTCCTTGTCACCGATGTTGCATCAAATCTTGTAGACACAGTCACCCAGATGATCTTGAAATCCTTAACAACCTCATCATTTTCGCATATGGTTTGAGCCAAAGTAGTCTTTCCCATACCACCATGACCCACTAGTGAAAATATAGGAACATGCACAGGGTTAATCACAATCTCAGCTTCGTCTTCAACTCTTGTCTTCTTGGTCAGCCATTCAAGTATCTGCTTCTTCTCCTTTTCTCGCCCCACAAATTTTGTTACAGTTGACGTCGAACCTGTCTGGCGATCAGTGCCCACAAAACCTTCTTGCCACGATCTGTTGAAAGTCTCTCCTTGGTGGAATTTTATTACTTCCAAAAAGATTGTAGCACCTGCAGCAGCCTTGTCGATACCCTCAATAGCCTTTTTCAGTCTCTTGAGTGTGCCACGGTGACTAAAATGCTTTACAGACTTATCAAAAATACGTCCATACTTAACAGATTTGACAACCTTATGCTTTACCTTAGCAAAGAGTGAGCCCCATTCACTAATCATGTGCTCCTTGGCCTTTTCTTTGAGCTCGTGGTACTCGAGCTCGTCAATGGCGTCCTCTGCCCCCTCAACTGCATCCCTGAGGTTCCAGAACCACTGATCCAACGCTTCAGTTTTGTCTTTGATGTAATCTGGTCTGACAACATCAAGTACTACTTGGATCTGCACCATACCTTCGTCCAGCTTGTTCTTCATTTCCTCCATAGTTTCACTGTTAAAGTAGCCATCAAGGTACCTAAAGGCCTTGGTGATAATCTCCTTGATGACAGGAGCCACCACAGATTTTTCCTGCGAACACCAGCGCACCTGCAGAAGCCATGTCGCGGTGTGAATGCTGAAGCGCATGCAAAAATGTTTTTCTGAAGTGGGAATATCAGCTAATTGGAGTGGAATGTTAGAATACAGAAGGCTACTTAACTAGAAGCAGCATCTCTAGTGGATGTGAAATAATATCTGTGCCGTGGGTGCGGCCTGCGGTGGTGCATGTGAAGAAATGGTTGAATCAATTGTTTTTTCTTGTTCAGTGGGTGGGTTCAATTCAAACCTCAGTTAATATAAAGAGCAGGGCGAAGGAAATTTCAGCGTACATTAGTTGCGTGATTCAGAAACAAACTTGAATCAGTATTACTGGTTGAAATTTGCCTTGTTGTTCCACCTAGAATCTTTATATTGTTTAGTGTGCATGATGCATGTGACCTGCAAAACTGATGATCTCACGTGGTGCAATTAATTATTGTGGTGTTAATGTGATTGTTCGACATTAGCACATACAAGCTGCCAACTTCAACAGGTGTCAAAGAAAAGAGTAATAGTGCGTTCACATTTAATTCTTGGTTACCATTGAAATCTTATCTTTGGTACAAAAGCAAGAAAATTGAGGGTGGTGTTTCAGAAACCCTTGAAAGCCTATGCATCCACACATACGTCAAGACAAATACAAGTTAGCCAGATTGTGCCGCAGAAAGCGCTGCAGCAGCAGCCGCAAGGATAGAAACTGCTGGCTGCCAAAGCATGTGCGCAGCACCAAAGTTGGTCCAGCTGCCATTGGACAGGGATCTGAGGTGAAGTCGCCATGGATGTAATGGAAATTCTTTGGCAATTGTGTTCACCTTAGAGTGTATTAGCAAGACATTTTTTTTTAAAGAAGTGGAAATGTCCATCAGAAGTCATAGCCTGAAGTTGTAAATACCATCCACAAGTAGTTTAAAATGCATGTGACATTTACATCTCTAACCTGGTTGCAAATACCACCCAAAGGTAGTTCAAATGGGCACAGAGCTCGAATGACATGCCAATGTAGCAGACTATATGTGCACTCAGCTCGTTAATGCATAGTCTAGGTTACAGATACTGACGGGGTTTTTTTGTCTTCTGATTGTGAGTACACGTGAAGCAGTACTAATGTATTACCTGATACAGGCCCATGCAAAGAAAAATACTTTAGTTGTCAAGTAGAAAGTGCCAACACAAGTGCTTGCAGCAACTGTATTAGAAAATACTCTTATTTGTCAACTCTATAAGTCCGATGTGCCAGAGATTAAGAGCGTCCCATGCACAGTGCACGAAACTTCTGGTTAGATGTTTATTGGATATATTTAATAGACAATATGTGGTTAGGTTACCATCCATGTCATAGCGAACTTTTTAATCTAGATGTCCAATCTCTTTCAGCTGCAACCTAGTACATGCGAAACTCATTGATGGCATGTTTTTAATTTTTTGGTGCTGTCATGACATCAAAATCACTCACTACCTTACTTTTTCAACATATGGGCAGGAGGGCACTAGGAAATTTCTATAGTACTTAAGGTCAGATAGTGTACTGATATGGTACTTATCTTACTCTAATGAAGAGAATAACATTTAGTCCGTACAAACCAAGGGTCAAACATCGTATCGGCTTTTAACTAAGAGGCCTCTGCTTTTCAACTGCCAGAACCTCAAGTACGAAAAATCAAAGGATTACGTCTGTAACTCCTTTGACTACAGGAAGAAATCTGTACCTCTGACGGCATATGCTTACCTAATCCTGCACTGCTAACTCCTAGTCAGCTTAGCATGCATGCACTTATGTTCGATTTTTAATCCACAGGGCTACAACTTGGTTAAAATTTATGAATTGTTCAGGCTGGCCAAACTTGACAATCACGCATATGCACTAGAATATCTATAGCAGATAGTACCTCCCTTTAGGTGGGATGTTGGTTTAACTTGCCTAAGTTTCATGGTTCGCGCTAAAGATCAATCACATCCTAATTTAAGATAACAAAGATCCTTCAACACAACTGTAACCTACATAAGAAAATTATAAGCATCCGTTACCGTCTAAGTATTTTTCTTATTCGTCAAAGAAATGAACTTGGTGATACTTCAAGAAAAAGGAAAACACCTGGACAGATTGAAAGAATGGAAATCAATGGAAAACGCAGTCATCTTTTTCCTTTTATTTATGCTTTTTTACTTTATTTGTCGTCTTATTTTCTTTGTTTGTAAGAACCTCTAGCTTTATTTTCAAATCAATATATTATAATCTGTAAGGGCTTGCCCTTCCAGCTCTTTCAAAAAAAGTCTTTTCCTTATATTATCTATGCACCAGACTTTCTTAGAGAGGTACTAGACAAAGATTGTAATCTTGATTCCTGGCATTACTTAAATAAAGCTCATGTGATTTTCCCTATAAAAAAAAAGACAACGTTCACCTACTGAACTAAGAAAGGGACAGTCATGTTTATCAGAATGCAATAAATGTTAGCAGTACCTCTACCAAAGATTGCAGCTAAGAAAATTTCGAACATGCTGGTGCATGATGTACTATTTACCTTACGCGCAAGTGGTAGTCGAGCTAGTTATCGAACAATGACTGATAGCATGTGAACTTATGTCTACATCAAGTGTCAAATCCGACACATCCTCGGTGACCTTGGTGTGAGAACAGACATTTCTATATAAAAACATGTGTTTCCTGATGTGGTAAGGAGACTCATGTGGATCTGATACCCTCGCAGTTCAGTAAATAATTACTATATAAAGCTGCTCTCACTCGTCTCTGTCTCAGAACAGATCGCCCTCGACATTTTAGATCACGGAAATACTCTTGAAGCTTATCTGGATCCGTCAGAGCATCCTATAGAATCTCAGATACCGAATTAAATCAACAACACTTCGTCACATTCACATTGTACCTGGTATTCGCGGGGATGGCGACCCGATTCACCAACTGCATCTCAAGCTACCGCAACTGCGCCCGGGCTATGCCGCCACCTCCTGAAAACGGCGACTCGTCGCCCGGTCCTGGCCGCCGCCGCCGCGTCCCGCCGGCGCGGCGGCGGAGCGCGTCCGTTGCTCTGGGCGGCCTTTCTGACCTCTCGAGTTGGAATGAACCTCAGGATCGTTGGATCGTGGACTCGTGGCACGAACGGCCTAGATTACGCATTTTCTTTCGGAAAAGCTTCGAAGCTCGTATTAGCACCGATGTCGCAGGATAAACATTATTAAAAAAAATTAAACAGTAAATTTCACAAACCTATAACTATTTATGCTCTTGTGACATAAAGCTACAACTTTTATTGTTAATTTCATAAAACTACAACTAT
This sequence comes from Eragrostis curvula, assembly GCA_007726485.1. Lineage (NCBI taxonomy): Eukaryota > Viridiplantae > Streptophyta > Magnoliopsida > Poales > Poaceae > Eragrostis > Eragrostis curvula. The sequence continues at coordinate 3,280,818 of RWGY01000005.1, forward strand.
TTCAGCCTAAATAACAAGAACCTATAACCTTTTTGTGACATAGTCTCACATGTCAATCACACATGTGCTACATAGCCTGGTCTCACCTGTCATTCACACATTTACACAAAAGTTGTAATTTTTTGTTACCAATGGTCGTAGTTTTGTGAAATACTTTTATAAAATTGTAGTTTTGTGATGCAATAGTACAAATAGTTGTAGGTTTTTAAAATTTACTTAATTTTAAAAGACCGTATGAGTAACATGGGTTCTTCTCTGTGTTTCAATAAGAAACCGCATATGTTTTTCAGTGGGCGAATACTCAATTCAGTTCAGAATGAAAGAATACTCAGTTCAAATGAAAGAAATTACAGTACACATAAGGTGCAAATTTATTTTCATAGAAAAAGGGGGACTATTCTTCAGCCACAACATCTAAGCCACAAGATTGCAGTCTGACGGCTATCTCATCATATTAAACCTATGAACTGTTCTTACTTTGTTTCTTTTCTGTTGTGTGCGCTATATTCCCCTTACCGTCAGCATGCTCATCATCCTAGCCAGGATTATGCCTGTCACCCCATCGTGCCAAATCGTTGATCATGACACCCCTACCCAATTGCTAGCCCACCGGCCACCTACCCAATTGCTGAGTGTATAATGACTGATAGACCCTTAAAATCTATTATGCCTTATTTGATGGGTGAAAAGGCGCACCTATTATTATTTCTTTATTCTTAGGCATTTTGGTGTTTTGCATATACTTTCATATGCTAGTAAAGGTTATTGCAAAACATGTCGTGTTGCTTAAGTCATAATTTGATATCAAACATTCCCTAATGGTAGATGCAGGTTACACAATTTTCCAGTGTTAGCTAAGGAATGACACTGCTATGATTTTCAGTTTTCTAATCTTTGCATATACTTCACATAGCTTTACAGGACAAAACTAAGTAAAATAAATTGCGTTTGAATCAATTCCCTTTTATGGCGGGGGATGCACGAAGCAGACAGCCATGTGGATGATTTTTTGTGCGAGATGGCTGCTGTGAGACTGACTCCAACCCGGATGGCTACCTCAAAACCCAAATTGCCCAAATTGGATGTAAATAGTAATCAACATTCAGTATCCAAAAACTTTCATCTCCAACCGAACAACCTAAACCCAAACCAAATCGATCAGCGCCGCTGCGCCGCCGCGGGCCCCTCCGGGGTCGCCGCGGCGTCGCCGTTGAGCCCCGCCCCGACAACGAGAGGCAGGGGCCCGCGCCGCCGGGGCCCGCGCCGTCGCCCTTCAGCGGCCATGTGCGCCACCGCGCGCCAGGGCCCTGTGTCGCCGCCCTTCCGCGGCCAAGCGCGCCGCCGCTCGCCGGGGCTCCGCTCCGCCAGCCCACCACCGTGCGATGGATCGAGGTCGCGCGCGGCTCGACGATGAAGGGCAGCCCCGACCAGAGGAGTCCGCCGCGACGGGACATACCTGAGTCCGGCCGCCGCAAAGACCTCGCTCCCCGCCTTAACAGTGCCGAGCCCACCGGAGCGCGTGGCCAGCCCACCTCCCGCGGCGCGGCGCCTCCTCGACGGCGGAGGCAAGACGCAAGGCGCCGTCCGCGCCGAACTCGCACGGCGCGTCCTCCGCGATGGTCTCCATGGCCGCCAACGCCCCACCTGCCTTCCGCTCGTGGACCTTGCTGCCCAGCGCCGCGCTGGCCAGGGCGGTGCCTCCCTTCTTGCCCGCCATCGCGTCGGCGGCCTCCGCGGGCGCGACGCGCCTGCTCTGCCTAGCGGCGGCGCCCTTCTTGCCCGTCGTCGCGTCGTCGGCTTCGGCTGGCACGACGCGCCTGCCCTGCTTGGCGGCGGCACGGACGAGGGCGGCGCCTGCCCTGCTTCGAGGGGAAGCTTCGAGCGCGGCCGCGTCGCTTCGGGGTGGGCCCGGGTGGGAGGGCGGCGAAACAGTGAGTGGGTCGCTCGCGTGGTTTGCTTCATTTCTGGGTGCGAGAGGGGATGTTCTCCTAAAATGGGTTCGATACTAGGTCGCCTGTTGGAGAATGATTTTTCAGGTTTGCAGACCTATTTTGTGAATGGGGTGTCTAATAGGACACGGGTTGGAGTCAGTCTGATGGAGCATTTCAGTTTTGCACGGTCTCATTTGTAATAAGATGGAATATGTGATAGAGAGACACGTAGCTGCTGATTTCATGATGTTTGTATAGAACTGCACCAGCAGGGGATACGAATTAAACAGCCAAAGGCATGAGCAGATACATAACCAGAACTGCTTGATTTTTTTTTTATTTTATACACACTGCGCAAGCAGAGCAAGCTGAGATGAGCTCATCGAACAGGGAAAGACTGACGTACAACTACTAGCGGGCTACCATGGTGCGTCCAACAGTACACATAATAGACTATACCAAAGCATAGTAACGGCATAGATATGATAAAAGATTACTAGGCAGTCTTGGCGCGCTACGCTGCGCCCGGAAAAGGAGGGGAGTTTCGTAGATGCGTTTGGTGATTCGGGGGCTGCCCGTGGGCTCGACGCAGCATGTTGTAGGAAGCCGTCCGTCACCATAGTGTCGTGGCGGCGTCAAGAGACGGATTTTATGCGGACACTACAGGAAGCAGCGGAATTCGAAATGCCGAACGAAAGACGAACCGATGTTGGCCGTGATGGCACGCAGGTGCAAAGGCAGGCACATTTGGATAGACCAACATGCATCAAGTTCACACTCTTTTCTTCCATCTTCTTTGGGGCCTTGTAGTTGACATCGTGTATCTGAACCTCACGGTTGTCGCAGAGGTACTGTATTTCTTTCTTGTCTGATGCTTCGAAGGCGTCCTCGCGCGTGTTGACGTTGTTGCTGTCAACCAGGACATGATCTATGGCTTGCGGGTCATCTGTTGCCGGCAGCTCTCTGTCCTTCCACGCAGTGATCATGTCCAGGTCTGCGTCTGACATGTCAACGCCGGATGCACGGATTTTGAGCCCAAGGCTGGACATGATGTAGGGGAGCATGACTCGGTAGGGCATTTTGGCGACCTGGGGTTCCTGCAAACGGAACATGTAAAGTCAGGTGGGAAGGTGAGCTCTGTTATTTTCTTTTAAGCACGGATATTGATTCTGTGGCAATGAAAATGTGTGATTTGTCTGAACGGACCATTCTGTCATTCTAGTTCACCGTATGTTTGGAAATACAATTCAGCAGGCAAACAAAAGAGGAGCCGCATACAGAACTGAAACCATACAGCGAAGAAAACCATATGGCAGAACACTGAATTGGCAAGCAGAGAATGTATGCTTTGGGCGGAAGGGACTCATGGCTGGTGATGATTAATTCAAGAATTATAAGCGCTAATTAGGTGAACTGTCCGACTTAAAAGGAGCAGAGATTGGCTTATTAATTAATGGACGCTTTGAATAATTTATTAACTGGTTCGAGCGATTAGCGGTGTTATCGGCGTGTTCGTTTTGTTTAGGACTAAAGTTTAGTCCAAAGTTTTTGCTACTTAAAAGTATTAAATAAAGTGTAATTACAAAACTTTTTACAGGAATCTGGGCTACTTTGCGAGACGAATCTAATGACGGTAACTAAGCCGTGATTAGACGATGGTTACTGTAGCATCACTATAGCAAAATATAGCTTAATTAGGCTCGTTAGATTCGTCTCGTAAATTAACACCCATATGTAAAAAAATTTTGTAATTAAATTTTATTTAATACTCTTAAATAGCAATATTCTCTGAACTAAACTGAAACGAACAGGCCCATTTCGCCGTGGGCAGGGTTGTGCTGTCGTGTCCCGAGTGCGACAGATGGAGGAGGCAACGACAGACAAAAAAGGACAGAGAAAAAGGGAAGAACATGCAGTGAACAAACCGCGCAGGACAGGGAAAAGTAAGAATCAAGCAACAACATAAGAGAAACCATCACGAATAGTTTCGGTTTTCATTACATAAATGGTATTTACTATCAAATACAAAAAGGCAAGTCATTATTCTCATGTCATTACCCAATACAGTATCTAAGTATGTACATAACTTAGATAGAGTACATGGTGGCTCTACACAATATAGTTTGTACAGTCTGATTACTCAACATTTCAGAGACATCAGCTATGCAGCAAGTCACATATACTACTCAGCATTGTACAGACTAACCATTCCTTCCTGTCTTGATGCGGACGTCACTCTATTGGATTAATGTTTTGTCTAGCATTTCCTTTCACATAACCAGTGACAAAGAACAGATGCTTCAAATTTTTGGTCTCCAACAGCTCAACCTACCTCCCCTGTTGCTCAAGAACCACACCCTCCAGAGCAGGATGCCAGTCGCACACTTCCATTGCATGCTAGTTTGTTAAGTTCACCTGTTGAATATAATCTCTCTCAAGAGACAATTTTTTGGTTCTTGCTCAGTGCTGGAAGATCAAGGGGTTGAAATTGTCTCCACTATTTAAGCATGCATAGTTAAGCCTAGTCGAAAATATAGTAGAGAATAAAATGTTAGACAATTATGGTAATCAGGGTACGCTTATGTACCTTTTTTTTCACAATAATATTAGGGATGAAACAAATTACAGAGGCGGTGACATTTTATACAGGATTTTTTCTATTCCGAATGGAATCAATTTAGCTTTGTCCAAGAAGAAAACCGTCATGGCAGCAAATGAAATTATGACGGCAACATGAAATACATCCATCAGGCTTAATACTCTCACATCATAGTGGGCCTTAAATAACTGGAACTGACACATTGTAGAAAATCATCATCATCATGTGTCACTACTTGTATGCTAATACGTGTAAACAGAAGTTGAGATAAACTACATTTTGACCTCTGATTTGAAAAACAATACACTTAGTCCAAGAATCCAACCATTCAGTGAAACCACTTTAATTTTTGACAAATAACAAAAAGCAAGCTCCTGCCAAGTGGGAATCTTATGCATATCTATCATGGTACCTTAAAAGTTACAGTAATCTCACCAAAGACAAATAAGTAAAACTGGCTTGACGTCATTTGTACTATTCTTAGAGGGACTTGAGAACTGTAGGAACATCCATCTGACTGAGAATCTCACTAATTCTACAAGGATGAACATTTTTGTTACCAACAGCTACAACAGCAAGGACAAAATACACAAAGAACCAACGCAATTTGGATTGACGCAGGCATCAGGCATGGCTGTTTCGATGCACTATGGTGAAATAAAAACATAGCTACACACAAATTATAGCGACAGCGAAGAGGTGGCATTAACAGTTGCCTTGAACAATAACATCGGTGCTACGACAGCAAGGCGAGTCCAATGTTTGCATAGAAAGCACCAATAGCTGAACATATGTTTACATGAGTTCAATGATAGAAAAGTATAGGCAACAGGAGATGCAACTTTTGCAGCATGGATCAACGCTGCAAATAATGGTTATACATAGATAACCATATCATTTTCAGAAGGTGCAACATGTAATTACTCTTAATAAAGCTTATGCTTCATTTCTTAGAAAAGCAATTAATTGTTTGAATCTCGATTCAATCTAGCTAGCAGTGTCTTAGAGGGGGTAAAACATATGACCTGTGCTACCAAAAGAATTGGTTAACAAAAAAGGCTCCCGAAACTATTGTCTGGAAAGAAAAGGCTCCAAAATATTAATGAGAAATGGGCAGTGCTTTGATAGATGCTGGCAAGTGCATAATCCGCATTAGACATTAATGACCTACAACGAAAGCCATCGATCTGCTAGCAGTTCTTTATGCATCTCGAACCCCAAAGTGCAAAGTCAAGATGAAAGCAACACCTCAAATCTGCCTGCAAAGAAGAACAATTAATTCCACAATCCGTGTCTGTAAATTGCAGCAAATGAGGCAAAGAAACATGAAGGAAAGAACAGATTTGTACGTGAGTTCCAGAACAGTGGAGTGCACCTCGAAGACCATGTGCCGCCGGTGGTAGTGGAGGCTGCTCGGATCGGTCTTGAATCCGTCCACCACGCACGACGCGGGCACTGCAGCCCACCGCCTTGCCTCGGACGCATCGGGCGTTCGGTACCACCTCACCTCGGCCAGGAGAGGCTGCTGCACCGGGTGCCGACGGGCCGCGCAAGGCCGCTGCCCCGCAGGCAAGCCGTCCTACCCGAGATCATGAGCGTGCGCCGCCACCCCGGACTGCACCGGCCCAGATCTAGGCGATCCCGCCGCCACTGCCCTGCTTTGGATTTAGGGGAGAAAGATTAGCTATGGCCGGCGACAGGCACCAACCAACCCGCTACGACCAGCCGCAGTCGCCGGCGGCGAGACGGAGAGCGAGATCGACTGTGCAGCCGAAACAGAGGGAGGTGCGTTGGGAGACGAAGCACGAGGGCAGCGAGGGAGAAGGAGGAGCAGGGGAGGCAGCGACCGTCGGGGACCTCGGGGTGGGTGGACGAACGAGAAGACGGCGATTTGGTGGGGGGAATTGCCTCAGTACCACCCATAAAGAACGCCAACTCCCAAACCCCATCAGTAAGATTGTCTCCAACGGAAGGAAGGACCCAAAACGTCAAATTGGTCTTGAGTCCTTCCTCCTCCGTCGACCAAAACCAACGCATCTCCAACGGACGACGGAAACGCAAATCACAGCCACCGGAGCAGCCGCGAAGCCTCCGCGATCTCGGCCCTCCGCCGCGGGCTCAGCCCCACGCCGCGAGCTGGTTCCTCGCGCGCGAGGTCGGCCCTCCGCCGCGAGCTCAGCCCCACGCCGCGAGCTGGTCCCTCGCGCGCGAGGTCGGCCCTCCCCGCGAGCTCCCCTCCGCTGCGAGCTCGGCCCTCCGCCGCGAGCTGACCTCCGCCGCGAGTGGATTAAAAAATGTTGACTCAGGACTAGTACTACTTGTTGGTTCCAGACGCAAGAACAAAAGCCAGGAGATGCATCCATATCCAAGAAGAATATGAGACGGGGACAAAAATCTAAGGACGTAGACACAACACAGCAGAGGATTTGGAGCCGACGACCCGTGCGAAACTCGGCTGCTCCCATGGAGGACGACAGAGCAGCGGGTGGAGGAGGCCGGAAATTCGAATTGGAGTGGTCCAGCTCACCATCCGCCGCTGCTCCTCGCCCCTGCCAAGAGCCCAAGTCCGAGCTCTCCCTTCTCCGCGTCGCCAAGGTCAATTCCTCGATTCGCTTCGTTTGCTTCTCAGCTCGATTCCTCGATTCGCGTTGCTGACGCGCGATCTGGAGTAGCGCCTTCTTCCCGGACGCCGGCAGCAGTTTGGCTCCGGCCATCCCGTGTCACCTCTGCTCTATCTTCGTTCCCAATCGCCGCCAGTCGGGGAGGAGGAGGAGCCGCGCGTCGTCGTCCTGCTCGCGCAGCCGCCCGCTGCCGTCGCGCCGCCAAGGCCGAGCTCGCGCCCGCCCTCATAGCCCTCACCGCGCGTCGTCGTCCTGCTCGCGCCCGCCCGCGGCACTCGACGGCGGACGGGAGAACGAGAATCGCCTGTACCGCTTCGAGAAAGAACGCGGAGGGGAGGGTGCGTCGCGCGTCCTCGTGCTGGATTTGTGCGTCCCGGAGGGCTGGAGGCGCCGAATGTTTGTCTGCTTTGCATCATCCGTTGGAGAGTGTTTTTTCTACTTTGAAGACCCATTTTGTGCAATATGTAGTATATAGGGCATCGGTTGGAGATAGTCTAAGACTGACTCCAACCCAAGGAGAGACCAAAACACCTAAAAACACCAAAATAGATGTCTAAAATATTGAAAGGTGTCCACCCAAAAACTGCCATCTCCAACCGATTGACCAAAAACTTGCTTCTTCTACCTCTGGACGATGTCGGGCTCGACGGCGTCGGCGCGGGCGCTGTGGTCGGCGAGGACCGGGAGCAGCTGCGGGATCCCCGCCCCGGCAGACGGCGTCGTCGCGCCGCGGCCCTGCGCTCCGCCATCCCCGCCGCCCCTGCCCCGCTGCGGCCCCACGCACCGCCGCGGCCGGCGGCCTGTCGGACAAATCGGCAGCGGCAAGCTCGTCGTCGGAGCCGCTGCCGAAGCCAGCCCCGCGTGAGGGCCCGCCTTCAGGTGACGATTGTTCTTGGACCGCCAATGCCGATTCTGTTTTGGGATATTCTGCAATTTTGTCGGAGGAATGATTACCATCGGCGGTCACAGATGCGGAGATGGTGCGGGAGAAGTTTTCCAAGCTGCTGCTGCTGCAGGTAATCCTTATAAATCATTTCTCTCCTTATTGATCTTCGATTTTGTTCGATTTCTGAGCTCTGTCCTTTCTTTCTCGTGATAACATTTCATTCCTCCAGCTTCTGTATTTGGGGAGCAGCGCCGTCTGCAACCGCTGGCCGACGAACAGAAGGCGCGGTGGGGAACAGAGATCGACTGGCTCTTCTCCGAGCCCAACTCCATGAGCCTCCGCCTCAAGCTGCTCCACGAGCTCGCCGTCCGAGCGCGCCACAGGAGCTCCATGAGCCCGCTCGCGAGGCTCCGCGTCTCCCTCTCCGACGCTCGTCTTCTCCAGCTCCGAGGAGGAGGCGGCCGCCGAGGATGCCGTGGACCCGTCGGGGAGCAGCAGCAGCACGGAGAGGGGGGGGTGGTGGGGTGGTGGGGTGGGGATGGCGGAGCGCGCTCGGTCGAGTGGGGGGCGGCGCACCCATCTGTGGGTCGTCTCTCCCGGAGCTCCGAAAATGGGCGAGAGCTTTAGGTGTTCGGTTGGAGATTGTTTTTGCATGATTTAGTACCTATTCAACCCATTTTAGATGTATAGGACATGGGTTGGAGTCAGTCTAAGTAGAGCATTCTCTGTGTACCACTAGCGAATGCAACCCTTACTCCAAAATACCAACCGGACCAAATCTCTCCTTTCTCTTCCGTTTCTACCCCTGCCGGCCCCGGACGCCATGGCTTGTTCCCCTGCCCCGGCTGCCTGTCCTGCGTCTCCCTCTCCTTCGCACCGAGTGCGCCACCCTCGTCTCCCTCCCGTTGCCGCCGCCCTGCTCTCGAGCCGAGCTCCAGGGTGCCCCGGCCTGCCGCGCCTTGCTGCGAGCACGAGGCCGCCACGACCTTCAGCCGTCGTAATGGATCTGCGCCCTGCCGCGAGCGCGAGCGCTGCGATGTGGCTTGCCGCCGCAGCGAGCCAGCGACTACTCCAGCTTTCTTCCCCTTTCGTCTTCCTCTGATTTGCTCAGTTCAATTCGTGCTGGGCACACACGAGAGCAAGCAGAAATACACACAAGTACATCGTCTCTTGCAATTCTTTCCTTTCATGCAGCCGTGATGCCCCTAGGACTACACACACATGCAAAACAACCTCGCCCCAACAACCATTTCCTTGATTCCAACCGCACGTGAACTGATTGAGTCTGGGATCCACTCAATCTCGATGGGAGGAAGGTGATTCAACCTACGATTCAACTGGCTCTGATGGGAGCAGGCGAATTTGTGTTTCATCCAGCCGCGCTGCCGCGACGCAACGGCCGCGCCGTCCTGCCGCTCATGCTCGAGCTGCGAGGCCATGGCCCCGCGCGCCTGCCGCGATGTTGTTGCCGAGCTCGCCCGCAGTGACACCGTGCTGCGCGTGCCCCGGCGACGCTCCCTGCCACGCTCTGCCTTGCGCGCTCGTCGCCGCCTCCGCGCGCTCGCTCCCCGTCAAGCCTCCGCACGCCCGCGACGACACCCTGGATGCGCCGTATCTTCTTATCACGGGGCTGCCAACTCCTGTCCGCGAGGTCGCAGGGGCAATACGGACAGAGAAAATATGGAGTTGAAGGAATTTGAGCCCCGTTTGGAGGACTCCAGATTTTTAGAATCTGCAAGCTGGAAGCTACTCTGCGTCCAAACGGTGCAGATTCTGGGGTAGCTTTTGGAATTCGGAGCCCCAGATTCCCATAATCTCAGAAGCTGGAGCGGGTGGGCTTCCAGCAGCTACTGGACCAGAAAATTCCAGTTTTGACCACGGTATTTCGGAAAAATTACATCAATATGCCATTGAGTCGATCCTGAACGAAACATCTAGCCCTTCCGCCACCCGCTAGCAAAGAAAAAATCAGAGTGGAACCAGCCAGGGCCCACGCGGGCCAGAAAAATAGCTGCTCGTACGTAGTTGGGATCCAAACAGCAGCAGCAGATTATTGGTAAAATCTAGCTTCTATAATTCCATACAAAATCCAGATTTTCATAATCGCTTCCGGTATCCAAACGGGGCCTTGGTATTGTGGAGAGAAGGAACTAGTTATTGATGGTACGAAGGGGATAGTCTATTTAAGGATGATGTTGAGGAGTTGGCTTTCTTTTATCAGTGGTGTGCAGGCAATTCCCCCCCGATTTGGTGCAGAGCCAAGGATCGACGCGGAAGCCGGCTCCGCTGGCGTTTATTGCACGCGACCCACCAGCTGGGCCCCACAGAAGCGCGGCGCGGTAGGATTGGCCGGGTGTGCAGAAGCCTCCCTTTTTCTTCGCCGCGAAGGACCCTGTGCGCTGCCTTTGACCCAACCAACACCAAAAGCCGTTTTAACTGCACCTACGCGTCGTTGCGTGAAGAGGGCCACGTCGAAAAAAAGAGGACGCTGCCGTACAACAGCCGAGCACGTCGGTGAAAACGCTGAGAACGGTGAAAATCTCACCGCTATCAGCACTTTACTATACTCCACTTTCTGTATACGAGTTTGAATCACAAGATTCGTCATACGAGATTTTTTATGAGTTCATATCGTTAAAAGAGTTCTTGTCATACCTCCTAATTCTTTTCTGCCAGGATGACCGAGGATAGCGGGCCAAAGTCTTCCCAGAAGACTTTATTGACGCTAACGATGGTACAATTCCTTGCCGAAACTGCTGCTTCTTATGCATGCTGAACAAGTGGTGATGCGGGTGTAGGTAGTACGTTGAACAAGCGGTAATGCTAAACGGTGTATTTTGTATTTCTACTAAACGCAAGTTACTACAAGAAGAGACTGCCCAGGACACTAACTTTTTTTTAGTGTTTATTTTTGTCTTCAATCCGATCTACGAGTAAGCTCAGGATGTAAGACAGCCTTGGGATGGGATTCATCAATTAGTTGTTTTGAGAGCCGACAGAAACAACAATATAACAATATATTAAGACATCTCCACATCAATTTATTGATCTTTCAATAACATGTTATGTATTAGACATATAGCAATAAGATGTGTACGCAAGATCCTTCATCGCTCCCTTTAGCTAGAAAGACCCACAATCCTCGGTTCGTCAATCCTCCGAGCTCCGACGAGACCTACAGAATGTTACCACAGTTCGCCCGTCCAGGCCACTTAAATGACTAAAGATATCAAATATGAACTGCAACCACTGACCAACCAACATTTTGGCGAGTAGTTAAATTATGGTTCAAAAATCCGTAACACAGGAACAAGTATGTAAATGCAGGCATATGAACACAATCTCTAGAAGCAAACTCTCACATTAACAGTTGAAAAGGTAACCAAACAAGACACGAAGAAACGATTAGCATTAACAAGGGAACTTCTAGTGAAGCTGCAAGGTTGGGTAATCTACTAATCAGGTGACTCATTCCCATCCAGATCAAAACTTGAAACCATCTTTGCGAAACCTCATGACCTTGCTTACCTCTCTTCACCATCTCAAGCTTTTCTTACCAAAAGAACTGCAGCCACACTTTGGTATATCACCATCTGCGGCAGAAATATGAAAAGGCCAGTGCAAACTCAGTTTAAATGGTCACTGTTAGCCTCTCTTAGCCTGGATGGAAAACAATGCTAAAGAAATTAACGTAGTTAATCAGCAATGGATGATTGCATGCTTCGTGGGGTTAAGACAATGCTCCAGAATTCATGGAATGAATATGCCATGTCATGTCTAGCAACTGTCCTTCCCTTATGTAATTGTCCTTCCCTCATGAACATGCCATGACATGATGCTATGAATCATACCAGCATCCCGAATTGTTTGCAAGCAAGAGGAATCACTTTAACAATTACAACATGTCCATCTTGCAATGTAACAACAACATGAACACATGATGTACTGCAACTGCATATTAAGTATACATGACACATGACAAATGCACATCTAGGTGACATTCAGGATGGCCTTCTCAAACTACATAGATAATGAAAGAACTCAACACCAGCAACGATGTGATGGTGACAATGCAATGTCTACCAGATGATGATGATGTCCCCAGAACCAGAAACTCCACCTAATGTAGATGGTGCCACAAATGAGAAACAAGGTATTTAGCAGAAACATGCAGATGATGAGTAGGATGGAGTAGCATGGAATCCATGATGATATGCTTAGGTTTAAGATACATCCCCTCAAGCAGCTATCAATTTGCAGGTGCTCCATTCAGGGTGCCCACATTGCCACTGGCAGAATCCTTCCTTCGCCCATAGGGATTCTTCGAGAACGTTCAAGATGTTAAGGTGTATCCAGAAGACGATGAAAATCAAAGACAAATAACATATATCTAATATGATGAATTATCTCCCTTTCATTTCTTCCCCTACTGTTAGTTATACTGTGGGTTCCACCTCTAGCCTACCCATCCTGCTTTGGGACTAAAAGACTTAGCTGTTGTAATCATTGCAAATACAATTGTTAATAATTAAGAGGTTACCAAATTGATAAAAGGAATATGGAGATAATTTATTAATTAAGAAACAGAAGCAGTCAACTAGCAAAGGATATTGAATTCGCATTCCACCACGCCCAGAACTGGGAATAACAGCCCCCTGCAAATTATGGTGCACAGCTGTAGCAGTACCAACATCCTAAAAAGACACAATGAAATACTCATGAGTCAGAGAAACAAGAAAGAGCCATGCTAACAATATCATTAAACCATTTCAAAGAGTTACTTCAAATTCAATAAAGCACACTGTGTTTCTTTCTTGACGCAACACTTTCATTTGTTTGTAACCAGGTTGCCTGAAACAAATTGAGAAATCAGATTGCAGCAACAGAAACAATCATCAGCTATGCACCCAAAAGCATAAAATTATGTTTCAGATTGTATCTATTTTATGGAGCTGCAGATTCTTACACGCTGAAGAGACTTCGCAATTCCTCTTCAACTACAGTCTCACCGAGATTACCAATGAAAAGGGTATTGCAGGGAGGATTATCTTTTGTGTTCTGCAAGAGAAAATAAAAAATGTCCTATCAGCAATTATAGCAATCAAAATCTAGATCTGTATGTACAATCCAGGCAGTTATCATTGTTGATGAAAGATAAGTTTCCTACGCAACAAATTACTGCAGCAAATGCATGATCGTCTCTATAGCACTCTGAGTAAAAAGTAACAATTCAATAACTGTAGTATAAGCAGACAAAAAATCTTTTATTAATTCCTTCAAACATGACGAATTTGCATAAGACCATAATGATGCAAATACAAATAGACCACTTCAAGAAAACTTCTGAGCAGTTCATTATAACATTTTCACAGTTCAGTTCATTTTATTTTTTTTGTGACGAGTTCAGTTCATTTCATTAGTAGGAAAGAATGAGACAGACATAAATGACACGGCGATTAGTACACTCTTGAAATGTTGGATAAGATACAATTTTTAATTCAAGTATAGGCCCAACTTAATGCAAACGCCGATCAAGATCCTGTTCTTAGATAACCAAAAGGAGCAACCAATTTAACAAAAGGAACAGTAAGACTTTAAGCAATTTGTGTACACAACTTGTGCCCAAAGTTTAAAGAGGCAACGATATCCAATTAAAGAAAGCGAGATGACAAAAAGAGGAGAATATTTACAATAGAATATTGTTAAGTGGTTCAGGGAAGTGAGCCCTGATTTTAACTTTTATACATAAATGATGAAACTAATGCAAACATTTCAATTTATAAACAGAAGAAAAACAAAGTTTAAAGCAGATAAGACAAATGAATAAGGGGCTGGTCAGGCAAGCCCCACATGTTCTCATTCATGTTCCCGCTGCGGCGTGGCAGGATGTGGCCAGCAACCAAGCAACTCCTAAGTGCATGTGTTAACCATACTGCTGTTGGTGCTTTTAGTGCTAGGTTCAAAACAAGTCATGTTAACGAAAAACTGAATAATCCAATTTACCTGCACAGGAGCATAGGCAGTTGGACCTGGCACAGGAGAAGGTGAAGTCATGGCTACTGGGGGCACTGGATAGGCAGCATAGGGATTATACGGAGGCGGTGCCGCAATATAACTGAATGAAAGAAAAGGCGTGATTAAGTCTTTTCATGCATAATTAAAGGAGAGCGGTAGTGAAAAGGATTAAAAAAAAAAGTACCCTGCAGTTCCCCACATGGAAACAGCTGGTGGAGGCGGATGGTACGGCGGAGGAGCATAAGGGGAATGAGTATAGTCTCCACCTGTCCGCAGGCGTTTGCTTTGGTCGACAGCATTTGCATCAGTTCCCACACCTATAATAGGTATTTATTGTTTCAATCCAAACGCACATGCCAAGCATGGAATAAGTGAACCATGCAATAAGAGGAGTAAATAGGGAACAGAGAGAAGGGCGAAATTCACAATAAACTAATAGCAGAGTGTTTGTAACAAGGTTATGATGGATCGTATCAATTATCAAGCTCTAGGAAGTCCAAACCACAGTTTTGTACCACCAATATCCAAGTTGTAAAACATTCTAGTGACACGAAGCTACTACTAGCAAAAGTTTTGCAGAAAAGGTATTGCATTAAATGTACTATCACCTTCACCGCACATAAACTAAATCATGAAACAATTCTCTATCAAATTGAAAAGCGCATGCAAAACATTTTTTCCCTACCTGCATAAGCCTAACAAAGGATGAAAAGGAACATAATCTGAATTAAAGCTCCAAAAAATGTGAACTTCCCTGAACAAATGAATATCACAAAAGTTGATTCCACTAAGAACAAAACAAAACATATCATGGGTGCACGTTTTATAATTACTGTTCCCGTTTTCCCAACTGATCAACATTCTTCATGCAGCAAACGATGGGAAACATCTTCATGCAGCAGAAGCAGTATAAAAGTATCTATGGGTTCTATTGCTTAAAGTCACTGTACCATTATAAGAGTATAAAAACTTTTAAATAATTTTCCAACTCCTGAGCTAGAGCCCAAAGGTCTTCATTTAAAAGGGGAAAGAAACTCAACCAACAAAGGTGAATTTGGCTTTAAATCAATAAGAAATAGAGAAGGCCTTCATTTGCGCCAACTATGTTCTACTTGTACCAATGGAAATGCTCATAAAATGCATTGTTCAAAAAATCACCCAATGCAGCTCCCATTGAACTGATTCCTTCCAACCAACCAAAATATTTCATCACAATCAACGCTCACTAGTATGACATTTTATACGGCTATACCTTCCAAAAAAAAACGTACGTAATTCACAGTACGACAACCACTACTTTTGGTACACAGAAGAACTACGTGCGAGAAGAATAGACAGCAATCGCACCTCTCTTGACGAAGAGATTCTTCTTGGCCATCTCGGTGTGCAGAGCCGCCTTGGTTTCCGCATCGAACACCAGATCCTGCAGGGCAAGGAGCTCCTACAATCACATCACGCCCACCCAAACCCCTCGCCCTCCACCTAGACTAAGAGAAACCCAGGGCGATTTAACAAAAACCGAACCTGCAGCGCGGTCTTGGCGGCGACGGCGTGGTGCGCGGAGGAGAAGAGCGCGAACCCCATGGGCTGGTCGCCCTTGAAGTTGATCTGGGAGGCCTCGAAGCCCGGGAGCCAGCGCAGCAGGTTGTGCAGCTCCCGCTCCTTGACGTCGACGGGGAGCCCCGTGATGAAGATGGTGCGGACCTCGTCGGCGGCGCCGGGGCGCGCCCCGGCGGCGTCGGGCGCCCCGGGCACGGGCGGGGGAGGCGGGACGACGCCCGGAGCCGGCGGCGGCGCGGGCGCAGGCGGCCACTGCTGGTGGTAAGGGTGGATCCCGGCGCCGGCCATGGAACCCTAGCTCTAGAGAGAGAGAGAGAGATTGCGGTGTGGGTTCAGGCTTCAGAGAGAGGGAGAGGAGAACGCGACGGGGGAATAGGGGATTTGGAGATGGAGCTGGAGCTGGATGGAATCGGGGTTGGGGCGGAGACATGATGGTGGGCCCGGCCGGTGCCACGCCGGCGGCTCCTTGAGTGCGACCCAGTTTTTTTTTTTTTTTTTAATGGAAGTGCGACCCAGTTGGGGAAGGAAGCACGTGGGGCCGTCGCTGAAGCCTGCGCGGACACAAGGGGTGTGATTGGTTCGTTTCTCGCTCGACTCTCCGGAGGCAGGCCGCTGCCGGCCAGCAGCTCGCGAGCCACGGCCGGAAGAAACGAAACTGGTATTAAATTATCGGCAGCACGTAGATTTAGACGAATTAATAAAAACAAAATTAAAATAGAGGAGATAAAATTTTTTATTGCGAAATTCTGGTGTCAGGTTACAGGGAAGGTCTCCTCAACTATATATAAAGGGGGAACTCTAACTTCGTGTTGGGCCTGGATTCGATAAAGCAGCCCACATGAAACATGACTCCTTCTTCTAAAAGGTGGGCTTGGCCCAATTAAGAGTTTTACAACACTCCTCTTTGGGCTCTTTATCGTGATAATTATGCCTCATAAAAACTCCTAAAAATCCAGTGGAAAAAATTGGAGAAAAGAGCACATATTACCACCACTTATATGCACACATTGCCTCGTTAAAAACCTTATTGAGAGAACTTCATATGAAAAACTCATAAAGGAAAAAGAGTACAATGTTTTTAATCTTTGTGATTAATGTGTATCAATCTGCATGACTGATATGAATTATCTTCGAGATAACTCATTTAGTTCGGGAATGTGATGTACTTAGGGAAGTTCTCTCCCTGTTCCAAGCACTTCTCTAAGTCTTCTCATGCCAATACCTTTCCGACACTTTTCGAGAGTGCGAGAAGTTAAAGTTTTTGTGAACATATCTGCAAGATTGTCACAAGATCGGACATGTGTTACTAAAATCTCTCCCTGCTCTTGCATTTCATACGTGTGGAAGAATTTAGGTAACATATGCTTTGTCCTGTTCGACTTTACGTATCTCGATTGTACTTGTGCAATACAAACTTTATTATCTTCATAGATAATTGTAGGGGATGGAGTATACGTCACTCGACAAGTATTCATTATATGGCTTGTCATCCTCCTGAGCCAGGCGCACTCCTTTGCACCTTCAAACAATGCGATGATCTCCGAATAATTTGTCGATGTAGCAACCAATGTTTGCTTCGTTTACTTCCATGAAATTGCAGTTCCTCCAAATAAAAACACATATCCTGTCTGAGATATTGATTTATGTGGATCAGATAAATATCCAGCATCAACATAACCCACAAGGGTTAATTCTCCATTTTTCTTGAAAAATAATCCAAAGTCTTCAGTTCTCTCAAACATCGGAGGATTTGCTTGATGCCATTCTAATGCCTTTGAGTCGGTGCTGAGCTATATCTTGCAAGTAGATTAACAGCAAAAGCTATATCGGGTCTCGTACCATTTGTAAGGTACATCAAAGCACCGTTGGCACTGAGGTATGGATATTGAGGTCCTAATAATTCCTCATCTTCCTGCTTTGGTCTAAAAAGATCTTTATCTATATCGAGTGATCTCACCACCATAGGTGATCGGAGTGGATATGCTTCGTGCATATTAAACCTCTCTAATACCTTCTTGGTATAATTTGATTGGTGCAAGAGTATCCCTTCAGAAGTATGTTCAAGTTGCAAACCTAAACAATATATAGTCTTGTCCAAGTCTTTCATTTCAAATTCAATCTTCAAGTATGAGCAAGTTTCTTCAATTTCATTTGTAGTACCAATGATGTTCAAGTCATCAACATAAACAGAGATTATGCAAAAGCCTTTCTCTGATTTCTTTATGAATACACAAGGACAATCTTCATTCTTCACAAATCCCTTTTCCAAGAGAAATGTCCTGAGCTTGTTGTACCACATTCTTCCTGATTGTTTCGAACTATATAGTGACTTCTGTAATTTGACACTATATAATTTGCGGTCATCTTCATTTGGGACTTTAATACCTTCTGGAACTTTCATATAGATTTCTGTATCTAATGTTCCATATAGATGTGCTGTGACCACATCCATAAGTCGCATCTGCAAATTCATATTCACCGCTATTGAGATTAAATACCGGAATGTGATTCCATCCATTACGGGAGAGTAGGTTTCTTCGTAGTCAATGCCAGGTCTCTGCGTGAAACCTTGCGCTACGAGTCTCGCCTTGTATCTAGTCACTTCATTTTGAGCATTTCTCTTCCGGACAAACACCCATTT
Source organism: Eragrostis curvula (assembly GCA_007726485.1). Taxonomy (NCBI): domain Eukaryota; kingdom Viridiplantae; phylum Streptophyta; class Magnoliopsida; order Poales; family Poaceae; genus Eragrostis; species Eragrostis curvula. The sequence goes on from RWGY01000005.1 coordinate 3,299,071, forward strand.
GTGACCCACTGGTTTAATGCCAGTTGGTGTAAGGTTTACACTATCAAACACTTCTCTTTTCTTTAGCGAGTTTAACTCTGCACAGATTGCATCTTTCCATTTTGGCCAATCAGGACGCTTCTTGCATTCCTTCATTGATTTTGGTTCAGATTCCAAATCGATTTGTGTTGCAATCGTTTCAGCAAAGTATGTATTGACTTCAAGTGTCTTTCTATTATATACCACTCCCGTCTCAACATAGTTCGTTGAGTTTCATTTCCTTGATCCTCATTATCGATAGATACATTGAGGTCAGGAATTTCCGGTATCCCCTCATGAGTTTCATGCACATGCTCACTTGGGTTTAATTCTTCAAGTGTCACCACTTCGTATGGATTACTTTCACCTTCTTTGGTTTTCTTTTGAGCAGTTTGCTTAGACTTCTTCTCCGCAGGACGTCTCCGAGGAGTTTTAGCCTGAGCTTGTACTCTAGGCTTCTTGGGTGCCCTTGTAACAGGCTCACTCCCCCTCTTCCTAGCATTCGTTGCTTTTATGGAAGAAGGTTGGAATTCCATATATTCATCCTCTTCAAATGGGATTTCTATTCTTTCAGGAGCATTTACGGCCGGTATATGAGACTTCACAATGTCTCTTGTGTTGGTGAAAGCTTCAGGCAATTCATTAGCAACTCTCTGCAAGTGGAGTATATTCTGAACTTCGAGTTCAGCTTCTTTAGTACGAGGATCCATTCCTAGGATTCCTTTAGCATCCCAATCTATTTGCCGGTATTCTTCTCTAGAGAGATACTTTCCTCCCTCTAATGCCGGGAAATGATCTTCATTAAAGATACAATCAGCAAACCTTGCAGTATGCAAATCTCCAGTGGAGGGTTCTAAGTACTTAATTATGGACGGACTTTCATAACCAACGTAAACTGCAAGTTTCTGTTGTGCGCCCATTGCAGTTCGGTGAGGTGAAGGAATTGGAATATATACAGCACATTCAAACCTTCGTAAATGGGAAACATTTGGTATTCTACCACGCACCAATGCTAATGGTGATTCTTCATGTGTTGCAGATGGTCGTAATTGGATAAGTGCTGCTGCATGCAACACCGCATGCCCCCAACAAGAGGTAGGCAATAAGCAATTCTGTAACAATGGTCTAGCGATCAATTTGATCCTCTTGATTAATGATTCTGCGAGACCATTTTGTGTATGCACGTGTGGTACGGAGTGTTCCACTTTGATGCCCATACTCATACAATAATCATCAAATACCTTCGATTTAAATTCTCCAGCATTATCCATTCGAATGGATTTGATTCTATGATCTGGAAAATGTGTCTTCCATTGTATGATTTGGGCAGTCAATCGTGCAAATGCATGGTTTCTAGTAGATAATATACATACATGGCTCCACTTCGAGGAAGCGTCTATTAACACCATGAAGTAGCGGAAAGGCCCTGATAAGGGACTAATTGGTCCGCATATATCACCTTGAATTCGTTCAAGGAATGACATAGATTCTGCTTGAATCTTAAGCTGCGAGGGGCGAGTAATAAGCTTCCCTTTTGCGCATACAATGCACAAGAAATCTACTTGATTTTGGAAATCTTTGGTCTTCAAATTATGCCCCGTTGCATTCTTCATAATTCTCTGCATCATATTAAGGCCAGGGTGAACAAGACGGTCATGCCATAATCTATATACTTCTTGATTGGTAAAGATAGTCTTGAACGTAGCAAATTCTTTGTTTGGCTTAATGTACGTATAATACAAGCCTTCTTTGACTGACGGACAACTTTCAATAGTGGTCTTCTTATTGCCTTATTTCTTAGTTATGATAAGACGTTCTTCACCTCCATCGTCATTGGTTTCTACGTGAAATCCATTTCTTCGGATATCCTTAAAGCTTAACAATGTCCGGGTTGAATCCGGATAAAGTAATGCTTCTTGGATTGTTAATTGCGTACCATTTGGTAGGACAAATGTGGCCCTTCCTGTGCCAACAATCTTATTGTTGTTGCCAATAACAGTAAGAATATTTCCAGTGTACTTTCGAAGCGTTTAGAAATAGCATGTGTCCCTTAAAATAGTAGCGGTGGTGCAACTATCTACGAGACAGAGCTCCTCATCCATAGCCATTTTGCTCCACAATGCTGTAATTCATACATAAGAAATGTATAAACAAAGAGAGTAATAAATGACAAACTTCACAAACTGATTTATTCAAAGCAAATGTCTTCTCTTCGAGAGATTACATAAACGAACTAATTCCTTCGAAGAATTTAAACTTATTTCACTCCTATTACAAATAGATAACTAAGTAATTCTTAATAGTCTTCATGACTACGCAGAATCTCCATGCACATCTTCCTCATGATCAAGGAGATCATTGTCCAATTCCAGGTCAAAGGATTTGCTTGGTGATGCATGGCCCATTGGTGCCTTTGTTGTTGGCTGCATGCCTTCAACAAAGTTAGCCTCATGTTGAGCGAGCTTCTTTTTGAGGTCTTTGTACATGTCAACATACTTCTGTGGTGTTTCACATATTTTGGACCAATGGCCATGCATACCACACCTATAGCAATCCTGATCCTGTTCACCATACGTTCCCCCTGAAAGTGTCTTCTTTGACTTCCCTTTCCTGTTCGTCTTGAACGTTTTAGGGTTGTTTTGAGCCTTTGGGGGTGCATGTGGTGACGCTTTGGGAGCACCTTTACCCTTATTATTATTGTTATTCTTCTTCTTATTGAAGGAGACGGCATTCGCTTCATGCGGTGCCAATGAGCAAGTAGGACGATTCTTATGATTCTTCATGATCAATTCATCCTCCCCCTGATCTTGCTGCAATGCATTACTCAGGGCGACATAGGTTTCATAATTCTCCTTCTTGTACTGGCGGCTCACGTGAGTGAACTTAGGGTGAAAGGTGGAGAGGGTCTTGTTAATAAGATCCTTTTGCGTGAGCTCTTTGCCACAAGACTTCATGCGTGTGACAATCCCATAAAGCTTGGTGTTGTAATCCTCCACAGTCTTGTAGTCTTGGTAGCGTAGGTTTTGCCATTCACGCTCAACCTTGGGGAGTAAGACATTTTCAATCTGCTCAAAGCATTTCTTCAATGAGTCCCACAAGACTTTTGGATCACGTTCTGTCATGTATTCACTCTTCAGAGTAGCACTTAAGTGGTGGCGCAAGAAATGCAATGCATGCGCATTCTCCACATTTGTTGCAGCAGTGTCTCCCGTCTTAGGCAGAACAGTCTTCAAAAGATCTTTGCTGCTTAGGAGGATCTCCGCATCAAGTGCCCATGACAGGTAGTTGCTTCCATGAGGAGTCAAGACTTCAAAGTCTCTCTTCACGAGGTCAGACATCTGCATGATGTCAATGTGCAAGGATTAATTCATGTATCCAAGTAATAGAGAGCATAAGTATAACAAAAACTGCGTGTTTAAGTTATATTTATTGGTGTTTCTATATAAAATCACCAAAATCTGGGGTGTTATATGCAAAAATAACACCTTCCAGCGAATTTTCTATTTTTCGGGCAATTTCCGGAGTATCCAAGTCAATTTTCGTAATTAACAGGGATTTTCTCGGAATGTTTTAGATATTCTGGTAATTTCCAGAACTCCAAAAAAAAATTTCGTAATATTTAGTAATGCCCGAGGGCGTCTTCGTAATATTCAGAATTTTCTGATATGCAGAGTGCCTCCTCGTAATTTTCAGGACCGCGGGAGGATGTCTTTGTAATTTTCTAAAATTTTCGAGGACGTTTTCTTGTTCTTTCAGAACTACGTGAGGGCTTATACGCAATTTCTGAAAAATGCGAGGACTTTTTCGTAAAAATTCAAGTCGGAGGATAAAACCAGGGCCGAAACCCTAACTCCTCACTTCACTTCACTTTCTCCTTCCACCAGCCGCCGCCGGTTCATTCTTATCTCTTCCTCTGTTCTTCTTCTTCCACTGGATCCAGTCATGGAGTATAGGGCGGCGGGCCATGGCGCGGAGCCGGAGCCATGGCCGGGACTGCTCCTGCTTGGAGTCCGGGCCGGACGGCGCGCGGCTCGCCGGAGGCTCGCGGTGGCCGAGGCTGGGAGCAGCGCGGCTCGCCCCGTGGCGCGGCTCGCCTTGCGTGGAGGTGTGGTGGCCGGCGTGCGGGGGCCACCGGGCGCATGGCGCGGCGGCTCCACCTGGCGCAGCGGCTCCAGCTCGCGCAGAGGCGCGGGGCCTCGTGGTGCTGCGGCGGGGTGGGCCGGAGACCTCACCGTCGCGTGCGTGGTGGCGACGGGCCGTGGCTCGTGCGCGCGCGGTGGCCGGAGCCGGGCGATGCGGCGGTACAGAGGCCGGGCAGCGCGTCGTGCGGCGTCCCGCGGCGATTTTTTTTTTCTTGCTTCTGTTGCTTGTAGATCTAGGGTTAGGGTTTGAAACCCGTGTTCCCTTGTGCTTCTGATTTTGCATGTTGATCTCGATCTGTGGACGAACTAGGGTTAGGTTTAGAAACCGTGTTCCCTTTGTTTTCTTCTGATGCGTTGTAGATCTTGATGAACTCGACGCTCCGGTGACGTTGCACCGGAGGCTTTGTCCCGGCGACGTTGCTTTTCAGTCCAGATCTTCGTCGGTCCGCCGAAGCTGGCCCTCAGATCTGGTTCTTCTTTTTGCATTGCTTTCGACGATAGATCCAGATCGTCTTCGGGCGGCCGTAGCTGGCCCTCAGATCTGGTCTTTTTTTTTTGCTTTGTTCTTGACGATGCTTCTCATATTCAGATCGTCTTCGGGCGGCCATAACTGCTATAGCTCACCCTCGGATCTGATCTTGATTTCTGGACAGATCTTGGCTGCAACGAGTCAAGATAGCAAAAATCATACGCAAAACAAGAACATACCGTAACTCACCGATCTGCTGGGCGAATTCCTCGTAGAGCGTACTGATAACGTATTAAATTATCGGCAGAACGACGGCACGTAGATCTAGACGAATTAACAAAAGTAAAACTGGAATAGAGGAGACGAAATTCTTTATTGCGAAATTCTGGTGTCACGTTACAGGGGGGTCTTTTCAACTATATATAAGGGGGGAACCCTAACTTCGTGTTGGGCCTGGATTCGATAAAGCAGTCCACATGGACCAGGACTCCTTCTAGAAGGTGGGCCTGGCCCAATTAAGAGTTTTACAACAACTGGATTCCGTTTCCCGGGAGCCTGGCCGAGCGACGATTCCTGCATGTGGACGTACAAGCGAGACAGCATACATAGGCAACCGAACAGACAGAGATTGCATGCGCTGAACTCGGCCGAACCTGCGCAGGCAACCGAACAAGTGTAAGTCGCATGCGCCGGGCCTGGGCTGCGGATAAGCAGCCAGCCAATCAGATCCAAGAGCGCCTCTTCCGCCGACCAAACCGCGACCCCAGCCGCTCCGCCGCCTCCCGGCGCCGTCGCCGCCCGCCGCACCCTCCCCGCCCCCATTCGCAACCACCTCCGGCGGCCGGCGGCGCCTCGCCGCGCCGACCGCACTCGCCGCCGCCGCCTGTCAAGCCGCCGCCATCACTGTCGGGCCACGACGCCCCGCCACCGACCCCGCTTACCGCCTGCCTGCCGCCCGCGGCCACGGCGGCGCCGTCGCCGCCTCGCCGCACCGCCACCCACCGCCGGGCCGCCGCCGCCCCCCGAAACCTCCTCTATATCCGGCGGAGGAGGAAGAGGATTCTTGGGCAATCCCACGCAGCTAATGGATTCTCCGGCGATGGCGTCGGCGGCTGCGACGCACGAGCTCGGGCTCCTCGGGGAGGAAGAGGGACGGGCTCGCGGGGGGGGAGGGGGGGGGGCGATTTTATTTTGCCCTAGGCGTTAGCGATGCGTTCCCAGGAAGCACGACACCTGTGGCCGCGTGCCGCCGCCGCCGATCGACAGCTTTCTACACCGACGCACTGGCGGTGGCCGCCCGGCGACGGCCTGCTCGGCTGCTCCTGCTCGCACCCCCGTCTCCCTCAGCGAGCGGGTCACCGAGGCTGCGAAGTAATGCGCGTGGCGGACGTTGCCTTGCCGCCGTCGTTATGGAGGTCCGCCGCTGTCGTCCACGGAGCGCAACACCGTCCAGCCATGGCGCTTCTTGTCGTCCAAATTTGTACATCTGTGTTGTTCCTATCAGGACGCTGATCGTATGGGGGTGATCTCGACTGGATTTCCACAAAACAACCACCGCCGGCAACTTAATATTCCTTCCGCATGTATGCGAGGAAGGATTCGTTTCCAGCAGCTTGGCCTAGTCTGTTGTGTCCTTTTTCGGAGGCCAAGGAGACAAGACTCACGTGGGTCGTCGGATGTAACGGACCGTGAGGATAAGGTGACTGCACGTCCAACTGCACCCTTTCTATTGCCGATGATCTCAATCCCCTTGTTTCGCCCCTGTTCTTATTCATTTTTGGCTCTCATAAAACCAAACCAAGCTAAAAACTGAGGGGTTATCGCGCGTACGAACGCGCGATGGCAGAGTGCGCGTCCGTCGGCCCCGTCTGCCACGCGTCCAACCACTTGCAGCCACCGTTGTCTTCGCTGCCGGCCGCCCCCCATCGCCTCGACGCGCCCCACCTCTGCGCCTCTGTCGCCGCCCGCCGCACGAGCTCCTCCCCCGCCTCGCCGCGCCACCCACATGCCGTCGCTGCCTGCCAACCGCCGCCGCGCTAAATTCTCCCAAGAGACGCCTCCGCCGCCTACCCCGCCCACCGTCCTCCTGCCGCCCGCGGCTCCGGCGGCGCAACCACCGCCCCGCCGCCGGGTCGCTGCCACCACCCCCCAACCCCTCTTCTATGTCCGGCGATGAACAGAGGCCCTCACCCCCGACCCCCCCGAAAACCCTAACCCCCGCCCACCTCCACCGCCGGCGGCCGGCGGCGAGCTCGCCGTCGTGCCGCGCCGCCCGCCCAGCCGCCGCGCTCCGCCACCGGTTCGCGCGTGGGCCGGGCCACACGCGGACGCGCGCTCGAGCTTCCGCACGACCCGACGCGCGATAGACTTTCCGAAAAACTAAGCTCCTTTGAATTGTAGGAAATTCAAAGGAAAAACGTTAAGGATTCTTGCACTGTTCATGCTTTTGGATTGTAGGAATCTAGAATTTATTTTGGAACCCAGAAATTTCACAAGAAACAGTTAAATTTCAAGGAAAAACGCTGAAAAGAATTTTTTTTCCTCCAATAAGCCCCTAGCATAGGAAAAGTTACCATCCGCTCGGACCTCTTTTTTTTTTCTTTCCTTTGCGTCAGATCGAGGATTATCATGAACTTGTCGCTGGTTGAGCGACACCGTTTGAGCACAGAGTTTGTGCTGGCGAAGAACCCATCCGAGCCGGCTGAGTTCATGCTGTTCTAGCGGTGCTCCACCTCGATGTGCTCCTTCATGTCGCTCTCTCTGGAGCCGGAGTCATTCTCGCCGGCGGTGATGACATCGACCCACGAGCAGAGGCGGATTAGGCACACATCGAAATTGGCCGCCGCCACCAGCATCTCCCACAACCGTCCGATTGATCGCTCCGCCTCGCCGCTAATTGCTGAATCAGTCCCTTGAAGCTGCTCGTCTTTGCTGCTCGATGATGTCGTCGAAATCACACTGCCCTGCTACTGTCGCTCTTCCCTGAAATGCAATAGCCTGTAGCGCTGATTCGAATCGAGCTTTTGTTGCTAGCCCCATGCATCAAAATCAAACAGATCAGAATAGCCCGTAGCTACTCCATGGAAGTGGATAAGAACTACGCAGGCCCAACGTTCCCCACCATTTTTTCCCATCAATGTTTTTTAAGAAAAAAATTACCGTGTGCATGATGTAATTACCATGATGGCATGCAAAATATAAGATTATGTTTACTCAAAACATAATCTTATATTTTGGATGCCATACTTGCTCTTCCTATTATTCTACTCTTGCAATCCTTGTGTTTTGCAATCCTCTGCTTTACACCCGCCATCTTATCCTATTTTTGTGTTTTTCCATTCCTGCGTTCCAAAGAGCTCTAAACAGGGATAAATGGATGCATCTTACAGAACTACATACGAGCAGCTGGCACCTGCCACTTGATTCCCCTCCGAGAAAAAAAAAAACCTAGCCGTCGCCTCTCTTTGATCCCCCTCCCTCTTCCTCTCCGGTCAGCCACCGGTGAGAAGAGGGAAGGGGGATCCAACCTCTCTAGTAGATCTAGTAGTTTTTTGTCTATCTTTCTCCGCTACCGTGGTGGTGATGATAATTCGTCTTGTGTTAGTTCCCTATTCATCTTGTTCTTGTGGTTTCTTCCATGAGAATGCGATAGGCTATGGGTTTGGTGTCCATAAAGTCGTTTGTCCAGGCGAAGGTGATGGCGGCTCTACTTAGAATAATAGTACTCCGACTCTCTCTTCGTCTCAGCAGTGTTCCTTCCGACACTGGTGAAGGGCTTGTGAGGTGGTTGCGTCGACGGTTGGCGGCGCGGAAGTAGATCTGGATCAGATTCGGGGCATCGCTCCTCCGATATTTCTTATGCGTTTGCAAAGATCCGTTCTACGGGACGGACAACTACTGCAGTCTTCAAAAGCCTATGTGCGATTGGGGGTGTTCACATCTTCATGGTTACGATGGTTGAGGCGGAAGAGAAGACTTCGCCAAATTTGATTGTAATTTTCTTTTTTGTCTTTGTCTTCTCTATATCGTGTCTTGTTTTCCTTAATACAAGTCAGGTTTAAGATGCTTTTGGCATCTTTTGGTAAAGAAAAAAAAGCAGGTACAAATGAGAAAGGCTGTCAGAAGGGTTTTGGAAGATAAACTGCGATGGCGCGTTTAAGGAAGCAAGCAAAGATGGAGGCTGGGGCTATATCATAAGAGATGCTGATGGTGATGTTGTTTCAGCAGGGCGGGGAAGAATCAATTATGCTATGGACTCATTTCAAACTGAAATAATATCATGTGTTCAGGGAGCAAGAGCAGCGAGGGATATCGGGGGCCTGTCATCATTGAACTGAAGCCCTTGCTGGTCAAACAGGCGGTCATGTCGTCTTCTTTCCGTCAAATTGCTGTTGGCGGTCTCGTAGGTAATCTTTCCGATATGCTGAAGCATGATTTTATCGAAGCAAATGTTACATTTAAACCTCGGTCTTGTAATTATGTACCCCATGAACTAGCGACATTAGGATATAAGTGTCGGTAAGGCGAGAATCCTATTTTGGATAGCCTACTAATTTGTATTCAGATGATGGTTGCTTGCAATTATGCGGCACCTCTTGGTTAATGGAAGAGTCTTTCCATCTAAAAAAATAGCTAAAAACTAAGCAAATATTTGGTCGCACTTAAGAAATTTGCCATTTATTTAATATATATCTTTCAATTTTTCTCTAGCATTTAGATCGCTCATCTTTTAGCTATGATTTGTCGTGGGTTTGATTTCAGTCAAATTACCGAAATTAGACGCTGAAACACTCAATTTTCCGGCAGATTAGGGGGCGCAGAAGGAAGCTTGCCACCCAAAAAATAGAGGCCGCTGCCCAATTACTTTTATCTAGTTAGTGCTACTGATAAAAAGTTGAAAGTAGGTAATGCAAAAAATATTAAAACTTGGGAAATATAAATTAAAACAATAATTAATAAAATTAAGTTGATGATGTACCAATTAGGAATAGTAAACTCAAAGACAAAAAAGAAATAATTACCTTCAATCATTCTTTGTTTGAGCTAAGCCTTAAGCTCCTACCACCGAGCAACGCAAAGATACCACCATTGGTATATTCATGTGGCTTTTATCCAAGAATAAACACAACAACACAAGTCCACTATAGCGGCGGACCAGCAAAACACGTAGTGACGGTTTGCCATGCGGTCCGCCGCTATAGTGGACCAGGTGGCACAGTTCAAAAAGGCCGCCGCTATAAAGAATTAATAGCGGCAGCCAGGAACGCCAACCGCCGCTAATAAGGTTTATTAGCGGTGGCTTGAAGGAGGACCGCCGCTACAAAACTTTAGTATTGTAGCGGCGGTTCTTCTTACGTTCCGCCCCTACAGAATAGTTTTTAGTGGCGGTGTTTGTTTCCCGCCGCCGCTTTTTTTCCCTCGGTCTCATCGGTTTTTAAGTTGAACGATAGTTTAAAATAATTATTCATTAAAATACTTATATACATATTTATCGCGATAAAACACGATTAAGACAGACATCTTAACTTACTTATCGCGAATAAACGCGGTTAATACTATATTTACAATAAAAAAATAAAACCAAAAGATCCCCGGCGTCTTCACGGCCGGGGACGCCTCCACTACGCCGGCGCCACCGCCTCCGGCTCTTCCACTACGCCGGCGCCACCGCTTCTGGCTCCGGCGTCCAATGACGCCATGGGGAAGCCGTCGGCACCTCCGGCGGCCAAGAACCCCACGGGCCTCCTCCAGCTCCGGCGGCAAAGGACCCCAAGGGGCCGGCTGGACCTCCGGCGGCAAAACATCCCACCCGGCCGCCTCCACCTCAGGCTCCGACGCCGCCTCCACCTCCACCTCAGGCTCCACCGCCGGCTCCGGTTCTGCGACCACCTCCACCTCCGGCGTCGGCTCCGGCTCCACCTCCGGCTGCGGCTCTAGCTCCGGTGGCCATGGGGCCCATGGGGACCCCGGTTCCCGTGGCCATGGAGACCTGGGCACCTCCGGCTGCGGCTGCGGCTCCGATGGATATGGCCTCCATGGGGACGCCGGACCCCATGGCTAAGGCACCGGCCATGGCGACCACGAGGAGTCGACGGACCCCGCACGGTCGGACCATGGCGACCAAGGCGAGGGCGGACGGGGATGGGGACGGGGGCGGCGACGGCGGTGGGCGCGCTCGCGGCTGCGGTGGTCGCGGGAGCGGCGGTTACGCACCATCTTCCTTTGTAGCGGCGGCAGATCTATAGCGGTGGGTGAATTTCCGTCCGCCGCTATAAATAGCAGCGGCGGACTAGGGTTTCACCCGCCGCTATAAATGCGAGCGCGCCCTCCGCCCAGGTGGGGCTAGCCACAGTCACCGACATGTGGTCCCCGCCCATCTGGGGGACCACATGTCAGTGACTGTGGGTGGTTTCCACCCCCGCACATGGCCCAGGAGCAGCCCATCCCGGTGGCGAACCCTCACAAGGTGGCCCATTTAGGTCCCTCACCCTAACTTATTTTTTATTCCGGAATTAAATTTTGTAATTGCTATTTCTCTCTCATACAAACTTCAAATTTGATGATTTTTTTCTATTTTCATCTAAAATCAAGCTCTTTCATGTAAGAATATAAGTTTGTATGTTTAATACTATATAGTCTTTCAAGTGATGAAAACTTCAATGTTTTCACTATAGTTGTATGAAACTATAAGAGTAATGTATCTATTTGTGAACAATGTATATGACCACTTTAGTCAAATCATTTGAAATTGTTATGGAGAGCTTATACACCCAAAATATGTTGCTATGCTAATTTGTAGAAATTTTTGACAAAATTTAGATTTTTTTACAATTTCTTTGTGATATCTCAAAGATAGAAGATTGGATTATCTAGAGCAAATCATTTAATTTTTCATCAATTTTTTAGGCATGTCTTAAAATAGGACCTGTGAGCCTGAATATGATTTCTCTACAATTTTTGGCATCATTTTCGATGAACATATAGCTCATTTTGAAAATACTTTTGACAAGCACACAAAAATTCATTTAAACTATAGTAAATAGCAATTAGATTCAAATAAATTTCAAAAATACTAGTCCACAACTAATAATCAATCTACTACCAGTAAAAATTAATATTATGTTTGAAAATATAATGTTTTTACGAATTACTTCATAAAGGACACTAATTATTTGAAAAAGAAAAAAGAAAAATCCATGTTCCCCCGCTGGCTGGGCCTGGTATGGTATAGGCTATTGGGCTTTAGGCCTATTGGCCCAATCCGCTTCTCTTATGACCGTCAGATGATCGAATCTGACGGTTCTCCATTCTCCATGCCACAATAAAACTCGTCCCCCAAACCCTAACATAACCCTAACATAAGAGTTGGAGATTTGTTCCAGGCTTTTTTTTTTTTTTTTTTTTGTAATCCATAGTAGCGGCGGATGAAATTATTGCCGCCGCTGAAAACAAACAGTGTAGCGGCGGGCCATAGTACCGTCCGCCGCTACAAGTGGCATTTGTAGTGGCGGATGACATAACACCCGCCGCTAAATATGCCATTTGTAGCGGCGGTTCTCCTAGTCCGCCGCTACAAAGCTGATTTATAGCGACGGAAGCGTAGCGGCGGTCCAGCGGAACCGCCGCTATAGTGCGTTTTGGTCCGCCGTTGTAGAGCGTTTGTGTTGTTGTGAAAGTCTTAACTAGGGATAACTTAGTTAAGCATAGGCATATGGAAGATAAGAGTTGTATGTTTTGCAATGAACCTAAAATTGTTACTCACTTGTTTTTGACTGTGTGGTGATTAGTAGACTTTGGGCAGAGTTCTCTGAGATTTTTGGATTTAGGATTGGTGAAAATTTTGAAGGAGTAGCTAGGTTTTGGATTTCTGACAAAAAGCATCTAATTTGTAATGTCTTTAGTTTAGTTGTACTCTAGGGGGTTTGGAAACCTAGAAATAATCTATGTTTTCAGAATGGGAGTTGGAAGGACAAAAGATCAACCTGGAGGAAAATGATACCCATGATCAAGGAATGAGCTTGATCTGCCCACTGAAGTGGCTAGCTTCTTTCGAAAACCATTGTACTATGTTGGAAGGAATGGCAAGGAGGCTGGAGCGGATTCTGCTAGGAACCTGATGATGGTGGCGTGCAAGGTGCAGGATCCTGGAGAAGCGGCCGAGACATCTGTGATGTCCATGTTTGATGCGTGAGAGCATCTGTAATTCTGTTCTTGCATGTAAGGCCTGAGATGCCAAGGGCATGCCAATCTGTGCTTGAATGATGAACAGGATGTAAAGTGGGTCTTGATTTGCAATGCAATGATGGGCTGGGGCTTCGTCCCTAGAATTCTAAAAAAATGCCACCATTGGAGATGTTGTCAAAAACATCGGCCTCTGGGGACTTTTTCATGCGCGGCCTTCCCCCTTCACATCTTGATCATGTCTTTATCTATATTCATATACCATTTATAAGTGCAACCTACTAAGAGTCCTTAACTCATGTTTCTCTCAACTCTCTTTTTATTCTCCAACGTCAGATCATGAATTTGAGTCAAAGATATCCGTTCATATTCATTATTGCTCCATACCACCTCTTCCACATTTTACTTCCGTCTGTACCCTTGCGTTCAGTCCATTGCATGCAACATATAATTGCCTAATTTCATCAGAGACGATATGGTTTAGTTTTGGGACACTTAATTGCAATAATAACATCAAAAATGATATATATGCCACTATACAGATTCAGTTTCATGGAATTTAACATTCCTATAATAACTCTAGAATTCATAAATTCCTGGTTTAATGTGAGGCCCTTACTCTAGAACACGTCTATATATGTATAAGAAGTCCGATGCACCCATTTTTCTCAAAACATTTCCATGCTCACCATGGGTACACTACTTCCATCGAGGTCATCAAGATACTCTCTCCCTCTCTCAAGAATGGAACGTTCTCGTCATCATCCAATATTGCACATTTTAAATAAGTTTTGGTCTTGCCAGATTCCTTTTTTATTTCTTCAAAAGTGAGTATGTACCATTTGCATCGATAGGCTGACTTAATTAAAAAAGTAAATTAAATATACAATTTCCGTAAAAGTGGGGAAGGGGCATAATAAATTTCTAATGCTCACTGGGCACCTGAAAGCACTTTCACAAAATATATTTTTCGTTGCTGTGGAGTGGAGTGAGAGAGAGGCCTTGTGCTGGGGCCTATTTATAGGCTCATGGAGGTGGTTCCGGCAGGAAACATATCACCGGCAGTATATATTTTTGCCATGGGCAAGATATTTTCAAGATGTATATTATTTTTTTTGGATTACACAGTATAACTAAGATATTTACAACACACGCGCACTCACCTCTATAAACACACGTACGCAAATCCTACCCTTATAAGCATCTTCGAAGACTGAGCCGGCAAATTCTCGAGATTGACGAAGTCACCATTGGCGCCTCGCTGTTGACGAGAGCACCACATACCACTGAAAGCACAATGCCGTTAAATTCTAGAAAATTCGCTTCCATATGGAGTCAAACCTAGGACCTGAGGTGCTACCGAGGCTTTTGTAAACACAAGGCTACAAGCCCTTTCCCATATATGAATCTTTCAAATATCACAGGTTTTTTTTACCATAATAATACTTTGTGATATTTGAAAAAAGCAATATATGCGGGTAAAATCATAATACTTTGTGATATTTGAAAAAACGTAATACTTTGTGATTTTACCTCAATAGGGGTAAAATCATAATACTTTGTGATTTTACCCTCAATGTGATTTTACCCCTTTCACAAAGTAAAAAAAGTGAGGGTAAATCAGAATTAGAGTTTAGAATGAAGATAAAAACATAATTGTCCTAAAACATGTCACAATATATGGGAAAAGAACGTAGAAGGTCTGATTGTAATGATAAAGTAGCGAAGCCACACAATGTCATGATAAAGTAACGAAACCCATCGTATCCAATCGTAAAATTACAAAAGTCATCTTTAGAGCTTCTTTAATGGTTGCTTCTTAGCTAACTTTTAGAATTGTTTATGAGAAAAAAAAAGAGAAGTCTGCTAGCTCTTCTTCAAGAGACAGTCTCTAACGTTTATTGAGGCACTGATATGCGGAGTCAGCCCTTACTTTAAAGCTGATATAAATTTTATGTTACCTCTTAGATGACGTGGAGAGTCAATACCGTCTTTACCTTTCAAGACACTCTTAGACTTACCAAGACGCAGGCCTGACATCTGAAAGAAAGAGGCTATAGGACTATGCTGCCCATTTTGATTGGGCAAAGCTAAACGGAACTCGGGTGTTTCAGACATCCTGAGCACCCGAATTTTTGTGAAGCTCAGCAACCACCTTCTTCAACTCCGGCGTGACGTCCAAGCTTCTTCCCCAACTCCGGCGACCTCTCCGGCGAGGTTAGCGTTGGGGATTGGGGTTAGGGTTCCGGGGTTAGGGGTCACCGGTGTCCTCCGGACATAGAGGAGGGAGCCGGGGGAGGCAGGCCGGCCTGGCGGCGGTGGCGGGAGAGACGGCGGAGGCGGAGGCGGCGGGGACGCCGCCGGAGCGGGCGGCGGGAGACGGCGGTTGGGCCAGGGTAGGGCGGGGGCGAGGACGACAACGGCGGTGGTGGGAGGCGGCGGCGGGAGGTGGCCGAAGGGCGGTTGCCTCGGCGGGCTAGGGCCTCGCCGGAGCTCCGGGCGCGCCGCCGCGCGCCCGGAGCTCCGGCGAGGCCCTAGCCCGCCGAGGCAGGGCGGTGGCACGCAGGGGCGGCGGCGGGGGCGAGGAAGCTCTGGGAAAAAGGCAGCTGGCTGGAGGTTGAAGACGACTGTGAGTCGTTGGATGCATTGATCGGACGGCTTCAAATTCGGATGCTGGGGCACTCCTAAAACACCCGGGTGCCCTGTAGACAGGCCCTTTTGATTTGTCAAGAAACGCCAATTCGGGAAGACTTTGCGGTCACGCAGCTACGAGCGAGCTAGGTGGCTGGACATCATTCCTCCCTACTCCAAATATCTCTAGGAGGGGCACCTCAGATTATTAATTAGTACATCTCCAAATATGCTCGTATGCGAAGTTTAGAAGTTCCAATATGCAAACCCGTTGCTCTTGTATCTCCACTCCTGCCGTACGTGGGCTTGCTTTCGGATACCGTTCGTTCAGGCTTGCTGGCTTTGTTGCTTTCGGGTACGTACCGGTTGCATACTCAGATTGCTGGCCTTGAAAAGAAAAGAAAGAATAAAGAAATAAATCATTTTTATTATTATGTTATGTTCGTAGAAGATACTCAACTCTCCATCATTATGAGTTTGTTCCCTCATACAGCAGGCCGTCACCTTTTTTTTTTCTCCTTTTTTTGCGAAGAAAAGCAAGCAGGCCGTCACCTGAAGCTCAAGCCTATTGCCATAATCCTTTTCTCGGCATCTCTTCCCTATCGATTGGCCTCAGTAAATTATGATCATGGTAAGATATCTCCCCTAATAACATAACTAACGACGGATCACATTAGCCTTTTTAGAGAAACAAGGCCTGGGGATGAGTACAATCTCTCTGTCGTCATATCTCTTGACACGTAAGCTTTAAAGCTTTCAAAAACGGCGATGATGATGATGGTAGCCAACCGAACCACGTCCGTGTCCACTTTTGTGCCCTTTTTGTGAGAGGGGGACATCCGTTTTTCTTCTCCTTCTCCATGTCCCATGCCCAGTAGGGCAGCCAATACCAATGCTAACATCATCAAATCTCACTAACTAGCCAGTTCAAAAAAGAAAAAATCTCACTAACTAGCTGGTGCTAGCTAACTGATGGCACGTTTGAATTCAGGGCCGTACGTAGATCGTACCAGTGTGCTAGCCAGTGAATATCAAAAAATTTTAAGCCAAACGCTACTTTGATTTGGTCGATGATGTTACACTTTCTTTCTGAAATGTATTATTGAAGCTTAATTTCCATGGTGTGATCATCGTGAAAGCGGGCTAACCACTCCGAGCGAGGAACAGGACACGAAGATAGGGGAGACAGAGAGGGTAAGAAGTGACGCGTGTAGAATTCCTGATGTTTCCGTGCGAACGTGGTATGGGTTTCCGCCTGAGATAATGCATGTGTGCTGCTGGCCGACGTCCATCCGTCCCTGTCGATCCAGCAATGCAAAGCATTTCTGTTGGCAGATGCGATTGGTGATGACGCACATGAGAAAGTCTCCCAAGCAAGTATATGAGCCTTTTCTGCATCAAACACTCGAGTCGTCAAGAGACCTTGAACTCCATTTACACACTCGATCTTTCAGAGACTATTGTAGGATGCTGTCCATTTTGGTTTGGCAAGAAACGCCGATTCGGGAAGACTTGTGGTCATGCAGCTAGTATGACGAGCTAGCAGCTTAGCGGGACATCATCATTCCTCCCTAGCTAGTACGTCCATGCATATCTTGTACGGTATATTTGTTGCCATGGGCTCGCTTGCTCTGTTTATTGGTCGTCCGGAGTTCAGATATGAATGAAGCTTTTTTTTTTTTTTTTGAAACGAGATAGTATGAATGAAGCTGGGATCAGGACGTTGCCCTGAGCTTGCGCGCGTTATCAGGACGTACGCCACATCGATCGCAAATATAGATAGCTCGCGCCGCGCCGCTAGCTAGATGGATACTAGGAGCACCGGACCGGAGGCTGCGGACGTGTGTGTGCTTTTGTGTTCGTGTCCCGTACGTTAAGCTTGGATGATTGATCCGTCGGTCCATCGATAGGATGGCCCTGGGCTGGGTTCCTTCCTGCAGCTGGTGCCTGGTATAGCCAGGCCAGGTGTGTGGCGTGGCGCTAGCACTATTGATGAGTCGCAACGACCGCGCGCGTGAGTGAAGGAAAGGAAGACTCCCGACAGACCGATCGCTCGCTTTCTTCCCGGAGCGGTCGGTCTAGCTACGGGCCGGGTCTCGCGGACGTCGACCCGGCCGGGGCCCCACTGGTCGTCTCGTCCTTCCGAAAGCCCGCAAGTAGGTACCCGGGAGCGGCGTGGCCGGACACACCATACCTACGTACGTACGTACGGAGACGAGCAAGCAGCGCTGCATTTCGTGGCAAGCTAGTTGAATGGCGTAACATCGTCTCGTCACGAGACACCACTCCTCCCGGCGGCCCGGCCGGTACGTGTGGTACGGCTCTCAACTCGTCAGCTAGCGAGCGAGCGCGCGCACACACGGCAACCGCGAGGAACCGTCTCGTGAGGCATGATGACTGCTGTACACATCAGCGCGGGTGTGACCACCAGGCGTACGTGACGGCCGGGCGGCCGGGGTGGACGAGCGAGGCACGGCGTGCGTGTGTGTGTGTGTGTTTGACTTGCTGAAACTGAAAGCTCTTCTTGCCTGGCAATGCCGCGTGCCGTAACTGCGCTCACGGGGAGCGTTCAACTTACTAGTACCGGTACGTATATACGTCGCTGTACGCTGCAGCTGGGCGCGTGACCAACTCCGGCCGTTGCCAGCGGCATCAAAGTACATTTTCCAGCACACAGAAGAAAATTAGTACTAAACAACCTCCACGTACAGTGCCATACGCTCACACGTTAGTGATGGAGTACGTTTTTTTTCTTGTTGTCGTTCTTTGGGCTCAACACGGATGCTCATATATATATTTATGGACTATGGTCAATTGTTCTGGAAAAGTGGTAGTTTGAGTGCTATTGTCAAGCATTACACGGTCAAAATTTATTCACGGGAAGCAGATGATGCTCCAAATTCAAATGGGTTTACAGCCCAAATCAAACAACTCATGCTTTATTTTTTTCATTATTAAAGTTAGGATCGCATAAATTTCTTAGGTGAAATGAACTAATGCACAATAGGTCATAATTAAACACTAGCTAGATGTGCTTATATTTACAATTGATGACCACATAATGTTGTACAAAAACAAACAAGATACTTTTCTTATAGACGAAAACAAACAAGATACTTGAAGTGCCCAACAAACAAATATCATAAAAATCATGACTCGTGGCCTTCTATAAATACTCCCACTCATCAACCCCGCCCAACCATAACATTTCCCCTACTCCAAGCCACCTGCTCTCTCTCTCTCTCTCTCTGAGCCAAGAACTGCCACAGAAAGAGGCAGCGAGAACACAAGTCACGATCGAGCCATGAGGCCACCACCAAGTGCGTCCTACAGGCCCACACCGATGTCACTGTCGCCGGCGGCGCCGCCACCGGAGGCGACGCCGACAACCTCGCCGTGGCACTCGCCGGTGCCGTACCTGTTCGGCGGGCTGGCCGCCATGCTGGGCCTCATCGCGCTGGCGCTCCTCATCCTCGCCTGCTCCTACTGGAAGCTCAACAGCTTACTCGGCTCCGGCGACGACTCGCCCGCCGGCCCTGGCGCCGCCGCGGGCGATGGCGGCGACGGGTCCAAGTCGCCGGCGGTCGCGGCCGCGGCTTCCCCGGCGGCGTTCGCGGACCTCGTCGCCGTCGTCATGGCCGGGGAGAAGACGCCCACGTTCTTGGCCGCGCCGATCGTCCGCCGAGTCAGCGACAACGCCACCCATGTCCGTGCCGGGGAGGGCTTGACGGAGAAGGACGGCGGCAAGCCGGGAGAGGGCGAGAGCGGCGTGCTCGCCGCCGACAACGCCGACCGTGGTGATCGACAAACAGATCACGTGTGATCTGCGAATGGTGGATAGAGAAGGGAGCTGTAGAGGTTATTATTGTACAGTGAGAAATCTCTTCTCTCTGTACAAATTTTTGTTTGCGCGATCGATTTACCAGAAGCAGCTGTGCCGGGACTGTAAAAAGAAAATTGGTGAGAATTCAGACGAAGAAAGTTATTCGATTTCGGGCTGCCGGAACTTGTACATGATTCTGCATATTGAATTCATATGACTTTCTGTTCAGTCGTGCTACTTCTCTCGTACTACTATTTGTTCCTTCTCTCCGAATGCATTTGTAAGTACGATTGTTCATTATTGAAGCAGTTTTCAAGTAGCACAAAGCTTTGTGTACGTTTCCGGCAACGTGACGCGGAAAAGCGAAACGTTTCGAGTTAACCGAAGCCTTTCGCGGGAACTATGCGTAACGTAAAGCATGGTCCTACTAAAATCCGGCGTTTCCAGATTCCAGTGTCCTTGCTGCATGCGAAATTTTTTGGGTTTCATTTCTCTCCCCCAAAAATGCAACCGAAAAGCAGGGAGACACGGAGCGTCAGGCCCGGCTCCGAGTTGGGAAAAAGCAAAGGCTGCTCAAATTATTTGGCCGGCAAGTCACGTAGAGCTGGTGTGTCTTGTTGGTGCGGTTTGATCTGATCATGAGAAGACCGGTCAGGTTACCAGCTCAATTATTACTGACGACCCAAAGATAAACGCGACCAAATTAAGTCGACTGCCTTTATTTTGACGTTGTTGCTCGTTGATCTTGCCCAGAACAGGGCTCTTGTTGACCTAGGAGCAATGACGGTGTGTACGGAGAAGCTAGAAAGGGAACCGGCGCTTATGCTACCACTACTACCATTCGTATGTACGTATGAACGATCCAACCGATGGCTGCAAGCATTGCGAAACAGCAATAATCTCGCATGCATGACTCACTTGTCGCGCGTGGCCTTAGCGTGTACCGTCTTCCACGGACTCTTGCCACTCCCCTGTCCTTTCTTCTCTGGAGCTATGCTCCGCTACGTGAACGCGTTCCAGGTGCGAGTTTGGCACGGCTCCAGGTCTCCCAGATTTTGAGGGCGAAATGCTCTAACAAAATGGATTTTGAGGGCGAAACAGATACGTATGGTATATGTACATTTTGATTTCCTAAAATCTTGCGCGAAAACATGAAACAAATTGAACTCGAACTGAAGAATTCGAGAAGCCACTGCGTCCTAGCGGCACGGCAAAAGAAATCACGATTGCAATTTGCAAAGGCTGTATTATTTTCCCATAATATCTCTACCTCATCCACCTTTCATACCATAAACTAGTACGGTTCACGCAGTATGGTTGTTCACGCACGACTAGACTTATTATACTATTTAGAATACTTTTATATTATCAAAAAAGTTTAACATAGTTTATTATTATCATTATTTATTTTATACTAAATATTTATAAAATAGTAGAAATAGATTGGAGAATTTCTCACCATCCTTCAATTTGTGTGTGAAATGAATCATCATGTATCTTGGATTGTGTCTTAGACCCATTATATCTGATTTATAATCTAAATGGAGCTTGATCCAATTATAGGATCCAACCAATCTAACACGAGTAAAACATGTGGTGTTTATCAATACAACTTTCTGGTTATAAGTAGCATGTAAAAACTAATATTGTGAAGCTAGCAAGGGTTCAACATCGAAATGGTGAGCAGGTAAGTATGATATGATATGAACTTATGGTACTTAACTTATAAATATTACCTTGTCATTGCATAATACATTTAAGTAGATTTTGAGACTTTAAATGGCATCTTACCTCTTAGGATGCATAATTTTTACCCCTAATTAGTGTTATTATTTTTTATTTTTTATTTTTTTAAAGAGATCTACGTAGAGCCCAAAGAGCCCTGATTTTGTTTTATAAGTGAGGTCAGTTCAAATGTCTGTCTAAATAACTAACATATGTCATGATACGAAAAAGAATGTGTTGTACTATAAACAAATCTTTTGAAGAAAACGTGTCATGCTAAAAATATGAGAACGTACCATGCTAACTAAACATATGGCGGTGTATTTTTACAACGTTGTACTTAGAAATAGAAATTAAGTGTATTTTAGATATTTTTATTATTCTAAAATTTACTTATTTTAGACTCATAACGGTATGGTAGGTAAATTAGAAATAAGGATTAGGGATAAGGGGCAAGTGCTGCAGCTGTCTCGTGTACATGAAGTCCTTCCTGATCTTGTTGGCCGTGCTGAGTGCATCGTCTCTGCAGACTGTAACTACACCTCATCATCACATCTTGTCTTTCCCTCAATCCATTTCATCAAGAAATGCATGTAACACCCTCATAAAAATGCAACAGGTTGTCAGCAGCGACCTGATCAGGTTGCATGGACACAAACCATACCGAGGCTAGGCATGATGGCGATCGAGCTCAACCCTACTATATTACAGGAGCAGAACGCATCCCGGTCTAAAACCATGCATCGATCTGTGTCCACTGAAATAATGTATTGATGTAGTAATTCGAATTCTTTGTTTTGCGAAAATAAAAGAGATTTTGGTTTACCATGATCTTCATGCTGTAATGTCTCCGTCTATCTGCTCCATCTATGGGTATATCATTCATTAATAACTTATTCCATTTGCTTCTTTATATGCACTGAAGCGTCTCCGCTTTTCGCAGGATCGAGTCGGTATAGCGCTGATGAACAGACGCAACAGTACAGCATATAAAAAGCACAAATTAAGTCTTTAAGTGGTTACATTAATACAATTAAAACACAGAGTCGCACAACGGAAATAAACGGTACAAGTACAAGTCCAAAGCTAGAAGAAATACAAGCGCACGCGCTCACGATACACAAGAACCCGCATCCAAAGCCATGAAGATGCGGACTCGAGAGGAGATCACTCCTCAGTCTCCCAGTGGGCTGTCCAACCATAGGGAAGCTGGCCATCCCACTGTCCACCTCCACCCGTAGAATCGGGGATAAAGGTGCTACCTGCAGTAAAATCATAAAGAGTCAAACCCTGAGCAACTAATACTCAGCAAGACTTACCCGTCAAAAGGCTAACTACAGCCGACTCCTAATATGCAAGGCTACAAAGGGTGGCTGACTCGATTGCATAAAAGCGCACTAATTACTTGGTCCTTACTTTCAAGTTTTAATTCCAATTAAGTACTTAACCAATAAAGCAGTGTTCATATATCTAGAACAGGTATAGTAACAATACATCAACGGTGACAGTATATATAGCAATGTAAGTAACAGTAATGTAATAGACTAGCATCATCATCTCATCAATCATGTCACACTACGAGGTGACTCAGTGAGCAAGGTTGCTCTTGACCGAGAGCGGCGGCATCTGTAACATCCCACTCAAATTTAGTCCCTGATCAAGTTACTAATCTCAATTAGTGAGAATGATCAAGAGAAATCAAAGTTAAATGAAAAGGGATTCAAAATCACTTCAAATTTGGGAAATTTCTTTCAAACAAGCATTTGCACTGCAACTTTAAAATTTTCTATACAAGTGGACCCAAATGAAAAATTCCTCAGCATCCAGGGACTAAAAGAGAATTTTGGAGATTTTTGGAGATTTTTCTGCAAAAATCTAAAGGGTCAATTAAATGCATGAACCTTTTTCAAACTTTAACTTTGAATGAATTTTAGTTTGAAATCCAAGCCGATTCAGCAAAAGTTCCAATGGACAAAGTTGTTCCTCTCATTGAAATCTTCCAAACCTGAGTTTTTCGTGATTTTTGGAGCTCGGGAAGATCGAATTTAAATCAAATCAGTTCAAACCGAGGAAAATCACTGAAATTCAAAAATTCGAAAATGGCACTGTAGCGCCAAGTGTCGCCGCCGGCGACGTCTCCTCCTCTCTCTGCCCATTCCGGCGGACTGTGGCCGCCGTCAGCGCCGTACGGCGACGAGGACCAATTCCACACCTCCCCGGCCTTATCCCCTCCTTCCCCGCGGTCAAGTCGTCGTCGTCTCTCTCTCTTTCTCCGTTTTCCCCCGAGCCGCCATTGTCGCCGTCGCGAGCTCACCGCCCCGCCGCCGCTCCGCCGCACTTCGCGCCCCAAACCCAACAGCGAAAGTGTGCGCTAGGACCCCCTCGACCTCAGACACAACACGAACTTCAAGTTCCCGCGCTCTGCAACGAGAATCGACGCGAAGACCGATCATGGCCGCCGGGTGACCGTCGTCGAGCTCATCGCGGGATTTGATCATCTCGGTGAGCATCTCCTCAATTCCTCACGCACAAGTCTCCCTCACTCCTCCACGCACACACACCGCTGTCCTCGTCGTGTTTCGCGCAGTGGAATCGCCGGAATCACCTTCTCCCCCGCCGCCGTTCACCGGACCACGCCGCCTCCTCCGACGAAATCCTCTCTCCGGCCTTCCCCCGCGTGCACACGCGCTACGGTGAGCTTCACCTTGATCCCGTGATGCTCATGCGCGCGTTAGTTTTCATGCGCGCTGCCTCCCCTCGCCGGAACATGGCGCGCCGCCGCTCACCGCCGCCGCCATCACCGCCGTTTCACCTCCACGGTCGAGCGCACGTGCACGTCAGCTGCGTTAGGACCGCCTCGTTGCCCTCTACTTGGTTCCGCTGACCAACTCGTGAAAATCGCCGCCGTTTAGCCGGAACGCCATCGTCGCCGCCGCCGCGTCGCGCGCGCCCCGCCATGCCCTGGCACTGCTACAGTGCCACGTCGTCTTTTTCTTTTATTTGAGTTATTCCAGATTTTGGCCAAACTTGTAAATTCGATAGAAATTCGTAGAAAAATCGTAAAAATGCAAACTCAAGTGTTCTGGAATCCTTGAAGTGAGAGCTATCCAGTGGTGCAACATGAACATCTGAATTCTTTTCAGTTATTTTTATAAAATTCAAAGAAGAGAAATCAGGAAATAAATTCTATAAAAAGATCTGTAAGTGCAAAAATTCTAAATTTTGGCATGCACACTCCTAATAGGTTCCCTGAACATCCCCCCAAGTGGCAGCTTGAAATGCATCTTCTTTTGGGAGTAATTTCATTTTGCAGTTGCTAGGAAAATCTTTTTATTGATTTTATTCCTGCACCTTTTTGCACCAAATTTTTGGGTATGTTACTGTACCTAGGTTGAAGATGCTAAATAAAAATACAAATGTAATTTTTGATCTTCCAGAACCCTTTTTAACGAATTTTAGAAGAAGATCTCTTTTACGCGTACGGAAATTCCTAAATCCAAGTATTTTGTATAAATCACTTTGGACCAAACTGCAAAAAACTTAATGAATGGTCCTGCCAACATGTTGCCTTTGCACCATAACATCACCATGTCATATTTGTCAAGGAAGTTCCGTGAACTATCTTTGATTTTGTATATCTTGTTGCATTCATTTAGGACCCGACGCCGGACTCGAGGACTTGGAGATCGTGGCCGAGGAGACCGGCGCTGACCTGAACGTGCTCGAGTGTACTAACCACCAGCCCCAAGGCAAGCCCCGGTGCATTCCCATATTTACAAAGTCTTATACTTTCTCACATGTACTGCGAGTCGTGAAATGTGCATTACGTATAGGACTTGATTGAAAACCTAGTTGCATATATCTCCAGATATTCCTATGGGTTTGGTTAAGTTAAGTTCTACCGCTCGTTAGCTTGCTATGCTTAATTAAAGTAGTATCGTCGGTAGAATATCGAGTGGTATGGAGACCGCTCGGTAATCGGGGTCGGATTTACTTTATGTTCTCACTTGATGATGGTAATGAATTTGAGACCGAACGGGGAAGCTCTTGTGTAGGTTGGGGTGACAAGGCTCGCCTTGTTCGCCATAGCCCCGTTTGTGTCGGTTGAGGACCGTTCGTTGTGGCCCCGCTGAGCAAGTTTGAACAGTACCGGATGCATGCTAGGAGAATGGGAACTAGTAAACTTAGTAGCTCGATGCTATATTGTTGGACGTGAACCCACCTCTCTTTTGGTGATGAAGATGGTATGGTGGAATTTGGGACAGTGTTTGAAGGGAGGGTGCCCGGGTGAACCACGGTTAGACCAGGCATGGCTATCGCGTGGGGAGACGTGTACTCGGGAGAGGTGTTAAGCGGCTCGACTCTATGGTATCTTGTAAACGGTTGCCGTGCGTGACTCTTTTGAGTAGCGTACGTCGTGTATCTCGGGTTTTGCCTGCAGGTGTAAATCGATTCGAATCGCCGTCCCTCGCGGTTATTGAGTACCACTTGTTCACTGCGTCACATCGTAGTAAAAAGAGCACATGATGATGTTTATATGATGTTGTATTTCAATTAATTGTATTGCAACCATGTATTGCTTAGTTAGATTGCTAATATTTACATTTATGCAAGAACCCTCTTAATTTTGGCTAAAACATGAAAATAAGGATCAAATATTAGCGCCGTTTTTGCAATTAAATTTCAACCCTTGGTCAACCCCCTGCATAATAGAAGTCGGTCTTAGAGGGCCAATTTGACGGGTAAGACTTGCTGAGTATTAGTTGCTCAGGGTTTCGATGTTTAAAACTTTACTGCAGGTATTCCTGATTGCAACTTCTGCGGTTGCTGTGGAAAAGTAGTGTGGGAGGGAGAACCGCCCAAGGATTGGTCCATTGAGTGGGTTCCCTCTTCTCCCCGCCAGGAGCAAGGTGAGTGAGATCATGTCTACGGGCCGGACATGGTTTCATTGTATATATGTATCGTCGTGTATTTCGCTTCCGCTCGTGTTTGTAATCGAATTTCGAACTCCTTTTATGTAAAATAAATCGAACTCCGAAACGGAAAGCTTATGTTAATTATGGAACCAATGTAATAACTAAACTCAATGTAAATTATTTTAATTATGCTTATATGTGTGGTCTATGCATACTTGCTTCGCCAAGTATTTCCCGATTAAGATCCTGGTTAGCTAACCCCTCATTGATTCGAGGCGGGATGCTACAGCTGGTACCAGAGCTAAGTCGGGGTTTATACCACACTAATGAGCATTATTTTGAAAAACCACGCTTACGGTGAGGTACGGATTAGTCGGCCCTATATAAGGATGTTAGTGGTTTAAGGTGGCAACTAGTGAGTCTTGCTTGAATAGGTTTGATTGTTTTTCTTTCTTTTCTGAAATGTCGGCGAGATGAAAAGGTAAGAATGATGTGAGGCATGGGTCGTTGACCGCATGGCCGTTTTGTTGTTTTGATGGGAGGCATGGATCGTTGATCGCATGACCGTTTTGGTTGTTTTGCTGAGGCATGAGTCATTTGACTTCATGGCCGTTTCGTTGTTTGTGAATCTTCTGCAGGTACTCTAACCACGTTAGAGGTCACACCATTTGCTAGTCTAACACGGTTGAGAGACGATTTTGTCACCGAATCACGAATGCCGATATAATGGCACCATTTTCTTTTGGTGAGGAACGAATAACCTAGGTTAATAAAAATTGTTGCATTGCATTTGCATATAACATGTTCATGAAATCTTAACTTTGAAAACTGTTCATGAACTTAAGATGCAAAGAAACCACTGGTTGTGTTCGATAATATCGAAATCTTGTAATGGAAGGATCCATCAAAATGAAATGAAAACACTTAAAGCAAACCAGTCCAATCTGCCGCGAGTAAAAATTTCCAGTCAACTTCAACACGCCATAACTCCTCCGTTTTAAATCCGATTGTCGTGTTTAAGCACTCTATGGAAAGATCTCGGAATTCTCTACAAGTCTGATGTATAAATGTTTCTGCGATTCTTCCCATAACCTGAAGAAATTCGGTGATTTATTCGTCGAGTTCACTCTGTCCAGAACAGGATTTCAGCAGACAAGGGTCAACTTTGAATAAGCATAACTTCCTCTATACTGATCTGATTGAGGTGAATGAGTACTTGTTGGAAAGCTCTTGAAGTTATCTACAACTTTCGTAACTACCAAATTTTCTGTTTCTGCCCAGAAACATGCCAGTTTTTGTTTTCGTGATCACTGCCAGGTTGAGACAGATTCTGCTACTTTGTGCTGTCATAAGTTTAACTTGGCAATGTACACTTGTTGAGGGCATTATATGTCAATTCCTTAACATATTGTACTGTTGGGCATTAAAGTTTGGCTTTCATCAAACTTGATTCCCGCAGGTGGCACTCAACGCAATGGGAGACAATGCTTAAGCTGAAATGAATAGCTATCGTTCTTTATCTACGTGTGTTCAAATCTGAAATTATTGCCATGTATGCTCCGTGATTTTCATTACAGCATGTTCTTGACCATTAAATATGTTATTTAATGGTGCAATGATTTATGGCAGATGGGAGACACTCGTAGCGGACAGGCCCTCCCGGAAGAAGTTGATACTTCGGCTCAACGTGATGGAGCACCACCGCCTCCACCACTACCGGGCAGCATGGAGCACTTGCTCTCGACTCAGAATGATCTTATCCGTCTTCTGCTGGGGAACAACGCTCGCCAAGCGGGCCGAAATGGACCACCTCCGGAAACAACTTTTGCGGATTTTCTGGCTACTCATCCCCCGGTGTTCACCGAAGGAAGTGAACCGCTGGAGGCCGATCACTGGCTTCGCACCATCGAGTCCAAGTTTGGGCTCATTCGCTGCACCGAGTACCAGAAGACTCTGTTCGCGGCCCAGCAACTCCGTGGGTCCGCGGGCGCATGGTGGGCGAACTATTTGGAGACTCTCCCAGCTGGCTACCAAGTTCCATGGGCAGAGTTTCGTACAACTTTTCGTGAGCACCATATTCCACAAGGTCTCATGGATAGGAAGCTTCGTGAATTCCTGGATCTGAAGCAGGGCAACAGTAATGTTCATGAATATTCCAGGAGGTTCAACCATCTGTCACAATATGCCTCCTACCATGTGGACACTGATGCAAAGAAGAGGGATTGTTTCCGCCGAGGGCTGAACACTAAGCTGCGTGATCGCCTGGCACTTCTCTCTAACTGCACCTACAATGAGTTAGTGAGTGCCGCGATCGTGCAGGAGGATGCTACACATGCCCATCAGGAGGAAAAGAAAAGAAAGCGTGTCGGTGGGAATTCATCCGGTTCCGCTCCTCCTCGGTACCGTTTGGCTATCACATCCCCCACTGGACAGCAGTACAGAGCAGCCATGCCACATGGTGGTGGACACCGTGCTCACTCCAATCAGCAGAGGAGTGTTAGCGCTCTTTTACTTCTCGGCCATCACAGCAGAGTTCTCAAGTGGTGGCAACCAATCCATACACTTGCTTCAATTGTGGCCGCACCGGTCACTTTTCAAAGGATTGCCGATTCCCGAAGAAGTCACAGGCCAGCAGCAGTAACAACAGCAGCAGGCAGAGCTCTCAGGCGTCTGTGAACAATCCCAAGAGTGGCCGTGTCAACCATACTACGGCCGAGGACATTCAGGACGGAGAACCAGTGCTTGCGGGTACGTTTTCCGCTCACAGCCACCCCGTCCTTGTGCTATTGGATTCAGGTGCAACGCATAATTTCATAAGCAGAGCATGTGTGAAAAGGTTGCATATCACCCCTACCACCCTAAAAGCACCGTATTTAATTACTTCGCCTGGTGGAAAGATATTCGCCACGCAAGGGATTTTTGCCTTGCCTATTATTTTAGAGGGTGTGACATATCCGACAAACCTCATCATTTTGGATGGACAAGGCTTAGATGTGATATTGGGTATGAAGTGGATGAAGTATCATAAAGCCGTGCTGCACATTGATTCGCGGGAAATCCATTTGGACTCCCCCATCAATGGATCCGCCGTACTTAGGTTGCCTTTATTACCAACTAGAGGCCCCCTAGTTCACAACACCACCGGTAAATGTCTCGAAGAAATTCCAGTGGTTTGTGAATATCCCGATGTGTTTCCAGAGGACTTACCGGGTTTACCGCCCGACCGGGATGTGGAATTTAGAATTGACTTGCAGCCGGGAACCGCCCCAATATCCCGACAACCGTACAAGATGGCACCAAATGAGTTAGCAGAGTTAAAGAAACAACTTCATGACCTTTTGGACAAGGGTTTTATTCGCCCAAGTTCTTCTCCCTGGGGTTGTTCGGCACTTTTCGTGAAGAAGAAAGACGAGACACTGCGGTTGTGTGTGGATTACCGACCGCTGAACGCCGTCACTGTCAAGAACAAGTATCCTCTTCCACGGATTGATATCTTATTTGATCAATTGGTGGGTGCAAAGGTCTTCTCAAAAATTGACCTTCGCTCCGGCTATCATCAGATTAAAATTCGGGCTGAGGATATTCCAAAGACAGCTTTTTCTACGAGGTACGGTTTATATGAGTACCTTGTTATGTCTTTTGGACTAACAAATGCTCCGGCCTATTTCATGTACTTGATGAACTCGGTGTTTATGCCGGAATTGGATAAGTTTGTGGTGGTATTCATTGACGACATCCTAATCTACTCCAAGTCAGAAGAAGAGCATGCTGAGCATCTCCGGATTGTACTCCAGAGGCTCCGTGATCACAAGCTGTATGCAAAATTCAGTAAGTGTGAGTTCTGGTTGAGAGAAGTACCTTTCTTGGGCCACATTGTTTCCGATGAAGGTATTTCAGTGGATCCAAGTAAAGTGCAAGAAGTGCTGAATTGGAAGGCTCCTGCATGTATAAAGGATATCCGTAGTTTTCTCGGGCTTGCAGGATATTATCGGAGATTCATCCCCAATTTCTCCAAAATTGCAAAGCCTATGACGGAGCTGCTGAAAAAGGCAATCAAATTTCAGTGGAATGGCAAATGTGAAGAAGCTTTTCAAACTCTCAAGAAACATTTAACCACCGCCCCGGTATTAGCTCAACCCGATGTCACTAAACCATTCGATGTTTATTGTGACGCCTCTGGCACGGGTTTGGGCTGTGTTCTAATGCAAGACGGTCGTGTCATTGCGTATGCGTCACGACAGCTAAGGAGACATGAGCAAAATTATCCTACTCATGATTTGGAATTGGCCGCAGTTGTTCTTGCTCTGAAGATTTGGAGACATTATTTGCTGGGAAATTTGGTTCACTTGTACACCGATCACAAAAGTTTGAAGTACATTTTCACACAACAAGAGCTGAACATGAGGCAAAGAAGATGGCTTGAGTTGATTAAAGACTACGAGTTGGAAATCCATTACCACCCCGGAAAAGCCAATGTTGTTGCCGATGCTTTGAGTCGGAAGTCACATTGCAATAATCTGGAGGTTCGCAAATTGGATCATGCCGTATGTTGCGACCCTAGTGAACCCAGCCTCAGGATTATCCCTCATGGTGCTTTGTATAATCTCGCTCTCATCCCCACCCTGCGGGAGGAGATTATCGCTGCACAAAAGAAAGATAAAGGGATGGAATATATCCGGCGAAGATTAGAAAATGGTGACATCAAATGTTTCCGACAGGATGAGGATGGAGTGTTATGGTTCAATGACCGACTTGTTGTGCCTAAAGATATGGAGCTGAGAAAGAAAATTTTGGATGAAGCTCACTTGTCCAAATATTCCATTCATCCTGGTAGCAATAAAATGTACCAGGGCTTGAAAACCAAATTTTGGTGGACACGCATGAAGCGTGAAGTGGCCAGATATGTTGCAGAGTGTGACACTTGTCAGAGAATCAAGGCTGATCATTTAAGAAAAGCCGGTCAGCTGCAACCATTGAGTATTCCGTCGTGGAAGTGGGAAGACATTAGTATGGATTTCATTGTCGGGTTACCCCTCACTGCTCGAAAGCATGATTCTATATGGGTTGTAGTGGACCGATTGACAAAGTCGGCCCATTTCATTCCGGTCAACACTAGATACTCTGCCAAGGTATATGCCCAGTTATATATCTCGCGTATACTGTGTTGGCATGGAGTGCCGAAGACCATCATATCCGACAGAGGACCTCAGTTTGTTGCTCGCTTTTGGGAGCAGTTACATGCTTCATTGAAGACCAAGTTAATTCGAAGCTCCGCTTACCACCCTCAAACCGATGGACAAACTGAGAGGGTAAATCAAATACTGGAGGATATGTTGAGGGCATGTGTTTTATCTGAAGGTGGCAATTGGGATGATCACTTATCATTGGCAGAATTTGCGTACAACAATAGCTATCAAGAGAGCATTAAAATGTCTCCATTTGAAGCTCTTTATGGTCGTTCATGCCGTACCCCCTTGAACTGGTCAGAACCGGGAGAAAGAGTGAATTTTGGGCCTGATTTAATTGCCGAGGCCGAAGAAAAAGTGCGGCTCATTCAAGCAAACTTAAAGGCCGCAAAGTCCCGCCAAGCTAGTTACGCCGATAAGAGGCGCCGTCCTTTGGAATTTCGACAGGGCGATCACGTATATCTTCGTGTGTCGCCAACCAAGGGTGTTCAGCGCTTCGGAGTCAAAGGGAAGCTTGCTCCCCGTTACATTGGCCCGTTCAAGATTATTGAAAAATGTGGACCCGTTGCATACCGTTTGGAATTGCCGGAAAAATTATCAGGAGTACACAATATATTCCATGTATCTCAACTCAAGAAATGTTTGAAGCCCCCTATTGACGTGGTGCTCGAAGATGTCGAAGAGCTACAAGATGATCTTACTTATTCCGAGCATCCTGTCAAAGTGATTGATCAAAAAGACCGCGTTACGCGCAACAAGACCATCACCTTCTATAAGGTTCAGTGGAGCAATCATTCGGACGAGGAAGCCACATGGGAACAAGAGGATTTTCTTAACTCCAAGTTTCCGGACTTTCTAGCTTCGCAATCGAGGTAAAGCAAACAAACTTTTACCCCCTCTTTTTCGCACTTTTGCAAATCTCGGGACGAGATTTTCTTAAGGGGGGAGGGCTGTAACATCCCACTCAAATTTAGTCCCTGATCAAGTTACTAATCTCAATTAGTGAGAATGATCAAGAGAAATCAAAGTTAAATGAAAAGGAATTCAAAATCACTTCAAATTTGGGAAATTTCTTTCAAACAAGCATTTGCACTGCAACTTTAAAATTTTCTATACAAGTGGACCCAAATGAAAAATTCCTCAGCATCCAGGGACTAAAAGAGAATTTTGGAGATTTTTGGAGATTTTTCTGCAAAAATCTAAAGGGTCAATTAAATGCATGAACCTTTTTCAAACTTTAACTTTGAATGAATTTTAGTTTGAAATCCAAGCCGATTCAGCAAAAGTTCCAATGGACAAAGTTGTTCCTCTCATTGAAATCTTCCAAACCTGAGTTTTTCGTGATTTTTGGAGCTCGGGAAGATCGAATTTAAATCAAATCAGTTCAAACCGAGGAAAATCACTGAAATTCAAAAATTCGAAAATGGCACTGTAGCGCCAAGTGTCGCCGCCGGCGACGTCTCCTCCTCTCTCTGCCCATTCCGGCGGACTGTGGCCGCCGTCAGCGCCGTACGGCGACGAGGACCAATTCCACACCTCCCCGGCCTTATCCCCTCCTTCCCCGCGGTCAAGTCGTCGTCGTCTCCCTCTCTTTCTCCGTTTTCCCCCGAGCCGCCATTGTCGCCGTCGCGAGCTCACCGCCCCGCCGCCGCTCCGCCGCACTTCGCGCCCCAAACCCAACAGCGAAAGTGTGCGCTAGGACCCCCTCGACCTCAGACACAACACGAACTTCAAGTTCCCGCGCTCTGCAACGAGAATCGACGCGAAGACCGATCATGGCCGCCGGGTGACCGTCGTCGAGCTCATCGCGGAATTTGATCATCTCGGTGAGCATCTCCTCAATTCCTCACGCACAAGTCTCCCTCACTCCTCCACGCACACACACCGCTGACCTCGTCGTGTTTCGCGCAGTGGAATCGCCGGAATCACCTTCTTCCCCGCCGCCGTTCACCGGACCACGCCGCCTCCTCCGACGAAATCCTCTCTCCGGCCTTCCCCCGCGTGCACACGCGCTACGGTGAGCTTCACCTTGATCCCGTGATGCTCATGCGCGCGTTAGTTTTCATGCGCGCTGCCTCCCCTCGCCGGAACATGGCGCGCCGCCGCTCACCGCCGCCGCCATCACCGCCGTTTCACCTCCACGGTCGAGCGCACGTGCACGTCAGCTGCGTTAGGACCGCCTCGTTGCCCTCTACTTGGTTCCGCTGACCAACTCGTGAAAATCGCCGCCGTTTAGCCGGAACGCCATCGTCGCCGCCGCCGCGTCGCGCGCGCCCCGCCATGCCCTGGCACTGCTACAGTGCCACGTCGTCTTTTTCTTTTATTTGAGTTATTCCAGATTTTGGCCAAACTTGTAAATTCGATAGAAATTCGTAGAAAAATCGTAAAAATGCAAACTCAAGTGTTCTGGAATCCTTGAAGTGAGAGCTATCCAGTGGTGCAACATGAACATCTGAATTCTTTTCAGTTATTTTTATAAAATTCAAAGAAGAGAAATCAGGAAATAAATTCTATAAAAAGATCTGTAAGTGCAAAAATTCTAAATTTTGGCATGCACACTCCTAATAGGTTCCCTGAACATCCCCCCAAGTGGCAGCTTGAAATGCATCTTCTTTTGGGAGTAATTTCATTTTGCAGTTGCTAGGAAAATCTTTTTATTGATTTTATTCCTGCACCTTTT
Organism: Eragrostis curvula; assembly: GCA_007726485.1. Lineage (NCBI taxonomy): Eukaryota > Viridiplantae > Streptophyta > Magnoliopsida > Poales > Poaceae > Eragrostis > Eragrostis curvula. Next base: position 3,332,842 of record RWGY01000005.1, read on the forward strand.
TGCACCAAATTTTGGGTATGTTACTGTACCTAGGTTGAAGATGCTAAATAAAAATACAAATGTAATTTTTGATCTTCCAGAACCCTTTTTAACGAATTTTAGAAGAAGATCTCTTTTACGCGTACGGAAATTCCTAAATCCAAGTATTTTGTATAAATCACTTTGGACCAAACTGCAAAAAACTTAATGAATGGTCCTGCCAACATGTTGCCTTTGCACCATAACATCACCATGTCATATTTGTCAAGGAAGTTCCGTGAACTATCTTTGATTTTGTATATCTTGTTGCATTCATTTAGGACCCGACGCCGGACTCGAGGACTTGGAGATCGTGGCCGAGGAGACCGGCGCTGACCTGAACGTGCTCGAGTGTACTAACCACCAGCCCCAAGGCAAGCCCCGGTGCATTCCCATATTTACAAAGTCTTATACTTTCTCACATGTACTGCGAGTCGTGAAATGTGCATTACGTATAGGACTTGATTGAAAACCTAGTTGCATATATCTCCAGATATTCCTATGGGTTTGGTTAAGTTAAGTTCTACCGCTCGTTAGCTTGCTATGCTTAATTAAAGTAGTATCGTCGGTAGAATATCGAGTGGTATGGAGACCGCTCGGTAATCGGGGTCGGATTTACTTTATGTTCTCACTTGATGATGGTAATGAATTTGAGACCGAACGGGGAAGCTCTTGTGTAGGTTGGGGTGACAAGGCTCGCCTTGTTCGCCATAGCCCCGTTTGTGTCGGTTGAGGACCGTTCGTTGTGGCCCCGCTGAGCAAGTTTGAACAGTACCGGATGCATGCTAGGAGAATGGGAACTAGTAAACTTAGTAGCTCGATGCTATATTGTTGGACGTGAACCCACCTCTCTTTTGGTGATGAAGATGGTATGGTGGAATTTGGGACAGTGTTTGAAGGGAGGGTGCCCGGGTGAACCACGGTTAGACCAGGCATGGCTATCGCGTGGGGAGACGTGTACTCGGGAGAGGTGTTAAGCGGCTCGACTCTATGGTATCTTGTAAACGGTTGCCGTGCGTGACTCTTTTGAGTAGCGTACGTCGTGTATCTCGGGTTTTGCCTGCAGGTGTAAATCGATTCGAATCGCCGTCCCTCGCGGTTATTGAGTACCACTTGTTCACTGCGTCACATCGTAGTAAAAAGAGCACATGATGATGTTTATATGATGTTGTATTTCAATTAATTGTATTGCAACCATGTATTGCTTAGTTAGATTGCTAATATTTACATTTATGCAAGAACCCTCTTAATTTTGGCTAAAACATGAAAATAAGGATCAAATATTAGCGCCGTTTTTGCAATTAAATTTCAACCCTTGGTCAACCCCCTGCATAATAGAAGTCGGTCTTAGAGGGCCAATTTGACGGGTAAGACTTGCTGAGTATTAGTTGCTCAGGGTTTCGATGTTTAAAACTTTACTGCAGGTATTCCTGATTGCAACTTCTGCGGTTGCTGTGGAAAAGTAGTGTGGGAGGGAGAACCGCCCAAGGATTGGTCCATTGAGTGGGTTCCCTCTTCTCCCCGCCAGGAGCAAGGTGAGTGAGATCATGTCTACGGGCCGGACATGGTTTCATTGTATATATGTATCGTCGTGTATTTCGCTTCCGCTCGTGTTTGTAATCGAATTTCGAACTCCTTTTATGTAAAATAAATCGAACTCCGAAACGGAAAGCTTATGTTAATTATGGAACCAATGTAATAACTAAACTCAATGTAAATTATTTTAATTATGCTTATATGTGTGGTCTATGCATACTTGCTTCGCCAAGTATTTCCCGATTAAGATCCTGGTTAGCTAACCCCTCATTGATTCGAGGCGGGATGCTACAGCATCGATGTACATCCTGCAGGAGAAAACCTGACCATACGCCACACACGCGTAGAGTCGCATGTGGCAACTATTCGCGAAGGTCCCCCTAGAGCTGGCTGGGTCTCACACCTCCCGAGAAAGGCCTTCCCGCACGGTCCCCGTCCCAGACGTACGCCCCGATTGGGAAGCATCCCTTCTCTCCCGAATACCATGATAGAAAGTGCAAGTATCCGCAAGACACCAGGGCAACCTAAGCTACTAAGTTTACTAGGCCCATAAAAACACTAGCATATGATCAGTACGTTCGAACTTGCTCAACAGGGCCAATAACGGACGGTCCTTAACCGACACAGACGGGGCTACCACCGTGAAGGCCCAGCCTTCTCGCACCATCCTACACAAACAAATCCCCGTCCGGTCTCAACAAATCCTAAATCCAGCTAGTACAATCCAGGATGAACCTACCTCGCGAGTGGGACCTACCACTCGACTTCTACCGTCCGCTAGCCACTAAGCCTAGCAAATTCTAACGTAACCTAGACCACATCTACAAAAATAGGACACAAGGTAGGATATGGAAGGGTAGTCCTAATGCAGTTCTAATGTTTCACATCAACTCCTAATAAACCTAATGCAAAATCAATTACTAGCCCCAATCAAGTGATAAAATAAAATCCTAATAAGGTAGGCATGCACCGGGGCTTGCCTGGCTCAGGAGCGTAGCTAACAGGGTCAGCGGGGTCAGTGTCCTGCTGCGGCTGCTCCTCCTGCACCTCCTGGGTCTGCTCCTCCGGCAGCTGGAAGTCGAGCGGCTCCGGAGTCGTCTCTGTCACTACACGTTATGACAAGGAAAATAATGCAAAGTTAGATGCAAGAATATGATGCAATTCATGATTCAATTACTTGATAGGACAGTCATTTACACTGTAAGTGCAAATGATTAACCTTGTTAATTAATTTCGTCTGGAGTATTTCCTTCATTAGCTTTTAATTAAGTTCACCATTAATCCACTTAGGTAAGTTAAATGAATAATGTGATTTCTCAAGTTGATTTATGTCCAGTGGCATTTTTCTGGTGAAGAGTGCCACTGGAAGTAATTTATGGTGAAGTTTCATGATTTTTTGCAAAGTAGATTATTTATAATAATTTATACAGTGCAGAACATGATTTAAATCATAAGAAAATAATTAGACAACATGTGACAGTGGCAAAATGCTCTGTAGGTGTGTTATCAGATTCTTAACATGCATGCAAGACTTCAGTATTTATTGGGCAACAGAGAATTTATAAGGAATTAAACAAGATCTGGACAGATGTATTTTCCAGAAAATACACAATCTGCAAAAATGTGTTTTGGTATTTTTGCTGGACAGAGGATGTTACATGGAGTCCAAAGAAATTGGATTTGTATTTTTCTGATGTGTATTTTATTTTCTATGCCTTTTTGAAGTTTCTGTGCATTTTCTGAAATTAACTAAATCTGAAAATGATTTAAAACAGGCGCGACCAATCAGATCTGAGCCACACATTGGGCTACACAGATCGGGCCGCACCAGATCCAGCCACTCGCGTGCGAGAACGCACGCGGGGCTACAAGGTTGGCCGCACGGGATCTTGTGTGGCCACACGGGATCCGGTCCGTGTAGTCCACGGTGCTGCGGCCGGGCTTGTCGCCGGCGCACGGCGGCGCGCTCACCGGAGTAAGCTCCGGTGATGCTAGCGGCCAACGGAGGGCACGAGAGGGGGCTACGCGAGGCGGGGTTCTCACCTCGACGAACGGAAGACGGCGGCGATGGCCGGAAGCAGCTTGGTGACGACGAGGCGGCGGTAGCGGAAGTCCGGCGGGGTCGCGGGCTCGCGGTGGTCGACGGGGAGCTGCAGCTGCTGGCTCGCGAGCTTCTCCGGCTCCGTCTTCGAATACTCTTCCTCCGGTGAGCCACGCTCCGATTCCTTTTTCGAAGTCGTTCGCACCGAGCTTCCGCATCTTCATGGCTTTGGATGCGGGTTCTTGTGTATCGTGAGCGCGTGCGCTTGTATTTCTTCTAGCTTTGGACTTGTACTTGTACCGTTTATTTCCGCTGTGCGATTCTGTGTTTTAATTGGATTAATGTAACCACTTAAAGACTTAATTTGTGCTTTTTATATGCTGTACTGTTGCGTCTGTTCATCAGCGCTATACCGACTCGATCCTGCGAAAAGCGGAGACGCTTCATGCACATTACCACCTTAGCTGATTGTACCCTGCTTAACCCACAAAGATTCAACTCAGTCCTCTCAAACCACACCAGATCCGCTCTATGTTCAATTCCATTTTATTTTCAGTATAAACGATTGGGAAATTATGCTGAATGTATCGTTCAGAGTTTCAATATAAAATCATTCACAATCTCGATGGCCTAATACTGGACTGTAAATTTGATCTTCAAGAACGGTTCAAAAGTGATGCTCAAACGGGTATGGTCTTAAAGTGCGGTTCCTAGATCCTGGTCATGTAGTACCTTCGTTTCAAATAGCGGACAAATATGCATGTAATTACAGTTTGTCACGTTTTGGTCTTAAAGAATGGTTCAAAACTTAAAGTGATGCTCAATAGGGATGGCATCTAATATTTTTGCTTTGAATAATGGTCACATATGTATGTAATTGCAATTTGCCGCACTTTCACGTCAATTAACTAGCCAGTTTGCTTCACTGCTACTTGATAACAGAGACATTGCATCTGTGTTTGTTTCCATTCATTTTTTCCCCATAAAAAACTCGGTCGGTGAGGGAAAGACTGCTGGTATTATTGTATAAGGAACTCAACTAGAGCCCCGGCCGAGAAAATCCACGAACTCTGGTCAGAGTTCTATCTTAAGAAACCGCTCCATAAAAACACCTGGATAATGGCATAGCTTGTTGATAGATGGATAGGTAAATAGTAGAGCCGGCATATAAGTTCAGTCTGATGATATGAAAAAAAATGTTCTGTCGGGTACCCAAAACCAGGTACCCGTGATTACCCACATAATCTCTCAATTATACCCAAATGACTAAGGACTGGGCCGGAGGCCATGGTTGTCCCCAAAGATAGCCATGATCAAAGCCCAGCCCACGACGCGCGCCACGGACCGCAGCCAAGAGGCCGCGCGGGCAAAGGAAGGCCCGACTCCTCGACCCGCCTCCCGACCCCCGAGGGTCGGAGAAAATCTCCGCCTCGGCCGACCCCGGGCACCCGACCCCAGCCTTCCGACCCCAGGGGTCGGACTATCGAGGTCGGAGGTGGGCCGGTGGAGTGCCTTAAATGGCCGCAAGTGGACGTCCTTCGGCACTGTCCGAAGACGTGAACCGCAAGCCCCGCACGTCTCGCAGAGACGGTTGATAGCGGTCAAACCGCCTCGCCGCACGGTAACAGTGCGGGCCGTAAAGAAACAGGGACGTACAATGCTCAACAGGACCCGGACATCCCCGCCGCAGTTGAGCTGTAGCAGCCGTCGCCGCCCACGCCCGGAGGAGACGGCGTCGAGGACGGACGCGCCCTTCCCTGCAAGGCCCCCCACCTACATCGAGCTAGTTTTACCAATTCTCTTTCTTTCTTTTTCTTCTTTCCTCCGTCCTTATACAGTCGACTTTCCCTTGACAGATAAAAGGGGAAGCTTGACTCGCGGCTGGAGGACCGCATTCTCACCTTTTCATTTCGCACACACTCGCTTCGGCCTTGCGACGCACACAAGGACGAACAACACACACACTTAGAGACTTGGGAGCTCCTCCCTTTCTCGCAAGAGCTTGTAACCCCTACTACGAGCAACACGAACCGAACCAACTCACTGGACGTAGGGCTTCGATCACCCGAACCAGTATAATCCCTTGTGTCTTCCTTTTCCCCTCAACCAACCGTAGCGCGTAGTCTAAATTCACATGTCGGCTAGATTTCTCAACGCCCACATGTTCACCTTTGAAAATTTGACAATATCCATTAACAAAAATATCCATGTCAGACAAGCAAAAAAATGTATTTTCATGCAAAATACATGGTGTACAAATAAGTTACTTCATGTCTTTTGTTTGTGTGATATGTAGTTTGGTAACTGCATATACATTGCGTTCCTTTATTTTATTCTTATTCCAGTTGTACTGCATTACCTGATCGCATATAAGAATACGTTGTCAATTAGAGTAGGAAAATAAAAGAATATTCTATTGTAATTTTGCCCCTACTAAGGGAAACTTTGACTTCAAGTTGAAAAACAAAAGGTAAAATCACAAAGTTAGAAAATTTAGGATAAAATCACAATTATAGTTCAGAGCGTAGGTAAGAACACAATTGCCCTTATTTTGTCCTAAAAAAAATTGCCCTTATTTTTAACCGCTGCAATGGTACAATTGGGAAGTCTGGGACACATGAGGCCGTGAATGGGCGCTTGCCGGTAGCACTGGGCACAAAACCCGAAACCCGAGTCCCGAACCCAAAAAACCCGGCCCCGAACCCGAAAAACCCGAAGCCCGACACCCGAATAATTTTCTCGGGTAGCAAATCTAGAAAGCCGAAATAATTTCGGATTTTTCGGGTTACAACTTACGGTACCCGAACAACCCGCTTAACCCGAAATTATACTATGCCCAATAAATAGCCCACTAGGCCCATGTCTAAACTCCACGGTCCATCAACAAATGGCCCACTATGCTCCAAGTCCACAACTCTGCCGCAAGTCAAGCCACGATTGATGATTCGTCTTCTGTTCTGTTTCGTCTTCCCAGCCGCGATTTGTTTCGTCTTCTCTCCCCTCCTCGATCTAGGACGCCTGTACGCGCGCTGCCACAGCCCAGGCTGGCTCTCTCCCCTCTCCTCTGCGCCGCTGCCGTCCAGCCGGCCTCCCCCTCTTCGCAGCTGCCACACGTCGCGCCTCGCTGCGCCCTACGGCCCGCCGTTGCCCGCAGCCACGCCACGCAGCCACATTTGCATCGTCGCATGCTGCCGCCCGCAGGCCGCAGCCAATCGCCGCCGTCGCAGCCGCGGCCGCGCCATGCCGGCCCCTATCGCCTCTTCGCCCGTTAAATCGGGTACTTCGGGATTACCCGACCCGAAACCCGAAATACCGGGTACCCGAATTGTCGGGTTCTCTTTCCTTCGGGGTAATTTCGGGTGTCGTTTTTGAAAACCCGAAATCTGAAAAACCCGAGTTACCCGACCCGAACTTTTCGGGTAACCCGAACGCCCAGTGCTACTTGCCGGCGTGGGTGGTCCTCAACGAGGCGTAGCCGGGTTGCAGTTGTTAGGCCGGAAAAAAGAGCATGCATACTGGGATGTCCCCTGGCCAGAAACCTGTTAAGTGCAGCAAAGAAGGGCAGCAGCCAGCAGGCGTCGTCCTCATGATGAAAAAGAGTTTTCTGTCACCAGGTTTATCAGACAGATGACACATAGAGGAGAAATAGGAAAAACCATTTTCCCATCTTGGAACCAAGTAGAGGAGTATAATTTACCACACGCAACAAATTAAAAGAAACTTTTTCCAGTACATTATATTATATTATAAGCCATGGTTCACGAAACCAGCAGCCACTGAAAGAATAAGTCCTTGAGTGTAGTACCCCTGTTTTTATCTATTTGCTTTTAGGTCCTTATGTTGAACTCTATATATATGTAACCTATGGACCCTTGTTGGGCTGAGACAATCAAATTTCCATTTGGGCCAACAATTGGTATACAGAGCTAGGGTTTCAGTCTCCACTCTCTCCTCTCTCCCCGATTGGATCGAAACAGAGGCGGCGGCGCAGCTCCACGCTGAGCTCGCCTCGATCTGGCGGCCCGGCCTCAACTCTGCGGCTCGGTCAGGCGAGGGCGGCGCGGCAGCTCCTCCCTCCCTCCCTCTCCTCTTCCCCGCGCGCGGAGGCGGGCTGAAGCAGGGGCGCGGCGGCCCGACCCGGAGCAGAGTCGCAGCGGCGCGGAGGCGGTGCGAGCTGGACCGGCGTCGCGGCGGACCTGCGCGTGACGCAGCGGCGGCGCGGCGCGTCCCCTCCTCGACCTGAGGCACGGCGGCAGGTGTGGCGCGGCGGCCCGACTCCGGTGCGACGCGGCGGCCCGACTCCGGTGCGGCAGCGGCGGCGCGGACACGCAGAGGCAGGGCGGCGCTCCCTCGACCTCGGTTCGCGCGCAGGAGGTAGCGCGGGCTCAAGTCCCAGGGAGGCGCCCGGCTCGGCTCTCCCTCTTCGACCCCGAGCTCGATTCGCGGACGCAGAGGCGGCGCAGTCGACCTCGACCCGCTCCAGGCTCGGGCCTGTGGCTCGTGTGACAAGGCAGCAGCGCGGAGCTCCACCCCGACCCCTCTCCGACCCCGGCAGCAGGAGTCCGACCCCTCTCCGACCCCTTTCTCTCTTCTGCTCCCATGGCGGACCCAGCAGCAGGCGACGGCGTGGCACCACAAGCTGCGCGCACCCCCTCCCGCGCCTCGCGCGCGAGCAGCCACGGCTCGGCTCGGTCGAGCGCGCGGCGCCGCGCAGCGGAGGCGGCGGACGAGGCGGCTGCGGCCGCGGCGGATGCTGAGCGGCAGGCTGCTGCGGCGCGCCGTGCCAGCGCAGCTCGCAGGGAGGCGGAGGAGCGCGAGGAGGCGGCTGCGCGGGCTGCTCGCTTGGCGACGGCGCAAGCGATGGCTGCGCGCGCTGCGGAGGCGGAGCGGCAGGCTGCGGCGGCGGCTCAGGCTGCTGCGGCTGCTGCTGCTGTGCAGCGGCAAGTTGTGGAGGAGGCCCGAGAGGCCCTCGCTGCGCTGGAGCAGCGGGAGAACCAGCGGGCGGGACGGGAGGAAGACCGGGACACGGAGGTGGAGCGGTGGGTCCACGATGGGCGACGGAGCGCCCACGACTCCGGTTCCGACCACGACGACCGGACCGGTGGCACACGTACACCTCCACGGCGTCGACGCGTCTCTCCTTCCCTGGAGCGGCGCCGTGAGAGCCGTGAGCGCCGAGCTTCCCCTCGCCATGGTCGGCGAGGCTCCCCGGTCGTCATTCGGGAGACCGGTGGGAGCACGCAGTGGCCGATGCTCACCAAGACCAACTACACCGAGTGGAGTGCGGTCATGAAGGTGAAGCTGCAGGCGCGGCACATGTGGGAGGCCGTGCGGTATGGCGACGTCGACGACCACGAGGACCGGCGAGCGCTGGAGGCGCTGCTCGCTGCAGTTCCGATGGAGATGGCGGCGAGCCTGGCGGAGAAGGACACCGCTAAGGACGCGTGGGACGCCATCGCTGCAGCACGGGTCGGCAGCGACCGTGCTCGCAAGTCCACCTTGCAGAAGCTTCGCAAGGAGTGGGACCGTCTGGCTTTCAAGCCAGGCGAGGACATCGACGACTTCTCCCTCCGCCTCTCCGGCCTGATGCAGCAGATGGCGCGATACGACGGCGAGGACATCGACGAGGAGAAAGCTGTCGAGAAGTTTCTCCGAGTCGTCCCCAAGAAGTACACTCAGATGGCCATCTCCATCGAGACGTTGCTGGACCTCTCCGAGCTGACGATCGAGGAGGTGACGGGGCGGCTCAAGGCCGTCGACAACCGCGAGGACCACCCTCCCGTCGAGTCGGCAACTCCGGGAGGCAAGCTCCTTCTCACCGAGGAGCAGTGGCGTGCTCAGCAGGGTGAGCGGAAGAAGGGGGAGTCCTCGGGATCGTCCTCCAGTCGCGCACGCCGCCCACGCAAGAAGAAGGACAAGGCGCCTCCCCCTCGCGGTGGCGCTGAGGGCGGTGGCGATGGCGAGCGCAAGGCGACCCGGGATGACACGTGCCACAACTATGGCAGGTCGGGCCATTGGGCCAAGGACTGCAGGCAGCCGAAGCGCGGCGGTCAGGCTCACGTCGCGCAGGCACAGGTCGACAACGAGCCGGCGCTGTTCCTGATGCACGGGGGTGTCGAGCTTCACTCCACTCCCGGCCCGGCTGCTGCGCTTCTCCACCTCGACGAGTCTCGCGCTCACGCCTTCCTCGGGAAGAGTTCGAGCGATGAGAAGATCGACGGATGGTACCTCGACACCGGCGCCACCCACCACATGACCGGTCGACGCGAGTTCTTCTCCGACCTGGACACCACCGTGCGAGGCTCCGTCAAGTTCGGGGACGCCTCCGCTGTGGAGATTGAGGGCGCCGGCTCCGTCATCTTCGTCGCCAAGACTGGCGAGCACCGACTGCTCACTGGTGTCTACTACATCCCCGCGCTGAGGAACTCCATCATCAGCTTGGGACAGCTGGATGAGAATGGCTCGCGCGTGGAGATCGAGGACGGCCTCCTGCGTATCTGGGACGTTCGTGGCCGCCTTCTCGCGAAGGTGAACAGGGGGAGCAACCGCCTCTACGTCCTCCACGTCGACGTGGCGCAGCCACTCTGTCTTGCAGCCCGGCGGGACGACGACGCATGGCGGTGGCACGAGCGCTTTGGGCACCTCAACTTTGAGGCCTTGAAGCAGCTCGGGGCCAAGGAGATGGTGCGGGACTTGCCGCGCATCGACCACGTCGAGCAGCTCTGCGACACCTGCGTGCTGACGAAGCAGCGGCGACTTCCCTTCCCTCGCCAGTCGAGCTTTAGAGCCAAGGAGAGGCTTGAGCTCGTGCACGGCGACCTCTGAGGGCCGGTGACGCCAGCCTCTCCAGGAGGGAGGCGCTACTTCCTCCTCCTCGTCGACGACGTCTCCCGCTACATGTGGGCGGTCCTCCTCCACACCAAGGGTGATGCGGCGGACGCCATCAAGCATCTTCAAGCTGCTGCGGAGAAGGAGTGTGGCCGCAAGCTGCGGGTGCTGCGCACGGACAACGGCGGCGAGTTCACGGCGACCGAGTTCGCGGAGTACTGCGCCGACGAGGGGATCCAGCGGCACTTCTCCGCGCCGTACACCCCGCAGCAGAACGGCGTCGTCGAGCGCCGCAACCAGACGGTCGTGGCCATGGCGCGTGCATCCTCAAGCAGAGGGGCATGCCGGCGACCTACTGGGGAGAGGCGGTGATGACAGCAGTTCACCTCCTCAACCGCTCGCCCACCAAGGCACTCGATGGCAAGACGCCATATGAGGCTTGGCATGGGCGGAAGCCAGCGGTCGGCTACTTCCGCGTCTTCGGATGCCTGGCGTTCGTCAAGGAGCTCAGCCACGTCAGCAAGCTCGACGACCGGAGTACGCCTGGGATCTTCATCGGCTATGCAGACGGCGTGAAGGGCTACCGCATCCTTGACCCTGAGACACAGCACGTGCGGGTGGCACGTGACGTTGTGTTCGACGAAGGGCGAGGTTTGGCGTGGGGCAAGGCGGTGGACGACGGCACGGCCTCGACCACCAGCGACTTCACCGTCGAGTACGTCTACTTCGAGAGCGACGGGGGAGTGGGCAGCTCTCCTTCACCGAGCGTGCCTCCCTCGTCTCCGGGCTCACCACCACCTCCACCGAGTCCCCCTGCACCGACTCCTCCGGCTTCGCCCCGTACCCCTACACCGGCACCCACGCCTCCAGGCTCGGCGCCGGCAGCTTCAGTCCACAGCGAGCCGAACCCGGTGGAGTTTGCCACGCCGCTCTCCAACGACGAGGACCGCATCGACGCGTTCCATGACGACGAACCGCTGCGGTATCATACCATGGAGAACATCCTCAGCGAGCAGCCAGCACCTGGACTGGTGCAGCATGGTGCGGATGAGCAGCTGCACCTGGCGCACGGCGACAGCGAGCCCCGCTCCTTTGCTGAGGCGGAAAGGGATGCGGCCTGGCGGGCCGCGATGAAGGTGGAGATGGACTCCGTCGAGCAGAACCGCACCTGGGAGCTGGCGGATCTTCCCGCTGGCCACCGCGCTATCTCCTTGAAGTGGGTCTTCAAGTTGAAGAAGGATGAGGCCGGGGCGGTGATCAAGCACAAGGCGCGCTTGGTGGCGCGCGGGTTTGTCCAGCAGGAGGGGATCGACTACGACGACGCTTTCGCTCCTATCGCACGGATGGAGTCCGTGCGTCTCCTCCTCGCGCTGGCAGCCCAGGAGGGATGGCGCGTCCACCACATGGACGTCAAGTCGGCCTTCCTCAACGGCGACTTGAAGGAGGAGGTCTACGTGCACCAGCCGCCGGGATTTGTCATCCCCGGCCAGGAGCACAAGGTTCTGCGGCTGCGCAAGGCCCTCTATGGCCTGCGACAGGCGCCGCGGGCATGGAACACCAAGCTGGACGCCACCCTCAGGGTGATGGGCTTCGAGCAAAGCCCGCATGAGGCGGCCGTCTACCGGCGGGGCCGAGGAGGCTGTGCCCTGCTGGTGGGCGTCTACGTCGACGACTTGGTCATCACTGGAGCCAAGGAAGCTGACGTGGAGGCGTTCAAGGCTAAGATGAAGACCGCCTTCCAGATGAGTAACCTGGGGCCTCTCTCCTTCTACTTGGGGATCGAGGTGCACCAGGACGACTCCGGCATCACACTTCGACAGACCGCCTACGCCAAGCGCATCGTTGAGCTAGGCGGCCTCACCGGCTGCAACCCCTCTCACACACCCATGGAGGAGCGGCTGAAGCTGAGCCGCAACAGCACCGCTGAGGAGGTCGACGCCACGCAGTACCGGCGCCTTGTGGGGAGCTTTCGTTACCTCGTCCACACGCGGCCGGACTTGGCGTTCACTGTCGGGTATGTCAGTCGGTTCATGCAGCGACCGACACAGGAGCACATGCAGGCTGTCAAGAGGATCATCCGCTATGTGGCGGGCACCCTCGACTACGGCCTGCACTACCCGAGGTGTCCCGGCGCGGCACACTTCATCGGCTACAGTGACAGCGACCACGCCGGCGACATCGACAACAGCAAGAGTACGAGCGGGACGCTCTTCTTACTCGGCAAGTGCCTTGTCAGCTGGCAGTCGATCAAGCAGCAGGTGGTGGCCCAATCCAGCTGTGAGGCCGAGTACATCGCCGCCAACTCTGCTTCGACCCAAGGACTCTGGCTAGCACGACTGCTTGGTGATCTTCTTGGTCGAGAAGCCGAAGCAGTGGAGCTTCGGGTGGACAGCAAGTCTGCCCTTGCCTTGGCCAAGAATCCCGTCTTCCACGAGCGCAGCAAGCATATCCGGGTCAAGTACCACTTCATCAGGAGCTGCCTGGAGGAGGGAAGCATCAAGGCCGACTACATCAACACCCAAGATCAGCTCGCTGACATTCTTACCAAGCCACTTGGAAAGGTCAAGTTTCGGGAGCTTCGGTCTAGGATCGGGATGGCACAACTACCACTCAAGTCTTAGGGGGAGAATGAAAGAATAAGTCCTTCAGTGTGGTACCCCTGTTTTTATCTATTTGCTTTTAGGTCCTTATGTTGAACTCTATATATATGTAACCTATGGACCCTTGTTGGGCTGAGACAATCAAATTTCCATTTGGGCCAACAGCCACACCTTGGCTCATCAGATAAACACACACAACAAACACTCCCAGGACAGATCCGACACACGAGTAGCCAAATGCATGATCAGCAGCAGCCACACAAATCAAGGAGATACACATGCAGGCAGCAACGCGCGCGCTTACTTATATTGTCAGCGGTGAAAACACACTCATCAAGCTCAAACCACACAAATCGAGGAGATACACAAGTAGGCAGCAACGCGCCCAGTTGCTGCCGTTGCCCATGTGAACTTCAAGATTCAATCGCAAGCCACATGCAGATCGTCTTTCGATCGATCTTATTGTAATTGAAAGGAGAACAAACACCGGCCAACTCGGCCGCCAAGGCCGTCGCCAACATGAATGAGGCACGTACCTTGGTTTGCACACAATAAGAAACTTAACTGACCAGCAACGCGAGGGGGAATCCAGTCGCCGGCCGGCCAGGGACACACAAGACGAGCACGCGTAAAAAACGAGTGGTAGAATGATACAAAATCACATCCTTCAGCTTGCCACTGACGTAACAACAGCCGACAGCTGCTCGGGATTGCATCACCTAGGCATGGTGAGAAGACAAGAGAGCGATAATAAGTAAACACAATAATTAGCTACGGGAACAGCTGTCGTATATTATAAAATAAAAGGAGCACTCATTTGATACGTACCTGAGGACGGTGCCCCTGAGAAGACACTTCCCTTTGTAGTGGCGCGAATGCACGGGCGCCTGGTAGAGAGAAGGGTCATGCCCGCCGGCGTCCACCCCGTCCCACTCCAGCGCATCCCACACGTCCTTCTCCATCTCCACAACGGTCCTTCCCAGTCCTGGCATCCGGCCCTCCAAGGCAGGCAGCCGGCGTAGGCTCCAGCATCCTCTGGTCCTAATGGTCTCGAGCGCCGGTGCGTACATCTTGACATCGCATATCTGACGCAATGCTGGCACATCGTGTAGGTGGATGGTGGTCAGCTTCGTGAACACTACCCTGCTCGGCATGAAGTCCTCATCCAGCTCAAATACATGCTTGAGGCTGCTGCAGTGGATGATGTGGAGAGTCTCCATGTTCACAAAAGAGGGGGACCATACAGGAAGCGCGAACTGCAGGCTTGGGCACGAGGACAAGTGCAAGTGCCGCAAATATACAAAATTATAGAATCTCGTATAATTTGGACTTTTTTTGCTCCAAATGCAGCGGGCCATACGGAGGTGGGATGCCCATATGGTCTCCAGGACATTGGAAGCAGCTCCTGAAGCAAACACAGGGTCCAAGTAGGGGCACCTCTCCACACGGCACCACTCGAGCTGATTATAATCCGTTGAAGGCATAGCAGTGCTGGCTGAGGTATCATGCACATGCAAGGACTGAACATACAGTCTCATCAGGGTACGTAAATTACGATCATAATAAGCAACTAATTCAAATTCACTCCCCATGTTGCGGCTTCCATCACCAATCTCAACATGGCAATCTAACTGTGAAGTGGGAGGCTGTGGGAAGGCTTCCATCGGGGTTAAGGCATAACTGCTAAGGACGTCGGTAAAGACATCATTATATAAGCTTGTGGTGGCCACGACGTGGTGTTGCTGATCACATGGTTTACTCATCTCCTCATTGGTTCTTTCACCACAAACATTTGAAGAGGCGATGCGGATATCAAAGAAAACATCATCACCCCTCTGTTTCTCTGTTTGACGTATGGGAACCCATAAGGACCGAGCAAACCTGGCATCTTCGATAAAAGCATGCACCTGCAACCCAAAAGATTTAGAATGGGCAATGGATGGCCGAGCACATCCATGTACCCTACTAGATCGTGTGTCTATACAAAGCAACTCCAGCTCAAGTAGTTTATCTGAGCCCCATCTGATTGCACGAAGGTTCTCGCAACCCAACAGAAAGAGTCGCTTGAGCCTTCGGACATTCACCATCATAGTTTCAAGGTCAAGTATCTTGATTGCACATCCTGAAAGGTCCAGTTCCTCAAGGTTCGGTAACCCACGCAAGAATAATTTCTCCAATTGTGTGCAACCTTCCAAAGATATCATGGAGGTTTTGACATCTTTCTTATCATCATTAGAACATATGGGACGATAACTCTCTGGAGGTAGCTCAACCATTGACATCCAATTGGATGCCGGTCCATATCCATCAAAACTGAATGACCTTAGCAAAGGGTTAGACAACACAACATTCTTGAGCCCATTACAGCCATCAAGAACAAGCACCTGAAGGTTTTTAGCCTTTGATAGGCTTGTTGGTAAGTTTTCTATGTCATTGTTGCCTGACAAATCAAGAATTTCTAGCTTTGCTTTTCCCATAAATGAGTTGTCAATGTCCTTTGATGCTTCTGCACGGCGTAAAGGTTTCACTATTCTGAGCCTTTCAAGATTTGGTAGTCTTCCCTCTAGTCGACTTGTAAATTGACAGCACATAAATCCCTCTATATTTAGCTCCACAATGTTACCCATTAGATCCATGTTCTCCTCTGATAAGATCTCACCCCAATCTGTGTAACGCATATCAAGCACCCACAAGTTATGCAGGTATGCCCACATGGCGGTATACTCCTCTCTTTCAAGCTCTGTAGTATGGTTGTTTCTGCAATGGTCCAATCCAAGGAACCTCAATGTCTCGCAATGGCGGAAAAGAGGTGACAAAAAATTGAAGGCACAATAAGAGAGAATAAGAACCCTAAGGTTGTTGCACTGTTTGATCAAATCATTTGGCAGTCCATGTGGGCTATTCGTGCTTTCAAATGCTAGGATGATCGATGATGCCTTTGCCAATATACTTTTTACATTGTCACCACTTATCTTATTCTTTGAGGTGATAGAAATCCAACGGCCAGGCCTGTTTCCAGTTATCATTGATGAGAATTCATCATCGTCACCAAAAATCCAATAAGATGAGTCCGGATGCATCATTGTTTTTTCTTTAAATATATCTGAATGAAAAGAAGTATCGTCACACTCAAAACTTACTTCTTGATACAAAGCTTTACTAATATCCCTTGTTTTGTCCCCTTGAATGATCCCATCACATATCCAATAGTTGGCACCATGATATGTCCAAGGCTGGCTTGTGCCTTTATGAAAACTGTGATGCAGGAATAGTACGTAGAGATAACAATCGATAACCATGGCTAGGTCATTCTCTTGCATACATGGATGGCGTGCAAGGATGCTAGCAGCCTCCTCACGTACCAATGCAGTAAGATCTGACCTTGTTGTGTAACTAAGAAGCATTTTCCAATAAAGGAACATATTTGTGTGCCTTAGCTTACTTGGTATTTGTTCAGTATTATCTACATACTGTTCAAACCATCCTTTGGTCGGAAATCTTCTTCTAAAGGTCCATATTATGATGTTGTCATCATATTCTGGAACACCAAATCTATTAAGGACAACCTCTTCATTACTTCCATTAATAAGAATCACCATCAACCTTTTCTCCCTCAGTATTCGGTTAATCGCTTTTGCAACATGTCGTATCACATCCCTAGAGGTAAGATCCACACCATTGAAGTCGTCCTCCTCGTCTTCCTTGTCAAAGATGGCCACGGTCTTATGGTCAAGCTTTATCTCCTCTGCAATTCTTCTCTGCATCACCCTTTCACTTTCCCACATTGAGCAATCTATACAAATTATTCTGCCAAAATACAATTCTGGAGGAGGATCTTTCCTGGATAGAAGTTCTTGTGCTACGGATCTAAGGACCGAGGACACCGCTAAGGCACCCCAACTATCAAAAAAAATGGTGCCGCCATCGATGCTTCTCTGAACAATATCAAGTATTGCGCCCCTGGCGCCATCAGAGTCTCTTGCCTTAAACTCCTGAAATATTGTCTTATGAATCTTGTACCTCTGAAATAGAGAAAACAGAGTGAGTACACGTTAAATGATCAATATAAAGTAAGATCGACAAGCAGGCTAGCACTTGGTCATATTAAAGAGTACGGGTTAAAAAAAAAAAGACAAACTAAGTATGCAGACTTATTGGGGAACGTGCAGCGCAGAAAAGAGAAGTACCAATTCGGCCATGATGAAGCAATTCGTCCAATCTGCCGTACAATTGAAGGCCAAGAAATTTTCTAACCCATGATCGGTCAACCTGCTAATTCATTAAACACCGGACTCTCTTCATGCATGTTCATGTGCACAACATCAATTAAACTGTCAATGCCAGAGGAGGGTTAATGAGCAACTCAACTCTTGAGGGAGCAAATGGAGAAGAGAGCAACACTAACATACCGCGCTTCTTTTGATCCGGCAAAATACCAACAAGGAAATAGTCGTAAGAACGAGAGGCAAAGCACAGCAACAATGGGTCGGTGCTCGAGTATGCAGCTTATGGTCCTTCACCAGAAGAGCAGCACTCGCATCCCTTTCTTGCTTGTTGCTGCAGACATGTTTCTATCCTTTGCTTCTCCCCGCGCCCTTGCCTTGCATGTCTCTTTTCCAAAGCATGAAATGAAATCCTCTTGCTTTAAATTTCTTTTTGTAAAGAAGATGCGTATGCTAGCTGTGTGCTGTGATTGATCTGTATGTAGACATGCATGGCCCAGTAACTAAAGAGAGTTGCAGCAGTATTTAGTCCTTTCTCTTTTGTCTAAAGATACGGATTTAGCTTTGACCGTCACTTTATTCACCAAATCGTCAACTTTATTTTTAGACAACATTACGGTGTGCTGATTATGTTACTTCTAGGTGCAGTGGAACCTACTCAGCACATTCTACCCTCACGTGTGTTTGAGAGGTAGGTTGTCATGGGCCTCATTGGCCAGCACCTCCATCCAGCGTGAGAAAGTGGAAGGTTAAGTAGTTAGATTAATTTAGGAGGGTCTTAGCGTAAAAGCACCTAGTGGTCCATTTGTTTGGCCCGGCTCCCTGTCGTCCAGATTTTGGGGGCGAAACAGATACGCACGATACGAATCCATGGAGGACGAACAGACATGGTACGTTTTGATTTCCCACAACCTTACGAAAAACAAAATTGGAAAGATATTTTTTTTGAAGAGAACTAAAATTGGAGGGCTCTTGGTCTTGGGCCACTCTGTCCTCGCAGCAGGGCAAAAGAAATCACAATCGCAAAGGTTTTGCCCATTTTTCCATATATTTCTCTACCTCTTGCACCTTATAAACACAACAAGAACCCTACGTAATTTAAGCAAATTTCTGGAGCGAGAAGCCAGTTTTTCTACTTGAACAAACCAATTGCTGATACGTCTCGGCGGACCGAAGTACGATCCAGTATGAGGGGCGGCCGGTGCTGCAACGGTCTGGTGTACATGAAAGCCTGCCTGTTCTTGTTGGCCTTGCTCAGTGCGTCGTCTGCAGAGTGTAAGTACACCTCATCATCATCACAATCTTGTCTTTCCCAGATCCATTTCATCAAGAAACGCATGTAACACACCCTAATAACAATGCAACAGGTCGTCAGCAGCAACTAGATCAGGTTGCAGCAACACGAAACCTTACCGACGCTACCCATGATAATATTGACGTGATGGCGATCGAGTCTGCAGCGGCATCACCAGATGATGAGGACAAGGTCCAGTTTGTATTCTGCATGGAAAGGTCGTGTCCCGTTTGCATGAATAAAACGCCGGACCCCTGGTGTTTCCAGACAAGGGACGATTGCAGGAACCATTGCCCCCACTGCCACCCCAGGTGTCCGCCGCCGCTCTCCCTTCAAGCAGCGACCGAGACCCGGCTCAAGTCTACCAGTATCTTACAGGAGCAGAACGCATCGCGGTCTTAATTAAAACCATGCATGCATGGATCGGTGTCCACTGAAATAATGTATTGATGTAACATGGATTCTTTGGTTTGCGATTATTTTTTTTTTGGGTTCACCATGATCTTCATGGTGTAATATGTATGGGGATCTTACGTCCGCCTCTATTTTGTTTTGCCTTGCTTGTTGTCGAGGCTAATCAAATTTTGGGTGGGGGTGGAGTTGGGGTGTTGCCGTGCTGGGGCCTTTGGGGGAAGAGGGGTCAGCTGCAGTCAGGTGGGCTGGGCTGGCTTGGGACATGCATAGACGGGCCATTCGACTATAAAGCTACCAATTTAGGCTCCCATTGGTAGGGTTTCTCTAATAATGTATGGATTTCTCTAATAGTTTTTTCAGCGGTTTTACATCTTTATCAATCAAACATGGTGCTTCTTCAGGTGCTTTTTCTTAAAAAAAAAAAGAAAGAAGCCATATCCAAAAATAAGATGAAGCATGAAGCCACAAAATGATAGCTTCACCAGCTTTTTTTCTCTACGACGCCCTCATCTTTCCATATTTGTCCCTAAAAATATGGAGAAGCTGCAGAAAAAACCGTTTTGCCAAACGTTTTAGGCACAGCCGCTGACACAGCCAGCATAGCCGTTTTTTTAAAGAAGCCACAGCCGAAACCGGCATAACCACAGCCCTACCAAAAAGGCCCTAGATATACCTGCTCAGCATATCATTCTGGACGGCAAGGAAGTTGCTATAAAATAAAAACTACTATCAATCACCTTAATCTCCAGCTAATCTTATTTTTGTAATTTCACAACTTTTAAATTCTAAACACTAGTACCTCTAGCACTTGAGGAAGTAACTGTCATGTGGCGTCCCACCATATTGTTACGCCATGATCATCCGTCTCATCGTCTGCAAGAGATCGATCACAATTCACAAACAAGCCAAGGGCGCAGCTCCAATGATCAAGCACACACGATCGCCGCCCATGATGATTGCCTCCAACGAAAAAATGAGTGGTGAGATTTGGCGCAACTCCCTGTGGGGATCCAAGCGTCCCATGGATATGATCACAGGCTAGCCGAACTGCCGAATTAGGCCACTCCACACTCATGCTGCCGCCCCCTGGCTTCACTGCCAAGAGAGGGAACGGTGCAAGTGAGCCTTGGCTTCCACCCTAAACAAGCTTTCCCTGTACCAACCAGCATTACTGCCTCGTCCAATGGCAGCTCACCGTGTATTTATCTTCATACAAATGAATGGCATGGTGTTTTTGATCTTATCTTAGTCATGTTATATGTAAATGAACGATGGGCATTGCCTTTGGTAGAAATTTTCCAAACGATGGACACTGCAAAATCATGGTCATTTTGCTAGAACAATCCTAGTCACTCAAACAACATCAACATATTCCAGGGACATGATGAGGAAAACACAGTTTATTGGAGCTTTGCTCACTCCATTCCCTTCTTCATGCCATTTTCATTTCCAGTACGTTGTGCCACTGCCCCCTAGGTTCGACTTCTTCGGGCTGGATGCTACAAAATTAAGCAAATAGCATTTCGATATTGAATTTAGTATAATTTTCATGTGCAAAAAGTCAAGAACAAAGAGTCGATCGTACAATTAATACAAAGTATAGGAAAGAAAGTTTGACAAAGTGACGAGCCAAACCTTCTCCATGCATGTTTTTTTCCTTTTCCTCTTTGAGCCGCCGCCCCCACCGTCGCAATTGGTTTTTTTAGCCCACTTACTCCGTACTGTACCGTTGCAGTTAAGAAGTTGTTATGTATCTTAACCCTCAAAATCTAAGCGCAAGTTTGTTTTAGTGATCTTGGTATAGTCTGGTTCCGTTCCCCTGTTTTGCACAAAGATTGCAATATATGAGCACAGATAGGATTGAATTGAAGGACTTTGTGCACGAGGATTACCATTTCATTATGCAGCCATCCAATTCCAGCTATCTTTAATTACTGGTTCATGCATGTCAGGCATGTGCTATCCTTTTGTTTTTGCTGTGGCAAAGCGACGAGCCAGACATCTTTTCTTTTTCACTTGCACTGTTGCAATTAACAAGGTTCTACCGAAAATAATAATAATAACTTAAGCGCAATTTTGTTTCAGTCATCTTGGAGTAGTCTGGTTCAGTTCCGTGTGGCATAAAGTAGGAATATATGATTAGCATGTATCTTGGATTACTAGTTCATGGCAACCATTTGCAGTCCTTTTTTCTTCTTTAAAACAACAGTGAAAAACTCAATGTTGACTAAGAAGTTTCAATTTAAACATGTTAATCAAAAGGAAGATGTCAGATAAGAAATTAAATAAAAAACAACTTCTGGAAGTTCTGACTGGACTTGATATCAGGAAATGTTGAATCAGTCAGAAAAAAGGGGGTCCACCAGATTGTGCAAGGCTGATTAGTGGAGTATTACTTGAGAATTATATAGATTGTTTAAGCATAATGACGGTGTGCACCAGGGCGTGTTTCACTTTAGCTTCGCCTGCCACTACGCACCTAAAGTGCATCGTAAAGGTTGCAGGATCAAATCACACAAATGAACAGTGCATAGATAGCCAGTGGGAGTGCCGAGTACCTCTCTGTCAGCTATACCAAGTGTGACGTTTCTCAGACTAGAGATAGATAATGCACGAGCTAATTGAGTCTTCTTTCTGGTCCAAAAAGAATGAGTGACCTTTAAAAAAAATAAGAGGGTTATTTTACATTAAAAGCTGTTGATGTAACCTCTGTAACATCTACATTTAAACAAGCTTTGTAGAATATTATAAATCATAGAACTTATGGTCAAAGCCTGACCTCAATGGACAGGTTCATCCTGAACCACCAGATACATTAACCTGTGCACAGGCACCGGGGTCCAAAAGATTGTGCAAGGCTAACTAGTAGAGTATTACTTGAGAATTATATTAGATTTTTTTTATGCATAATGAAAAAAAAAAATTGGCGATGAACACTTTAGCTTCGCCTACCACAATGCACCAAAGTGCATCCTACAGGTTGCAGGATCAAATCAGACAAATGAACTGTTCTATATGCACAGCTAGTGGGAGTGCCGAGTACCTCTATCTGAGCCATACCAAGTGTGACGTTTCTCAGACTGACGATAGATAATGAACAAGCTAACTGAGTGGTCTCTCATTGTTTTTTAAAAAATGTGGGGTCGTGTGATATTAAAAGCAGTTGATGTAGCCTCTGTAACACCTGCATCTAAACAAGCTTCGTAGCATACTAAATCACAGAACTTACGGTCAAAGCCTGTCATCAATGGAAAGGACATCCTTAACCACCGGATTATGAACATATAAGTGTATTATCACTCCACACCAGCTCAAACTCGATATACCTTAGAAATTCAGAGTGGTTGTGTTCTGCTTGTGTTATTTATTCTCAATATTCTTTTGCCAAGGGAACTGTTCCCTGTTTTAACCGAGGAACAGTCTGTCCAACTTGATTTTACAATGACACATAATTTATTTAGAGCTCAAATTAAGTACAGTACGGTAAGATCAAGTCGGGTACCAGCTAGTGCAAGATCCAATCAGATTCAGGCACCAGTCATGTCCTAGGTTGGCAGTTGGCACAATGCTATGCTGATCCACCCATCTTTGAACCTGCACCGCACGCATCTTCATTCCTAAGCAACCCCATTTTTGTAATCCGGCCATGGCAGCTCTCCTCCCCCTCACGCCCCACCACATTCCAGCGAGCTCCGAGTGAGCTAGTGGAATGGCCATCACTGCCTCCAACAAACTACCCACCTTTTGACTGCCCTCCACTCCCCGCTGCCATGCCACACCTATCGCCATGCATGCATGGAAAGCACCCCTCCATCTCCTACAAATCCCTGTCGCTGTCGTTCTCCCCATCGCCGTCGCCGTTGTTGTCGTAGCCACTGCTGCAAAGGGTTGTCACTATAGTAGCCGTCGGTCAGCAATTGCTAATTGAGTGAGGCGAGTAAGTGAGTGTGTTGAGGAGATGGACACCATTGAAGAGTGCGGCGGCGACGGCGGCCGGCACCTGGGACTTGGATCCAGGATACTCGTCGGCGTGCCGGACAACTCCCGGGGCTGCTCGGAGCTGCTGTCGTGGGCGATCGGCGCCGTCGCCAAAGCCAACGACTCCGTCGTCGCCGTGCACGTCCTCGGTAAGTATGCGTGCGTGATTGCGTTCCTTCTGTTCTTCTTGTGTACTGTCAGGTGCTCATGGCTGCGGTCTTTGTCGTGCAGGAGGGAGGGGGAGGAAGAGGAGGCTGCAGAAGGCCAACGCCTTCGTCATCCACATGCTCGGCGAGTTCGTGGAGGCGTGTGAGGCTAAACAGGTGAAAATTACAACAGAAAACGCAACGAGTACTCAACGCAAATGCGCAATCTTATTTTTTGTTTCGGTCGAACTCTGGATGCTCTGTTGAGTGCTCTGTTCTAGTGAATTCTGCTTATTAGTAAACTCTACAAAATTCTGGTGATTTCTTCAAATGTAGCATCCGTGTGCTTTTCTGATTTTTTTTCTTTTGTCTCGATGTTACATATTTTGTTTATTTTCTGTTGACTTTAGGTGGGATTCCCTTTATTTTCCCCTTCTGGGGACTGTTCTGTGGGAACTTAGAAGCAAAGTTTGTGCATATTATTGTCCGTTTGGTGTTCCTTTCTGTCAGGTTTGTCATGTACCTTTTCAGATGTTAGGTGAAGTTGAGCTAAGAGCAAGCCCAATAGTTGAGACAAGTACTTGTCTTGTAGACAAATAAATAGACAAGCATACAACTAACTTATCTCAACTATTCACTTTTAGACCCACCGTTCATCAGACAAAGAACCCACGCGACCGGCTCGTCCTGCCGCGACAAGCCACGCTCTCTTTCCTGATTTCTCTGACCAAAAGCCTGACATACCGGTCGACGCGCCCACTATTGGGCCTGCTCTAAAAGGTCGTGAACTCATGATTGGTATACCGTGCTCTGAGTCTGTCTCCATGTTGTTTCTTGTACTTGTTTCCGAATTCCGATAGTTGTAATCGTGGGATAATGTACTCTTGCTAAGTGGGTGACAAACTGACAATCATGTTACATTATTACAGTCTGGGGCAAATCTATAACCCTTTTATATTGGTTTTATTTTTAGGTCAATTTGGAGGCCAAAGTGATTTGCAGCTCAAACATTGGGAGAGCCCTGACCCAAGAAGCTACACTGACTGATGCAAACCTCCTTATTGTTGGCAGATCAAGAAATGCATACCACAGGTATTTTCATACTGAGTGAACCTCCTCATGTTCAAATGTTGGCAGATCAAGAAGCTACACTGACTTATGCAAACCACCTCATGTTCAAATGTTGAACTTAAATTTCATGAATTATGGATCACAAAGTAGTCATAGTTGTTCTTTGTCATGAGTTCTGGTGCAACTTTTATAAGGAACCTTGAATACTGAATGCCACAATTATAACCATACCAGGAGTCATTTTGAGATAGCAAACTACTGCTTCATGCATGCTCCAAGAAACTGCTCAGTGATTGCTGTTGGAAGGGAAGGACTACCACAAAGAAGAACTGTGTTGAAGTCTCGATCATTTGATGGTAAGATCATCATTTGGCTATTTTCTCAGACCTGCAACAAACATGCTTGCTGCTCTTCTAACTCTGAAATCGAAATTAGCAGACAGCAATATATCAACAAGCTCCACATGGAGCAGAAGATTCCCGCCACTTCAGAAGCTACTTAGATCAAACTCAACGCGTAAGCTGGCCCAATCTGTGAACGATGGCATTGAGGACAAGAGCTCACCAAGATCGGTTATCAATGGGCCAGAGGAAGCAGAGCATCAGGTCACTGAAGAATGCTACAGCACGTCTAGCAACGAGGTGAGCCGACGAGGTCAGCATGGCTTATGGAGGCGGTTGTCGGACATGAAGCTATGGCTTCCGTTCCTAAGGACGATTGGTGATGATAGTGCAAGAGGCAGTGACTGTTCTACCAACGCTGAAGATCACAAGCCTGCCTTTAGGTGTTTCAGTTTTCAGGAGTTGTCAGTGGCTACCAACGACTTCCATCCAGGTAACTGTTTAAAACGTACACGCTATGTTTTCTGAATTTTTATTCCGCGTAATATGAAGAAAAAGTTACCTCAAGTAGAGTTAAAGCAATTTTTTGTTTGTTCATGTAGATAACATGGCAGGAAGAGGAGGGTATGCAGAAGTATACAAAGGCATCTTATCTGATGGCCAATGTATAGCTGTTAAGAGGCTGGCACAAGGCAAGCCCAGTGAGCAGAAGGAAAAAGAATTTCTTGCAGAACTAGGGATCCAAGGGCATGTGTGCCACCCAAACACTGCTTATCTGCTAGGCTGCTGCGTTGAGAATGGATTGTACCTGATTTTTGAATTCTGTGAAAACGGGACTCTAGCATCGGCACTACATGGTATTGGATTTCAGTCAGTAGTATTATTCAGAGCAGAGATGAATTTTTTTGGTAACCATGTGACGTAAGGGATTAAATTTGCAGGAAAGACTGGGAAAATCCTTGAATGGCCTTTGAGGTACAAGATAGCAGTAGGCGTTGCAAGAGGCTTGCAGTACCTGCATATGTTCTGCAGGCATCGGATCATCCATCGCGACATCAAGGCCTCCAATGTGCTTCTTGGTGATGACTTTGAACCTCAGGTAAACCAATTTTCTGACTGAACAATTATCTGCCATGTATTATCTGAATAATTAACACAATCACTTGGGCGTTTAACTATAATGCATAGAATATTTTTTTTACTAAAACACGATGAAATCAGTGGACTCAAGGTAACATAACCTGATTAAGATTGCTACTTCTTTCTGAAACAGATTTCAGACTTTGGGCTCGCAAAATGGCTCCCAAAGCAGTGGACTCATCACTCTGTACTACCCATAGAAGGCACATTTGGGTACGAACTGTATGCTTGCAAACAAAGTAGTACCACGCACAAATAATGCAAATTGGCTCAACTTTTCAAACATCTCTTTGAGCAGATACTTAGCACCAGAATATTTCATGCACGGCATTGTTGATGAGAAGACAGACATATTCGCTTTTGGTGTTCTGCTGCTGGAGATTGTCACTGGAAGAAGGCCTATTGACTGCTCCAAGCAGAGCCTCCTACAATGGGTGAGCACTAGAGAAGAAACAGTATAATTGAGAAAAAACAGGAACTATAGTTACCAATCAACAATTTACATATATGACATTTTTTTGTGCTGTCCAGGCAAAGCCACTATTGGAGGCAGGGCAAGCCACTGAACTTGCCGACCCGAATCTCGGCGACGACTATGACAAGGATCAACTGAAGAGGATGGTTGCTGTCGCGTCCCGTTGCATCATGCGACCAGCAATGTGGCGGCCCTCAATGGCCGAGGTACAAGACCTAATTGATATATTCTGGAATATTCATTGATGACTAAACGCCACTTACTCCACATCTTACCTTTCAGGTTCTGCATTTTCTATCTTCCGATGATTATCTGGAGGAGCCCGAGAAATGGAACATTCCGGAAGACGAAGTCAATGACATGGATGATTGCTCATTGTTTTCTGAATCTTGCTCTCCATAATTAGAATTTAGAAGCCTCCTTTTTATCATTTACTTTTTGCTCCTTATGGTGTTCGTGCTAGTAACTTTTATGCCTGGGCTTCAGTAATGTAATTTAGGAAGGAGATTTTGAGGATATATCCTGTGCAATTCAGCTTTCTTAGTTGAAGTAAAGCATAAGTGAGCATAGATTTCATTTTCCTAATATACACAACAATGAATGAACGAAATATTTATCTGGAAGCCAATGTTTAACAAACTAAGACCTCTATATATCCGTTATTGGTGGCCTGGACTTTTATTGTAAGCCTGTTGAAAAGAAGCGGAAACATATCGAGCGCTGCCATTACACGAAAACAGTAAAAACAAGTGAAGTTTTTGATTTTTGAGACCTGTCAGGAAGCTTCATGGAATCCAACGCCCAGTCTGTTTTGTAGAGTATTGATTCAGCTTCATGCGACACAAATAGCAATCTGAGAAATCTTGGTTGGACACTCATGGTACGTACAGTTCGGTCTCACTGACAGATGGACCTGAGACATAGTAGTAAATTTGAGAAAAGCAATACTAAGTGCATCACCGTCCAAACATCATCACAAGAATAAGAAAACCTTATCAGTCTTCACTTCTTTTACTAAAATAAACACACAAAAAGGTAGGATATTCCCAAGAGTGGTGCCTCGTTTGGAAAACATCCCACAAACCCAAAACGGACATACGTATTTATTATCTTAGCTAGACAACCAAACAAAGTACCGATGACAATGTCACACTCAAATCCCGTAACAAAAATTGAAGCCATGAATCATGCAAGCAACCTATTCATAAGAAATCACATAGGATTTATTATCTTATCATAGAAGACGGAACATGGAAAACTACATGTGAACAACTACATGAGCTCTATTCATATAACACCATGTGATGTTATTCTAAAATGAATATTAACCCCCCTAATTCATTAATTATATAATCCGTAAAATTTTATATAACAAGCTAATAAATAGCAATGATAGATTATATGTACCACCAATAATGACTTTGATAGTAACATAAGATGCCGCGTAGAATGATTTACCGTAAAATAGAACACTGAAACCATAAAAACTGCCAATGAATAACTAAGCACACACTATCTTACAAATCATTGTCCTCTAGTTCACAGAATGCTCATCGAAAACCTTCAAAATCACCTAAAAATAGTGATGAAGATTCATCACAATTGGTGTATGCACTAAGCAAATCTAATTTAAAAATCACAATCGAAACTATTCATGTTGAAATTCAATACACAAAAACGTATGCACGAACAAGTTATGAGCCCTTTTCAAGTTACAATTCATTAATTCCTAGATCACAGATTGACCCATTGACCACGTACGGAAACCATTGGGAAACAAGGATTTTGACCACATAATTAGATGGGGAATTCGGGATGGTAGATCCTCACCCCATATAACTGTTGCCCGCACTCCGCAATGCAGAATAAGAAAGAAGTGACACATAATTAATAACTTTAGCATAGAAAATAAAATTACAAGAATTACAGGTGACAAACAACTAAGCTATCTTACAATACATTCAATTCCCTACTAGTTCATCGACCGACCCATGAGAATTCCACGCCATCATTCAAAAATAGCGATGGCGGAATTTCACCATGAACAATGAGCACAACAATGGCATAACACGAACAAAGAACAACGGCGCCAATAGCATGGCGACATGGCGCACGCCCTTTTCTTGTTTTAAGCTGGGCGAACGCCTTGGCCCAAGGTGCCCTGCCCGTGCCTCAAAACGGATTTCTTCGCGAGGTGCATGTCTGGAACATTCTAGAAGCTCGGCACGACTCCGTAGGTCGCGGCGGCGTCCACGTGAAACCCGACGCCGTCGTCGCGGGCCTCGTCGGAGAAGGAGAGCCAGAACTTGGCTGTGTCGCCGCCGGCGTCCATGGCGGCCGCGGCGTCTTTACTGTCCGACGCGGCGGCGCCTGGCGCGCGCTTGACGAAGCGGCCCTTGATCCTGGGCCGCGCCTCGGCGTAGGCCTTGCGCGACGCGTAGCGGATGGTCTTCTGGAACTTTCGGTTCTTGCGCTTCTCGCGGTACCTCTGCACCCGCGCCACCCGCTCCGCCGCCACGGCGACCACGGCGGCGGCCGGGACGACGACGCCGGCGGCGGCGTCAGCCGGCGACCACGCCGCCGCCGTCGTCCACGCGGCGAGGCCGGGCTGCGCCGCCCAGAACGGAGCGCCGTGGTGAACGGGCGCCACGCCGTCCGGGGGCAGGTGGCCGCCGCCCGTGACGCAGGCGGCGAGGTCGACGTCGGAGAGCAGGTCGAACAGGCTCCGGCCGGCGCCAACGTCCGCGCCGCCGCTCTCGCTGGTGGTGAAGCTCGGCGACGAGCTTCCCTGTGGGCTACCGCTACCCGGCGCGGTCGCCGGCAGCGGCCACGAAGACGCCGCGTCCACGTCGTCGGCCGCGAAGAGGTCGTCGTACACGCCGGACGCCGCCGCCATGGCGGCGATCGGCACGCGCTCGTGGCGCGACGCCAGCGGGTTGGCCGCGTGCACGGCGGCGTCGCAGGGGCAGCAGAGCGCCGCCGCGTCCGCCGCGCAGTACACCACCGCCGCGCCGCCGCAGACCGCGCAGGCGGCGCCCCCCGCCGCTGGGCTCGTGCTGCCTTCGCTACCACCCATCTCCTTTATTTGGCCTTCTCCTGCTAGCTATGCTTCGGCTTAAGCCTGATTCTCTTTTGGGTTTTCTGATTTTCTTGGCGATTGTGCGTTGGAGTGGGATGGCAGTGAGCTGCTGAGCTGCATAAATAGCAAAGGGAGAAGAAGGCGGGAGCTTAGGGAAGGTGGAGTTGGTGAAGGGCCTAAGACGACACGTGGAGCCCTAATGGCCAAGAGAAGTTTGAGCTGAGGTAGGGAGAGTGTAATTTAGCGGGAATTGGTAGGTGTACTATGGTAGGCGCCCTTGTTCCCTTGCCAACCAAGAACTGCACTTGTTAGTGTTACATTGGTTTTTGTGGGATTAGCACCACTTGGCAACAAGTTGTTTGTACACATTTCAAATTTACAGGTAACATAGTGTATGACAGTCGGCATTTCTTACCTAAGGGCACAACAAGAATTGATTTGACTAAATGATACTACCTCCATGTCATTTCGAATGGAGTTTTAGCGCCCGGCACACGTATTAAGCAGTGAGGGTAGTCTCATTAATAGCATAGCAGATGCTCCTCAGTGCATATCGATCCAACCTCCCAGCTATATGCCCGCTAGGGATGAAATTAAACTGAATGGTAATTTACCAAGACAACCAATGTTGTCTTTCATTTTTTTTTCCCATCATTTCCATTTTATTCGAAAATTTAACTAAATCAGATGGAGTTAGAAATTTGGAATCTGATTCAACTTTTTGTCATATTACCCTATTTTGTCGGAAGTCGCAACCGGAATGTCCACATTTATCCAATAACAATCCTGAATCTAAACCAACAATCCATGCATGCGTCAGTTTATTTTATCAGAAACATTCCATTAATTCTCGTACCCCTAGCCACAATTTGAGGTTGAATAGAACCATTCCATTCAAGTATTTCAGCAATTCCAGTGTGTAGCACATGGATACTCCGCAGGTGTGTGTGCTCAAGTGTTTCTCACGCATTGCCCATACTTGTGCTCATCACATTGGGTTCTCTCTTTAATTTAACCTCATAAGTAACTTTTTATGAACCTTTGTTTATTCAACATCTTGTTTCCTTTTGATTTTTTTTAGAATGATTTATATTTTATTTCCATATTTTGACGCCTTTAACAAAGGTGTTAGTTACTAAGCTACCTATCTATAACATTTGATTGTGTGTCTTAGTTGAAAGTGCATATACCGTTTGTCCCCTTCCTCTACATTCCTTCCCACAGTTCCCCATCTCCTGAGCTGAGGAGGTGATGGTGCGGCAAAGGGGGGAGTAGCAGGAAGCGGAGGCGGAGCGAGGATGGTGGACATGTGTCGCACATGCAGAAGGAGCTCACGGAGAGCCGTGACTGGGAGGTCTCCGGCGTCTCCATCTTGCTCCACGTCGGCACCACCATTGCCCACCTCACCGGTGCCATCGCCAGGCCCAAGGACACACAATTTTAGTATGTGTATGTTGAATGCCAATTTGATGTATAGTAAATTGGTTATTACAATATAATGGATAAATAAAACAAAAAAAGTGTACATTTTATGATACTTGGCTTAATAGTCATTTATGATAGATAATGATAAATGGTCAATATGTCATTTATGATAGATAATGATAAATGGTCAATGTTTGTATTTATAAGTGTTGGATGATATCAAATGACACTTTATTCCGCTATGACAAGCATCCTTAGGTTTATGAGCTGTAGCATACTTGAATCAGCGTGGTAAGTTTTTAGTTTGGTTGCATTGTCCATTTTGGATTACCAAACATATATAAGTAACACACTAATCAAAGGTTAGCTTCACACTGATAAAAGACACTGATCAAATAATACATCATGTTTCACTAACATGTTAATCACCATAAATTTCAATATTAGTTTCCCTTCTTTTTATAAGAAAGTACTATGTCATTGATGGAGTAGTTAACTAAAGGTTAATATTAGTAGTTTGTTCGTTTTCAGTCGATATTGGACATCTTTGTCTTGACCAATATACGTACGTAACTTGGGAAATAATTGAACTCTTGTTGTTGTTGTACTTGAGATAAATCCCCTTTCTCCAAAGGGGACTTCCTAATGTGGAACTGCGATGTCAAAAAAAAAAATGGAGTAAGAAAAAAAGTGGAACTGCAATGTGTACGTACCGATATGCCATAATTTAGACCGGGTGAGATTAGCTTAGGTCAGACGATAGACGGGAGCTGTCCACTTTGGTCTGTGCCGACGTGGGACCCGCTCAACCTATACAAATCGCAGATAATGATCCTGACGATGACGTGGCGTGTGCCATCGTCCGGGATGTTATTATGGGGGGACCCACATGCTTTTCCGCGGATCCGTAATTCAACGCGCATATCAAAATCAGGTGCGCGCTCGGCTGGCGAGAGGGGTGTGATGCTTGGCTTGGATTGCTCGTCTCGTGGTTGGTTGCTGCTGCTAGCGGTGGAGAGAACGGGCACGGATCGGCTGCCTTAAGAGCAGTTTACGGCAGCGGGGCACTGTTTCGACAGTGAAATGAGTCTGCCGCTACAGTGATTTACAGTAAAACACTGTAGCAAACAGTGTTTCGTTTACTGTTGGTATAACTGTAGCAACAGTTCCTTTTACTGTACCTACCGATCTTGATCGTTGACCTTCGATCCGACGGTTCGCATCGTTTAAAGTCACCCTTAAGGCAGGCGGCACCAACATCAGACGATCCTCTTCCGGAGAGAACTCGGTTGTCTTTCCCTTCTGACCTGTTCAATCCTGCCGTACAAGCCAGAGAAACTGTTTACGTACTAGTGATAGCTAGGAATATACTTTTGTGGAAACGGGAAAATATATCTCTTGAAGAAACGATATTCCTCCAAGAAATCCACTAACAATCTTAGAAATGTTGAAAGCAAAGAAAGCCACTTACTAGTAATATTAGTGCAAAATATGTGTCACCTGTTACCCTTCGTGTACATTGCTCCTCAATCTTACTCGTCCTTTCTGCCATGTCATCTTACTAATGCGACCTGCATTCCAAGATCAAGAATCGGGTATCTCGCACATCATATGTCAACCACTCACCCGTGCATGACCAATGTCTGAAGTTATTCTCAATCAATATTGTCTAATGCTATATAGCACTAGTAAAAAATAATTGATTGTTCTTTTATAATGTCATTTCACCGCAGTTCAAACTAATTATATCGTCCAGATATTAAAAATGTAGAAGTAAAATTGTGGTTAATCCTAGTGGGTGTGATTGGAAGAGATTCGGGGATGCGATGCGGCTGCTTCTTTAGTCTTCACACACACTCTCCTTGGTTGCTGTGTGTTGCGGCAACCGCAGCAATCTCTATGGATCATAGCTAGTAAAAGTTAAATAAGTAGTTTCTCCTATATCTGTCCTTTCAATATAATTTTTCACTAACTAAAATGTGGCTTTCTAAAAAGTTCATTCATCAACTATGGAGCTTATGTGACATTTACCTTGAGTGTTTGTGACTGAGATTTCCTTTATGTGATTGCCATAGTTAGGTCTATCTACCTCTCTAGCTTGTGAAATTTACTCCTAGTCCAAGCGTGGAACCACCTAATACGACGCCAGTACCACCCCCACACCAAACGAGATGACATATATAACCTGTGAAAAAAGAAGCTATTAAGAACGCTATACCGAACATCAGGCGAAATAATAAGCTACTCTAATCGACTGCGTGCTCAATAAACAAACCAAAAACACTAGCGATTAGCGAGCAAGCACATCATGTTGCCTGGATAAGCTAGTTTAAGCCCTTATTCAAAAGAAAATCCCGCCGCCACTGCAGCGCTTTGGTGCGGAGCGGCTGGCTCGTGACTTGCTGAGTGGCTTCACTGATCACCTCTCCATGATTGATGATCCATCACTTCAAGTTTTCAACGGCGTTGAGGGAAAACAGAAGGCGAGAAAGCCACGGCGCACTGGCAGGCGAGTGCACGGGCCGTCCAGTCCCTATCGCCACTGCTCGAGATCGTGCTCTGTTCTGTTCTCTCTTCTACGCGCCGCGCCAAGCCGGGCCGGGCCGGCCCCCTGAAAGTCAACGGGGTCGCCCGCGTTGACTTCTCCGCCACTACAGGTTCGGAAGCATCGATCGCACGCACGCCTTTGCTTCCGCTCGCGCGCCCCTCCGATCGAGCAACACGTGTCCTTCTGGAACGTTCGGGACGCAAAGCCGCGGGGCCCGCACGGCTTTCGCGTGCGCTATACGCAGACGTGCCCTGGATGGAAAAGCGGCCGTAGCCTCGCCGGCCTATTGCGCAACGTCGGGCGGCGCGATTGGCCAGGGGGGTCGCTGACGTGGGCGAGTTTCTCTTTTTCTTTTGGCGCCGTTGTGTTCTGTTCGCTGCACCTGATTTTGTTTACTGTTTTTGGGGGTCATTGGACAAACCGTCCACGGGAAGATATTTTTTCCTTTTGGGGCAATAAGTGGTTGACTGAAAATGACCCCTGTGTTTGGTAGCATTGCGTGAGTTGTAGCCGCTGGATTTGGTCGAAGATGCATGGTGTTTCTTGTATGTTAATGCTTTTTGCAATAACAGGAAGCCGCATCCTACCACCGAAGCCAATGTAGGAATAACGCCATGTGCAAATTCCTTTGGCCTAGGCCATTGTGTGTTTGCTGCTGCCTAGCACTAGTGTTGTAAACTCAAGTTGCTTTCTACCTTAATACAAAGATACGCATACTAATGCGTATTTGAGAAGAAAAAAAATCACCATGTGCACATTCGGCAAATCACACAAAGTATTTGTATTGTTCTTTTTTTCTAGTCATAAGAATGAATACATATGCAATTAAACTGAGTGTAACTTCAGCTCGTAAGTTTTATAGTGGTGGAACCGTTAGAACTTCAAGAAAATTAAATACTAGATTAATTATCACTACATGAGCGATGGTATATGACTAAAAATTGACACGTTAAGATAAATCAAGATGTACAACTAATCTATACTCTTTGCAACTACTATGATAAGTTTTTTTTTCTATAAAAAATCAGATCAGCATTCCTGCAACCCCTACCTTCTGTTTGCTTGCTAATCAAACCGTCTGCCACCGAAGGTTTACCTTTTGCGGCACGCTCCACTCTTCATCTTATCCTCAAACTTTCTTTTTTAGGGAGCACTCCATTGGAGCAGTATAGGTTGTCGGCCTTGCCTTATCCTGCATCCCTGCTCGCGGTTCCAGAACCTTCCGGGCTTCCTGTCCTTTCGAGCCTCCAAAGAAACAGGACCTGTCCAATTACTGCTGTCCCTTTCGGCATTAAGCACGCACAACCAAAGTCTTTGTCGCCTTCTTCGGCTTTAATTTCGGCTATCGCAGCGATAGATACTCCACTGTATTTCGCACCTACTTAATGAGTTAACCCGTCATAATTTGCAAACAATATGAGTGCAACGAATGACAAAAGTTACATTGAGATTTCGCTAAAATGCACAAGCTTGCGAGCGTGAAACCGTGACATGGTTAAAAGGGTACACAATTCTCCTATATTCTTGAAAGAAAAATGAGGTTTTTTTTTGCAACAAACATGTTTGTATATACTTAAACCACTCCAATTTGATATTGATTGACAATTTTTAGAATAATTTTCTTGTTGTTCTAACGTCATCAGTTTATCTAAAAACAATGCAAGAGTACTGCACACATCTCCAAGCAAATCTGGTCGCTGATGCTGAAATCCACACGCTTCCTTGAATAGATACTCTATCGAACTCGGGATTTCCGCTGCAATTGCAAAATACGTGCCTGGGCAACACGTGTCACATTGTTGATGACATTTCCATGAAAGGCACGTAAGATGACTATTCCAGGTCCAAGTCGTTTAGTACAGTGTCTGATGTGATACAACCTTTGAACGGTCGTTTGTTAGCGCAAAAGTACGGTGTTCGTTTCCACCCTTCTAAATTTTAAATCTCTAAAATGAAAAAGAATTTTGTCATTTATGAGCAATAAATAAAATTTAAAAACAAAACCTTTTTGACAAATGAATGCTCATTTCGAAAAGAATCTAATGAGCATAATTAATCTATGTTTTGTTACAGTAATGCTACAGTAACTAATCATCTAATCACGGTTTAATTACCCTCATTAGATTCGTCTCGCGAATTAGACCCGGAGTTCTGCAGCTAATTTTGTAATTAAACTTTATTTAATACTTTTAAATTACAAAAATCTCTTTGATATAACCCCTCTAAAATTTAGATCCTGAAAACGAACACCACTTGTCAGATGACGTCCCTGCTCACGTCAATTCACAGATCTGTTTGTTTTGTCTCGTTGGGGCGGAGTTGGTTTGTGCGACGCCAGCCTGGCCGGGTCTACCTGGAAATCTGTCCAAGCATGATTAATCATGGCAATATGAGTTTGCCGATGCATCACAGGTCACTTTCTAATCTCCAACAACCACAAAACCTATGTAAAGACTACATTTATGTCTACAGTCCACAGGGGATCAACATTATTCATGAATTCAGCTTTGATTTCGAACACAGGCTTTACAAATAGGCAACCTCAAACATCTAGTTGGTTACCATTCAGTCACAGATATGAGTAACTGTAGTGATAAAAGAAGCTTAACACAAGGGAGGAATGTGGCTCGTTTATAATCACTGAGGAAAAAATGTCACAATCCATAGATTTACGGGGAAAGACACTGGATGTCGAGTCCCAAGTGTTCGCTCATCATTTTCTACACACCTATATTTCAATATGGAGGTACATCTAATTTTGTATCCGAGAACTTTAGCAAGCACTTTACATAATTGATGGTGTAAAACTTCTGGAGTTAAATCAAAGAGAAGATTTTTCACGCTGGTCTGCAAGGATAGCACCAGATCTGATCTTCACCATCCAGCAATGATTCATAGCATATAGCATGGGTGCTCCTACATTAGCTGCTTCCAGACTTGAGTGTGTTACTGAGCCTGCAGTAACAACCAACCAGATCAGATATAAAAGTTGATTCATCAAATAACGTTGGTTAAGACATAAATGCTTAAGCATTATCATAAATGCTTAAGCATTATCATTGAATTATTAAATACAGCTGCTGCCTGATCATAGGATATGGACAGGACAGCCACTACAAAACGTGGGAAAATTATATAATACTCCTATGTTAATATAACTGATTTATTAAAGACATTTAGCCACCTATTATCATGTCTTTCGCAGATCGTCAAACAGAAAAATCATTCGCGAAAGGAAAACTGTACATGACTTACCAGTCCAATCCTTCAAACAGCCCCTCTCCTTTTATTGCAGATGTTTTAAAAATCGCCCATTGGCGACTCTTAATCTTGTGGAGTTCTAATGACTCTGTTATGGCAGCATCATCGAGTGCACCTGGAAGATCCTGCATGAAGACAACTAATATTTAAGACAACAGGAAAAGCCACATAAGTTGTAGTAAATAAAGCAGGGCAGCAGCAACAAGAAACCAACTTAAAACAAATGGCTGGAAATATGAGCACTATTCGAATGGTACTGGTAGCAGATATAGAACTAAATCCTCTTTAAACAAATTATAGGAATGTGCAATGTTATCCGTAACAGATAGTCCCTCCATTTTATATTCATGCCGTTTCAGACAAAGCAAATGAGCTACAAATGAACTATCAGAGTGTGTCTGAACATCAACAATAAAAGAACAGAGGGAGTATAGAACAAAATCCTCTTTAATCAGGATGGACTGGCGGCAACATTCATGTGATCATGTACAGATATCTGTACATCTAAATTAGTTCTGACAATCAGGGAAACTAGCATTGTCCCAGTATAGGTACAGAAACTTGAAGTGTTATATTTTTACCTGTTTATTTGCATATACAAGTACAACCGCACCTTTCAGCTCATCCTCCTGCAAACGCATGCATCCAATCAGTAAATGTAACAAACTGAATAGCAACTTGTACATATAATCTCAAAAAAATCATTAAGATCATGATTATTCAATTGTTAAGGCTTAAAGGCCAGCAAACACTGGCTATGTTCTGACAAATCAAGTGTAAGTTGAACTAGATTAGCCGTCCCAAATGTCATATATTTAAGAACGAAGGTAGTATACTATAGTAAAAACAGAGGTTACTAATACACATTGGGGACCATGCCATGTCCAAAAGGTCAAGTAGTTTTGACTGGAGTGAGTACTATCAAGCAGCGCCACTAGCATGAATTGCTTTATTTGCTTGTACTGTTGTCTCATCAATGGATGCACAAAGATACTTGTAACTTACAACAGAGCAGGTGTTCAGAATCAAGCCAAAAGCAGGATAGTTTTGTTATGGGCAGGCCTTTGGGCCTTGGTACTGTAGCGGCCCAGGGTACTGTAGCACCGCCCTTACTTAGTCCTCAAGTTAGGTTAATTAGGGATAAGATTAGTTGGTTAGAATTAGGCCCGGCTCTCCCTCTATATAAAGAGAGGTACGTCAGTCATTTGGAATAAAACCAAGCAATGAATCAATGAAGAACAATTCTTCCAATCCCCCAATATCTCTCAAGCTCTAGGCAAAGCATAAGGCCTAATTATCCATCCCCCACCATTACATTTGGTATCAGATTGCCAACGATCCTTTTCCATGGCTTCTGCTGCCAGTCTACCACGAAAATCCTACTTCGACATGAGCCTCAAAGAGTTAGCAGATCGATTGGGGTCTGTGCTTGCAGCCAAGGAGGCGGCTGTGATCGCGGCGACGAGTCGCTGTGTGCTTCAGCACGAGGAACACACGGCGCAGGAGGAGGCCCTTGTAATCGAGTCTTCTCCGGCGCAGGAAGAGGCCCTTGTAATCGAGTCTTCGCCGTCCGTAACCCAACACGCTGCTGGGACCCAACCGCCGATGTCCGCGCTGCTGCTCACCACCACGCCAAGTGCCACCAGGAGCAGGCCCCCGCCGATGTCGGCGCCGCTGCTCATCTCCACGGCGAGCGCTGTTGGGAGGAGCCTACAGCTGGCTGTGCCTCCACATCCCGTCCAGATGGGGCTGTTGACTGCGCTCCTGCGTTCCTCCACCTCAGGCGCCACCAGGAGCAGCCCCACTGCGGGTCACGCGAGACAGGTCGCCATTGAGTGCACCACAGCACCTGATCTCGCTCGACGCCATCCTCCTCGAGCCCGGCTCCGTAGGCCGCTGTGGACAGACATCTACCCCGCTGATCGTTCAGTCTTCAAGATCACAACCACCAGCGGGAACCCGTGCTTCCCTCACCGTGAATGCAGGAGCTACGGTTTTGGGCAAAACAGAAAGCGTGATGATCTTGTGGATAAGCAAGGCGGTAGACAACGTGAAGGCTCCAGCACATTATCACTTCGTGCAATTGGATGGGGTCCACCATCAATTGGAAGAAAAAGGAAGACACTCAAAATAGAAGCTCCAAGTCTATTTTTCATGATTCGTAATAAAATAAGTTGAGATGTAAAAGACTTATTTTTAGGTATTTGGATTTTGTTTAGAAGTCCAATTAGTCGTCGTAGCGTAGTGTGGAGCGTCAGCAGCTCGAGGGCGAGCTGCATCTCAAGGGGGATGGAAAGGGGGCTAGGACGCTAAGGGCGTGGTACGTGGTTC
This sequence comes from Eragrostis curvula, assembly GCA_007726485.1. Lineage (NCBI taxonomy): Eukaryota > Viridiplantae > Streptophyta > Magnoliopsida > Poales > Poaceae > Eragrostis > Eragrostis curvula. The sequence continues at coordinate 3,371,591 of RWGY01000005.1, forward strand.
AGCCGTGGCCACCATCCCAGCTCGAGGACGAGCTGTCTCGGAAGGAGGGATGGAGATGTTATGGGCAGGCCTTTGGGCCTTGGTACTGTAGCGGCCCGGGGGTACTGTAGCGCCGCCCTTACTTAGTCCTCAAGTTAGGTTAATTAGGGATAAGATTAGTTGGTTAGAATTAGGCCCGGCTCTCCCTCTATATAAAGAGAGGTACGGCAGTCATTTGGAATAAAACCAAGCAATGAATCAATGAAGAACAATTCTCCCAATCCCCCAATATCTCTCAAGCTCTAGGCAAAGCATAAGGCCTAATTATCCATCCCCCACCATTACAAGTTTCCTTATCACGAAATGGCTAAACAATCTGCTAAGTTCTAATAGATGAATATGGGCCTCAGAATGCATGAAAAAGTAATCATAATTTAAGAAATTGATAAGAATCAAGAAGCAGAATAATCTGACAATGAAATGAAATGATGAATACGGGTTTCAGAGTGCATATCAAGCAAGAAAATGCCACAGGAATGAATTGCTTAATTTGCTTCAGTAGTTGTGTTGTGAATGCATGCACACATGATCATAACAAAGCAGAGCAGGTGTATTTGAAACCTACCAAAGCAGTTTAATTCTCATATAAACAATGGTGCAAATAACATTTCAATGTTGAGCAATTTTACACATTGCCTGAAAAAGTTTACATATGGCTCTCATTAACTTATAAAACTATATGAAAAAAATTGAATCTCCATCACACAAGTAGAGGAAGAGTATCTCAGATTGCTTGGTATAAATTAGAGGCCGTTGTGCACTGTGGAGCATTACCTCAAGGATGGCATGGAACTCTTCCTTTGCCGTTACAAGCCTATCTGTATCACTTGAGTCAACAACATATATTATTGCTTGGGTGTTCGGAAAGTAGCACCTCCAGTATGGCCTACAAATGCACTTGTTATAAAAATATTATAGAAATTTAAATTCATTAGATTGTTAGAAAATGCATCATGTGAAAAGCAATGGTTCCTAGTTTCAAACTTCCAATATTAGAACGATGCAGGATTGCCAATAAAAGTCCTAACTGGTTGACGTGTTATTCAATTCCAAGAAAACCAGGAATAATCTAACGCTTCAAGAGGAGGCATGCTAAGTCTAAAACACTTGTTTCAGCACACATAAGTGAGAAAGTGAAATAAACTTGACAGCGTGCATGCAGAGTTTCATTGCATACAGAAAATAGAAATCAAGAGGTAATCCTGACTCTAGCAATACCTAGAACCTGTTCACATAGCAGAACTAATTCTGTAAATTAGTTAGCATATAATAAATAGAATTCTACTACACTCACATTTTGAAGATTGGTCAGATCAACTTCATTTGGCTTCTGACTAATTAATATTTCATCATCTATATGCTCCACTAATCTATAAAACAACTCTTAGGATCGTACACAAGAACTGTTCTGGAAGCATTATATCCAAGAGAATCACAATTCACTAAAGCCCCAGATCAGGCTTCCATTTAAAAACTAGAGCGGGTTAATACATTTTCAGGTGGACCTCATAGTCGTTAGGATTCTATCTTAGATAAACCATTAATCTTCATCCAACCTGTTCTTCTTACTTACAGCCTCATGATTTAGCTTGTGCAAGCTAAAGAGGCAGGGTTTCATTGGACTGTCTTGTGCATCAATCAATTACAGAAAATAGAAATCAAGAGGTATTGATGTATTGCTAGAAGTCATTTTCCTCATCAAAGACAAAATTAATCGAATAGCACTATTCACTCACAAATGACTGTCAAGAGTTCAACAGTGATGATAAAGAGCAGGTACCTGATGCTTGTTTGACCACCTGTTCAACAAAAAAGTTGGTGTTAACACTAAGATGTGTATTTTAAAGGACCAGAAAACAACACAAATAGTAACAAGATTATTCTGACAAGAAATTAGAAACTTTAAATTTGCAGTTCAACAACACAAATAAATACATTATACATTTACAAATGTACTAAACATGATAAAAACTGCATGGATGTGGATCATAAGTAAATTAACTGGGTATTTGCAAATATAATATCTATGCAGCTGCACAGGACATATAATTCTCATTGCAAAGCGTAGTACCCAAATGTTTCCAGGGTAATAAGGCATACTAATTGCAGTGGTAATCAACAATTCCTATGTTATCCACCCGATTCATAGCTCAAGCATACTGTTTGCTAATAATTTCAGTCAGGGTAGTATTTATTGCAGAAAATTATGTGCAAAACTTTACATGATACATAAATCCAAACAAGAAAAGTGATTTTATAGAATGTTAAATGGTGGTAACACTAACAAAGTCCTCGTCATTCACAAATAGGACATTCGCTTCACAAGGATAGAGACTGGATCCCAATTTCCAACGACTGTAACCATACACATGTTTCAAACATCAAAGTGTCATGACAAGAAGCTAGTTAGGTTGCATTGTTTTTCCTCATTCATTCTGAAGTCGGGAGGCCTACAATTGGATGAATCAAGTCTAGCGCATGTTTTGTCAGACATGAAAGGCTTCTATTGCAAGTAGATCACCGACACGACATTTGCTATGCCAATTATGCATTGTTTTCAATTTCTGACTCCCACAATGTTAAAATCATACTTGCAACACGTGGATATCAAAATAGACGATCATCAACTCCAATTCAAAAATGAGAGCGGCAAGATTCGAATGACTCACCGAGATCCCAGACCTGGAACTTGATGTTGTTATACTGCACCGTCTCCACATTGAACCCAATCGCTGCATCAATACACGCACGACATCACACCTAATCCATGGACCCCCAACCTAACAGTTGAAATGCACAGGCAAGAGGGTAAATCAGAACAGGAACTCACTTGGGATCGTGGAAACGACCTCCCCCATCTGCAGCCGATCTGCGCGAGCACAACCAAAGCACACGGATCAGAATCAGGAAACCCTCGGCGGCACCAAACAGCAGATCCGGGGCGGATCCGCGGGGAATTAGCAGAGGAACAGAGAGAAGGGCGGGGCGAGACTCACAGAGTATGGTGGTCTTTCCCGCATTGTCGAGGCCGAGGACGAGGATGCGGGCCTCGCGGTTGCCGAAGACCGACGAGAAGAGCCGCGTGAACACGATCCCCATGGCGGCGCGGCGAGGCCCGACCCCCGCGGCGGCGCTACGGATTCGGGGCTCGGAGCTCGGGGACGGGGTGAGATCTGATGCGCGGAGGGAGGAAGGCGCAGAGATCTAGTGCGGAGGGAGGGGATGGAGTGAGCTGGCGCGCGCGAGTACCGAAGACGAAGACGACGACTCCGCTTCTTTTCGTACCAAAATGAAAGGCGTATGGTTGGTTCGGTTTGGTAGGGATTAGGGGAGGTTCCAAATGAAATTGTCAAATCACAGAGAATGTGCTTATTTTTTTTTGGAGTGGTATGCAAATATAACTCATGAAGAGAAGAATTCAGATCATATCGTCAAAATTTGCAAGACTTGTTGTGAGGTGAGACCTAAGTCAGGAGCATATTAAAGCGAGACAAGAACATAGAAATGTGCAAAATATGACTCCTGAACAAAAACAGATTAAAAAAATGAGAAAAATCGCGCTGTGTTTTGAGACGCAAAACTCTACATAAATTCTATTTCAGAACTATCTTAACAGAATGTAATCATGCTTGTATCGTTATTGTCTCATAATCAGTTATACAAAATTAGCTTTTTCCTCTTATGAATTACAGAATAAGGTTGGGTTTCATACAATCATCCCATTATAAAAAAATATTATTTTTTCATGAGTGCATGTCTTTATTTTGTTCAACTATTGATTATACTAGATGATTCTGATGCAATTCTATTTGAAGCCATATGCAATAAGTAAGCCAAACTTATGTATATCGAAGTTTGACATATATATGTGAGTATATTGATAAAGGTGCAATTGAGCATAGCAATGGAAGCTATCTTTATAACTTATTGATAATTAATTATGTGGTGTACTAAGTCGTATATATACATGATTGAGTTGGTCAATTATATTACCTTCTAATAGTAAAATAAAAAATTAAATATGGGTTTTATACGCATATCATGATTGTAATTATATAAAAAAATCATAATATCAAAAAAGAGAAATAGACCAACAACATATATTCAAGCCAACAAAAACTAACTAAAATATACATATAAATGAGTTCGCTAGAAGTTAAACTAAGCTAAATATACTTTATCATCCATCCTTAATTTAGTCTATGTAAATTGTGATGAAAACAATCTTCCATATCCAATTTGGCATAAGATCTTGTCTATAAATCAATATTGTTAATCTAATCAAACATGCTTTTGAAACCATTCACTGATTGCGGCTCCACTATAATTTAACATTGTTCTGAATAATTATAATAGTTAAATTACATATGATACAAAATTTTTAAAAATAAGGTTTTCCCTGCTTTATTCAAACAACACGTTCAGTACATTGTTATGGTTTGGTATAAGGCCAACGACTTTTGGCTTTACATCAGCCAAATTGATTACATTACTCGCTCTAGGGTGTAAATCACTCTCATTCAAGAGAGGCTTCCATGTCAACATAGGAGTTCCTGGAGTTTTTCTTTCTAGCTTTTGCAACATGTCATCCAGTTTCGTCCTCTCTTCCTTCTTGCACAACACCTTCCATGATCTCAACATCATCGCAATCCTCCTCAACAACAACTCGTTGTCTCCACTCCATGTCTTCCCCCGAAAACACAAATCATTCCTTAGTTTCCATAAAGACTATAAAGTAGCTGAAGATAACATATTGAGAGATTTATTCCTCTTATCACAGATTCAAAAACCTTACAACAGATTCAAAATCTGAGAACATCACTCCACTAACTATCTGCAGTAGTTCATACCTAAGATTCATCACCACTTCACACACAGTCCTTTTGAATGTTAACTTTGAGCAAATATATAGAAATACTCTACTTTTCAAGGAATATTTTATGACATCAATACATTTGATATATTTATAGTTAATTACATTTGAGCATCTACATGGTTTACCCATGATGAATATTGTGATAAGTATAATAACTGCTACACTTTCACGTCATACTAGTGTCTGAAGAGTATGCTAATGCATGGTCCCGATAGGTATACGATAAAACAATGTCCATTAGAAAAAGATTTAGACGTAAGACACTTTTCTTCTCAATATGGCTAAGATAAGAGAGAGAAAAATTCATGGGCTGACAACAATGGAGCTTACCTAAAAGGATTGTTATCAATCTGAGTAGGCCCTAGTTGCATTATATTAAATTGGCCGCTCAATAAAATATCTTTTTAGATTTACGAAGAAATTTTAGAGCTCAATACTTTAAATATCTAGCGTAAGATAGTTATAATTCCAAGTTATACGACAGTTCTAAATATTGTCTTTTCAATCAAACATCATGTTTGCACTTCAATAAACAACCAATTATATGAGAACACAACTCGTAGTCATAACTCATGAGTCAAATACTGACACACAAACCATTGATGTTGTATATCGATGTGTGATAGCAATATGTTAAGTATGTTTGAGTGTGGGTGCATGCGCATGCCGTCATATTGGTGCTTGCAGTAGCTACTCTTCGTTGAAGTAGCAATATGTTAAGAGTCAAAATGTTGCACTCTTCGTTGAAGTAGCTACCTACATGAACCTTTTGACAAAATAATTTAGAAACAAGTTTAAGAGCGCTAAAGATTAAGACTTTTTTAGTTTTCTTCCTTCATCTTTTAGGAGGAATAATGCTTTTTCCATCATCATTCCCACGAACCTCCCCATTCTTCATGGATTTGCCAACCATAGCACTCACGTTAAAGTCCATGCTTTTACCGGAAGTTTGCAACTAATCTCCACATCACGCTTCCAATGTTTGTTCTTTAAAATCATGAGATCTTTTACAACAATTTTGAAGTTCCAAAAAAAAGCAAGAGCGGAGCTACGTGCTGTCATTAGTGTCACACCAACGAAATTTGATGAATCAATAACAAAATTATGGCTCCAATGGAGCTGGCCCCTACAATGTTCTTGTGTTTTTTTTTCTGGTTTCGCTCTACAAAAGCACAAGAAGTTTTCTTCTTCTTTTTCTAAAGTTTCAAACCTTTTGTCTCACCGGTGCAATTGGTTAGTACTTCCTTTCTACATATTATTTTGGGTGTGTTTAGCACGGCTTATAGTTACTTATTCTTCACCGGCTTATGTCATTTTTTTAATGTGACTACAGTGAAACCACTGTTCAATAGAGAAATAAGTTACAGTAAGCCACATTTTTTTTGCTTTTTCTGACTTATGTGTCTGTAGCTACAGTGAAAATACTGTAGCAAGAGGCATAAGCAAAAACCGATAAGCCATGCCAAACATAGCCTCAATATAAGCCCAGAATTTTTCAGGTCATTCAAAAAAAGAAAGCAATTGGTTACTTCCATGTGCTCTATAGAAGCTTAAATCCAAGGCTCTTCCGTTGTCACATGGAAATTACTTTAAATATAAGCGGAAGAGACAATCAGTAAAGGACTTTGCTTAGTGAAAAGGACCTTTTTCCGAGATAAAATGTAACTAAAACCGCATATTCCTTCGTATAGAAATCGAAATTAATGGATATGCTCGAAAGCTGTAAGAGCAACTCCAGCAAAGCCCCTACTTGAGACCCTACTCTATTTTTAGGGTCTTGAGTCAAAAAAACGAACTCCAGCAGGACCCTACTTGAGCCCTCATTTTGCATGCCACCTTAAATTCCACCTCCAAGCCCTCATTCCCAGGGTCCTCCAACCTCCCCCCTCATCCGTGGGCCCCACCTTTTTCTTTTCATTTTCATTTTTTTCTCTCTTCTCCATCCTCCTCCTCCCGCACGCCACCGCCGCCATCTCGCCGGGCGCCGTCGACGCGGCGGGCTGCCTGCGCCCGGCCACGCCTCGCCGCGCGCCGCCCCTCTCCCCCCGCCGCGCGCCACCCCTCTCCCTCACCCGCCCTCGGCCCTCTCCCCGCCTTGCCCCTCTTTCCCCGCCGCCATCTCCGGTCGCCACCACCGCCGGCCGCGCGTCGCCTCTCCACCGGCTTCGGCGACTGCGCGCTCCGCCGCGTAGAGTCCCACCGCGAGCCCAAGCCCAAGGCGACGGCGGTGCGGCGGCGGACGGCGACGAGGACGACCACGCGCAGCACCACCGGATCAAGTGTGCCGGGTTCTTTGGCGGCGGGAGAGGCGCCGCGCCGCCGCCGTCGTCCTCCTCCTACTGGCTCTCCGCGCCCGACGGCGGCGCGAGCGGCGGCAGTGCCGGGAGCTCGAAGGCGCGGAGCCACCGGAGCTGGGCGTGGGCGTTGGGGAGCCCCATGCTGCTGAGGCCGGCGTGCTCCTCGTCCAGCAAGAGCATCATGGCTGCGCCGCACGGCCGCGCGGTCGGCAACAATGGCAACGACGGCATGCCGTCGATGGCGGCGGTGGCGACCAGCTAGCTTCGTCACGTGCAAATGCAGACCGATCAAATGGCCAGTGAATCATCCGTCACTCCAACTGCAGTATTGCTGTTCAAATTTTTCCCTCCTGTCCTCGTGTCATGTCTCCTCAAGGATCTACTAGCTGCTTTTACATTAGGCACACTACTGTCTTCAGTTGTCCAAGAAACTGTGGAATTCGTCAATCTGCACATGTGAACTCAGAAACAGTGTGTTGCTTTTTTACTAATTTTTAGAGTTTTGAACACACAATTTTCAGAGTTGTAAACTGAAAAGTTTCAGAGATAGCTATGTTCTGTAACTATGGGTGTTCTGTAACACACAATCTTCTTCTTTTTTTCACCTTGGCTGTGTTCTGTAACTATGGGTGCATTGATACAGAGCCTGTTGATATATAAATAAGCACACTGAGGCATCGAGCTTAGTTTAATTGAAGTGTGTGGATGTACATCTAGTTCCTCGTAGGTTGTCGGAGTTTTAACTAAATATGCACACTGAGGCAATGCATTTTTGTTTATTTTCTGTAGACTTCAGTTGGCCCTGTATTTTTCAAACTTGCATGTATGGCAGTTTACTTTGGTAGAGTGAAAACAGAATTATGTAGAGTGAAAACAGCCTGAGCTTTGTTAATTCACTAACTGACTGAGCTTTGTCTGAATTTTTATCTGAAAAAATGCAGGGTCACACTTGAGCTTTATTCAGTTTGCCCAACCTAGTTTGTTTCTGACTTGACCATATGTTTGAATATGCAACCATTCACATGGTTCTGATCATTCCATGTTCATCCTTGCTCATGTAGTGTTACTTTCTATGCAATGTTCATCCTTGCTCAATGATCTGAATGTGCTCATGTGATTAGTCATGGATTCAGTGACCTGAATGCACTTCTCGGTCAATAGCAGAAATTATGCTCTGTTGCTGTCTACAAACAGTGTGAAAACCATGTTCCATGTTAATGTTACTAAATTCTGGAATGTTTGTTTTGGTCTACCCTTTCCCTGCTTGTCCATATGAAGTTACTTAAAAAACAGTAGTGGAAGCAAGATGACCACTCTGTAACTGAGATCAAGAAACCACTGATCTCAGACTGCATTTTCATCAGGTTACTCTGAATGGAGGTTCATTTCAGTGTCCACTTCCTACAAAGCTCATTTCAGTGTCCACTTATTACAAAGCTTGTCCTGCACCGAGTCTCCCATTGGAAAGATGAGTGCTTTGTTGGACCTCATTCATCACTTGTGTCAACGTCATCTGATGCTCGCATTCACGCTTCTTCAAGCTCGAGCTGGCTCATGTACTCTGAATGGAGGTTTGAATGGAGATCGCAATCGAAGCAGGTTTGAATGGAGGATGGAGGAGAAGATCCGGGCCTGGAGCTCAGGTGGGGCGCCCACTCCCAGCTGAACTCGCCGTCGTTGCGAGCGGCGTCGAGGACAGGCGGGCTGCGCCGCGGCGTCGCGGGCGGGCGGGCAGCGGACGCCGGCGGCGGCGTCGTAGTGGCGAGCAGCGGACGGCCGGGCAGGCAGCGAACGCGGGAGGCAGCAGCGGACGAGGGCGGCGGGAAGCGGACGGCGCCGTCGCGGCGAGCAGCGGACGGGTGGGCGAGCGGTGCGGGGAGGAAGACGATGATTATTATTTTTTAACTCTGACAAGTGGGTCCCACACGAAATAGGGTCTTTGGGCCACAACTGCTGGAGTTGAAGCAAGTTTTTAAGCCCCTATTTTTTCATGCTGGCCTGTAAAATGGAAATAGAGGCCTTGATTTAGGGGCTTTTGCTGGAGATGCTCAAAGCTGCGAAAGAAACAAGTCGTGCCGCGGAAAACATTCCCGGAGACCCCGTCCGTCACACCGTCGTCGAACGGTCCACACAAGTCCAAACCCGCGCGGCGTGAAATCTAGCGAGCTCCCGCCGCCCGTCCCTCGTGCTCCTCCCAAAACGGCAAAACCCTAAACCCTGTCACCTCACCGCCGTCTCGCCGCCGCCCATGGCCGCCGCCCGCGCCACTCTCCCGCGCCCGGGCCTACTCACCCCTTCCAACGTCGCCAAGCTCCAGCCCGGCCTCCGCGTGCTCGTCCCCTCCTCCTCCTCCTCCTCCCCTCGCCGCGCCGTGGCCACCGCCGGCGCCGCCCCCGCCACCGCCGCCGCGGCGCCGTCACCGCGGCCGCGGCTCGGCGACGTGATCGAGTCGCAGCAGTTCGACCGGGACGCGCTGAACGAGATCTTCGAGGTGGCGCGGGAGATGGAGGCCGTGGAGCGGGGCTCCCACGGCGCCCCCAGCCGCATCCTCGAGGGCTACCTCATGGCCACGCTCTTCTACGAGCCCTCCACGCGCACGCGCCTCTCCTTCGAGGGCGCCATGCGGAGGCTCGGCGGGGAGGTGCTCACCACCGAGAACGCCCGCGAGTTCTCGTCCGCCGCCAAGGGGGAGACGCTCGAAGGTGAGCCATTTGTCACCTGCGGCGGCCGTCTTGTGTTGGTGAATAGACGATTGGAGTGGCGAAATGGGAGTTTTGGATGAAATCGGAATAATTTAGGGGCATTCCTGATAGATGCTGAATAGCAGATTGATTTTGATTTTGGAAATTGGAGATCCGCACTTGCGCCAGCTGTGCAATAACTTGGGTGCAGACTAGGATTTGAATGATTTGGAGTAATTTTGATTGGCTACTTATGCTCTTAGTTGTATCTTATAATGTAAGTTGGGGTAGATTGGCCCGTAGGACGGGATACGAAGCTGAAGTATTTTTGGTTGTTTGAGGCGGGTCAAAAATTTTAGGTTCTTAGTGTCATTTTCAATGAAGAAAAAATTTGTGCAGAGTCCACACATACAAGAGTTGTATGCTACCTGGAAAACGACATGAAACCATTGTTATTGTCATTGGAATGTTGAAATTCAGAGTGTGACACTTTTTGGACAGTAGAGTGCAAGTTAGAGTTGTAATCAACGGGGTTCAGTATTATCTGTTTCTTTATCCTCTTGAATGAAGTACATGGTTACCATCTATGTGCCGCCCATACTGCAGATACCATAAGGACCGTTGAAGGTTATTCTGATATTATCGTTCTGAGGCATTTTGAAAGTGGGGCTGCAAGGAGAGCAGCGGACACTGCAAACATCCCAGTTATTAACGCAGGTGATGGGCCAGGGCAACATCCAACTCAGGTCAATTTTCAGATTCTGTCTCTTCTCTCTCCCTCCTTTTTACTAGGAAAACAGTGCCTTCATACTTGGAGGACAGATCATTTCCAGTTTTCATCTCATGAATACTGTTCTAGTCATTAGCTGCGCACGGCCACGGTGCTTCAAAGTTAACTGTCTGATAGCAATTTTGGTGGTTGGACTCTTTCAGAGGTAATAAGGGTAACATTGGGCACCTTGGCTTTCGGATGGGTACATACGCAGCAGGCCTAGACTATTTTTGTACTAATGTATCATTTTCTTTGCATGGTTTCTGACGTTGTTTCTAGACCTGTGACCTGTCTGGTCAGAAGAATGACAATGACCAAAGATTAAATTAGCAATTTATAAACAATGCTCCAGCTTGAACAGAGCATGTGATGGCATATACCTTGTACAATTTATCAGGAAATTTACTTGAGCTTTGTTCTGTTGACATCTTCTGTACGCTCAATTGTTCCTTCTATCACAGACAGTGGAACATATTTTCAGGCCTTCAGCTCATTATTTTTGGCCATGTTGATAAGCAAAGCCAGCTGGTGCTCATTGGATCCTACTTTCTGCTAACAACTTGCTGAAAATATCGTTTTTTTTTCTCCGCGTCTATCTTTTGGCTGGACGAAATGATGATTTCACTCCATCTTTTGGGTAGAGGAATCACGGGTTTTATCTGAGTTGATAATTTCATTCTTCTGTTTCAGGCTCTGTTGGATGTATATACTATAAAGAGAGAAATTGGCTCGCTAGATGGAATAAAACTTGGTTTGGTTGGCGACCTTGCTAATGGGCGGACTGTTCGTTCTCTGGCCTATTTGATTGCTCAATACCAGAACATTAAAATATATTTTGTATCACCAGATGTTGTGAAAATGAAGGTACTACTGCTTTGAAATTATCAATGTTTCTTTTTTATTTTGGTTTTCATTATATCCTGATGCAATAAATCACTTGTGCTTTCCCTTTCTTCCCCAAAGGATGACATCAAGGATTACTTAAATTCCCAAGGTGTTGAATGGGAAGAAAGCTCTGATTTATTGGAGGTGGCCTCAAAGTGTGATGTTATTTATCAAACACGCATTCAAAAAGAAAGATTTGGTGAGAGGATTGACCTTTACGAGGCTGCTCGCGGTAAGTACATCGTGGACAAGAAGGTGTTAGATGTGCTGCCAAAGCATGCCATCATCATGCACCCCCTTCCAAGGCTTGACGAGGTTAGAACCATTCAATATTATACATGTCATTGTCTTGCTGGTTGTAGTTAATTGTAGGAATTGTATTATATTGCCATCTGTAGGAGTGGTTTTACTCTCTGTCGGGGTCACCTTACATTGCACCAGCATTTCAAAATTTCAGTATGAGACTAGGCTTTGTTTGTCATTGTGGCTGATTGTAAAATCTTATTTGATGGAACCACTCTTATATGTTGTTTTTGGTTAGCTGCCCTCCCCCTCCCCCTCCCTCTTTCTCTCCTTTCGGGGGTAAACTAAGTGACAGGAGATTTTGTTGGATTTCAGGGAGAAAAATATTTGAATAGTAATTAAAAAAATATTCACATGGAAGGAAAAAATGATGTATCAACAACTGAATGGCACAGTTTGTTAATTATAATGTCTGACATGACAGCAGAATTTCACAACTGCTTTTTCATTGCAACTTTGAACTAAGAGCAGCATGGTACAGGGCTTTGAACAGCAACCCATGAAATAAATAACCCTTGATAAACCTGTGAACGCATATGCTAGAGTTGTATGCTTGGACCAATTAGAAGTCACTGTTTGGAATGATAAGGATTGATACAGGTAGATGTTCTCTACCATTTTTTTCCTTAAGAACACGAGTATGTTGTTCCATTTAGTTATGTCAATACAACCGCAAACTGGTCAGCCAGAATGCTGGTTTGCAGCTGGTTCAAGTGGTTCTTATAGACTGCCTGGCATGAGTCCAATTAGTGTTAACTTAATATAATATAGACATATCGGTTGGTCAGGAGTTCTCCACTTTCTTAGATGCTTTATCATGCAAATTTGTTTTCCCAAAGAGCAATGCAAAGATATGTCCATGTAAAATTAATATAGTATAGCTTATGATGACCACATGTAAAATTTGTTTTCCTTACCAGGATTCTCATGAGTTTAATGTCCATGCCCTGCTCTGGGTATTTGATCTGTGTTAGTTTATGTTAACCAAAGTATTGGTTCCTTGGCATTGTGTCAGCCTGAAATACAAATGAGTTTCTTTCTTTTGCAGATCACAAAAGATGTTGATAGTGATCCAAGAGCTGCATATTTTAGACAGGCTAAGAACGGCCTTTACATTAGGATGGCATTGCTCAAACTTCTGCTTGTTGGGCATTGACAGTTTTCTTGTGCTGAGCGCTGTGTTGGAGATTAGAAAGTGTATGTCATCTGGTTTCGATCCCAATTCAATTTGTTAGTGCTGTGCAGGTAATAAAGAGGTTGGGTCCTTGTAACAATGTATCGTCATTTTGGATGCTTAATTTTAATGTTCAAACAGGTTCCGAACAAAGTTTTGCTATCTTCATCTGGTGTTTATAATTTATTCGTGGATGGTTGACTGCGTCGTTACATCAAGTCACTTTTTAGGCAAGCTTTTGAAGTATTTTTCTTGTGAAGTGTGACAAAGTTTGCCCGTATAGCTTTGTGGTATCTTGAATGGGAATCTACCGTTTGCAACCCATGCTTACTCAGCCTACTTGTACGTATCAATGCTAGTCTGTAATTATCAGACAAACAGCTCGTTGGCTAGGCAGTACTACAGAAACACTATGGCGGTCCCTACAAATCCTGCCTCATCTATTAATTTTTCATCCAGTTTCAAAACAACAGTTGCATCCTTTGCTACGTGTAAGGAAATGATTAATGACACTATTTTAAGGTTTGCAGTATGAAAAACGAGTACTAACTGTACAAACTAATTCTTGACTTCTTGCCAAAAAAAAAAAAAAAACTTGACAGACGGAAGTACCATATGGCATATGCTAACCAGGCTGGTCTTCTGACTTCGGGACTGACAAATTTAGCAGCACTCCGAGGTGGTCTTACCTTTGTGGTTTCGCAACCCTTCAACCGTTGATGAATTTAAGTAAAAATAATAATAATATTAAGATCCGTTGCCATCCCCAACTTCACTTCTGCGAAATTGGGTGCGTTCGGCGCATGCCCCTCTAAAATTTAGGGGGTCTAAACTAAAAGAATCTTGTCTTAAATAAAGTTTAATTACAAAACTAACTGCAGAACCTCCTCTCTAATTCGCAAGACGAATCTAATGAGGGTAGTTAAACCGTGATTAGACGATGGTACTGTAGCATTACTGTAGCATCGCTGTATCAAAACATAGCTTAATTAGGCTCATTAGATTCGTCTCGTAAAGATATACCCATCTGTAAAAAAGTTTGTCAGTAGACTTTATTAGTACTAGATTCTTTTAATTTAAACCCCTCTAAATTTTAGAGGGGCGTAAGCCGAACGCACCAGTGAAACTGTGACTCGAACTTTACCCTTTTTATCTGCTGACGTGTGAACAAAATACGCGTCTGGCGATAGAAAATTCCTGGTCAGCATGCTGACACAGTGACGCAGCTCAAACGGCCGACACACGCCATTCGTGCCTTTACGCGGAAGACCGTGCTGCCAATTTTCAACGTACGTCAGGCTTAGGTTGCCATTTTTCAATGTATACCTTCTTGTATTTCCTATATGGATAGAGTCGAACCTTGAAAATTTTGACTACTAACGTAAATAAACTTGATTTTTTATGTTAGAAATGGTAGCAATAAGTTTTTTTCCACTAAAATTAATTTCATATGATTGCTCTTTTGTAAGTTTTTTTATTAACAATATGGGAGAGTAGTTGTACAAGATGAGTATTGGAGACAATGAGTATTCTAAATTTCTACTCCCTCCGTTTTTAAATATATGTATTTGCTTCAAATAATATTAAAAACGGTGTCATATATTTAAAGTCAACGGTGTCATATATTAAAAACGGAGGGAGTAATAGATAACATATACTTAAGGAACATAGCAAATACATATATTTTTTATTTTTCCTGTAAATAATAGTGTTTTATTTGTACTCAGACCCGTTTAGCAGCAATAAATGTTTCGTTTTTTCACCCGATAGAATCCCTACCAAATAGTGTTTTTTTAACTGTTTTGAATCAGACTTAAGAGAAATGTTTCTCTTTTTTCCACTAAGTGAAGAAAAGGGCAAAAGTGGTTTGTCTCATTTCTGAGTTGCTTCCTTCTCATTTGGACTGTCATCCCCTCTCCAGAACTAGAATATGTCCAACAAGCCAAACAATTTCACAAAATCATCATGATTCATCAGAGAAATATTTCAAGAAAGAAACTAATAAATCTGAAACGATCATAAGTGCATCTGGAACTGTGCCAAACGGACTCAATATAAACAAGTGCCGTTTTCAGTCTACTAGTGATGTCAGAGGTTCATGTCCAACACAAAAAAGTTACTGTTCCTGAAGCTATGAATATTGACTATGTGATGACAGTAGCCAGTAAGCACCAATCCTTGTTTTCTTCATCAAAAGCAACCTAAACAACTTTGCCAACCTCACTTTTTCTATCAACAGGAAAGGTTCCTATAACAAGGAGCATTTCTTGGAACCTAGCACTTATACATACTTTTATTTGTCCCTTACGGCTTACAACAGATTTCTTACAAGACATTCCATCTATTTGTGTAGATGTCACAAATCCACAACAAAGTCTAGACAATTCTCCCTATTAACTCTCTAACTTACTTTTAAGTCCTTCATACTTCAAATTTAAATCTCGTAAACCGATGCGTAGTCCTGGAACACCGAGTTTGGTTCAGGGGTGAAGTCCCAGCAGTTGACAGGCCTGGCCTGCTCATAGCTCCACCACTCCACGCCCTCCTGCTGCACCCCGCCGTCGACGCTCCCCTGATTCCCCTCACCGTAAAGAAGCTCTTGGAGCTCGGCTTCCATGTTGATGACGTTCGAGTTCTCGACGCTCGACGGCGAAGCTATGCCATCCATGGCAGCGCTGTCAAGCTGCGCGTTCAGGTGCTCGTTCATGGAGCTGGACTGCCCTTGCTCGGCCACTGTTACATTGCTGTTGTTGCTGTTGAAGCTGTTGTTACTGCTTTGGGTGGTGCCTCTGCAGGTGGGCCACCCCAAAGGGTTGTGTATGGCAGCACTGAGCGGGTTCTGCAGCTCCTGCAGCTGCATGCAGAGCTGGATCCTCTCCATCGCCGACGCGCTCAGCGCACGCTCGCCGCCGTCGTTCATGTTCTCGCCGGAGGTCTCGTTTGCGACGGCGGCGCTCGGGCGGTGGTGATGCGTGTCCCGGTCCTTGCGCCGGCCGAGGAGCCTCTTCTTCAGCTTGGTGTTCCAGTAGTTTTTCACATCGTTGTCGGTCCTTCCCGGCAGCTGCGCGGCGATGATTGACCACCTGGCCATGTTAAGCACACAAATGGTTAGTAATTTAGCATGGGGCTCAGCCTAGTTGTAAAGTGAAGGGAGTGGTTAACTAGGTCTGCACCTGCTACCGATGCTAATGTAGAGGCTGCAGATGATGCTGTCCTCTTCCGGGGTGAAGTCCCCATGCTTGATGTTGGGCCTCAGGTAGTTCAGCCACCTCAGCCTGCAGCTCTTGCCACACCTCTTCAGCCCTGGAGTTTCCATGAACCATCACACAAACACAGTCAGCAAACTGATCAAAAAAAGTGAAACAACACATGGAAGCAGTATTGCCACCGTATTGCTAACAAGTTCTGATGATGTTGGTGAGTTTATTTACCTATCTTGTGTGGCAGCGCAATCCAGTTGCCCCCAGTGCCATGCTCCTCAATGTAGTTCTTGAGCATGGCGTCCTCCTCCGGCGACCACGGTCCCTTCTTCACCGTCGCCTTGTCGCAGCAGGGTGCCCTACCCATCTTCTTCTTCTCTCTCTAAAATCTCTCTCTCCTTTCTTTGCGCGTCTATGCTTTTTTCTCTCTATGCCTGTGCGTATGTATGAGGGGGTGATGGTGGTGGTGGTGTGTGATGAGTTGGTTTGCTGATGGAGTGGTATGAGCCCCTGTACGCATGGTTTTATAGGAGCAGGCCAGAGGGCTTAAAAAAGGTACGGATATGGTTTGACCTGGATGTTGATGCTGATGACACACGAGACACCGGCTTTTGTTTGGGTGTACTTTTGAAGAATGCTTTTTGTTTCCTTGGCCACCTGGCCCACCTATGCTATGCACGGCCGCAGCATGGGGGGAAGGTGGCTGCTCTGATATGTGTTTTGCTGAACTTCTGTGTCATGCATCCTCTTTTGCAAAACATGCTTGTTGTCTCACATCTTTTCCCTCAAGAGTTTTAGCTGAATATATCCTTATTATTACATACAGTCTGAATCTGGTGCTCTCTTCAGAAGTTGCCGTAAGAAAAATATTCAGAAGATTGTGAAGATTTAAGTTGCTTTAGCAAAACATGCATTGTTCCTTCCCTCACATCTTTTTTCTTCAGAAAATTATGCAGTTTTAAGTTGCTTCAACAAGTACTTCCTTTGGAGTTATTATTTTTGAGCTGTCACATGATTTGCCTTGACTGAATTTTTATGATAAAATAAATGGTGAAAATGTTCTAGCATCGGTGGTAACAGAACTGGGAACTCTGCATCGGATGCCTA
The DNA here is from genome assembly GCA_007726485.1 of Eragrostis curvula. NCBI lineage: Eukaryota > Viridiplantae > Streptophyta > Magnoliopsida > Poales > Poaceae > Eragrostis > Eragrostis curvula. The sequence goes on from RWGY01000005.1 coordinate 3,388,925, forward strand.
GAGCAGGTCAACCATGTTTTTAGTTTTCGAAATTGTACTGAATTTTACAACTACACTAGGATTTATGATGGATAAAGATAAGGTGCACGAGCCACGATGAACAGTTAGTACTCTGTAATCTCTATAGCTTGACGACCATTGCACAGAGATCAACTTGCTAGGACTAGCAGGGTAGTGAGTCATGTGCAGGACGAAGCTAGTACACCACCTGTACGTTGAAACTGAACTACCTGCTGTGAACTTTGTTAAATTTATTTACTTAGGATTTAGGCTGGGAGTCCCGAGAACGGCGCCGTTATACTGAACCAGTGATACGTGCCAACGGATAAGAATGCTGTTCATTCTGTCATTCTTCCTTCTTGTCTTCTTCCATCCATTAGAATCACTGTAAATTGGATAAGGACGCACGATGACCATTGGCGTGGATTAATCACTGAATCGATGTGATGCAACTGGGCTCAAGCAGAGGTAGAATGATCCATCTTAAGTTCAATGTCCGTCCAAATTGTATCCGTATGAGCTGTAGATGTGGAAAGATGTGTTTTCAAACCATTATTAATGAAATAGTGATGTTATGGTTCCAAGTAACCATAGTAAACAGTCACCTCATCAGTACGCTCAATGGCTTCTCACTCAGCGTACGTACTACATGCAAACCAAGTCTTTATACGGTGCCATCAAAGTTCCTCTCACAAATTGGTAAGAGAATAACATCACCAATAATGCCAGTACCAGTACTTTGACAGCAAGTGTACTCTGCATGCCGCGTACTACTACGTTCCAGAGGTAACAAGGGTGACCAGTCCAAGTCGTCCATTGCATTCAGTTATGTCTGTACTGTGTCCCCAAGTCAAGAACCCTAATCCAGTGTGGTCCATTCTGGTTCTGGAACGCGAAGGCAACACCAAACCTGGCTTTGGGGACCCTAGCGCTAGGCTGACCTGCCAAAAGTCCATGGGCAGTTGCAACTGACAATGCGGCAGTATCCTGCATGGTGTCATCCGTTTTGACCCTCAGACTTGTTCATCCCAGTGCCTTTTTGTAAGCTCGTAGCATGTACATTCTTTTGTTTTGTCTTTCTCAATTAATCTGTGTTTCATCGTAGATGAATATGATATCGAACCTGCTGTATATTCCTCAGAAATGTAGGAAATCTCAAATAATTTTAAGAAAATATTACAGTTTCCGTAGTAGTTCTACGAAATTCAGGTGTTGCATCGCCTAAAAAAATTTCAGGTGTTGCAAAAGGACATTATTTTTCAGTTAGTTCGATCAAGTAGGCTATCAGTGGCCATGCTCTTGGTGTTTATATTACTTGATCATTGACAAATTTGTGGTTTCTGTTTGCTCCTTTTGTATGAAAAGCAAGGGCCATTGCATTTTGGGGTGGTTGATTTTTAGATTCATCCTTAATATATTGTGATTAACTACAAGTTGGACAGGCTATGATGATAATGACGTCCATGTAATTTAGTTTGATCATAACAGAAGCTGAACTTTATTTATGGAAATACCATCTGTTTTTCTTACTTGTAGAACGAAATCTGATTATTACTCAGGAAACAGATTCCCTGTTTTTCTTCCTGAGTTATAATCGAGACCAGGCGGTGAGGTTTGGTCTGGAAGTCTAGTTTTAAGTTTGTATCATTGGTGCAGAATATCAGTCAAGTTTCATACAATTATTCCGAAAGTTTCAGCAGGACGAGACTAGAGACGGGCCACATGTTCTGGTCTCCTGACTTCATTTTTCTTTCCGTATTCTGAAGGACAGTACGCGTACCGTTTGCGTACTCTACGTTCGAGCTACCAGCACTAGCTGCCTTTTAATTGGAAGCATGTACACTTGTTCTGCATACCGTCTTGTCTGGATCTTCCTTGGTCAGAGCGAAGCAGGTTTGGGAAATTACAACTGAACGAGTACACTTTTGACTTGCGGATGAGAAGTTGTTGCAGCTTCAGTGTCCACGAAGTAACTAGCCGGTATATAATTGTATCTTGCTAAGATAACTAGAACCAATGAAGAACATAGCTGAAGATGCAGGCCAATAAAATGTCTCTGCTATATATGGAGTAGATGCATGTCTAGACTGTGTACATCTTGGTACTCAGATGATGGAATTGATTTTCCATTATCTTAAAAATTGCATGCATATCGTCTCAGTGGTGTTAGTTGCTCGTGCGGAAGATATATGGATAAATGTCAAAGATGCTGTCTTAAAAGAAGTAGCATCTGTAAGCAAACTGAGCCTTAAAAAAGGGGGCAAAAATCAAACCTTAGACAGAAAGGGGCAATCAACGATACATCCAATTAAAAATGCATGCTTGTGAGAATAAAAAATATTTGACGTATGGCCAAGTTGCCACTGTGCAGACCTCAAATTAGTAGTAAGGCATGAAGCATCACAACTCTGGCATTTGCATCCAAGCAGAAGGAGCCTGGGTGACCTGACACCATGGAGTAGACTCACCTAAACAACTCATTCACAAAAGTTAAGGGCATTAGACCTTCACAAGGTCTCTTGATTAATGGAACTAAGTTATGCTACGCTGTTTCTTGTTTAGTCATTCTTCGGATAAGGTGAGTTGACCACATTTTTCAAGGATCTCAGTGCAAGTAGGATATGATTGTGGTGGTCTTGTTGGCTGATCGAGTAAACTTGAAGAGCTTTAGTATCTGAGTGGAATTAACTTATTATTTGTCCTCTTTCGCAAAAAAAAAAAAACTTGTCCTTGATAGAGAACATTATATATATGTATATTATTTCGACGCCTTTTGACTTGTGTTTATTTTTTTAGTGGTGGGTGATAAAACAGAATTGATCGTGTGCCATGTACTTGCACCCGTGGATTCATGACATAATCCTGGATTTCTTATGTCTGAGTTTCTTAACTAATTTGATGTCATCAGGGAAAAAACAAATAGTATCATAGGACATATCGTTGACAGCTGTTCTGCACATCTCTCGCCGAGAACAAAGATATTGTACGCGAGAATTTGAGTATCGTACAATTTTAATCTGTTCTGAAACTGTAGTGTTAAAACTTACAAAATCCTTGAAACTTTGTTTGAATAATTGAATTTTGCTATTCCAAAAAGTGGTAAGAGGAAGTACCCAGATAAGATAGCATTTAGAGCGTGAGTTTTTTTTTTTCCGAAAGACCTTTAGAGCGTGAGTATTGGCTATTTACATAGCTGAAGTATAATACTAGTAATTATGAACACATAAACCACACATGCAGCAATTTTGAACATATTGTAGGCATATATATTTGAGAAAGTAAATCAGGAGTGACATAGTTAGTCATTTAATAATCTAAACCAAACCTCACTGAGAGGCTCAACAAGCCCCTTGCACATGCAGTAGCGATGCATGATATTATCTTCCTTCCCTTCTCTAACTGCAAAATACATTCTATCGCAACCGATTTATTTTTTTGGAGTACAATTGCATTAGGGGTATTGTCAGGGCTGTTGTTTACATTTGGAGTCACCAATAATTAAAAGTTTCGGAGGACAAAATTGTTCGTAAAATAGAAAATCTAGGATCAGGAAATTGAACGAGTAATCAAAACATAATTAACCTGCTGCGGCTCAAAGGACGAGCAAAGGATATGAAATTTGACGAGCTGTAGGATATGAAATTTTATGACCCGGAGGAGGAATAATTGGAGAAAAACGAGGAAAGTAGCCTCCGATTTGATGAGCTCACACTTGCTGATTCTGTGGCAGATCGAGGCTCCATGAACTACTTCTACAGCACTTGACCGCTGGTGCAACAGATTTGTTCTCACCGTAGGAACTCCACCCATGTACATGGCCTGAGCCCCCCAATCATTGGTGCACCGTGCAGGACGACTGCCGTGCCTGCCATGAAGCGGCCTACTGATCCTGGCCTGGATGGTTAGAATGGATTTTCTGAGAACATCCTAAGCTGCATATGCTATCTATACCATCCATGCACTCCACCCAATGGCTCTCATCAACTGCTATAGTAATATACACTGTAGTAAATGATAAGAGCCGTCGGATCGAGTACATAGATGGTGCAGATAACATCTGTAGCTTAAGATGTCCTCATCTAAGATTTTGCCCCTGGATGGTGGCTTGTTTTACTCCAATATCTCAGTACAGTCACAAGTTTCTTTCGTAGTGTGCGACCATCGATCACGGTGAAAATTGAGGATGGTACAAGATCGAGTGTTAACGAACCGATACTGGAAAGGAGAAAGAAAAATGTGGTATCCCCAGAACCAGGCTGCTGCACTATTTATGTTGGCGAGTGCACAAATGAACCAGAAGGATCATCTTTTTTTTTTGCCCACTATTCATGCAACTTTTATCTCTTCTTCCTGATTATGCATCCGGTTTGCAAGCATGAACCTAGCTAGCACGTCAACTTGCATGGCTCCACTGGGAACAAAAATGATAGTGTTGAACAGGACCTAAGGGAATTCTGTTAGCCCCCCATCGTTTCTTCAGATTCGAAGGGTTCGAACTACCACTACAAGAAACTGATAATATTATGAATCATATATATGGAGCCTAACTTATTGTATTTTCTTCAAAATAATGTCCAAAATTATAGTTTAGTTTGTCGTTCCTAGCTCGAGTTTTGCCCCCTCAAGATTACAGAGATCCAGATTACAGTTAACTGAACTAAGTCCAATTCTACAAGAGCAATATGTACGAAGTGATATGTAGGCCATATACCTCCCCCTAAAGTAAGTGCTCATTCTTCACACTTTTGCTAACTTGTCTTGGGCAACCAATATTGACGGAGAAGGTACATTTGCCTTGTGCAGAAAGAGTAACCATATATACATAACCATGCATGAAACGTAAGTGTCAAACAAGCGAGATGATCTCATTTGTACCCTTAGAAACGTTTCCGCTTGCAAGCATGAACCTAGCACGTCACCATGTCTCGCGTCCGGCAGCTCCTGCATGCACCAGAACGTACGCCACCTTGTACATCCGCTCTACCATCGGCCACGTACGTAGCTAGTGCACGCCGGTTTGGGGAACCACCGCTGGCTCTCGGGCGCGGCGTCGTTGAAGTTTTTACGCTGGCCGATCGACGATCTCGAACAGCAGCATATATACCGTACCGAAGTGGCGAACCCCGGCATGCATGCCGCGTGTGGGCGCATGGTTCACGAGCCGCGCGAGCCCGAAGTCGGCGACCTTGGGCGTGAGCGTGAAGTCGATTGAGGAGGACGTTGCCGAGCTCGATCCATGAACTCGTACACGAGCGCGTGCACGGCGCGCGTCGTCTCGAAAAGCAGAAGCCGAACAGCCTGACGAGGTTCACGGGGTGGGTCCGCCCGATGGTGCCCACCTCCTCCTCGGACCTCTGGTCACGACGTGGTCCAACACGTATATGACGGCAGCGTCGCGTCGACCGCGACCTTGTCGTCGCGTCCCGCATCCGGCGGCGGCAGCCACACCCACACTACCGCGCCGGCTGCATATACCGCGTCGAGCAGGAGCAGCCGTGGGCCGTGGCGACAAGTCCATGTATATGTACTCAAAACAGGGGCCCTGGGCCGTCGCCTCATGGTCATGGCCCAGAACCGGGACTGGGGAAATCACAGCAAAATTTGTAGCCGCAACCGCTCCTTCGGCCTCCCACGCCTACCACTTCCCCCGTCCTCATTCGGTTCCGTTCCCCCATTCCACCCGGCTCTGTAAACAACACATCGAGAGGAAGAGAGCGATGGGGAACAAGGCGAGTGCCTCGAGCAGTAGCAGGATCGCCGATGAGTTGCCGGAAGAAAGGGAAGCAGATCACCTGCATGATGTAAGTGCTATCGCACCACAATCCAAACCTTTACGGCCTGTTGTTGCATGTTTTCTGATTTCCTCTGACGAACAGTTAATGTACGTATTTGTTTTCTTGCTTCTTTCTGGTGATAAAGCGCGAGGACGATGCGCTGATCGAAGAAGACAAGGAAATGGCGCAGCAAGAACCAGAAATAATTGATTTGGGGCAGGCGGAACAAGAAGCGGAAGCAACGGTTGGAGAGGAAGGAGACCTTGGAGGCGCACCAGTGGTGGGAGCACCGGTACAGCCCATTCAGGTCGTCATGCCCACACCGCCAGGGGGTGAGGCGCCCAGATCTGCGGTAATAATCCCCTAATCATACATTTTCTGTACATTATATGGATCTATATGTCCTTGAGCCTTGACCACCGGAAACCGTTAGTCCTTTGTTTTACTAGCAAGTTGTCCAGCGCGGTGGCTATATTTGCTATTGTCTTTTTTATATTGTATTTCTTAATCAAGCATCTAGCTAGAGATAGGAACGTACATGCTGAATTTTACGGTTTTGTTTAGAAATTCGCCCTGCTATTATGTCGAGGGTACTTGTACGTAACTAGGATGGCTGCCCGCGCATTTGCGCGGCTAGATTTGTTAAACTATTTAAATTATTTTTATATTGCAGGATTTTGAACATGGTTTGTTATTATTATTTTTATAGTAATACATTTCTAACATAGCAAAAATTAATTGAAGAAATTGCTCACCGACTCTATCAATTTGAGTGTGTGATGAGTCATCATTTTTCTAAATGACATATTGAAGTAATTGGCCGACAAAGATACATGGTCGAAAATAGTGAACATATAAGTATTGTGTAAGGGCTAAAATAAAAGATAAATCAAGGGAACAATATAAAATAATAAATATGATATGAACGCAATCATAACATGTATGTATCTTTTATTAAACCAAGATACTTTGGCTGAATATTTTGGGCTTTTCATAATTATTTTTATATTCAATTTGATAGTATTGTCTTTTGTTTCTATTGATATGAAGCACATAAGTGATCTAATAATAAATGCTTGTTCCATGCTTTATAATATGAATCCGTCCACCACGACATCTAAGTTGTCTTCTCATATCACCATTAAGATACTTTGTTAATTGTATTGCCATATGATGTTTTTGTGTTTGAACGTCAATCACATCACTCAAGTGTACATATGGATGTATAGCATATAGTAACCATGGCTCAATAGCTCCATCCGTCTTGATCAAGCCAGCCCCATGTCACTCGCGGTTACGCATACCTATATGTTCCCTTGAAGACTGAACTATATATGCTTCTCGTAGATATATGACTTTACACTAAAGAGGTCTACTTAGCGCTTCCAACGATTATCGTGATACTATGTAAGCAGATGGATCGTGCATCCTCGCAGATCGTTATGGTTGCTTAAGGTCATCCAAACTTTAACCATATATATGTTTATATATTGGGATTATATTTCAAACGTTATGGGTGTATGATCTTAAATTTCTATAATATTGTCACCTTAAAAGTGATCTTTACACTTTATCAATTATTTTTCTTTGTTTTCTTTTTTTATTGACACGCATACGCATGTTTGTTACCTATTTACCTATTGAAGAAAAATATTATTTGTGTTTAACCATTAAGGCATTACATATTTAGAAAATAATTAATGCAAAGCAACTCATGTTTCACTTAAATTATATCTCGGTGAAGGAAGACTTTGGATTCTAATAAAAGGTGCATTGCATGTAAAAATAGGAATTAGGGATATTTTTGGCTATTTTTTATTATTTAGAATTTATTTTTTGGACTCATAATGGCATGGTGGGTAATTTAGAAATAGCCGTAATGGGTATTTTTGGCTATTTTTATTACCGAATTTAGTTAATTAATTTTTTTACTGATAATGGCATGGTGTGTAATTTAGAAATAGATGTGAAGGGTACTTTTGTCTTTTTTATTATTTCGAATTTAGAATTTTTTTAACTCAAAATGGCATGGTGGGTAATTTAGAAATATGTGTGAGGGTATTTTTGACTATTTTCTATTATTCCGAATTTAGCTTTTTTATAAATATTTGTAGGGGGTTTTGTGACTAATTTTTTCATAATGGCAGTGGTGGGTAATTTTCTCTTCTTATTTTCTCGGATTAATGTGGGAATTTTTAGCATTTTAGAGCGAATGTGGTGGCTCCTTTTCGTCGTCAAATATATATATAATAGATAATAACTGTTGTTGAGTATACTTGTATGTAATATATCTATAGCCAAAATACTCAAATTTGAACAATACAATTTTGCATACTTTATAAAATTTTAATTCCCATTCTTCATTTGAGAAGTTAATTGTGTTTGCTTGCATTACACTTCTGTTTTGCAGGCACCCTATGAAGTCATACATAGCGGTGTCTATAGTTGGATAACTTTATCATATACTATACCAACGATTCATATGTCATAATAATGTAGTTGTATAACTTGATCATTGTCGCTGCCGAATTTTGGACCGATGTAGTTTGCGATGATAGATCAACTCACAATGCCATATGTTATGCATGATAAAGCAAGAATGAGTCCAATGTGATGTTTGAATACGATGTGGATATGCTGCAGCAAGACCCAGAAATAATGGGACAGGCAGAAGAAGAAGCGGAAGCACCCGCTAGAGAAGAAGGAGAGGTTGAAGGCGCACCAGCTGTGGAAGCAATAGGGAACAAGGCGAGTGCCTCGAGCAGTAGCGGGATCGCCAATGAGTTGCCGGAAGAAAGGAAAGCAGATCACCATGGTGTAAGTGCTATCGGACAATCCAAACCTTTACGGCCTGTTGCACGTTTTCTGATTTCCTCTGACGAACTGTAAATACATTTGTTTTATTGCTTCTTCTGGCGATAAAGCACGAGGACAATGCACTGATCGAAGAAGACACGGAGATGGCACAGCAAGAACCAGGAATAATGATAGGGCAGGCGGAAGAAGCAGCAGAAGCAACCGCTAGAGAGGAAGGAGCGCTTGGAGGCGTACCAGATCTTTGGACCGATGTAGTTTGAGATGATAGATCAACTCACAATGCCATATATTATTCATGATAAAGCATGAGTCCAATGTGATGTTTGAATACGATGTGGATATGATGCAGGAAGACCCAGAAATAATGGGGCAGGCAGAAGAAGAAGCAGAGGGGCAAGCAGAAGAAGAAGCGGAAGAACCTGCTAGAGAGGAAGGAGAGCTTGGAGGCGCACCAGCTGTGGAAGCACCAGTACTGCCCGTTCGCGTTGTCTGGCCTATGCAACAAGGGTTTGGGGCGCCCAGATCTGAGGTAATAATCCGCTAATCATAAATTCTCTTTCTGCATTTCTTAAACTATGCCCTAGACTACTGGATACCCGTTTCCTTTGTCCTATGTTTTACAAGTATAACTAGTAAGGCAGCCCGCGCATTTGCGCTGCTAGATTTATTAGTAATAGAGTCTTTTTATGCAGTTGCCCTGCGATTCTGTTCCACTCCTATTTTAGCACTCTAGCACTGCATAGTAGCACTTAACGATGATTTTTTTCCCCTTTGCTTTTTGCTCTTGTTGGACGACTTTAGTCGGCCCACCAAATTGAGGCTCCTACGCCACTATATTGATTTCCCTTTGGTCGATCCAATTTCTTTCACAATTATTCCCCATCGGGCGATCTAATTTCTCCTATTGTCATATGCTTTAATATTTACATGTCAAAAATGTTTATATAATTAAAGAAATGTATACTTATTAACAACTACCGCGTTCTAAAATACTTGTCATTCTAGACTTTAACAATTTCTCAAATTACTTGTCATTCTTACTTCTCAATGCATTTTTCTCTCTTTCCAATACAACTCTATCTTTATCTCTATCACTCTCCTCCTTGTTTCATGTGCACCTACATTTTCCACCTCCCCTTAATTTCTATGTCGAAAACAAAATGACATCTATTTTTGGAAATGATATAGTACATACATTAGAACTATTTCTAACTTGTCTAATATATTTTTTCCTTGATTACTCCTATATGAAGCTTCTCTATAAGATCTCATGACATTTACTACGAATCTAGTCTAAGCTAATTCCCTAAAGGCCTATTTGATTTTCTTATCTAATTGGAGCCAGATGTTTCTCTATGAGGGGCTTGTAAGATCCTAGTAGGCATCTAATCATCATCTGTGTTGCATTCCTGTGTGGAACTTGAAATTTATGAACGTCATATTTTCTCTCAATTGAAGATCATATTACCTTTACTCTAAAGAATAAACATATAACAATAATTAGTGTATGGTGACTGGCCCGTAAAGTGCTAGTAAAACTTACTATCAATAAGTACGTCATAGGGGTAGCATCAAGATGAGCATCCCGAGGCACGTAAAGTGCTAGTAAAAGGAACGGAAGACACACTAAAGTTAGAGTTTGTCTTTGCCTCAACTGAATACTCTTTTGAAAGTAATGTGCAAGGTTACTTACCTAGCTGTTGCGACCAACAGTTGCTATATTATGTATCTGTGTAACAACTCTTCCAACAATTAATGTCCATGTTTATCTCTCTATGCTTTACTTCTGGCTTGATCCATTGCCTACTGTTGACATTAGTTTAATCTCATCAGGCATTTGCAAGGCAAATGGTTTCAGTGCAGAACAAAGCGGATATACAGAAAAAGACAATCATCAGCATCAACTATTTTATTATTGTCGATGGATCTAGCCTTCCTAAATTATTGAATAGATCATGTCTCTAACTTCCCTACTGTGTGTTCCACAAACTTGAATTCATCTCTTTGGTCTCTATATCATGCGGAAGCGGCCTTCTTTTGGGCAGAGTGTGCCATTGTGCTCATTCAATTCGGGGTCCTGGTGGCCTGTGAAGAACCACGTGCACGTATCAAAAACTGAAGAAACAAAAATCAAGTCGTTGAATCAAATTGAGCACGCGTTGTTCCGATCAGCGAAGGCTCAGATCAAACTGACCAGCGCACAAACCTGAAGAGTTCTACCAATTGTGTTTCCCTAGTCCTTGTAGGTAGTTGATCAAACGTTACTTTGACCCAATAAATTTACCTGCATTCTTGCTTTGTTTTTCTCTTACCACGCAAATATCCTGAATGCATTGTAGTTGGAGGAGCAGGCCCTGCATGAGATCCGCTTACTTCCTCCAATTCAACCTTCTGGACGTACATTTCTTAGGATCTTTGAGGGCTCAAAAAACAGGGGTCAAGTAAGACTTTCGTACTTGTTTAATTAATTGTTTTCTTGTTTGCGTGCACACGTTGAAATCTGATCACGGTCTATAATATTTTTTTTAGCCATTGCCTGGGTCATTCCGCAACGAGCTTGCCCCGCTCGCTGGCCAGTTCATAGGAATTCGATGCTTATCTGGCACTATCTATATGGTGAGAGTCGTGGAGGAGGATGGGGAGATGGTTCTCGAAGAGGGATGGAGCACGCTTGCAAGAGGGGAGCGCCTACGGAACAACCATGTGGGACAATTCAGCCGCATCTCTGACCGGCACTTTGACTTAATCGTCTACTACCGCAGCAATGGAGTTGAACGTTCCCTTGTCGTTGTTGATCCCTGCATCGGTGAGGAGCAAGGTGAGTCCTCGCTTCCATCTTGTGATAATATCTTTCTTTTTTCTGAAAGAAAAAGAGGATATAAATTTGTTTTACTTGTATTTTGTTGCAGAGGAGGTTTCTTGGGACACCATTGCTCACGTTGAAGCTGAAAATGTTGATGAGATGACTCCAGAGATCAGGAACAGGGTGACCAAAATTTGGTCTTCTTCAATTGACAAGTTCACCGTGTACACTGCCAAGGTTACAAAGGGCCAAATTACGGGGCGTTTCTTTGTAAGTATAGACGTCAGCTTACTTGTCTTTTTGATAAAAAGTCGAGTCAGTTGTCTCAACTCCTATCAACTTTCTTGCAGCACTTTAGTCGCGAGTACTCGGACCTGCTTCCGAACCAGGACACGAATCTGCACATGAAGTTCAGAGGCAGTAACCACGTCACCATCGCCACACTTACGAAGGTCAATGGTATCTGCTACATCAGGGATGCATGGGGCAAATTCGCCGATGAGCACCGAGTGATTGCCGGCAAGACGTACATCTTCAGGTTCAGATTCGTCAGTGGCGGCGTGGCCTCGCTGATGGTCACCAGTGCATGATGAGTAGAAGTCAAAGAGTAGTTTTAGTTGCTGGCACTTCAATGCAACTTGGATTTGGTTAATTTGTTTGATACAACTGGACCTATTTCATTTGTTGGGAGTAGCTATATATGAAGCACATTATCGTGACGATGCGTACTCTAACATTTTAAGCGCTAATCTTGAATGTTGTTAATCTGTTTTAAGTCCATCTACCGTTTGGTCGAAATACCAAACAGTGGGGTAGCTGCAAGTTTAGCCAAATGGTGGATATTCAGATCAGATGGATTGTAACAATTGTTTGTTGATAGTACTACTTTGTTTGACGTGGCTCTTCAGTGAATGATAAATCATCTACCACCATTTGTTCCGCATGAGGAAACTATTTATTCCACGTATTACATTGATTTGTTCCGCACAAAGAAATTGTTTGTTCCCCATATTATATTGATTTGTTCTAGGCGAGAAAACTATTTGTTCCATATATTTAGAAATGATGGCAAAGCACACTTGAGCCGGCCTAAGTTGCGCGGTTGTGCCACACCTTTTTACGAATGTAATACTAATACAATAACAACAATAATAATAATAGTTGCTACTTAACATAAATTACTTGAATATATGATATCACAACTACTGGAAGTATCCATCAGTCAAAACTACTATATACAAATTTTTGTGGGCGCTACGTTATAAGCCTGAAACAGTTTCCCCGGCTGTGGAAACTAATCAACATGACCAGCCTTGTCCTCCTCTTTGCTCTTCCGGCAGTCGAAGTAGTAACCGGTGGCGGCGGCCACGGAGAACACTTCCACGACGTGGTCCAGCACGTACTTGAAAGCCGCGTCGACGTCGGCCACGAGGTGCTCGTTGCTTCCTGCACCCAGCAGCCACCCGACGGCGACGTGGCGCACGCGACGGACCGCCGCCGAGACAGCCCACGTCGCGACGACGTAGACGAACGCGCGCGCTCCCGTGCCCCGCATGAGCCGCCACGCGCGCGCCACCGCGCCGGCGCCGCGCCGCCCGGTCTCCGCCGCCGACGCGACGACGGCCACCGCGCACACGGCGACGAGGTAGACGGAGAACGCGAACAAGAGGAGCGTGAGCACAAGGACGGGCAATAGCATGAGCGCCGGCAGCGACAAGTCCCAGATGAGGATCGCCGGCGCCGCCGCGCCGGCGCCGCCGGACGCGGCCTGGAGGGCCCAGCCGAGGGCGACGGTCGCAGCGCCGCGTGCGACGTTGTCCCGCACCCTGCGGAGGAAGGACCCGACCGTGTGGGGCTTGCCGGAGTAGGACGCGACGGCGGCCTTCCTCGCCGCCGTGGCGGCCAGGCAGAGGACGACGTACGCGGCGCCGGCGCACATTACGATCGAGTCAGGGATGGCGGCGGCGTCCACCGGACTGACGCCGTGGCTCTCGAGTCCGGCGGCGGCGGCGATGAACGGCGCCAGCGCCGTGACGAGAGGCGCGTAGAGGCAGCTTGCGACGTAAAGGACGGCGTCCATGGCGAAGACCTCCATGAAGAGCCCGAACCTGCGTGCCGGGAGCACGACGCCGTGCTTCAGGAAGCTGAAGGCGCCGGGTGCTGCAGGCGTTACGGCGACCGCCATGGCTACCGAGTTTGGAGCTGTGGTACTGCAGAGAGCTCTAGCATGTGTTCCGCCTCTTGCGCTGTAATTTATGGACCCCTTGTCTGCAAACCATGTTCGTATTCGACACTGAAACATGGATTCCATAGTCCGACACGGACATTGCACCTTTTTTCATCAAGTTTTCTTCCTAGACTCGAACTCAGCAAAACCTTCTTTGGGCCAACGAACATTGGAGGATTAGACTAGACACAACTATCTCGATACCCCTCTGAGCCTCGGATTAATTCTTTGTGTTCGCGCTGGCGCTTGATTTTTTTTCTCTCTCACAAGTTAATGCTTGATCACTTGTGAACTTACAGATGGTTATCAGGATGGGATAGCTTGAGCAGGGGACAAGAACAGAGTTAATCTTGCTCAAAGCAGAGGAGGACAGAGATAAAACATTGTATCCAACGAAATTATGGCTAATCAAATGAACTAGCAAGATGGCCCGCGCAAATTGCGCGGCTAGATTAGTTACTTTATTTTATAGTATATTTGGTACTTTAGGTTATGTTTTTTGGACTATGTATTCGGAAGGTATCTTGCCCTTGATTCTGGTACTCTGATATATACAGTCAAGAGGCTCAAGGAAATACAATCTAACCATTATATGTAATCTAAATAGATTATACACGGAAGCCCTGATTATATTTAGTAGGAGTAAGTTGGTATTTCCTTCGGTAGACATCTAACTTTGTTAATATTCGATATCTTTAAGCTAAGCTTCCCTTGGGAAAAATCAGAAATACGATTCCCTGAAATATTATCAATGAAATGTTACAATGGTAATTTTTGTGCTTGCAGAATTAGTTGAATTTCAAATGCTCAGCATCTTTTTCAATAAAAAAAGCTGCAAATAAACAAAAAAGTTAAAATAAACACCATCTAATAGCATATGTCATATCATTGTAAGTTTTTTTTTCATTTGATCCAATTCCATATAAACTCATCATATGCCAATTGGTTTGAATCATTAAGCGTTTGAATTGTTCGATTCAAAGGATGAACATGTAATATATTACTAATTTGAAATGATATATGAAGTCATCAACTCCAAGACTGAAGTTGGATGCTTCTCAAATGCATAAAAATATGCAATATATATTTATTTATTTATTTTAAGGGAGCCATGATGTTCTTGGCTTCAATTTCCGATTCCATGCTCCAAAATCGAACCATAGAAAAATGCACAATATGTATGTTGTGGCCTGCATCTTTTTTAGCTGCTTGCACATACCTTTAATCACATTTTGTAGTGATCAAAAGACTAAACTAATCAACTAACACATAATTGTTTGCGCATGTAATCTTCATGACTGCTCGCCACGTCCTCGACCATGTGATTGTGAGCTCATAGACCAAATTTATTGATCAGCTCTAATACGGAAACTTGTTCTTCACACTGATACGATATGGGGCAAATCTAGGGTAAGTGAAAGTTACTCCCTCTGTCCCAAAAAGCTTGACGTTTTTGACATTTTAGCATCCCATTTGACCGTTCGTCTTATTCAAAAAATTTATACAAATATTATTTATTTTTTTATAACTTGTTTTATCATTAAAGATACTTTAACCATGACATATTTATTTTGATATTTGCATAAAAAAATTGAATAAGACGAACAGTCAAACGCGTTGTCTAAAAGTCAAAAGCGTCAAGCTTTTTGGGACGGAGGGAGTAGATAGCTGCATGCGATCGTAATTTCTATCTTAATCCCAATCGATGGCTGCACATCTTTTAACGAATTCTTTGTCGGGAACTTCCACCTTAATCACAATCCCCTCTTCTAAAAATTTCGTTTTCACTACACTTTTGATGGCTCGACGAATGCCATGGCCGGCATCTAGTTGTGGCTGCTTAATTATGTGATGTCGTCCATGTTCACTCCTGCACTCTTTGAGCGGCTATCAACAATGTCATCATCTATGGCCGAGCTGCTACCTCAAGGCGGACTTCAGACCATGGCCATGACCAATCTAGCGGGAGGTTTCTTGCGACCTTCTATATATGGTTTGGCCTGATCGGCATCGTGCATGTGTGTAAATATGAGAACTGAATAAATGAATCATAAGAAATTGATATATAGAAATTCTTACTTGTTTGGCATCAACATGATCTCGGGTTGTCTAGTGCGCTCAATTTTTCCCTACCTACGTACAGCATGTTCCCCGCGCTCACATTACTTCCATCATTCCCCCCCCCCCCCCCCCCCCCCCCCCCCCCCCCCCCCCCCTGATCTTTATATTCAGGATCTTGTCAAGTGCTTCCTGGAGCGTGGCCCTGATAATTGTTTGTTACCTGCATTTTTTCTTGGAAACAAACGTCGTCGTTTGTTTGTTTGTTTGTTTGCATCAGACCACAACTATACATGTGTGTCTTTGAGCTCAAGTTTCATCATCTCCAGTAATTATATGTATATGCATGCACAGCTTCATGTGATCAAAACCAAGGCATGGTGCTGCTACAGCCTACATGATGCTGCTTAGTTATTCGGCGAGCTATTCCTCTCTGATACTATCTCTTTCCCACCAAATCAGCCTCCCTAGATCAGTCACCATCGACACAATCATCGACGGCCACCAGATGAGGCGGCAGATACAGTCGCCGGAGGCCGGCTGCTCGTTCCAATCCAGTGATCTAGGCCTCAAACTGCATCGGAGGACAACATCTACATTCTCTGTTCTAACCCCGACATCACGACAGCCATTGCCGTCATCCCGTCCTGAACGTTGAGGCCGATAGGCATCACAGATAGGCCGGAGCCTGAAGAACGTCCTGTCGACGGATGCCATCTGCTCCATCGTAGCTGCATCTAAACTTCTAATGTTCTGTGATGTATCTCTTGGCATTGCTGTTCATCAAGAACGTGTTATTTATTGCTTGAAAAACAAATCTCCACCATGCCTATTTTCACCCTGATCGTCCGTCGCCAGTTTCTGAGAATTGATGCATGTCGAATTGTCTATACATAAATGAATCGTCGGGTTAGACATCGAATCTGACCAACCCCGCGAGCTACGACTGTATTCGACCGTCAACTGGTTCTCAAATAAATCCATGCCGAACCCCATTGTCAACGCCTCGAGCTTGTGAGCTTCTCTACCGACTACTGTCGTCTCATCCTCCAACATTGAATCTGATCATCCAGGCGTCTGACGCCGCGAGCTATGCCAAAGTCGTGAGAGGACCAAGAGCACAATCTCCTACTACCTGGCTTCATCACGTCCTGCCTATTGTGTAGATGAGTTTGTTTCCTCACAGTTTGCAGGTACGGATGATCGTGAGCAAGCTCAACTTTTGCGCACCGAGGAGGAGCCTATATAGTTTTGCGGCCGGATGTGAAAGCTTCCTGGGCAGCGCTCTCCATTGTTGCAATCTTTTTCTCCTCTCTCCGTTGGTTTGCCTCACGTATTGATGCGATGCCAGGCTGTTTTTTCCTAAAGTTTCTTTTATGGGCCATGCTTTCATTTATATTACTATAGACAGGCCGGGACCCCTTTCCTTTCTATGCAGGGTCAGAACTCAGGACTCTTTGATTTTTTCCATTATTACATTAATCCGAATTTATGTTATATTGAAAGAGTCGTGAAGGATCTCAAGTTACCTAATGAAATGTAGGTGAACAGGACTCTTAATTGAATCCGTAACTGATCAGAACCGAATTTTCTGATTTAAGTATTCAGTTACTTTTTAGCAACGTTTAGCTTCTCGTGAGTTGTGTTTGACATGGATTTTCTTTTTTTATTCCGAATTTATCAATTTGAGTAGTATTAGACAATAAATCTGGACTGTTTAATGTTCATAAAATCAATTTGAGTAGTATTAGACAATAAATTTGGACCGTTTAATGTTTATAAAATCCAACGGTTCACATCTTTCTTATTTTTCTGATTAACGTGGGAATTTCGTGGCCTTAAGAGCGAACGTGGTGGCTTCTTTTTCCCTTCAAATACTAAGATAATAGATGATATTGCAGATGCATCATCATAAATGAATTGCAGCTTCGAACACGTTTGTGTTAATGTTTTTTTCAGATCAAAACACAATAGCTACAGGGACCAAATCACTACTACAGTTCAGTATTCCGAGGGACTGAAAAGAAAAAAAAAACAATCGTACTACCAGATGGTAATATATTTTACTTTCTTTGAGTTGCAGTGTGGAAGTGTAACCTATTATGTTAGTCGATCCACTACAGAACCTGGATAAAGTTGAATGATACTCAATCTGCTCTAATATGTATCTGTAGTACAGGGGAAGAAAGTACTGTTCTTGGTCAATTTCGACTTAGCATGCTGCTGATCGCGGCAAGCAACCGAGCTTTCATGAATTCTTAGAGATATGATGTCACAATGTACTAGCTCAGTAACCTCTGTGAGCGGTGTTAAATGGTTTGTTACTTTCATTGGTTATTACACTTGCATGACTTGAATCTATGTATTCAAACATAAGAATGAGGTGTTTCAGTGCTTTCAAGATTTCCACAAACTAGTTGCTAACCAGTTCGATGCAAAGGTCTGAATCATCTACACGGATAATGGGACAGAATATGTGAACAATGAATTCAGGGTATATACTTCTGATCAAAGAATTATTCATCAAACTACTTGTCCTGGAACTCCACCTCAGAATGGTATTGTCGAGAGGAAAAATCATCACCTGTTGGAGGTAGCCAGATCTCTTATGTTGCATCCCTACAAACAGTGTCTATTTTTCGAAGGATTGGAGGTGTGCTAAGTAGGATCCAAAATGGAAGGATGCATCGAAGGAAGAGTTGCTTGCTCTTCAGAAGGACAAGACATGGGAACTTTCCCATCTTCCAAAAGGAAAGAAGGCAGTGGGTTGTATATGAGTCTTCACAGTGAAACAAACCCCAGAAGGAAAGGTGAAAATGTCTAAAGGAAGATTGGTGGCGAAGGGATATTGCCAGGCATATGGAATTTAATATGATGAAACTTTTGTACCTGAGGCAAGAATGGGCACAGTAAGGACTTTGATCTCATGTGTAGCCAACTTTGATTGGCCCTCCATCAGTTGGATGTGAAGAATGCATTTCTTCATGGTGACTTGCAAGAAGAGGTTTATATGGAGATTCCACATGGATTTCAAAATGAACAAACCTTGGGGTAAGGTTCGTAAACTGAAAAAATCACTTTACGGTCTGAAGCAGACACCATGTGCATGGTTTGATAGATTTAGGCAAGCAGTGTGTGATATGGGTTACTCTCAAAGTCTCAATGCATTGGAGATCACACAGTGTTTGACAAGTATAAAGGGTTCTTGTATCACTATCCTGGCTGTTTATGTTGATGATATACTCCCTCCGTTTCCTTTTATCTGTCGTTTTGGCCTCATGAAGTTTTACCGCTTTAAGTGTCGTTCTCGGTTTACGATGTTGTTTTCCTGTCCTCTTGTCTCCCTGGCACATGGTAAAAGTAGTTGGCTGCTGCCCACCCACTCCCTTTTTGCAGTCCCCACTCGTTGTTGCCTAATGAATCGCTGCCACGATACTAAGGAGTAGCTAGGAGTACTACGGATTTCTGGTTCCTAGCTCTGAGATGCTCTGCAGCTGCCGCACTCAAGTATGTTTCCGTTCAGAACCATGCTGCCTTGGTTTATACGCTTTTGCTAAAACGACACACAATAAGAAACGAATGGAGTAGTGATCATTGTAGATGATGTAGAGGAGCTCAAAGACTTGATGCAAAAGCTAGCTAGGGAGGGCCTTTGAGGTAAAAGATCTCGGACTACTTCGATAATTCCTTAGGGGTGAGATTGCCAGGTCACCAAAGGGGATCATTCTATCTCAAAGGAAGAAGTATGTCCTTGATCTATTGGTGGAGACATGAATGCTTGGATGTTGTCTATGTGGTTGAGCCATTGATATGAATCATCAAATCAAATTTAAGCTCAATTAGGCGAACCCGTTGATCGAGAAAGATATCAAATGCTAGTTAGTCAGTTGATATACTTGTGTCACACAAGAACTGACATTTCCTATGCATTGAATGTGGTGAGTAGGTATATGCATGATCCTAGAACTTGACACATGGAGGTGGTTAATCAAATACTGAGGTATTTGAAGAGGACTCCTAAAAAAAAGCTTTGGTTTAGGGCAAACCAACACTTTCTGGAGGGTTATTGTGATGTTGATTGGGCAAGCACTAGAGATGACCGGAGGTCCAAATCTGGATATTGTGTTTTTGTGGGAGGTAATTGTGTTTCATGGCAAAGCAAGAAGCAAGCCGTAGTGCCTCGGTCCACGACGGAAGCAGAGTATTATTGTGATAATGTAGCTGCCATCAACATTGCAAATAATCCGATTCATTAAAGAGAAGATGGATAGTGGGGCTTTGAAGTAGAGTATATGTCAAGTCTCATAATCAACTAGTTGATTGTCTCAAAAAGTATTTAGGTCCTAAGGATAATGAGAGTCAGCGTGTAAAAAGATGGGCATCCGGAATATATTTAGCCCATCTTGAGAAGGAATTTTGATGTAATATGTGAATATGTAAAGGACCTAAATTGAAAGTGATGAATAAAATGGAGAGTTAGCTGCCCCCAAAATCAACAAAAACAATTTTACTCAATTCAGGTCCTAGTTAGTTGACATTCTGTGGATCCCGAGCAGCCCCCTGCCCTGCCAGATGCCCGCATGCCGTTGATCCGATTCTCCCACGTTGGCCATGGCATCATGGGCTACCTTGGCAACCAGGGTCAGCTCACTCTGATCTAGAGTAGCGCAGTGAAGGTCATTTCATGGCAATGTCACAACCGTCAAGATTGAATGCCATTTGTCTGGTTACAGGAATGCATATAACCTGTGTAGCCACCTGTAGGGCGCCGTTCGTTGCCCTTGCGCCCACAGCCGAGTATTGCACGACATATGGTGCCGTCATCTCTTCGGAAATCATCGACGAGGAGATCCACCCAATGTCTTCAGCACCCCCGCAACTTTGGATGCTCCACCATCGGTCGCCCCCACCACGTTGAACATAATCGACCGTTTGACAGCCTCTGAGGGGTCTCTTCCCCACTGGGAGAGGGAATCAAGGCGTCTGTCCTTTCTGATCATGTTGTCAGAGGCTGTGGTGACAGCTCCAGCGGTCAAACTATGCCTCCAAACTTCATGCAACTGACGGGGCACCCAACCAAGGGTTGTTCTTTATGAAGGATTTGATCATGAGACCTGATTAATTATGTAAACATAGGGCCATGTGCCCCCCCCCCCCCCCCCCCCTAAATCTGGCCGTTCATCACGTTTCGTGGCACTTTGTGGTTCGGGCAGCACCAGATATGGGTTAAGAGCAGACTACTGACAGTGGAATAGGCCCCGGAAGCGCGGCAATATTTTCTTTCAAATATTTGGGGCAATGCCCACGGTTGTGCGCATAGGCTGGTGGTGCAGTCTGACACACCCTACAGTGGTGGGCTTGAGAGAATGGTGAGGTGTCAGCGGCTAGGAGGAGGTTTGAATCGTGATGGACAATACATAAGGTAGTAGGGGATCTAGGATTTTAACTCAGAGTATGCCGAGTCTATAATGAACAATTCGGTAAATAACTACAAAATTTCTCTAGGCAACTCGATAGCAAGTATATATATAGTAACTAAAAGCATAATAATACATTGAAAAGATCCCATAATAGTATTTAAAAACGTGATAATATCTCTGCAATCGCTCAATTAAGTTCAAAAGAGATCAGCCTTGGCTCAGCTCTGCTTTGACAAAAAAAAAAAGGAGAGAAAATCATTGAAAACTACTCTCTACTTTGATCACCGGAAGAGCATGGCTGAGTGACTTAATTCATCATGACTATGGCAGTTTTTACGCAAAAAGCTATGGTACATATATGATCCCAAGAGATAAAATGCATTAATTTCAATTGAATATACGTAGAATCGTAGGACAAATTGTAGTGATAAGAGGAAAACGTGCAGGTTCATAGTGGGTGGCTTGAGAATTGGTTATGCAGTTCAATTTTTGCAGTATTTTTTTTTTCCAAGTTCAAGCAAGGCCAAGTTGCGAACACACGTCTCAACAGCTCATGTAGTGCACATAGAGAGCACATGCTATCTAGGCATGAAAATTATCAAGCCAACATCATAACAATTGGCCACATGTATATCTTTGTTCACGATCCGCCGGCGAGCTCCCCTACAAATTTGGTCTTGATCCGGCACTGCTATAAGGAATCAACTTTCATAAAAAAAAAAAACCTTTTTCTTTTGAAAAAATAATAATATTGGAACACTACATTTTCTCAAATTTTAAAAGTGCATCAAATATTTGACTCGCTACAATGGAACATTTTTTGCCAACTGAGGAAGCTAACTAGTCGCCATGGCCGGCTTTGTCCTCCTCCCTGTCCTTGATCTTCCGGCAATCGAAGTAGTATCCCGTGATGGCGGCAACGGAGAATCTTCACGACGTGGTCCAATACGTACTTGATGGCAGCATCGACCACGTCCTTCTCCTCGCGTCCCGCATCCTGCGGCAGCATCCACCCAACCGCGACGGGACGCACGCGGCCGGCCGCCTCGGAGAGAGCCCACGTCGCGGCGACGAAGACCAGCGCGCGCGCGCCCGTGCCCCGCACGAGCCGCCACGCGCTCGCCACCGCGTTGACGGCTCGCCGCCCGGGCTCCGCCGCCGACGCGACGACGGCCACCGCGCACACAACGCCGAGGTAGAAGTAGAGCTGGAACGCGAGCGTCCCGAGCAGCGCGTCGAGCAGGAGCAGCCGCGGCGAGGCGTCGTAGATGACGAGCAGCGGCACTGCCGCGACGGAGGCTGCGGCGGCGGCGACGCACGCGGTCCGGAGCGCCCAGCCGAGGGCGACGACCGCGGCGCCGCCGCGAGGTCGCCGCCGCCTCCGCCGCCGTCGCGTCCTGCTCCGGCGAGCGCCACACGGTGGGGTCCTTCCTGCGCAGGAAGGACCCCACCGTGTGGCGCTCGCCGGAGCAGGACGCGACGGCGGCGGAGGCGGCGGCGACCTTCGTCACGGCCGCGGCGGCCAGGTAGAGGGCGAGGTACGCGGCGCCGGCGCGCAGCAGGAGGAAGTGCGTCGACAAGACGACGGCGGGGTCCTCGGGCCGGGACGCTTCGTCGGTGGCGGCGTGTGGCGCCACGACGACGGACTTGAAGAGGACGAGCGCTAAGAGCAACTCCAGCAATGGACCTTAAAATTAAGCTTCTATTTTCATTTTTTAAGCTAACATGCAAAAATAAAGGTTCAAAATTTAACTTCAACTCCAGCAATAAGTGGTTCAAGCCCCTCTTTTATGAAAGAAAAACAGTGGGATCCACAAATGAGAGGAGGATTGGAGGACCCTAGGAATAAAGGCTTGGAGGTGGAATTTGAGGGGGCATGCAAAATGAGAGCCCAAGTAAAGTCCCTGCTGAAGTTGATTTTTTGAACAAAAACCCTAAATAATAGAGTAGGGGCTTGAATAGGGTCCTTACTGGAGTTGCTCTAACGAGAGGACGACGTCGATGGCGAAGACGAGCATGAAGAGCCCGCACCTGCGCGCCGGGAGCACGACGCCGTGCTTCAGGAAGCTGAAGGCGCCGGGTGCCACTGGCGCTACGGCGGCGGTGGCCGCCATGGCTATCGAGTATCTAGCTGTGGTCCTACAAAGGGATACGTATGTAGTACGCGTGAGAATCTGTAATTTATGGGGCCGTGTGTTCTTCGACATCGTAACATAGTAGATCCCAATTGTCCGACACAGACATGGCACCTTTTTCCAGTCCGGATTGAGCTCTAATCCAAGAACAGTCCTCTGTTCTGATTGCACTGTACTGGACACAACTATCTCGATCTCTCACTGAGCCTCCAGTACTTTCTCAAGGTGCTTGACAAGTTTTTTTTCCACCTCCAAGTTGATGCATGATCACTTAAGAACTTGTCGATGGTTAACCATGGGAGAGCTTGGGCAGGGGACAAAAACAGAGTCAAACTAGCTCAAAGCAGAGGACCTCGAACAGAGATATATACAAGTACAACTAACAAAATTCATGGCTACTGAAATATGATGTGATGTAGCAAATGCATCATCATGCATGATTTGCAGATTACAACAGGTTTCATGTCAATGCACACGCAATAGCTACAGAGACCTAATCTGTAATCACAATAGTTATTGTTTAGGATTTCCTTGAGTTGCAGTCTGTAACATAGGGATTGGTCAATCCATTCCCAAACATGGTTGCTGGATCATAATCAATCTGCTCAAATATGCGTCTGTGGTACTCGGTACACAGTGCAATCAGAACAGAGTACTGTTATTGGACAAAGTCTGCTGAATTGCTGTAAGCAACCAATATCTTGTTGCATTTCTAAATGAGATGATGATCTTGATTTAACTTTTGCGTTAAACAATACTAATGGGACTCAGGAACTTAGTGCTCCATCTGACAGCATAATTTTAGATAGGCAGATAGCTATGGTCCATATTATACCGAACAAAAATAAGAGTCCATAATGCTCAGTTCATGGAAAGATCACTAGAATTTTTATCTGTGCTTAATAGAAAAAAATGATCAAGTTGACATGTTGTCAAAGACTGGTGATAGCTCCGACGGCTCAAGCTGTGTCTCCAAACTTCACGGCAGTGACGGGGCAGCCCAGCCAAGGGTCGTTCTTTATGAAGATTTGATCATGAGACCGGATTAATTATGCGAACGTAGGGTCATGTGCCCCCATACATCTGCTCGTTCAACATGTGTTCCGACCCCTCCCCTCCAAACATTTGCTCCCTACTTTGATCACTGGAAGAGCATGGCTCGGTGACTTAATTCATCATGGCTACGCAATTTTTACGAAAAAAAAGCTATGGTACATATATGTAGCCAAGAGATAAATGCATTAATTTCAATTTAACTAGTTGGGCGGCCCGCGCATTTGCGCGGCTAGTATTAGCAATCTAACTATATTAGAAGCCCTTTGGAACAAATGAATTAGTGAAGAAAATCCTACACGTGCCCTTTGGATGGTAAGATTGCTTCATAGGAATTTTGGAGAAGAGGAAGGCTTCCTCTATATTCTGGAGTAATATTAGCATGAGCTCTAATCTCATGTTACAATTCCTTTGAGAGTCCCAATGTTCTCTTTATCTCTCCTACCTTCACTCAATTAAAATATAATAATTTCTGGTTGTATTTGTTTTTCCTGTGATCCATCCAAACACCTCATGCAAGAAATTCCTACATTTTAGTATTTCATAGGACACAATAAGATGTGTAGCTTCAGTCCCTCATTTTCTTGTACCTATGTTCCAAAGAGAACTTTACTGTATTATACTGAATTCCTTATTAATTTATTTATGTCCTATCGTCATAATTTTTTACTATATAAAATGTGTGGCTATTATCAACAATCTAAATATAGTTACGTTATATTCAACAATTTAACTATAGTCATGTCATAATCTTGGATGTGTCATTAAATTGTGTTTAATGACGCATCCAAGATTATTTTATATGCTATTTTAGCATATACATTTTGAATTATGTGTGCATATTTTACCTCATTAATGTATTTTTTATATTATCATTCTTATTTTTCTTTTCGTACTACTGCTTTATTTTGTGGGTAATTTAAATTGTAAACTTGCATTTGGGTATTGTAGGTCTTTTTAACATGGTAATGGCACAGGTGTATAATTCTTAAACATGTATAGGGGTATCTTGGGCTAACTTTTTTCCCCTGATAGTGTGTTAATTTCTAGCCCTTGAGAATGAACATGATAGCTCTTTTATTGTCCAAATGATTGATGATCATTTGAAAGATACTACAGAATTTTGTCGTTAATTAGTTAGGCATCACATACACAATTTGTTTTGCTCGAGCACGTGTATCCTTTTATCTAGCTCTTGTTTAGTCGTCACATGGAATTGTGAAAAACATATCTATAGGACAACATCAATATAAATTTTACCCGCTTTAAATAATAATATTAAAGATTTCACTAACTTTACAACTAACATGTGATTTATTAATGGTACTGATGAGCAATTTTAGAAACAGGTGCAAGGTAGTTTTGACAGTTTATTTTTGCGTAGTAGCATTTGTGGGTATAATTTATAAATATGTATAGTGGTCATTTGTCTTTTATGTTTCTGATTAACATGGTAAATTTCTAGCCAAGGGAATGTTTTATTCGATTATGGAGAGGAAATATGGAGGCTTCTTTTCGTTCCCAAATATTAAGGTACATAGAAGATATATAGATTAAATAGGTTGCATATTTAAAAGAAATTTTGTGAAAAACAATTTTTTTTTTGCGATTTTTGTGAAAAACATATAATACCTTTTATGAGTCCAAATAGATGTGGGAAGTCGCTGGAGTCAAGGTGAATATCCTGCCCTGCATATATTATTTGGCTCAACACAGGCACAGGTTTGCCGGTGTGAGGATTTAATTAACCATAATATTTACCCTTCGTCTGCTCGTCTTCCACCTGCTGTCAAGCACGGACTGTTCCAGCGATAAAATATGCACGTCACACCTTCTAGAGTGTCACTCCAAAGCTAGACGGTTTTCATTTGCATTAGACTTCCGGTCATATTTGTGCTGATGGCGTGTTCTTCCCCATTTATTGCGTGGAAACTTTGATGGTGTGGTGCGTGTGCACTAATCGACCGTGTACGCTAGGGCCAGCCTTCGAGACAATTTTCAGCATGTTCGCTTCGCTGCTTTGCAGCGGCTGTTTTGCAGCAGCTACAGTGTTCACAGTTATTTTTTTCTGCATCAGCTACAGTGTTCGTAGTTATTTCTTCTGCAGCAGCTACAGTAAAACGGCTGCTTCGCAGCGAAACGAACAGGCTGTTTGATGACCATTGGCAGCAATGACTTCGTAACACTTCAACACTATCGATGGCTTCATTAGTTTGGTGCGTGCTTTGGAGCTTTTTAACTCCGGCGAGAAAGCTCTGCGTCTGTGCTCTCCTCCCATCTGAATTTTCACCATGCATAAACGGTGGCCGCTGTCATGCCACGGCTGCTCGTCGATAGCACCTTCCAGCCTTCGCAGAATTCCATGCATGCATGCATCAGCTTTGATCTCGCCGGTGGCTATTCACCACCAGCTCACGGCCCAATCAACTGTATCAGACTTGCGTTATTTTTCTGAACTCTTTGTTTGTTTCTGGATTAGACGTGTGTGATGAGAGAAGATTAGGCCGAGCGGATGACCCGAAGCCGCCGGTAATTTAGGCTATTCTTTTGTATTCAGACAGGTGGGTAAATATTTAAAAAGTATAAGGGTATTTTAGGTAAAAGTTTTTATAATGGCAGTGGTGGGTAATTTTATCTTCTTATTTTTTTCTCTTCTTATTTTTTCAGATTAACGTGGGAATTTCTAGCATTTTAGAGCGAATGTGGTGGCTCCTTTTTCTCCTCAATTATATATATAATAGATATACGCAGAATAGTAGGAGAAATTGTAGTGATAAAAGGAAAACGTGCAGGTTCGTAGTGGGTGGTTTGAGAATTGGTTATGCAGGTGTTTTTTTTTCAAGTTCAAGCGGCGTCAAGTTGCGAACACGTCTCAGCAGCCCATGTAGTGCACATATAGAGCACATGCTATCAGGCATGAAAATTCGCAAGCCAACATCATAACAAATGGCCACTCTATATCTCTGTTGACGATCCACCACCATGCGGCTCAGCCTCCCCTACAAATGTGGTCTGTATCCGCCACACTATAAGGAATCAACTTTCACAAAACCTTTTTTTTTCAAAAAATAATAATTACCACATCAACAGCATAGTGGCATTCAGCCAGAAGTTCAAAAAAAACACTACATATGCTTCTTGTTCCAAGTAAAACCATGTTGAGGGATGATTATCAGAAGCAATCTACAGGCAAACCAACAAGCATGCATGACCGAGTTTAATCCAATATATACTAGCATCACGTATTCAGACATTCAGTACTGACATGTTCATCCACAAACATGAGCAACAATCCAGAAACATACAGGACGATCAATTTAAAGTAAATTTAGCACGCTTCTAGATTGCAGCGAACAACAATCCAAAAGCGCCTGGGATGATCAATTTCAGAAGACCAAAAAGATGGTCCCATCAAATGTGTGGTAGCATCATGCAAAACGTTTAGAATATATGTACTCGCTGATCAAGCTATAGTAAATTCATGCATGTTCATCCTCAACACACAAGCGATCAATTTCCTCAGACAATCGGCCAGAATGACCAACACATCAAATGCACAGTGGCATTGAGCCAAATGCTTTCTCTAGAATTAACCCATCATATATTGTCGATAGCTTGTAATAAATTCATGTTCACTGATGATTACCAGATATTCAGATCACTGCACTACTATCATCGATTCATCCTAAAACACAATCAATCAAAATTTCCTCTCGCTGGCAAGCATAGCAGGAGCATCCGACCAAGAGGAAGCGCAGAAATCAGATGCCAATTGTTCAAAATGTTGGCTCAGCCCTGGAATCGCTCAACGCTCACTCACACACACAGGCAAGAGGTAGACGAAGAACAGTGCGTTTTGCCGGCGTCGAACGCCGCGGAGCCACTGCTCCAGTATCTTGGCACTTTTATTCACTTGGACTGGGCAACGATTACAGAGGAGCTCTGGGGCTTAAGTAGACCGGGGACACCACGAAGCAATCCTCCGTGCCGGCCTTTGCGCCATGATCCGCAGGACCCGCTCAGCCATGCCGTGAGCCTCTGCTCGACGCGGACATGCCGGCTTCCTCCGCACGGAACGGCGCCACGCACACAACTCCATCTAACAAACTGCCTACGACTCGATCAACTGCAGATACGGCGGAACAATCTCACACACGTATTGCACCTAGTCTCCGACTCAATCTAAACAACCTGATTGACCTACGACCAACTGAACGTGAACTCGTGTGCAGCTAGCTTGCGCGCACCATGGACACGCGCACGACTCAACACGCTGACGACGCACGTGACTGACTCGACACACACACACACGCCAGGAACGCACCATGGCGTGCTTATTTCCAACACAAAATTTCCTCACAATATGATCATCAGATGCAATCCACAGGCAAATCAACTAGCAGAAAAA
The DNA here is from genome assembly GCA_007726485.1 of Eragrostis curvula. NCBI lineage: Eukaryota > Viridiplantae > Streptophyta > Magnoliopsida > Poales > Poaceae > Eragrostis > Eragrostis curvula. The sequence goes on from RWGY01000005.1 coordinate 3,417,620, forward strand.
ATGACAGAAATCTATACATGGTTCAGATTGATCGTCAGGTACATGAACTTTGACGAGCATGCATCATCTCGCAGTTCAATCCAATGTACTAGCATCACTTATTCAGACATTCAGTACTGACATGTTCATCCACAACACACCAACGACAAATTTCCCTCACGCCAGCAAGCTTCGCAACATCATCCGATCCGATTTGATGGAAAACAGAGATCGAAGAACTCACATCGATCGTGGCCTGCAGGGAGGGATGGACCGATCGATGCAGATGAAGATGTAGCAGCTACAGCACGTTCCATGGACTTAGACGCGGACGCCAACCCCCCGCGCTTACTGGCCTAGCCATCAGAATTCCCTGCACGACGTTGTACTCCGCCTCAACCAGGAGATACATGCCAAACAGGTACTTGAGCGCCACGGTGCAGCTGACGACGGCGCAGGCCGCGAGCTTGTCGGCCGCCGCCATCCAGCCGGTCCAGCCCGGCGACGAGGGAGGGAAGGAGCGGACGGCGTCCTCGAACGTCCGGGTCTGCGCGGCGGCGGCGCGCACCATCTTAAGCGCGCCCGCGCCGCAGATGCGCGCGACGCCGTGGGCCCGGTACCAGCCCAGCCACTGCGCTCTGTCGTCGCCCTCGCGTCGGCCGTAGAGGAGGAAGGTGCGGCTGGCCCTGAAGTGCTGCACGCCGAGGCGGAGGAGCTCGTCGAAGGCGCGGTCGAGGTCGGCGGCGGGGAGGGACGGGTGCTTCCTGCCGAGCAGCGCGACGGGGCTGTCGCCGATGTCGCGGCGCGCCAGCGCCTCCGTGACGGACACGGCGGCCCACGGCCGGAGCTTCTCGCGGGTTGAGTCGACGGCGTAGATAAGCCCTTTGGTGTTGGCGCCGACTGACTTGAGGTCGAGCAGCACCCTCTCCCCCAGCCTCCCCCACTCCTCCATTGCCACCGACGCCGAACTCTTTCTCTCTCTCCTCTTCTCTCTCGCTCGCTCGCTCTGTCTCCTCTTCTCTCTGTTTTCGAACGCGCGCGTGTGGAGGATGCAGGAGGCGTGGACGAGAGAAAGGGGCTGTTTGTTTGGGCTTCGGCTGTCTCGGCTCCGGTTGTGCAGCTTCACGTGCAGCTTCATGGATAAAAGAAGCAATTGTTCATAGTGCCCTTCGACATAAGTTTTCTTATATGTATATAGTTCATGTTTCACCAATAATTAGTACTACCTAAATTCGTATATCATACACGAATTAATATGAGAAATCAAAATTTTATGTTATTTTATATACATGTGGGGCCTAGCAAACTAAATCACCAAGCACCGTGTCCTTTTCATCCTGCTCACCGTCTCCTCTCTGTTCTTCACTCCCTGTCTCTCTCCAATCCTCAGCTCACCAGGTCCTCTCTTTCTCTAATCTACTTGGCTTGAGCAATCCGCAGACCAATCAGGCAGCCCAAGCTTCGTCGCTCTCGTTTCCTGCACGCAAGGAAGCAGCAGCTCGCCGCGCAAGCAAGCAGCTGCAGCAGTGCGAGGATTCGCCTGTGCCGGCCATGGACGGGTCCAAGAAGGCCGCGACGCCGCGCTCGAGCCTCCTGCCCTGTGACGTCGCTGTGATTCTTGTGAGCACGCGGAGGGGCAGTTTTGGATGGTGCTGACGTGGACGAGGAGAGAGCCGGCGAAGCTGCCCTTTCGCAGCTCCCCGCTTCGCGTGATTTGGAGTGCGGCTCCCTCCGGTTTTCCCGGAGAAGCCGGCGAGGGAGCACCTCGTTTGTTTGCAATTGAGGTGAAGCCGCTCCGGGGAGCCGTCCATGGAGCCGAAACAAAGAGGCCCAAAGTCTTCTTATACTGCGAGAAGATGCCAAAGGTGCGGTGAGAAATGCTGGTTTTACCGCGAGGAGATGCAAGGATTTACCGCCCGTCCTTTCACTGACAATGTAGGCCGCGTCAACGTTTTCATTTCAACTGCGCGTCACGCCTTCTCCACCTGGGTGCGAGGTAGTGATGGCCAAATGGGCCGGGCTAGATGGGCAGGCACGAAGCACGACGATTTTGGCCCGGCCCAGGCACGGCACGGCCCGAAATTACATGGGCCGGGCCGGCACGGCACAAAGCATCGGGCCGTGCTTGGGCCGACGCCCCAGCCCAGCGGGCAGCACGGCCCGACACGCATAAGAGGCGGCACGATGCAGCCCATCTAACAGCCCACCAAAGCACGGCCCGTTAGCAGCCCAGTTTGGCGCGGCCCACCTAACAGCCCACCTCCCCTCAAACCCTAACAAATATCTCTCTTCTCCCTCTCTTCCTCTTTCTCTTCCTCCCAGCCACCAGCCGCCACATGCTCCGTCCACTCCCACGCCGGCCCTCTCTCCCCGACGCGCACCGGCCCTCCTCTCCGTTCCTCCCCTCTCATGCTTCATGGGCCGTGTCCCCTCCGCTCCTCCCCTCCCGCGTCCCTTCTGCTCCTACAGCTCGCCAGGCCAAGCGCGCTCCAAGGTCGAGGCAGCTGCCCGCCATGGTCGAGGCCGGGCGCCGCTCCATGCTCGAGGCAGCCGCCCGCCGTCTAGTTGCCTCAAGCTCACGCGTCCTCCGCCTGTCATTCTGTGGTGGGCAGAGGCTTCGACGGTGCCGCGTCGGACGGCGACGGAACGTCTCCTCCGAGCTCGACGAGGATGGCGCCTCCTGGTCCCAGCTTGGCTGCGACATATATGGCGACGACGGCGGGAGCTCGAGATCCTCCGCGGCTGTCATGGCGGCCCCGCGGTGGCAAGGTTGCCGGCGGCCAGATCTCGGCCGTGGTGAGATTTTTTTTTTTTGCCGCTGTCGGCCTGTGTCGTTCTGATGGGCCTTTTTCTTTTTTTTCGTGCCTGATGGGCCTTTTTCTTTTTTTCGTGCTTGATGGGCCGTTCGTGCCTGATGGGCTGGCCCGGCCCTTGTAATAGCTTTAGTGCCGTGCCATGGGTTTGACCCCCCGTCCATGGGCGAGCACGGCACGACCCATGTAACCACCGGGTCGTGCCGGCCCGATGGCAAATGGGCCGTGCCCTGGTGGGCCCGTGCCGTGCTGGGCCGGGCCGCCCATTTGGCCATGACTAGTGCGAGGTAAAAAATCCGTTACGGCCGTGGGCTCCACCCCGCCAACCTGGCTATTTCAGAGCACGCCGGCGTTGCCAACTGCCCACAAGGCCACAAGTCTTCTCCGCGAAGCCACCGGTCCAAAACCCAGAGCCAGAGAGAGAGAGAGAGAGAGAGAGAGAGAGAGAGAGAGATGGCGGCGGCGGAGGAATGGAGGGCGCGCGTTCGGGACCGGGTGTCGGAGGCAGCCGATCTCTGCCACCGGGCTGCTCGCCGTCGCGGCGGGGCGCCTCGCGCAGCCGATGCGCGCCGCCGACGTGCCAGGAGACCACGTCCGGGGCCTGGCTGCGGAGGACCTGCTCGTGGACGCGTCCAGCAACCTCGCCGTCGCGGCGTCCCTCATGGCGGCGGCCGAGCTCGTCGCGCTCCGCGGCGCCGCGGCGACCCTGCAGGTGCCCCTGCGCTCCATCGAAGAGATCAACCTGCACGCCGAGCCCAACCTGGGGCTGGCGGACCCGCGTGCCTCGCCGTCGAGCGCTGCCGCGGCCATCTGTGGACGGCCTACCAGCTGCTGGACTTCGAGCGTCTCCCCGGCATCAGCGTGGACAACTTCCTCGACGCCGAGCGCGCCACCGCCCACCACGAGCTCGACGCCGCGCGGGCGCTCGCTGAGGAGTGCGCCACGCTGGCCCGCACCACCTACCACCGGCTGGTTTAGGCGGCGCCACCCGGAGATCGAGGTTCTCTTGCTTCTGCTTTGCCTGATCGCTTGCATTTGCCGTACAACGTGTATCCCCCTGTGTTGTTGCTCATGCCGTGATGACAGCTGAAACTCTGATCGAACACGAGCTATGACCTCTGCTTTTTTTCGTCGGTCTTACTTATGAATTATGACTAGCAAATTGCCCGTGCGTTGCTACGGGAGTGATTTTTTCTTTCTTTCAAGATCAAGTAGTCTCTACTGCTCTAAAGATAAAATCACTACACTCTATTTAACAATTTGGAGAAAGTTGCAGTTGCATCAACCCCTAGAATCAAATTGTGTTTCTTGGTAAAATGTATATCAAAATCAAATGTTAATTAGTAAATGTACAAAATATAAAATCTAAAAATTAGGAAATTGGATGGAATGGACAGATGTTAAATTTAGATGAATCTAGGAACAAGAATAAGGTCAAACAAAGTTCAGATTGTTGAGATATGGTGGAACAAATATTTAATTATGGAAGATCAAATAATATATACTTATAATTTAAGAATAGTTACTTGCGTTTGTTGCGTTCGATAGGTCAGCAAATTGAATGCAATCGCCAGTCATTTTGAAAGGTGCCATCTACGAGGGAGATCACTAATGGTAATTAATATATATATTATGCTCAGATATTTAAACGTTAACTTACATTAACAAATAGAAATTAAACACTACCCTACGTATCCGAACAAAAGATAGATTAAACCATCTGTGACAGCTGAAAGGCACAAGATCAATGCATTAAACTCCTACATAAAGATTTTTCACCTTAGGCTTCAGTTAGTCAAATAAAGAATTTTTAGTTAAATTGAAAAACATTTAGATAAACAAAATCTCCAAATACACGTAACAGCCATAGCTGTGAAGAAACATCTGCAGTTCTTTAAGAAAAAGTTTCCTGCTGTCAAGTGTCAACTTCCAGAAAGCCTTACCTGCTGAATATGCTCCTCGGGTCCTGCAATTCTCTTGGGTTTGGTTTGTGTTGTTCCTCTGATGCACGAACGTGAATCAATGAAGATCCTGCACCCAAACCAAGCTGAGATGATGAGCCCCGGACCACATAGAAAAAACTGTACAGAAGAAAGAAAGGAAAAATGTGATCACACAGGAATTGTTCGTGGCCATGGCAAGCCTGCATTCAGGTACTACCCTTACGCATACAGCATCTTCAGATTCTCAAAGCCAAGGAAACCTGCTGCCTGCATGCAGATTGCAGGAAGCAGAAAGGTCACGCTAAAGCCAAAACCAAGCCTGCATAAGCATCAATGCGACCTACACAGTTTTACCAATTGGTTGAGACTAAAGGTCACGATCGTGGCCAATTAGGGCCTGCTCCACGAACGTGTTCGCCGACGCTGCACGTTCCTATGCTGGCGAGAGTTCACGCCTGCATCTGCGCCATGGTAGCGCGTGCAGGGCCGCCCAGAGCACCGGCACTCATGGCCGCAGTGACGGGAGCTGGTGGCCGCGACTTGAGCAATCTGTCGGTGCCGGTGGCCGCGACGATCGCGTGAACCAAACCTAAAACCTAATTAACACTGATTAAAGTAATACGGATAGAACTGGAAGTACTCTAGTAACTCTACCTTAGACGTCTTCTGCCGCGAAGATGAGAGACACCGACAATGGAGAGCGCACTAGTTTCCATATCTTGTGTTCGTGGCCTCGCCGAGGACGTCGTTCAACTCTGGGTTTCATGTATCGGTCGAGGTATAGAGCGCATCTGTTACCTGGAGGTGTCGAGGGATCGATCGCATCATGTTAATTTGGCGAAAGGAAAGCAAACAGGATCACGGCGGCGAGATCGTGATCGTGTTTGTTGGGGAAACGAAAAGGAAACTGGACGTGCGGTCACGGCAAATCGCGATGGTGAGTTAACTTTTGCCAATTGCGGACGATGTACGTAGGCAGAGGAACGCGAATAAAACGGACGCGCGCGGGCGGACTCGCGGGACTCGGGCTGACGAAAGATTATCGAGTTCGGCTGGGAATCGATAGGCAGGACGAAACAACGAAAAAGTGAGTCGACGATCCTCTTCAGCCTTTTTAGATAGTAGAGATTGGTACCTCGTAGAGTCGTGCATGTAGCGCCTTTTGGTCGGTGATGCCAGTTTCATGGTCGGATTACATGTTATGGTGGACGTGTATGCAAATTGACCATGTTAAACAAGCCAGATTGCTGTTATTTTAAAGGGTTAATTGCAAATTCCACCTCATAACCTCTAGTTTGATATTTTAAAGGGTTAATTGCAAATTCCACCTCATAACCTCTAGTTTGATATTTCCCTCTATAAGTTCGTTTGTTGCAAAAACCACCCCACCCCACCCCAGTTTTGTTGCAAAAACCACCCCGATTTCCATGTACTCTCTCAAATAGGCTCAAAATTTTACCTTTGACGCTTGAATACATGAGTCGATTAATTTAGCTCGAGTTGAGTTTTGGAATTTGGCCTTATCTTATACTGTTGTGGACCTGTCGTACTAAAACTCACTGTTTAATTTGTGTTTTAAACGTCTATAACTGTAGCCGAACATAGCAAATTCAACTGCTCGACGGTCCCACCGCTACCGTACACAGGTGCGAGACTCGAGCTAGGAGCTAAACTTGCATTTTCGTGACATTTTTGAGCTTATTTGAGATAGTACATGAAAATCGGGGTGGTTTTTGCAACAAACTGGGGTGGGGTGGGATGGTTTTTGCAACAAACGAATTTATGGGGGGAATATCAAACTAAAGGCAACTTATGAGGTGGAATTTACAATTAAGCCTATTTTAAAATTTCCCCCTGTTGCCTCTATCTTTGTTGCTGTACCAGACTACCAGTTGACCATGTTAAGTGTCCGTACAGATTCAGAATATGCTTCACTGTTGCTCCCTTTTATGCAGAATTCGTTTGTACTGTACTTGCATGATCATGTTGCGATTCTCCTGTGAAGTTCCATTTCAGAAATCCTGATATCTTCATATAAGATGGTGATACGCTATAATACAAGACCGACCAAATTAGTGTTGAAACATTTGGCAACAGTACAGTTCTTTTTTTTTTCCTGTGCAGATGGTTCCTTTGGACTACTGGGTCCTTGTTTTGATTTTCTGAAGGTTTTACCTCAAGAATTAGATGAAACTTCTGTCTGATAGCAGTATACTGTGCATTTTCGGTTGTTATTAGCTTGATGCCCTGTATGCTATTTTACAGTCACCATTTCCTTGTTTGATCCATCTAATTTTTTTCATTGGTCGCATCACCTTGCATGTTCAGTCCGGGATGATCACCTTATTTATTGTTTTTGATTCCTGGGGACTGAAGATTAACAATAAAATCAAACGTACGTGCAGATGAAAATATTCCTTTTGCGTCTCTTTGAGTCACAGTCTGCAGCATCGGGATTAGTCAATCCATTCAGAAACTTGGTTGCTGAATCATAATCAATATGCTCTAATGTGTCTGTGGTACACATTACACAGTCCAATCAGAACAGAATACTGTTCGTTTCAAAAAGAAAAAAAAAACAGAGTATCGTTCTTGGACAAAGTCTGCTGAATTACGGTAAGCAACCAATCTCTTGTTGCATTTCTAAGTGAGATGGTGATCTTAATTTAACTTTGCAATAAACAATAGTAATAGGCAGATAGCTACGGTCCATATTCTACCGAACAAAAATAGGAGTCCATAATGCTCAGTTCACGGAAAGGTCACTACAAGTTTTAGCTCAACACAAACAAATGGAACGATAAATTTGACAAGACTACACTCATTAACACATCAACAGCATGGTGGCATTTATCCAGAAGTTCAGAAAAGCACCACATATGCTTGTTCTTCCTAGTAAAATCATGTTCAGGGATGATTATTAGATGCAACCTACAGGCAAACCAAATAGCCGAAAAAGGACAGCAAACAATATGTTTCAAATCAACAAGCATGCAGGACCCAGTTCAATCCAGTGTGCTAGCATCACGTATTCTAAAATTCAGTACTGACATGTTCATTCAGATTACGTTTAGAACAGATACACTTGCTCGGGCTAGTAAATTCATGTTCATCCTCAGCACACGGGCGATCAATTTCCTCAGAAAACCGGCCAGACTGACCAACACATCAAATGCACAGTGGAATTCAGCCATCTGCTTTCTCTAGAATTAACCCCTCCTATACTGTCGATAACTTGTAAATTCATGTTCACTGACCATCACCAGATATTAAGATCACTGCACAACTATCATCCATTCATCCGAAAACGCAATCAATCAAAATTTCCTCACGCCAGCAAGCTTAGCGACATCATCCGACCGAGGAAAGGCAGAAATCAGATGCAAATTGATCAAAATTCGCTTACGACCATCAGATGCAATCCATAGGCAAATCAACTAGCAGAAAAAGGACAGAAATCTATACATGGCTCAGATTGATCGTCAGGTACATGAACTTTGTCGAGCATGCATCATCTCGCAGTTCAATCCAATGTGCTAGCATCACTTATTGAGACATTCAGTACTGACATGTTCATCCACAACACAGCAACCACCAAAATTTCCTACGGAATCTATCCTGGGCGCATAGGGCCAGATGCCCACACGATATCTTTTCTACACGTGCATTGTGCCCAGAGTTTACAAAACCGTTCTCGATGCTAATCGCGCAATGATCAGATTTAATCTACCCTACGCTTCGATTGAGCTGTCTTGTCCGTAGTAGGGTCTAAAGCTGCAGAAAAGATGGGATATCAAGGGGGAGGTGCAGAACAGCTGGGGTATCAAGGTGCGGAGGTGCCTGCAGAGCAGTCTACGGACCGAATAATAAAACTAGGCAGCTCCCGTACACTCACCAGGTGCAGCATTAGAAAATGATTTTGACTTTCAAACCTCTGGCGATCCGTAGATCTCATGTATTCCTACTAGCTAATATCCCAATCAAGTATTTATGTATCATGTATGTTTCGTTCTGACATTGTTTCTGGAATGGTGCCAACTAGATGGTATGCCATCTTGTATTTTGTTACTTCCAAATGTATGTTTCATAATTAATAGTTTTCGTATATATTATTATCATAGTTATGCCGCAGTTGCTAATGTGTTTTAATTTTTCATCACAAATAATTTTCGTTGAAATTGTTGGATTCTGTACTGCCTTTCACCTCCTTCCGTACTGCCTCGATCCGTGTTTTGAAATTGTTGGATTTTGTACTGCCTTTCACCTACTTCCGTACTGCCTCTATCTGTGTTTTGAAAGGAGCGATGGAAAGCCGCAACGCTGGGTGAAAAAACTTGACGTCTTTGGTGGGTGTAGGCTGATTACTGTTCAACCTAGAATAATAAGCACCCTGGCTGTCCAAATAGAAAAACGAATCTCGACGCATCCAGAAAATCAAACAGCAATGGAATCACATGGGCACCTGACCTTGCGGGCACAAAATCCACTCTCAATTTCCTAACGACAGCAAAGTTCGCAACATCATCCGATCGGGAAAAACAGAAATCGAAGAACTCACATCGTGGCCTGCAGGGAGGGAGGGATGGATCGATCGACGCAGATGCAGATGCAGCCGCTACTGCGTCGCTGGATGCGGACGCTGACCCCCCGCGTGCGCTGGCAGAGCGTTCATAACCTGCAGCTCCTTTTCAACCGCGAGTCCCATTTGACGCAGGAACTGGAGCGCCATGGAGCAGCTGACGACGGCGCAGGCTGCGAGCTTGTCGGCCGCCGCCATCCAGCCGGTCCAGTCGGCCGACGTGCGAGGGAAGGAGCGGGCGGAGCGGACGGCGTCCTCGAACGCCTGGGTCTGCGCGGCGGCGGCGCGCACCCTCTTCTTCGCGGCCGCGCCGCAGTGACGCGCGTAGGAGTGGAGCAGAGCAGATTCCAGCCCACCCACTGCGCGTCGTTGCGGCCCCCGCGCCCGACGCTTCGGCAGTAGAGGAAGAAGGCGTGGCCGGCCCTGGCGTGCTGCGCGCTGATGCGGACGAGCTGGTCGACGGCGCGGACGAGGTCGGCGGCGGGTAGGGACGGGTGCCTCCTGCCGAGCAGCGCGACGGGGTTGTCGCCGATGTCGCGGCGCGCCAGCGCTTCCGTGACGGACACGGCGGCCCACGGCTGGAGCTTCTCGCGGGTCGCGGCGACGGCGTAGAGAAGCCCGTGGGTGTTGAGGAAGACGTGGCAGAGGTCGCTCGGCACCGTCTCCCCCAGCCTCCTCCACTCCGCCATTGCCGTTCGACGCCGAGCCGCGTGAGTGCGTGGGTGACGGGGGGGAGAATGCAGAGGAGGCGTGGACGAGAGAAAGTCTTCTTTATACCACGAGAGAGAAGATGCAAAAGATGCCGTGAGAAATGCTGATTTTACCGCGAGAAGATGCAGGAATTCACCGCCCGTCCCTTCTCTGACAAGGTGGGCCGCGTCTATTTTTGATATTTCGACCGCGCGTCACGCCTTCTCCACCTGGGCGCGAGGTAAAAAGTCCGTTACGGCCGTGGGCTCCACCCCGCCCAGCGTGGCTATTTCAGCGCACGCCGGCGCGGCCAACTGCGCACAAGCCTTCTCCGGGAAGCAACCACTCCAAAACCCAGAGCGAGGGAGCGGGACAGAGAGAGAGAGAGAGAGAGAGAGAGAGAGAGAGAGAGAGAGAGATGGCGGCGGCGGAGGAATGGAGGGCGGGCGTTCGGGACCGGGCGTCGGAGGCAGCCAGCCTCTGCTGCCACGCACACGGGGTGCTCGTCGTCGCGGCGGGGCGCCTCGCGCAGCCGATGCGCGCCGCCGACGCACCAGTTGATCGCGCCCGGGCCCTGCTCACAGAGGACGAGCTCGTGGACGCGTCCGGCAACCTCGCCGTCGCGGCGTCCCTCATGGCGGCGGCCAAGCTCGTCGCGCTCCGCGGCGTCGCGTTCACCCCGAACGAGCCTCTGCTCCGGCTCGAACAAATCAGCATGCAGGTCGAGCCCGACCTGCGGGTCGCACTGGGCCGGCTCCGCGGCGCCACGACCCGCGCCGGCAACGCGTGCCTCGCCGTGGAGCGCTGCCGCGGCCACCTGTGGTCGGCCTACCAGCTGCTGGACTTCAAGCATCTCCCCGGCGTGGACGGCTTCCTCGACGCCGAGCGCGCCGCCGCCCACCACGAGCTCGACGCCGCGCGGGCGCTCGCGGATGAGTGCGCCACGCTGGCCCGGGCCGCCAGCTACCTGCTGGGTTAGGCGGCGCCGCCCGGAGATCAAGGTTCTGTTGGTTCTGCTTTGCCTGATCGCTTGCATTTGCCGTACAATGTGTGTCCTCCTGTGTTGTTGCGCATGCCGTAATGACCGCTGAAACTCTGATCGAACACGAGTGATGACCTCTGCTTTTTTCGTTGGTCTTACGATTGGCACCTCGGAGGATCGTGCATGTAGTGCCTTTAGTCGGTGATGTTAGTTTCGTGATTGGGTTACATGTTATGGTGGATGTGGATGCAAATTGACCATGTTAAACAAGGCAGATTGCTGTTACTTCCCCCCCGCTGTTGTTACTTGTATCTCTGTTGGTATACCAATTGACCAGGTTAAGTGTCCATACAGAATCAGAGATTCAGAATATGCTTTGCTGTTGCTCCCTTTTATGCAGAATTCGTTTCTACTGTACTTGCATGATCACGTTGCAATTCTCCTGTGAAGTTCCATTTCAAAAATCTTGATATCCTCATATAAGATGGTGGTACACTATAATACAAGACCAACCAAATTAGTCTTCAAACATTTGGCAACAGTACAGCTTTATTTTTCTGCAGATGGTTCTTTTGGACTACTAGGTCCTTTTTTTCTGGGGGTTTTCTGAAGGTTTTACCTAAAAAATGAGATGAAGCTTCAATCTGATAGCTCTACATAATGCATTTCGGGTTGGTATTAGCCTGATGCCCTGTATGCTATTTTACACTCACCTTTTCCTAGTGTTTCGTTGGTCTTATGATTGGTTCCTCGTGGTAGATTTGTGCATGTAGAGTCATTAATCCGTGGTGTTAGTTTCATGATCGGATTACATGTTATGGTGGATGTGGATGCAAATTGACCATGTTAAACAAGCCAGATTGCTGTTATTGTTCAACTGTTGTTGCCTGTGTCTGTCGGTGTACCAATTGACCATGTTAAGTGTCCGTACAGATTGAGAGATTCAGAATATGCTTCCCTGCTGCTCCCTTTTATGCAGAATTCGTTTGTACTGTACTTGCATGATCATTTTGCAAGTCTGTTGTGAAGTTTCATTTCATATAAGATAGTGGTACACTATGATACAAGACCAACCAAATTAGTGTTGAAACATTTGGCGACAGTACAGTTCTATTTTTTGTGTGCATATGGTTCCTTTGGGCTACTGGGTCCCTTTTTTTTTTAGTTTTCTGAAGGTTTTACCTCAAGAATTATATGAAACTAAGTCTGATAGCTGTATACTGTGCATTTTGGGCTGGTATTTTACACTCACCTTTTCCTTGTTTTATCTATCTAATTTTACACCGGTTGCATCACCCTGCATGTTCAGTTCTCAACATTCTTAGCATGTTCAGTTCTCTGTAGTGCTTGTTGCTGGTAGTTCTTTGTGCATTCCTCTTGTTGACATTCGTCATCGGTGACGGCTGAAACAGAGGATATGATTTCTCCACTCTGATCTTGTGATTGATTCCGTATGGATTCACGCATGCAGTACTTTTAACTGTTGGTGTTGTTTTTTTTTTCATGGGTAAAGTGTGCCAGTTCATGATTATATGAGTTTTTTTTTCTGTTGAACAATGGCAGAGATGGAATTGAGAATATCACACCATTCTGTGAAACTGTTAAAATATGAGATAGATGGAAGTAAGAATTTCTTTTTTCATGGATAGTGGATTTCATATGGTTTTATTATGGTGCCATGTCGAAATATGGGACATCTAGTTTGACAGATTTGTGCCATTTCTCATCTGAAAATCTTGATATCGTCAGATAAGATGGAGGCAGAATATACTAATCTTCAACTGTGGGAGACTGGAGCTCCTCACAGCGTTTTCGTCGACGTGGCTTCCTCCGAAGTCGACACGTCGTTTTTTACCGTCCCACTCCCACATTCTACCGCGCATGGGCCTGGGCGTGCGTTTTTGCTTCCGTTCAGTCCACGGTCTACCTGTTCCGAGGCCCACTTTGCCTTTGCAAGGTCGTCTGGCCCGCGGCTTTTGTTCTGCTTCAGCTGGTCCGCAGGCCTGGTTTTCAGGAATGCTCATTACAGCCCGCTGTCGGTCCGCCCAGGTTAATCCGCCACAGGCTCTCTACGGATTCGTGGCGTGCCCGGGCCTGTTTTTGAAGCCCGCTATCATTTGCTGGTTCAGTCCACGGTCTACCTGTTCCGAGGCCCACTTTGCCTTTGCAAGGTCGTCTGGCCCGCGGCTTTTGTTCTGCTTCAGCTGGTCCGCGGGCCTGGTTTTCAGGAATGCTCATTACAGCCCGCTGTCGGTCCGCCCAGGTTAATCCGCCACAGCCTCTCTACGGATTCGTGGCGTGCCCGGGCCTGTTTTTGAAGCCCGCTATCATTTGCTGGTCTCCTGGGCTTAACGGGCTGCAGTGATTAAACCAGCCATATTTTTCCTTCTTGGGCCGCTATTTACATAGGAAAATCAGAAAAAAATTAAGTGGTCGCGCGTCCCAACCAGCTAAGCTGCTATCCTCTTCGTTTGAAAAGTATCATATGCATATCCTTAAACGGCGCAGCGGAGCGCGCCACTGATCTAGTAGTAATACAGAGACCAACAAAATTACAGTTCAACCATATGGCAGCAGTACTAATTTTCTCACTGCAGATGATTCTTTTGGACTAATAGGCAATTTTGTTCCCCTGAAAGTTTTACCCCAAGAATCTGTAGGAACTTGAGTCATATAGCACACTATATCTTGTGCGTTTTGGGTTGGTGTTAGCTTGCTGCCTTGTATGCTATTTTAGACTCATTTTTTCCTTCTTTTTTTTTTCCATTGGTCGCATGCCCCAAAGTTCCCTACAATGATTGAAATTGCTCCACATAAGCATATTAGTTCTCTGTGGTGCTTGTTGGCAGCACTTTTTCTGTGCTCAGTTGTGCAGTTCATCTTGTTGCCATAAGCCATTTGGTGATGAAGAGTGAAACTTACCAAAGAGTAGATGATTTCTGATTTCTGCAGTTTCATGCGAGATTCATATATGCATGCACTACTTTTAACCGTTGATTTTTTTTTCATTCATGGGCAATTAATGTATGCCGATATATTGTTTTTTTTTTTAGGCAATGACATATTGTTTTCTTTCGTGGCACTATTGAATGAAAGTCAGAAAGTTATAAATTCGGTGGAACTGTTGGAACAATATACATAAGACACATGGAAGTGAGTTTCGTATGCTAATGCTTAATAATTCTAGAAAAGCCAACTGCATGCGTGCTTAATAAAAAAATTAAAAAAAAGCGGAAGAGAGAGGTTAGGGTTCTAGAGGAGAGGAGAGGAGAGGAGAGAGCGTCCACAGCGATGGAGTCGGGGCGCGACTGCTGCAAGAAGAGCTTTTTCCAGTCTCTCTCCGTGTCCAAGGAGGCGGGTTCGGCGTCGCGGTCTCCAAGCTCTCCTCCGTGCTCGTTGCCGTGTTGCGTTGTCAGCGAGCTCGGCAAGGAGGAGGAGGAGATCTGCGCCGGCAAGGAGGAAGAGATGTACCCCGCCGAGGAGGAGGAGGAGGAGGAGAAGGAGCGGTGGTCAGTCTATTCCAAGGAGAAGATCCACGTCGTCCCGGCGTCTTGCGCCGTCTGCAAGATCTGCATCGCCAAGGGAGTGGATTCGTGGTCGCCCGGCTGCAAGATCTGCCTCGCCAGGGCGGCGGCCTTGCACCGGATCAAGCAGGCCGGCGGGGACGGGGACAGCGTCAAGGCGGCGGAGGACTCCGTGGCGCGTGCCGCCGTCGACGTAATCGTCTTCAAGGCCGTGCCGAAGAAGAACAAGACCATGGTGGCAAAGGAGGGCGAGGTCGTCAAGCCGCCGGCGGGGGTCGTGAAGGCCCCTCCGTTCACATTCACATCAAGTGGTTGCTGGCTAGTCCCCAGCCTAGGCCCCTCCGTCCCCTCAAGGACGACGTCTTGCAGGAGTTTCCGTGGCGCCCAGCGTCTATCCTAGCCGCCGCAGAAGCTAACCTGTCGATCATCGAGCAGCAGGAGAACATCCTGGCGCAGTTCTTCAACAAGGGGTACGCCGAGTTGGAGATGCATGTCGATTACGGCAATAATAAGCAGTGATATGTGCACTGTATCTCTGAAAGTATGAACTATCTGTTATTTATCTTCTGCTGCTGTCTCGTCTGAACTACTGCGTGGGGTATGGACAATTATTATTATGGTCGTTTTCAGTGTGACGCGAATGTTTAATTTATTATCTGTTTTAAGGGGGCTTTGCTGAATTGATGGTATAATTATAAATATAGCTTCAGGATCCGATTGACCTCAGAAATTGCAAGTTTTATGCTGAACATTGCCGTCTTTTAGCAAACATCTGATTGAAGAGTATGTTTTTTATGTTTTGTCAAATACATAGACTGTTTTCACGGACCCCGCCTTCGGGCGGTGGTGGGTAATCTTGTTTAAAAAAAAAGGACTGTTTTCACGGCATACTGCAACATCCAAATAGATTTTTTTTTGCCCAAAAAACGTGGCATGCACTTTTTAGTCCATAATCCATATTGACACTAAAGTTTTCTGGGACAATTGGTTTCTTCACATCGTAAGATTGTGCTTTAGAAATTTAGCCGACCCAGTCACACTACGGGAAATCCCATGTTTGCCGAGTGTCTACGACTTTGCCGAGTGTATTTCTTCGGGCACTCGGCAAACAACGTATTTGCCGAGTGCCTAACAAAAAACACTCGGCAAAAAAAATACACTCGGCAAACACCGTATTTGCCGAGTGCTAAAAAAATACACTCGACAAAGATGGGTCTTTGCCGAGTGCCAAAAAAATACACTCGGCAAACAATTAAAATTCAAACAATATTTTGAAATTCAAACAATTAAAATTCAAACAATGTTTGCCGAGTGTATTTTTTTGGCACTCGGTAAATTAAAATTCAAACAATATTTTGAAGCTCTAAACGAATTCAAATTGAAAAGTGTTGAACTACAAAGTTGTGTAACTTTTCATTATACACAACTCTTATTTGAATTATTTTT
Source organism: Eragrostis curvula (assembly GCA_007726485.1). Taxonomy (NCBI): domain Eukaryota; kingdom Viridiplantae; phylum Streptophyta; class Magnoliopsida; order Poales; family Poaceae; genus Eragrostis; species Eragrostis curvula. The sequence goes on from RWGY01000005.1 coordinate 3,433,576, forward strand.
TTAATTTAACAAAATGATAGCAAAGTTGTTCATTATACACAACTCTTATTCGGCGGCCTCGGCAACGGCGCTCCCTCGGCTGGGGAGGCGCAGCGTGGCAGGTGCGGTGGCCTGCGGTGCTCCCTCTGCTGCGCGTAGCGCGGCGGCGTGGTGGCGGCGGCGGGTGCGGTGGCCGGTGTGGTGGCCGACGGTGCTCCCTCGGCGTGGCACGGCGCGGCACAGCGTGGCGTGATGGTGGCGGCGGCGGCGGGCCGCTGCGGCGGATTTTTTTTTAAATTATTTTCAGAAATGTTTGCCGAGTGTCGGTTTTGGTGCTCGGCAAACACTTTGCCTAGTGTCCGACAAAAAACACTCGGCAAACTCGGCTTTGCCGAGAACTGTTTGCCGAGTGATCTTTGCCGAGTGTTACGCTGGCAAACTCTTTGCCAAGTGTATTACGGGGTTTGCCGAGTGTTTCGGGCACTCGGCAAATTAGGGGTTTCCCGTGGTGTCACATTAATACCAGTACAGAGATTGCGCCATTTAAAAATATGCATGAAACCGCCTAAGTACGCTGGATGACTGGGTCTACACTTGGACCCAAGGATCCTCCTACCAATTCTTAATTGTTGGACAATTTGACATTTAACTCAAATATTCCTGGTAAAATGAGGCACTGCAGACAGTTAACCCATTAATTCAAATATTTGTCGAATGAAATATTACATAAAGTAGTATGACATCAAATAATTAAAATATCCGCGCAGTGCCTTGGCATATAATGAACATGGTACTTCCGCTTCATGTAGTTTCTATACGAAACCAGACCGTTTTGGTAAAACATTGACGGCGGTTCTTCTAAAATTAGTCTACCAGCACATACCACCACAGCACTAGCAATCCAAGGGTGTGTGGAAACAAAGAGCAGCACCCAAACACTCCATCTTCTTACACGAGGCACCATCGCTGCCAGAATGTGACGCACTGAGCTCCTCCCTTGCAACATCTCGTGGAGCCACTCTTTCCTGCAATGGTACAGTACAACCAAGATTATTTCAGGTGGTGAAGATTTTGTTCAAGATCTTAAACCTGTAATATGAAAATTGAAAATAATTACAAGCTGGTTAAGAGCTACTCCGTATGATGCAAAACTGTAGATACCTGTCGCAATAAGCTGCCACAAGCGTGCAGGAGGCGTCTCTGTGCTCTGTTCTTGCACTCGACGTAGTACGCGGTGACCGCGTACACGGAGAACACCCGCAACGTGCCGGACATGAGCACGTAGATCAATTCCACCGGGTACTCGGTGTACGCGGTCGTGTGATGCCACGGCGAGATCACTGCACCAGCAAGGACGCCCTTGGCGATGACGAATACAACGGGCTTGTTGGCGTTCTCCGCCGTGACCCGGAACGCCCGCCGGAGCGAGGCGCGCGACGCCGCAGTACCCGTGCTCGGACGCCGCCACGACGACGGCCACGGGGAGCACGATGCCGGCAAGGTACAGCCGGGCGAGGCCTGCCACGGGGACCACAACGACGACGAGGAGGCCGAGGAGCAGCGGCGAGCGGGTGTACCTGACGAGAGGGTCAACGAGGGAGACCGACGCGGGGAGGGCGGCGCGGCACGCGGTGGCGAGGATCCCGGAGTAGGCCGCGGTGACGAACACCTCGGGGGCGGCGGCGACGAGGATCCGGCGGAGCCCGAGAGCGTCGGTGTCGTTGCGGACAGTGTCGCGACGGCGGCGGAGGTGGTGACGGCGTCGATGGCCGAGGCGACGGCCGTGGAGGTGAGGAAGGTGGCGCCGGCGCCGGCGAGAACGGCGTGTCCTGCTCTCCTGCATCGTGCAATTCCAGCATGTACTGGGCCAGGAAGACGTGCAAGGCAGCCTCCGCGACGGCGACCGCCCAGATTGGATAGAAGAGGCTCAGGGTTGCGCGTCGGGAGGAGGAGACCTTCCTTCAGGAACTCGAAGTGCGACGTCGGCCGTGGTTGCGTGTCCGCCATTGCCGGAATTCGTGTGGTCGCTCAAGCAACCGAGCTAGAGGGCGACGAGTGCAGTGAATGACCAGCTTAATTTGATTGTTAACGTGGAGGACAGAAAAGTTAATCAGTCTCTTGCCCAATTGTTGAAGTCGATACAAATTAGGGTCTCAGGATCCGTGGCCGTCCCGTGCCTGCCCTGAATCTTGATCGATGGCTATAGCTGGCCAACTGGGCCGGGCTAAAAGGGCCGGTCCGCGGCCTACTATTTTTGGCCCGGTCCAAGCACGGCACGGCCCGGTGCGTAGAAAGGTCGTGCCGGCCCGAAGCCCGCATAGGGCCGTGCTTGGGCCTAGGCGCAAGCCCGCCGTGCTGACACGGCACAGCCAGCTGGCCCGTTCAGCCCACAACGCAGCACGGCACGGCACGTTTAGTCATATTTTGCATTAAAAAAATTAAAATAATAAGAAAAAACTACATTTTCAGCCTAGGGCCGGCCCGGCCCGGCACGGCCCGCAGCACGGCCCGTTCCGTGTAACACGGCTAGGACCGTGCTTGGGCTTGAAGTGAAGGCCCGCGTGCCGGCCCGGCTCGGTCCGTTTATTATAAGAGCCGTGCTGCGGCCTGAGCCCGGCCGGGCCCGTGCCGTGCCGGCCCAGCACGGCCCGTTGGCCAGGACTATCGATGGTATGGAGAAACCAAGGTTGCTGACACTGTCATGCCGTCTCACAGTACTACGCACCGTGGTCCGTGGCACAGGACTATCGATGGCATGGAGAAACCAAGGTTGCTGACGCTGTCATGCCGTCTCACAGTACTACGCACCGTGGTCCGTGGCACGTTACGGCACGACAAAACCTCTGAGATCAACTGCGTTCCAGCTATAACAAGTGATCTATGTCTGTTTGATTTGTCCAAGACAACTACAAACTTTCTGCAAGTAAGTTCTTCCTCTGTTTCAATTTAAATGTCATTCTATCAACTCACATTTTTTCGAAATAAGTGTCATTTTCACTCTTCAATGTAGCTTTCTCTCCGTCTCTTTCTTCATTCGCTAATCATCGTTTTCAGCGCGCCCTTTACTTTTTCTATATCTACTTAATTCTCATGTTCGAGGCTGGAATAACTCTTATTTTGAAACGAAGGGACTATAATGGCCTTTTAAAGTGTCACCGACTACTTCTAATGACGAAATTTTTGTCATAAATCACGATTTATGACATTTTAGCTTTCGTCAGCAGTCGAGCGTGGTCAGTCGTGATTTATGACATTTTTAGATTTGCTGTTAGACTATCTCCGTTACCCAGTTCAAGTACGTATACTCTGCCACGCTGGCAGGATGACTGAGACATCCAACGTGGCATCAACGCCACGCTGACAGGATGACGTGGCAATCCGCGAGTCAGTTTCTTGTTGGTCCAGATATCGATTCCGATCGCAGACGTGGTACGTGTTGCAACAGTCCACGTGTCGCCTCTCGATTGGTCCATGTGTTGTTTTTCTAGTGGTCCACGTGTCATGTTCCGATTGCTCCACGTGTTATTTTACTATTGGTCCACGTGTTATTTTACTATTAGCCCATGTGTCTTCTCCCGATTGGCCTGCAGAGTGCTTCATGCATGGTCGTGGCATTTTACGCGATAAAAAGAAACGTAACAATGGGCCCCAAAGCACTTGACATGCGGGTTCAATATGTCGGTCCCGCGCTGGACACGTGGTTTTAGCAACAGGTAACCAAAATAATGACGAGAAAAAAAATACTAATTTGGCCATGGGCCCGGTGAGCCTGACACGTAGGCCCAAGGGCGTTTTGCCTTTGCGCTACGACACGGTCAAACAAAATTAGTGACAAAAGTTTTTTGACCGTAGGCCCCACGTTGCTTGACAAGTGGGCCCGTGGTGTGCTTCATGGTCTGTTACGTGGTATTTTACGCGGTCAAACAAAATAAGAGACGAAAATGGTTTGACTGTGGGCCCCACGGTGCTTGACATGTGGGCTCACGGTGTGCATCATAGTATGCTACTTGTTATTATACACGGTCAAATGAAATTAGTGACAAAAATAGTTTGACCGTGAGCTCCGTGAGGCCTGACATGTGCTTGCTGACTGGGATGCCACGTAGGTCAGAAACAACCGTGGGGTGGGGTTTATGACAAAAATTGGGGTCCTCGTTGGTCGCTGTACTCGCAACGGGATTTTTAGTGACGAATTGGTCACCCAAAACAGTCAACCGGCGACACCAGACGATACTGTTCACCGATTTATACGGTTTTTCATCACAAATGAGGCTTGTTAGTGACGGACCGCGAAAACCGTCATAAAGTTGGCTGGAAAACCCCCCAAAATAGCGACGGATTTACAGTAAAATCGTCACTAATCAGCAGATCTGTACTAGTGTTACTGTTTAACAATTATTGTATTTTCTTCTTATGCAGGGACTATACGTATATATAGACCCATCAATTCCCAAACCATTCACTAGTGACGTGAACCTTTGTTATTATTTTTTTTAGATAAAAAGGCAGATGGGGATATGGACAAGTGGTACGTATTCAATTGTTTGCGAACTTCTAACATTGAAAAAGGTTTATTTATAAATGTCTACCAAGCTAAGTAATGTAGTAGATTGGTAGTGTGTCATTTGAAAGAACTATTTTCAAGTTCAAACAGTATAATATATCAACGATAGTAATGCACTAAAAGAGATATCTAAAAGCGTAAGCAACAACAAAACTATAAAAAAAGCTTCAAGACATGAAAAACCACATGTAGCGGTCACCCCCCCCCCCCCCCCCCCCAACGCACACACGGACACAATTTTTACCTTATTGAACTACAATTCACCAAAGAATAGTAACTCACAAATGGTAGATTAGGTTTCATAGGGAGGTTGGCTGCTCTTAATCTCTAATTGAACTATAATGCACAAACCAACTCATCTAAAATCCTAATTTGACAGGAAATATGGGCATATCACTTGAAGTTTTCTCACTCAGGCAAATATGGTATAGTGGTGGTTGTAGGTTAACCTAATAAATTATTCATAATTCGATCTCTAGACATACGTCTATCCTTCTAATGTATTGATAGTATTATTGTAATGACCAATTGCACATAAAATGCCTAAGTTGATCTGAAATTGGATATGCGAAGGGAACATGGATTGTTCATTTAGTTTCATGTGATGTTGTACATGAGATGTGGAGAATTAGCTCCACGTATCGCTTGACACGGAGTCCATTTATTATCCATTTGTTTCAAGGAACAATAGAAACTATATTATTTCAGATTTGCTGCTCTCTTTATTTTGTTTCCATGTAAACACTTGCGTGCAGATTATCTTGTAAAGGAGTCCATTTATCATTCATTTTGACAATGAAAATAGTACATGCATTTTATTTTACTAATGACTTCATCCCATTATAGTGTCGCACGTATGTATATTTGCAAATAAGGAATTACCTTAGATGATTACATCCCATCCAGCTGCAAAATCTGGCAGCATACTATGAATAAATCAAACTTCATAAGCTGGTTCTTGATCCATTTGGGAAAAAACAAATCCTCAAATCCATGTTTCAAGACTTTCCCTCCATGACCATATAACAGCGAGACATTCGAACAGCATGTAAAGCTTGCAATTATTTTCATGAAAACATAAGACAAAGACCAAATAGAATATCATGTTGTATCTGTTTTTTGGTTATGCTAGAAAAGTAATGTAGAGAAATCAAACCAGACAAGAGTACTCTAGACATATAACAACAAGACATACTAACAGCATGTAAAGCTTGTAATTATTTTCATGAAAACGTAAGACAAAGACCAAATAGAATTATCATGTTGTATCTGTTTTTTGGTTATGCTAGAATTATCATGTTGTATCATTGCAAGCTTTACCACACATAGACCAAATGGAGTCTTTATTTATCTATTTATAGGCCATGGTAGAAAGGTAATGTAGAGAAGGAATCTAAACAGACAAGAACCCACATAATTTTGGATGTGTGGTAAAGGTTGCAATGTTTTTCATGAAAATGTTGAACAAAGATCAAATAGAATCATTTTGTCTCTATTTATAAGGCATGCTGGAAAGGTAATGTAGAGAACAAATATAATCAGACAAGAATCTGCCTGATTCTGAATATGATGATTACTGCATAATTAATTAAGGTAGCCGACCATTGCTAAAACTTTTGTACAAGTACAAACCTTCAAGAGCATAAATACGACTGCTCTAAACGATCTGATGTATGTAGCTTCTCATCGAGGTTCAATGCTTCTTTTTCTTCTGAAAAAAAAACTGAAATACAGGTAAAAAAATAACATTCTACACAGACCGATCATCGTTGGGGCAAATTTAAAATCTGACGTGCTTATATAGCTCCGTAAAAGTAGCCTAAAGAGAGAGGGGGGGGGGGGGGGGGAATAGGCAACCCTTAAAACTTCTGCAAATTAAGATTTAATCAAACTATAAATATGATGGATGATCCCACACAGTGTCGGATACTCCGGTACCGGAGTATATCTAGCTTACTATTGGACTATCCGGCCCTGGGAATGAGTGCTATGAAGTAGATCTACGCAATCTATACAACAGAAAGTAGGCACACGAGTAGATTGATGCAATTAACTAAAGCACATGTATGAATAATAAAAACAAGTATGAACAACAAGAACAAGTAAATCAAGCACAAGAGACACTAGAGTTGTTCCCGAAATTCAGGCCCACAAAATGCCCTATGTAAGTCTCGGCCATGGTTGTGTGCTCGCCATTAAGGGAAGCGATCTCATAACCGAGCTAGAAGGGCGAGAGCTCACAAGTGGAGTGAATGATCAGCTTAATTTGTTTGTTAACGAGGACGATAGGAAAGTTAATTGCTCTCTGGCCCAATGGTTGAAGTCGATACAAATTATGGTCTCAGGAGCCGTGGCCGTCCCATGCCTGCCCTGAATCTTTGATCCATGGCATGGACAAACCAAGGTTGTTATCACTATTGGACACCTAAAAAACCAAGCTGACAGGGAAACATACATGCGAAGGCAATCTGTATCGTTGATTTAGTTTCATGTGATGTGGTAAATGAGATGTGGAAAAATTATTTCCGCATATTGCTGGACACAAAACAGAGTTGATCAACCAGTTATTTGTTCGAGAAACAATCGACTATAGTTTCGTATGGGCTTTTCTCCATGCCAACGATCGCGTGCAGACACATATAGGCATGGAAAGAATCATGAAGTGGGAAATTCGAATGATTTTACACAAGCAAACAAACAAAGTTACACAGTTCCATGCTTAGCCAAATACGCGTTGCCAAACATCCTCGGTTGTTTACACAGAAATTGTTGATTGCTCGATGGAGCCAGAGGACAGCGATTACTTACAAAGGATATTGAGTAATAACAAAGGCTTTATTACCCTTCAATGATACGTCAATGCGAGGTGAAAGAGTAGCCGAGCTAGCACTGCAGCCATGGCGGACGACGCCCAACCTGCTCCGACGTGTCTGACCTTCCTCAACGACGGCCTCCTCCTCCCGGCACGCAACCGCGCCGCATTCCTGCCAATACTCGCCGTCACAGTGGCATACACCGGCCTCGCCGACCTCGCCTACGCCCTGGCCGTGACCGGCGCGCTACGACGCCATGAAATGGCCGCAGCCTACATCCTCGCCGCCTTCCTCTCCGCGGCGATCAGCGCCGTCACCGCCGCCGCGGCCGTCGCGACGTACACGGATCGGCAGCCTCCGCCTTCCTTACGCGCGCTCGTCCGTGACGCGCTGCGCGGCGGCGTTCTCAAGGCCGGCCCCGTCGCGACGGCGGCCGACGGGAACGTCCTGTGGCTGGCGAGCCGGGTCGCCGGCGGCGCCGCGTTGGGATTCCTGACGAGGACGCAGGAAGCGCGGCAGCGCCTCCTGACGCCGCCGCCGCCGCCGCTCGTCGTCGACGCGCTCGTGGCGCTGTACGCGGCGCACGGCGTGTTCCATGCCTTCCTCGCCTCCGTGTGCTCCCTGGCCGTCGTCGTCGCCGTCGCGTCGGAGCCGGCGGTCAGCGGCACGGCGGCGATCCGCCGCGCGTGGCGGATGGCGCGGGATAACGCGGCGGCGTCCGCGGTCCTCGTGGCCGCCGACGGCGTCCTCGCCGCCGGCGCCGTCCCGCGGTTCTACTACTCGCCGGGCGAGGAAGTCGCGTGGTCTGTGCACATACTCCTCTCCGGTGCCGCCCGGGTGTTCTTGATGTGTGCGGCGGCCGCGTACTACTTCCGGTGCACGCAGAGCGCGGACGCGGATCGCGCGGCAGCAGCTTCCCGTGGTATAGCATTCCATTGACCTTCAACTTCCAGTGAAAATTATAAAACAAGATTGCCCATATATTTTCTACTTTCAGCTGAAATTTTGTTAGCCCTTTCTTCATGATGGTTGTGAACTAATAATGTTACTCGAGAGATAGCTGATGAAATGAACTGCTGCATTGTTCCCCCTTTTTTTTGGCAGGAAAGGAATCGCGGTTCAGCTCCAATCCTCTGCAGGGGAGAAGCTCAATTCGACGCGTATTGATGACTACGATTGCAAAAGCCCGTAGCTGGATCCTTTGGGTGTTTGCCATTGTTTCAAGTGCACCTTTGGTCTTTTATGTTTTGGCAGCGATATGCACTTGGATGGCCACAACGGGGGCGCGATCCGTGTTCCTCCCAAATGAACTGCTTTCGTTAAGGTCCCATTTGAGAGGGGCGTACCAAGATTATCTTAGTCCAAGGGGAAATGATGTTTGCCAAAAGCAAAGACAGGTGGCTCGTTCCTTTACTCACAAGGCTTAGGTCATTCAATAAGCGATGAGTAATCAAAGTGTCTAGACTCATCTTGGCATGTTTGTCACCTCTTTTCGTACGCCTCCTGCTGTTTTACTTTGTTCTTAATTATATATATATATATAAACATATTGTGTTATTTAAAAGGGAAATCTTGTTAGATTTGAATCGCAAGTACGTAGCCGATTAATTTCATTTCTGCTTGCTGCCCAGCGCATGTGAAATGGTGATTTATTATAAAAGTGCTGGTAAGTTTGTTTGTTTGTCTGTCTGTTTCTGTTGAGTTTGTGCCTAGTGTGAAATGCAGGGGTGACGGCCTAGCAAGTTATAGGCTAAGCAGCCCATAAAGCTAGGGGCCAGGTATAGCACAAGATCAAGGGCCCAAACAGGGCCTTATTCTGTTTGTGTTCGGCGGGAGCAAGCCACCCACATGAGCTGTCATCTGGTCCCATCTGCATTAGACGACTCTCAGGCCGTTATGTGTTTATTCCTCTTGGACCAAAAAATGAGACGAATTAGTGAGATATATGATTGTTTTTTATTGTCCTTTTAACAAGATCAGGTGATCTTCATCACGGTTGCACGTAGAAAGAATTTTGGCAGCATATTCAGATTTGCTTAAGTTTACGCTGATAGTGAGAAGAGTGAAGACGTGTGTCCATCTTTGTTGTAAGCTTTCTTATTATACTTCCACAACAAGTTTATTCTTAATGTGGCTCGAGAATTTATTGCCATACTTTTGAATAAAAACTTTTGTAACGCAGGATGTAATTTCACGCTCTTTGCTTTTCTCATGCAAGCTACCAAACCTGTTGTAGAGATTAACGAATGTCACCCCAATCATCTAACAAGCTCAAAAGGAAAACATGATTCGATCAAACAAATATTGACATCTTGACCGTTGTCTTTCTTGACTTGAATAAAAGAGCCTCCGGTTTTAAATTGTTGACGCCGTTGATATTTGAGTTACGTTTGACCGTTCGTCTTATTCAAAATATTAGCTTAAATATACAAAATTATAAGTTATATTTCAATTTCCTTTAGTGATGAAACTAATCATAACAAAATATACGATAATCTTTAAAGTATTTTGAATAAGACGAATGATCAAACGTAACTTAAAAAGTCAACGAGAGCCAACAATTTAAAACCGGAGGGAGTACTTATGAGTAGCTAACACTGACAAAAATCAGATAGGTTATGGCAATGGGGTGCAGAGAATGGAATTGCAAGGGAATTCCCTCCACTTTACGATTTCCATCAGTTCATTTTTTTGTACAGTTTTAAATTGTTCCATTATTTGCGCGCTAGGTGTTTTCTATGGATTTAACGCTGATCTTCTCATAACTTCTTGTCCTGATGCGCTCAGATGTATTTCAGGAAAGAATTCCATTACAGAAAATTTTACTTTGTTTGTACTTTATCTGAAGAAAGGCCAAGGTTTTCAGATCTGGAGAACATGCACCACATTCGCATGATACTTGAAATGCGTTGTGTAATGTGTCATTTCCTAGCTGTAGTGTAGCCTGTCGGTAACGTGCGGCCACGATTTGTTATATTATTAATCGCAGAACACGGTTTATCATCTCATCGGGGTGTATATTGTAGGGTTGCGAGTAAATGAGTTAGTTTTGGCAGATTCTATAATACATTATTTTTACAAAAAAAAAAGGGTCAGGAGCACTGCCAGTCACTGACGAAGAGTGATACAACTGTTTAACAGTGAATGAAACCAACAGTCAGCAAATGTTAGGAGAAAGAAAATACATGGCAAAAACAAAAGACAACCCTACTAATTCAGAACTTACCAAAGTTATTTATATGGGTATTTCAGAAATGTAGTCTCACATCTGAATGCAGTTTTTTTTTAGGGAATACCTGAATTCAGTTTCAAGCTATCAACAGACCCATAAAAGGCTTCCGATTTTGCAATATAGGGATCCACTAATAAGTCACCAGCTTTTGCTAAACGGAGATACATATATACGTCACAGATAAGTATATGAACGGGATTTCATGTACACGAACGGATCTTCACCAAGGGGGTGGAACACATGTTACATGACATGCAGACAAGCTACATGTGTAGAGCAAAGAGAAACATGAATAGACAGGCACTGCACAAGTTTTGATCTGCCAACCCCAAAACTCGCTGAAAGGGAGGCACAAAACAAACAGAAAGGGGTGCTCTCAAAACTCTGAGTATCTTCTAATTCTTTCCCTGTACGAAGATGACCGCGGCACATCCGGCCTGAGACAACTGACAAGGCAAGGTATCGCCTCATCAGCTCCCATGCAATTCAACTTTATTGATGACAATTTCCCAGAGCCGATGGATCTAAAAGAAGAACATCCCAGCTCAACTGAGGAGGAGCGCAAGCGACGCATGTCAGATTGCCGATGTAAAGAGCTAGCACAATTCGAGCTAGTGTTTGCACCCGCCGCACATAAAGCTAATGATTTGCTGGTCCACGGAAGCTCCTTTATAGGGGTGGTACTGGTGAGCTTCATGAACGAAACGATGGTATGCCTACACAAAGGGCACGATACGGAGCCAGGTACACCACGTATGGACGTTGAGCTGCTAGTGGTGGAGCACAAATAGAGTGCGCATTTGGTGCAGAACTCATGGCCACAACCTATTAGCATATACAATCAATCATCAATGATACTTTGAGGGTTGAAAGTTAGTATGAGATTATTTTGTTACTACCTTCTGCAGCTACCGTACATTCCACCTCCAAACATATGACACATGGATCCTGACAAGTAGATGAGGCAGAAGTTTTCCTCCATCCACATTCCCTGTAATGATCAAGAAAGTAATGACGATATGGAAAAGAGACATGGCCACAATGTCTGCTCATTGTGAACCTTGAACAAAAAAATAGACATGACAAAGGAATTTCTGAATTCTTATTATCAACGTTGGACCAAATAAAGGGCAAATTTATCCTAGGATGCAGTGGAACCCTCACAGTTAAAGTTCCTATTGAGAACAAGCAAAAGTTACTGCAAAAAATTGGCGATCATATCCTCTTTCAGTGAAGTATGTAAAGATTTGTGGATGCCACTTGTTGGATAAAAAAGTTTGGTCCATTTTAGATAGATAATGTTTTCTTACATATGACATTTAATTGCAAATAATAAATGGTGACGTATGAGCCTATCAATATCTATATGCTTTGCCTGGCATTTAAACTCACCGAGCAATTTTGACAATGCTCATCAGTGGAAGGCATAGGTATGGCGAAGGAAGAATGCGTATTCGCCCTTCTGGCTGTTTACTTAGGATACCTTCAACACTACTTTTGTGCCATGAACGGGCCACCATCAAAGGAGTCAACCTTCAGGCAAAAAAATGTTGGCCAAGAATGAGCAATCAAAACAAGTAACAAGGAAATATTTTCTAATATGGGATTAACACACCTCACTCTAATTTATCTTTATTATTAGAAAACAAAATAGTTTGATGCAGGATATTAGAAGGTCAGCACATGGCATCAAAGTTCATATAAGATAATATCATCAGTTAGCTTCACGATTTGAGTAAAACACAAAGGAAGGATGGTTTTGTATGGAAGGCAATAGTAGATACTGATTGGATTAGCATTTTTAGCATAGACAGACAATAGAATATCAACAGAACAAAGTGTTTTTGTCCTAAGCATGTTGGGGTAGGCTAGAAATGAAAGCGAAAGAACCAGGAAGAAAAGCAAAAAAGAAGTACGACGAAACATTGATGATAAACAGAGAATATACTAAGGAAATCTGATTTCTTGATTGCATCATTGGTGCTACACAAAGAACATACCAAATTACCTCAGTAACTGAAGTGTAGATTTTTTATATTAGTTGAATTTGATTGGATTGGAAATAAACGTTTATGTTAGAAGGCCAAGGGCATACCCGTTAGAATTTAGGGCTCCCATGTTCGCTCCAGCTGCAATGAGAAGCTGTTTAGCAGATATCAGTAAATGGGAGTTGGCCAATGCTTGAGTTTTGATGAAAAGGAAAAGTTAGCAAGCATACTTGGCAGCATACAGCACTTCCACCAGATGCAGCATAATGGAGGGGTGTGCTCCCTGAACCTGCAAGAAAGCATAGTTAAGCTATGATCATAATAGAGAAAGAGAAATTCTATTTGTCCTCAACAATTTTATGCCTGAATACCAGTTGCATAAGTACTAAAAGCAAGTTCAATATTTGCCTTTTCTATTAAATTCTTACCAATGAGGTCAATTGTTGACCCATCATTGATAGTGACCTCAGAGATAGAAGCCCCAAGGTCTAACAGTAACTGCACACTCTCAGCATGCCCATGAAGGGCTGCCAGGTGAAGTGGGGTTACACCACCATCTGACTTTCCATTGATTATCCTCCGGAGGGCTCTAGAGAGCACAAGAAGAAATGACGCAAATTCATTAATTAGTGATAACAAGATGCCAACATAGATGAACGTCAGAGTTTAGCATACACCGCGTCGAACGCGTCTTTTTTTGTTTCATCTGTGGACTTCCCACGCATAATGTTCCAAAACTCCGGTAAGCTAGGTACGTAATCAGCCACAAGAAGCCGAATGCACCGAGTATGACCTTTTAGGGCGGCAAAATGTATTGCTGTTGCGCCACTAAAACAATCTCTTCTGTGAATCTATAGATTTAAGACACAAATCACTTGCATCAAAAAATATTTCAGAGTAGTTTGAGCCAACAACGGATTAGTTAATGAACACTTACATTAGCTTTAAAAAGAACTAAAATCTGTACAACTTTCCAATGACCATATAGACAAGCTTGCATCAGAGCAGTCTGCGCAATTTAGTGTCCAGAGTTAGCAAAACTGCAACAGAACCATACAACACAACTGGGTAATTCTTTGTATAATATATTATTCCTATCCATGATGCTACTAATTCCCATTCTCTACAGTACAGGTGACATTCACAGAACAATAAAATGTGCACATGCTCTTTTCAATAATATTTTACATATTCCACTTATGGAACAATTTACTGATCAAACCTATTACCTAACACAGTAGTGTGTAGAAAATATCCTTTACTGCTGATTAACTACTTACTGGAAAGGAATAAAAGCAAACAATGATAAATGTCACCGATGATGAAATGTGAGAATGAAAACAATTTACCTGTCCTCTGCAATTCCTAAGGTTGATATTAACACCAGATTCGATTAGGAGGGAAACAATCTATGAGGAGACAATGAAATAGTTATTTATCAAACCATAACAAATCATCAACAGTACACACAGACAAGGAAACAATTCTATAGAGAAACTCAGTGGTGCACCTCGTGATGGCCCTTCGCCGCCGAGTAATGGAGGGGTGAGTTCCGGATCCCAAAAGTTGAGTACCGTGCAAGACGGGGATTGAGCTCCAGGAGGGCCCTCGCTTCTTGGATGTCTCCATCTCTTGCGGCCGACACTAGTCGCTCGCCAGTAGCTGAGCAACCGAACGAGTCACCCATCATACCTAGGAGTCCCATGGTGCCTCTACCTATCAAGACACAGGATATTATCAACACTTCTTTCAGAGTCTCTCAAAACAATGATACTGCTGCTTGAACAGTCTCTGGCCTACACAAGAATCGCAGAATTCTTAAAGCCAAGGAGTTCTGAGGCAGGCATAGCAATGGAGAATGGCGTTGGTAGCTTGTAGGTTGCCTTAAATTGAAACGGGAGGGGAGGAAGCCACTTGGACACTCAACAAGAAACCAATTCAAGAAAAAGGAAGGAAAAAACGCCACATGGCAGATTCACACGACACGCAAGAACTCTACATAAGCAAAGCTAGAATGGCGTCACAACTGTCCGTTTCTGCGGGATTCACGGTAAAACTGATCAGTAAGTAATTCAATGGATGGATGAATTACACCACTCCATAATAAGAAGAAAATGGGAAATGACTGACAGCACAGTTGGCCCTTTCTCCCAGGAACTGTCCGAATTGATCAAATAAACTGAGGAATCGAACAAAAAGATAACCTCAATGGATCCAAGAACAGGAACTTGGGACTCCCCGCTCCCTCCACATGGATCAAAGAGTACAAGATGCCACCTTCTTTTAAGCAACAAACTGCCCCAAATTGGCTCTAAAGAACAGGAACTGAACTGAAGATACCATCTTTCCCCAAAAGGACTAGGAAAAGGTGGTGAGCATCAGTATCCCAATGAGCTGAGGTAATCCCTCTGTTTAACAACAATTATTTTTTCCTTGCTTTTCTGCGGACCGCTAGTTTCTGCAGAGCGCAAGGTGATGCGGTCAGACGGAGGGGAAGACGCAGTAAAGGTGGTGGACGAAACGGCAGCAGAGATGGGTCGCTTTCTCTACAGTCTCTTTCAGGGCGACGGCCCCATCGCTCCAGCTCCAGGGAGGAATGGCGCAACTACCAGCTCCGGCATTGAGCTCGCGGATTGACCATGTTTAGGCGAAGAAAAAATGAATCACAATGGGAACAGGAAACAGAGCGCGTGTATACAAACTTCCCCTTTTGACATTTGAGACAAATAGAGGAGACCGAAAACAAAAAACAAGGACCATTTCGGCGTCCAACCAAGAAGAGCCAGCGAGCACGGATCATGATAGAACCACACCCATTCATCACAAAATTACGCAGACATTACCATTAAATTCCTACCAAATAAAGATCGGATCTCTTAACAGTGGAATTGCCAAAAAGAAACGTCTTTGCGCGAGTAACAAGAATCAAGAAACGGAAGCAGAGGCCTCACCTCGCCCTCCGGAGGTAGAGGGAAAAAGGAAGGAGGATCTTCAGACGGCGCCGGGAACTGAAGGCCGGCCTCCTCCTCCTCCTTGCCGCCGCCGCCGCCAACTCATCAAGAACCGGCAGCTCAGGGCCAGACAGACAGACAGTCGGACGGACAGGGCGGCGGAGGAAGAACCGAAGAAGGCAGCGCAGGCGGGATCAGAGGCCGCGCTAGCTGTCCCTGTCAGGGGCCGGGACTGGACAGGACGGGATGGGGGTGGGAAGAACAAGGGGGAGACAGGACAAGGGGCGCGTGCAGTGGAGAGAGCACGAGGAGATGGGAGCTCAACACATGGGACTCGGCTTGCGCCTTTTTTCGGTTTCTCTGCGGAGGCGGAGCCGCAGAGGCGCGGCGCGGGGTTTGGTGCGTGGCGAATTGGCTGCGATTGTTCTCTCCCTCTCTGCTATGCTTTTGTGGTATCGGAAGACCTGACAGAGTTTATTCTCCTCTGTTCCTGTTACTCCTTAGTTACACGTCACACTGACAATAGTAACTTAGAGTCATTCTTTGTTCTGAATTGCATCCTCATTTTTTTTATACAGTATAATTTTAAGATAACTTTTTTTTTGTTCAAAAACTATTTTACAACATGAACGAACTATTAATGCTTTTGATTTGCAATAATTTATCTCTGTTAATGATGTATTCTTCACCGTGCCATTGAAATTTATAAACAAAATTTAAATGTTTTTTAGGCATAAAAACAATTCGTTTACACATGAAGAATGTTCCTTCAGAAAACCCAATACATCATTTTTACAAACATGATTTACTTTTCTAAAGCATCATCTGTTAGAGATAAACTTCAGGGATTATATGTGCCTCAACGTAGGGTTAACATTTACTCAGAGATCAACTCAATAATTTTCAGTTGACATTTTCTTAGTCATGTTTTTTTTGTGGTGGTGATCAATCCTTTCATTAAAGTAGGTGTTGGGGAGTTGTTGTTTTAATTCTACTATGCTTTATTATGTCAAGTCACATTTGCATGGCCGTCTGATTTCAAGTTATGTGACACAAGAGAGCAACCTACCATGTGTTTCCTCTTTGGGGGCTATATATGATCTCTACTTTATGCCTTTTTACTGTAGCATGACAACTAAAATTATCATTTATTAATTGTTGTTATCAACTAAGATATTGTTCAAACACAATAATGGAGAAGTTTTGTAACAATACTAAAGCTTGTAAATACAAAAGACGAGAGGGTCATTCGAGTTTTTTATTTTTTTTTAGAATGACATGAATATTGCCATGTTGAATACAATGAAGGGGCGGTACTTGTGTTGTACTTCCTATCGGTCTGCCCAAAGGTTACAAGTAAAGTGTTCAGGTCAACCTGTTTAAGCTATACGTTTTTTTTTTTTTTTTTTTGGGGGGGGGGGGGGGGGGGTTATAGCTCTTTGTGAATAAAACTAGTGTGGATGGAAAGTATGCATCAAATTTGTAACTAGTACATATTTTTAGCAAACTTGCTGAGTCCAAAGCTGAACTTATAACGAAGATCATTATTGACTCCTGATCGGATTGAGATTATCTACCCTCCTGATCTTATCTCTAGCTACATTTACAAGAGTGGACTTTCTATTTGCCAGCTGACGTACGGAACATATATAAAATTTATCGATGATAGTCATTGACATATTGCTAGAACGAAAGGTTATTATTTACAATTTTTCATTTTATATTCATGTCTGTGGAAAATGTTCCAGCATCGCGACGTGGTGCTTGATAACTGCCATGCTTCATGTTGCATCTTCAAATTTCTTCCAAGGTTTGATCAAATCACAAGAATGGTCATACATTTACATTAGAAGTTTCCTTCATATTATTATAAAATGTAAACATTAGTGTTATTCATGGACCAGTTATAATCATTCTTCAACCCTGCATATATGTCCTCTTGGAGTGGTTTTATATGACTAAGACGGACGAAGAAAACAAGTTCCAAAATTAAATGCTGATGACACATGGCCCAAAATTGCGGCAACTATATATAGAAAAGGACAGCATATCAAGACTAACAAGCGAAAGACTAAGCTAGGCAACCGTACCTCCATATATTTCAGTCAGCACCACGGCAAAAAATCACCGATTGGTTATCTCAACAAGCGAATGACCCTTTCCATACCGCATTTTCAATTGCAGACATCTTTCTCCCACCCTGCATTGTTCGCCTCCACTTGTTTCTCCTGTGCCTGTTTAGGTTGAGCAAATATTTATCAAGGAGACATGGAGAGCTGTTTCTTTGTTGTTTTCTCTATTATTCTATTGACACCATCACAACGCGCTGCACTATTTTTATAATGGTGCGACACAAATTATTGCAGCCAAGAAGAAACAAGCGTTGATCCAACCCCACAAGGAAGGCATGTCTGCCTGCATGATGGAGGAAGCCATATGCAGGGAACCGGTCATTGCAGGGGCGTCCATTGGTCCACTGTGGCAGGCCCATCTTGCAGAAAGCAATGTTAGATGTAGCTGTAGTATTTCTAGTGTTGTTGGATGGGATTTCCTATGAGATGGATCTTTAAATGCAGCTATATATTTGGTTAATGCATTGTACTAGATGTAGGCGTGGTATTACTATTTCTATCATTCAATTGTCACGTAGTGGAAGAAACTTGAGTCCAAGGTAACTCAGTTGATTTAAATCGTTGAAACCTAAATTAGGCGGAACCATATAACCCAAGAAAGTGCTTCAAGCTTGTATTTTTGGAATCAATCGTCAGTTTTAACTTATCCTCTGTTTTCTTACCTCTGTTTTCTTTGGTACAGAGTCTCAAACTCTCAATGGGTGCGTGAGTGGTCCAATGATTTGTTTGGCACGGAAGAAGACATGCACACCACTAAGAATATGCGCAACCATCAAAGAAATAAAAATATAGATTGTTCGCTTGTTCTAAGCTAGAACTTGAAAATGTATAACAGTATTGATCCCAGAGATATGTGCATGTCACATTTTGTATGTGCACTCCCTTACAAAAAAAATATTTGTGTGTGCACTGTATTGCAACTCTGTAAAGGGCATGGTAATATGGTTTGCTAACCATCACGCGTATGAAATTGAAAAAAAGCTAGCCAGCTACTCTCTCTGTTTTAAAATGTAAGCATTTATTATTGGTTTGGTTAAAGTCAAATTACTAAATTTTGACTAACAATATTTACAAAAGTAAACTATCTTAACTATAAATAACTACATACGGAGTATTATTATAGTTTGTCTAATGATGTATCTAAAAATATCATTTCAAGATGACTAATCTTACAAATTTTTATTCACGCTCAAAGTTCAATAATTATGACTTTAACTAAACCTATAAATGATTATATTTGGTAGTATCACTCTATTGATAGTAATTTCCAAGTTGATAGTTGGACGCTTTAACGAAGTACTACTTCTTGCCCTAAATATAGGACTTTTTAGCATTCAACATAGAAATAGATCTAAAATTAAAAAATTACTACACCTCTCATTTTTACCTCAACTAATTTTCCCCACCGCCTTAAAGTTCGTCCTATACATAAAATGCTTATATACATATATATATCCGACGAAAAATTTTGAAGTCCAAAATGCTTTATTAAGAGACGGAGAGAGTACCTGGCAGTGCTAGCTAGACCTTTGTAGAATCAATATACCGTACACCGGATGAGTAGACAGTTGAAGTTGCAGACAGTATAATATGCACCGCACGACATGGATAGATTCCATTTTACCAGATCTTGACTGTTTCTTCCAAAGGTCCACTCATAAGTGACACATGGCAAAAGGTCTCATTTGAAACTCTCTCTCTCTCTCTCTCTCTCTCTCTCTCTCTCTCGATCGATACTGTAATATATTCCTGCATTAAGAGTTAAATTACTTGAAAAGCTTGCACATGTTCTTTCTCTTGCACATGCATCACCGTGCAAAGCTCCACAAAGGTCAATCAGAGAACATGGTAAATCCATTACCCCAGATGATAATGAAAAGAATGCTGGGGAATCTCCTCACAGAATGAATCACCTTTTGTAAAACATCATAACCTACTTTTGCAGGGGTGGTGCCCACAACATCTGTGGTCCACAAGATTAAATGAAACATAATGAATTAAATAAACCTTAATCTCAATCCGTAAGACAAACCTTTCCGTCCTCAAGCACGATTTGAATTTAGTATTGTATGTATAACAAAGGTACTCGTTCAGAATAGGCACTTTTTTTCTCTTTCCTTCCTGTTCCATGTTGCTTATATTTCTGGTTTAACTACTGACAAAGAACAATTCATTTGTTCGTCAAAGAACAATGCATTTGTTCGTTATATAGTCACGCATGCAACTCTACATACATGTACTTTTCATCTGTATCAACTATGTTTTGTTTCGTTGTGACTAATTTGAACTTGTTTATTTAGTATAGTGCATGGGGGCTAATTAGTCTTTACTGTCGCGATAGAATGGAGTAAAATTTGCAGTTACTTCACCAATGAAAAATGAAGTCCTCTATATCAAAACAAGCTCTATAATTAATAGCTACGCGCCTCTTCTCTGCCGAAGAAGCATGCCGAGCAATGCCATGAGAAAATTCAGGATAAAGTGTTGTGGGAGACGATTTCTGGTGATTAAAGAATAGTTTCTTTAGTTTTTCTATAAGTTGATGGTTTTATTAGGTTCCTACAAATTGATACAAAGTGCCCTTGATTAATAATGCAAATAAATCTGGAGGTCCATGCCCTTTAACATGAAAATTCATAGGAAGCAAACAGACCAAAAAAGCTCAATTTTTCAATGCTGTTTCATGAAATATCACGTCCCCGAAAGATTGTAGGGATATCAATTACTAACAGCAAACATGCTCCATAAATAGAGGACCAATTTGTAAGTAACCCCAAACCAAGCATTGTACTTTGTCCTTCCTAACGCAAGATCCAGAGTTGGTGCCTAGATTGAGAGCATTTATGGTGCTACTAAATTCACCCAAACGATAGTATGGTTGTCTTCTGCCTTCACAAATGAACACCAAACTGATGAAGAGATCAGGTAAGCTGGGCCGCAAGCCAACAGATTGCTTATGTGGGCTCACGTGGGCTTGGGCTCCAGTATTAACTAAGGAATCAGAAACTCCAAGCCCTCGAAAGATTCCCGGCCTTCACCCAACAGAGGCGCTCAGGAATACAAAGTTCGCATATAGTTTGCAGCACATACGTCTGCTATCTCACAAAGACGTTTATGCAAATAAACATATTTACTTAATTTCTTTTGATCTTATTTTGTTTTTTATGTCTGGTTCAAGAGCTTGTTGACAAATTTGGGTCAAAAAATTTGGTGCACGTATCGAAATGGGTTTTGTGTGTGTTGCATAAAGAGCAGTTAGTGGGAGACCAAAAAAAAAAAGACCCTACGTTTAGCCCCATCCTCCCCCGTTTCTCGGAAAAAAATTGTGTGCGGGCCGTCCGCAAACCTGCAGTTTGCGGACCCTGTCTCGATTGCTGCCGCGTGGATATCATGGGAAATCAGAGGGCAGAGCTCGTACGCTTTCGGCTCCAGCGGACTGCAGCGTCGGCTCGCCTCTCTTCACCCAATAGCTGCCGAGCGAGCCGGAGAAAAAGAAAAAGGAAAACGCAATCCACGTCCAGATGGGATCATGGCAATCGGGCCTGTGTTCCTCCCATCTCGGCGGCGATGTCGTTGTCCTCCCCTTGGTCCACGATGTGAGCGCTGTCGTCCCTGGCCGCAATCCAAGAAGGCACTTCCTCCTCCGGGTCGTCGCTTCCAACGGCTGACGCTTCCTCCTCCTGGTCACGGGCGACAACGGCGGATGGTTGTCTGCTCCGACCGTCGGCGGCGACGACGGCCGATGCTCGCTTTGTTGGTTTTCCGTCGTCGCTTTCTTCTTTCAGGTGTCGAAGCCGAAGTCGAGCCGCTGCTCCGCTGTGTTCTTCTCTGAGCCGAGCTGTTTATGGTGGCTGGAAAAGACCCCCATCCAAGCCCAATTGCTTCTCTGTCCGATCACCACGCGTCTGCCATCACGATAGGGGCCGCAAAGTGCACGTATGCGGACGGTGCGCAGTCAATTTATTTCTCCCGTTTCTCATCTTAGCTTTTTTTTTTTAGAAATGGAAATATATTTCAATATTCCAGCTTCTGTATCGATCGATACATGTAGCTGTTCCTTATTACATCACAAAAGACAAACATCTCAAAAGACTCAAACAATTTCACAAACGATGCCATAGTTTAGTAATACTTGAGTCTATTGCTAAAGCACCATCCGTTGCTAGCAAAAATCTCCATTGATGTAGTCTCAAGCATACGACAGCCCCACGCAAATTGGGTTCGCTCCTCCTCCTTTTGCAACAGCGTCCAGAACCTTATCCAGTAGGTTCCTCTGAAAATCACCTGGATAGGAGTAAAAGCTCTTGTATTGTTAAAAACTACATCATTTTTGCATAACCAAATTGCCCAACATATAGTACATATTCCTACCAAAATTTTGTACTTAAGCTTCTTATCCACCCCAAGTACCCAATCGTCAAACATATGTTGAATAATCAAAGGAGGTGTGATATTAAAAGAAACATGTACAATTCGCCAAATTAATTTAGCAACATGACAATCGAAAAAAAAATGTTGAATACTTTCATTGATATTACAAAAGCAACATTTTAAACTTCCTTTCCATCGTCTTTTTGCTAAATTATCTTTAGTAAGAACAATGCCTTTTAGCAAGTACCACATGAAAATTTTAATCTTTAAGGGCAATTTTAGTTTCCATATAACATGATTTCGAGGTACAACATCAGGTGTGGCGAGCATCCTATACATAGAACGAACCGTAAATTTACCGTCCTGTTGCAATATCCATCTAAAAGTATCTTTTTGATCTATTAACTGAGTATGTATAACTTTAGCCACAATTTGATGCCAGGCTAATAGGTTGTTACCCACTAATGATCTTCTAAAGGCCACATTTAATGGATTCGATTGGAAAACCGTTGCAACTGTTGCACTCTTTTTCCTAACTATATTATATAGACCTGGAAATTGCTCACAGAAAGGTGTATTGTCTAGCCACGCATCCTCCCAAAATCTAACTTGAGTGCCATCACCAAGGTTGAATTTGCCTAGTCTCAAAAAGTTTTTTTTCACCTTCATGAGGCTTGACCAAAAATGAGAGTCTCCTGGCATATATTCAACCTGTGTGATAGTTTTATGTCTCAAGTACTTGTTTCTTAAGAGTGTTTGCCAGACTCCATCTTCATTTATATGTTTGAAAAGCTATTTACTAAGAAGACATCTATTCTGTAGGTCAAGATCTAGAATTCCTAGACCACCTTGGTCTTTTGGTGTGCACAAAATTCCTCATTTTGTCAATCTATATTTTTTCTTATGTTCATCACTTTGCCAAAAAAATCTTGATCTATAGTAATCTAATTTCTTCAAGACTCATCTTGGTACTTCAAAAAAGGATAACATAAATATAGATAGATTGCTTAGGACAGAATTAATGAGGACCAAATGACCTCCTACAGATAACATCTTCCCTTTCTGCCCGCTTAGCTTTTTTCTGAAACCTTTCTTCTATTTCTTTCCAATCAGAGTTTCTAAGTTTCCTATGATGCATTGGAATACCAAGGTACCTAAACGGAAAGGAACCCATATCACATCCAAAGATTTGTGAGTATTCGCTTTCAAGTTCCTTAGCTGCACCATAGCAAAACAATTCACTCTTGTGAAAATTGATTTTGAGGCCAGATAACTGCTCGAATGCGCATAGCAAGAGCTTCATGTTCTTAGCCTCGTTTAAATCATTTTCCATGAAAAGAATAGTGTCATCGGCATACTATAAGATGGACAAACCTTCATCTACTAAATGTGGCACAACACCTCTAATTTGGCCGTTCTCCTTTGCTCGCGCAATAAGGATGGCCAGCATGTCTACCACAATGTTAAAAAGTATTGGAGATAGAGGGTCCCTTGGCCGCACACCTTTTTTAGCCTGGAAATTATGACCTATGTCATTATTGACCTTGATTCCTACACAGCCTTTGGAAGTTACTTTATCTATCCAAGCACAAAACGTTGGCGAGAAGCCTTTCATTCTCAACACTTGTTGAAGAAAAGGCCATTTCACTTTGTCTTACGCTTTCTCAAAATCTAGCTTAAGTATCACCCCACTTTTCTTTTTCCTATGCATTTCATGAATTGTTTCGTGTAAAACCACTACACCTTCTAAAATGTATCTACCCGGTAAGCGATTTGAGAAGGCCTAATTACTTTTTGGGCTACTAACGTTATACGATTTGTGAGAACCTTTGTGAAGATCTTAAAACTTACATTAAGCAAGCAGATAAGTCTATATTGTTGGATCTTAACTGCCTTAGCCTTCTTAGGGAGAAGTGTGATCACACCGAAATTGAAACTATGTAGAGGTAAATCACCTTCATGGAACGACTCAAAAAGTTTCATTAGATCAGATTTAATTACATCCCAGAAGTTTTGGTAAAACTCAGCAGGGAAACCATCTGGTCCAGGAGTTTTATTATGTTCCATTTGAAAAATGGCCTCTCTAATCTCATTCTCACTAAAAGGCGCAGATAAAATTTCATTCTCAATCTCTGAAACTTGAGGGATGTCCCCTCTCTGAGTTTCATCTAACTGAAAGTTATTATTATCTGGAGACCCAAAAAGATTCTTATAAAAATTTGTAATATAATTCTTAAGGTTCTCATCTTAGCTAAGCACACAATGTCGCTTTTGTTTGTGCCAGGTCGGCATTGTTGTGGCCATGGCCCGTTCGTCAGCCGATGATGCGGCGTGCCACTGCCGACCAGATCGACTTTGGTGGCCATGATTCTGGTAAGATGGTATGGGCTGCGGTGCGACGTGTGCAGGATGCATGCCGAAGCCATCTTCAAAGGCTGGTGTGCCTTTTCGGGGCTCGTGTTCTTCGCGGCGGGAACTTGGTGTTCTACCTTACTAAAGTGAGACCCAGGCGTTGCCGGCTAGCAGTAAGGTGTCAACTTGATTGTCTGGCAACAACGAATCTGATCTGGCAACTATGGATGCCACCCTTCCTGGAGGCTTTGTTACAACGATGGCTTGCCTTGCCATCATGCACGTCTTCTTGTGGACATACAGATGCCACTATGGATGCCACCCTTCCTGGAGCCTTTTTGATCCAAGGATCATCAAGTGGCCGAGGCGCGTGAAGCCAGCTTCTCCCGTTGGTGGCGCTGTTGTGGACATACATATGTCCAGTGGCGGAGCTAGACCCAGCCCACAGGGTGGGCCGAATCCTTTTTGGGCTGGCTAGGGTGGGCCGCAAAAGGAAAATAGAAGAAAAAAAAAAGGAAAAACACAACTGTAGCAGTGCTACAGTGCTCCGATTGAGGGTCAGGCTGGATCTCAGGGTGGGCCGTGGCCCACTGTGTCCACCCTCTGGCTCCGCCACTGCATATGTCGTCATCTCCCCTTATATGCGACATTGGAGCTCATCTTGGGTGTTTAGCTGCTTTCGAAGCTGCATGTTTTGAGGTCAGTTGTATGATTGCAATCATTGATAGGGGAGCGGAGGTTCCTAGTTTTTCTTTTGCCTGTTGGCAAGCTGTCGGTCTCTGTAACTGCTTTGTAATGACTATATGTAAACATTGTCAGGGTGGTTGGAATAAAAATTCCATATTCTAAAAACAAACTATAGTATTGTTCTCATCAGATGCTGATGCTGAGTTCACCTTTTTAAGTTAGGAAGACAATAAGAACTAATGCACAATTAGTTTCAATAACAATCAGATTTTGAACCCTGATATATCATCACACCATTAGTAGAGGCATGTAATTTGTTTCACAGACTTAGCATCTCTTTATAGAGGGGGTGTTCGTTTCCAGGGGTCTAAATTTTAGAGGGGTCACATCAAAGAGAATTTTATTATTTAGAAGTATTAAATAAAGTTTAATTACAAAACTAACTGCAGAATCCCGGGTCTAATTCGCGAGACGAATCTAATGAGGGTAATTAAGCCATAATTAGATGACGGTTACTGTAGCATCACTGTAACAAAACATAGATTAATTAGGCTCATTAGATTCGTCTTGAAATGAGCATTCATCTGTCAAAAAGGTTTTGTCATTAAATTTTATTTAATGCTCCTAAATGACAAGATTCTCTTTCATTTTAGAGGTCTAAAATTTAGAGGGGTGGAAACGAACACCCCCATAGTTGCGCACAACTCTATAGCTTATGTACTTTGTCGAGACATGTATTTATTTATTTCATGTAAAGCTCTAGCTGACCGTATTAGATTTTAAGTTTATTATAAACCAAAGAAAAAATAAAATTACTAAATAAAAAAAATATATCCACAAATGTAGATGTATAGACGGTTGGACCTTACATATGAGGTTTTAAAGAATTTATGATCTCTGCCAAACAGAGCCGACTATGATGAAATTAGAGTCCGGGCACCATCGTCCTGAGACCATCTCAATTGATTTATTCTTTTCGGTAGTTGGTTTATTTGCATCTAAGTTCATATCATTTTTCATTCTCTGAATGTGAGTACATACCTCTTATTGTTTTTCATACAACACCTCCTTTATTTCTCTGTAACTCTTGCCGTAGAACTTTGTCCCTTGATCAGTGGTACCAATATTCTTATGGCAAAACTTAGATGCAAACTTGGCAGGCATAACAGATCTCTACGTCCATGTCGCCATAAACAAATTAGCAGGACAAAAACTTTACCAAAAGAGTGGATTTGATTATGAAAGTGAAGAGCCTGCATGGAAGGCTAGGTTTCTGTGGCGGCCTCGAAGGCTTCTTCTTGGCTTCATGTGAAGAAAGACTCGTAGTGGTCTTGCATGCATGTAAATACATATTTGTAACCATTATTCTTGGGACAGAACAGCTTAATTATGTTATGATATGTGCAACCAAATCTGAAAAGGTCTACATTTTCTTACTAATTCTAATTATTCATAAGCACAAAACTTGTCATAATCCTAATTTTCAAGCAAATGGAAAAAGGTCTACATTGTTATGATATATGCATTGTTATGATACATGTTATGATATATCCTAATTTTCCGAGCGGATATTAGAGTCTCAGTCTAGCTCACAAACCTGTCCAAGCGCTACCACCCCTCTCTTTCTCCATTTTTTCTCATAAACAATAATATAAGCTGGCCCTTGTGTTAGCCATTAGTGATGCTCCAACGAGTTTAACCAGGCATAATGTCTGAAAATAGTCCCATGTCCACTCATGTTGATCTGACACTGTTAACGATAGGCTACCTATATGTGCACCGATAAGGGCCAATGAGGAACAACAGTCAAACCCTGTTCGCCTCGCTGCTTTGCAGCAGCTACAGTGTTCGCAGTTATTTCTTCAGCAGCAGCTACAGTGTTCGCAACAGCAGCTGTGTTCGCAGTTATTTTTCTGCAGCCGCAGCTGCAGCTTGTCTGGAATGCTTCAATTATTGCATAGCTTTGAGCTGTTGATACTTTAATTGTGTTGTTAGCTAACTTATTATATCAACTGTGTACGTTCTTTCCAAATAAAAAACAAGTACTCCCTCCAGGCGCCTATTGATTGCAAGTACCGAGGAATCGAATTGACCAACAGGAATCGAATCTGGATGGCACCACACCAGGGCCAGGCACACACGCTCCAACCACTCAGCCAGCGAAATGTTTGTGAATACAAAAGCATGCGACCTTATATTTAATATAGAAAAGACGGGTTCATTAATCTCTCTTTGGTATGTGAATCATGTCTAAAACAACTTCCTTTTAGACCCTGGAGGGAGTAACCCATTGGACCAGAGTTACACAACCATATTTTATTGGCTAAAATCAACCAAATCTATACAGCGATGAGAATAGAAGAGCTAACTCTTCACCAATCCATTCTACGGGCAGCTTGTACACTTTTTCTTAGCAGGAGTAGAACTCGTGACTGGCCATTTGATATATAATATCCTATCTTGTACCATATTGCTCTGATACGGCCATTAACGGTTGGAACGTGAGAATAAGGCCAAGAAACTCGACGACATTCAGAAGAAAGAACACCATCTGATCACCTGTATGTACAACCAAAAGAGGGGCATTACATTAGATCAAAACCTGATATGATCTAAAAAATAGTTGAAACTTTCGATGGCTCTGGTAGCTAGGAAGTGGATATTTGCCATTTACAATAATCTCTACAAAACACTATTTTGAAGTTAGAACTGGCCATACGCAACATTTACAATAATCTCTATCTGGAATGCAAGTGCCTGGATCCTTTTACATCTCAATGGTGACAACTGAATAAAAAACCCTTAAGTTTCAGCCGGAAAAAGGGGGGAATCCAAGAGGAGTTAATTTCACAGTGATTGTTTCTGGGAATATACATGTAGGAAAACGAAGAATGAAGAGAGCAACAACCAATGTTATATCTATCTAGAACTGGGTATATGTATTATCACCACCACTGATGTACGTACTTCGAATTCATCATGCCAACCAAAAACTAAAACCATCTTCCCATCTTCTAATAATTCATCTCAACATTCTGCGCACGAAGTTCTAGACACATCGGAGGGGAACTGGGCCAGATGATTTATGGGACAAAGTCTAAGATTAGTTTTGTATTTTCCTTGGGACAGTGGTATGTTGACATGGAGACAAATGTACTTAAAAAACAGAATTTTACTTGATACATGGCACCACAATTTCTGAAGTTCCAGGTGATCATTGTCAATTTGCCATAATAAAAAATATAGGCAATTAATAATACACTGAGTAAAATATGGACAAAGACATACATGCCAAAAAGAAAAAGATTAGCAAGTGAATTGGTGTATCGGAGTTTGCTACCTGGAAAGAAGAAAGCCTGCTGGCGTTTCTGTGCCCATGAAAATCTGTATTTATAGGTATGAGTAAGGAGGAGGCAAGGATTTCCATAAATTGAGTATAAAGTGCTTGAACAGGTACCCTAATATTTAGAGTCTGATTTATCAGATCACTCATGAAACTGTGAGCGACAACTAATTTCATGGCACTGAAGGAGAGAATAATAACACTGTATTGTTGTATTAGATATTCATAATACCAGATCTCAGAAATTATATTGTAGGATCATTAATTTTAGAAGGAACGGGGGAGCTTATATGTAGAAGTAGGAAGGGCTCTAATTAAATTCATGTATGACACACGGTGGATGCTCTCTATGTTTGTATCGATAAAGCTTCAACGGCATTCAGAAAAATAGTTGTCAAAGTAGAAATTTAAGAAGTAAGTTTGTTTTAACTTGACCTCATGAAATATTTCTCTGAAGCTTTGAGGAACAAAGTATACTCACATAATGCCAGCAACAGCAGGAGCAACTGCCTTAAATAAGGACATCGCTGTCATAGATAGCCCATTTGCAGCTCCTCTTTGGTCCTGAGGCTGTTAGTAATTTATATTTTGACGGTCATCAAGCAGCTTCATATTAGCACCGGAGATTTTATAAAATGCTGCTGAGATCGAACTAAATTTGTAGGACATACCACAGCGTTATTTTGAAGGATGAAAATGCTCGTAGTGATGATAACCTGAAACAGAATATGATGGATGAACAAATAACATAAGGTGGAAATATCCTAAAGTGGCACTCAAGTACATGGCCGGGATCCCTTTTATATCCATATTGACGCGCATGAGCTCTAGAATATAAGAATGACATCGACCTATGGAATTAATTCTGAAAATTAAGGTGATGGAGAAACTCACGCTTAAATTTACTTTTAACACCGATGCAATATTCAGAATGATTGATAGTCCAGGTGGTGACAGATATGTCATATAGGGATATGCAAAAAGAATTGGTATGCACAAACTCTGCAAGATTAGGCACCAATTAATACATGTACAGCAAGAAGAAGCACATCAGTTGATTAATGGGAATTTGGTGTTTTTACCCTTGGTTTCGAAGCCAATTGCGATTTTATCCCTCGTTTTTCAACTTTGTGATTTTACCCCTGGTTTTTCAAACTGAAGCAAAAACTTACCCCTATGGTTGCAATTTTGCCCCTGCTTTGCTTCAAAACCAGGGGTAAAATCACAACCATAGGGGTAAGTTTTTGCTTCAGTTTGAAAAATCAGGGGTAAAATTGCAAAGTTGAAAAACGAGGGGTAAAATCGCAATTGATATGCAAACCAGGGGTGAAAACACCAATGCCCCTTGATTAATTAGTAGGAGATTTTACACTTACAGCTGCAATCCGTGTAGACTTGATAGGGCCTTGAACTTTGTTAATGCGAGGATATATGCAAAGTTGAAATATAAGAAGACTGACTCCTGAAATGGGAGAGGTGATATCATGTGATTTTTCAACTTTGATTAAGAATGTGATTTGATTTTAACATGGCAAATAAAAGGTTTCTGTATTTATTGTTTAAGAGCAAAATGAGAGATCTGGATTAAAAGGAAGTGTTTGGAGATTTGTCCAGGATAAGATTTAAATGTTCTTTTATGCCCAATGTGTTTGATGACCTGCTATATATATAGTTGTCCAGATTATATAGATAATGTACTTCTTGGAATATAAGTAGTACCCGGTGCTTTATAGAAGCTAAGGTCTGGACAGGACGGTTGGCGCATACACGAGCAAGTAACACTGATGATAATACCAAAAGAAATGTTACCTTTTTTTTTTTTTGAGATAAAGAAATGTTACCTGTAACTGCAAGCACTTGACCTACATTCCCAGATGATAAACCGAGCCCACCATACTTCTTGCCACTTTCAGCCCATAGAGAGAACACCTGCCGTTTTTTAATCAGCATTAGTACTCTATAAACTCCTAATGTTTGTTTATTATACATAGGTTGTTTAAAGCAGTAATATATTTATCATTTTGCTGGTGTAACCGTGCAAGCTTTTCGTACCCAATTAAAAGGGGAAATTGGCCACAGGACATTACAATTTGCTGCCTTTTGCTCATTCACACCAAACTTTTTAAAATTTGTTGGGTACCATTACAAAAACACGCTTCTTTGCTAGAACATATGTAAGCCAATATAATAGTGTATATTTAAATTTAAGTGAGAGAACTTCTTCAAAATGACCACAGATGCCCCTGACAGTTTGGTATGAAGCCGCCCGCATCGTCGCTGCCATCCAGGCGAAACTCCAGGACCTAGCCCGCCATGAATCCGGACGACTGACCTGACACATGGCATCAAGTACCCACTGCCCCCCCCCCCCCCCCCCCCCCCCTCCGCGACGGCGACGCAGCATGAGCATGGGACCGTGCACGGCGTGCCGGCGGCCGCGCTGCAGCACCGGAGCCTCCAGTTCTCCCGGCTTGTGCTTCCCGCTCTGTCGCCGCTGCTTATTCCCGAGCGACTCCTGGGCCGCCGCCGCGATGTCATGCCCGTCCCTACTGCCGCTGCCGACAGCGCTCATCCTGACACTGCTGCACTTGCACGAGCTGCTCTGCTGCCCAACAGCCTCGGCGGCTTCCAGTTCAAGACAAAAGCAGCGGCAGTACGTGCGAGTCTTTCACTTAGGATAAATCGTGGAGTTGCTGGTAGCTCAAGGGTAAATAGGTCTTTTCATTATGACTCTCTCACCTCAAATTCTAAAATACACTTTTATATTGGCTCGGATGTGTTTTGGCAAAGAGGCATATTTTTGTAATGGTACCCAACAAATTTTAAAAAGATTGATGTGAATCAGCAAAGGGCAACAAATTGCAGTGTCCTGTGGCAAATTTCCCCCAATTAAAATGGCATAGCAAGTCATGGGGTTTTGCCTTTTTTTTCTCTGAAAGCCTGTACTATAGGCTATTCCCCTATATCATAATACTCAGTTATAATTGTAATTTATTACACATGGTTGTACTTAAAAAAACTAAACTGAACACATAATAAATATTAAAAAACATGTATAAAAATATTTTTGAGAGAAAATTTGAATTCACAGAAAATGATTCAACAATTCAGTGCAAATTAATCAAGAACTAACAAATGAGGTCTGTTTAGCTGTTAAGAATTTTCAATATTGATTATTTATGCAAAAGAGAGTCAATTAGTTCCATTGTTTGAAAACAAAAAACAAATCATTTTATTTGAGAAAACTAAATGCGCTTAGTGGTTGCACTATTCAGTACAGTATTTTTATTTTTAGAAATAGATGTGCATAGGAGCCTTAAACAGTTTCAGAACTCCAAACGTACTTAATATTAAAATAACACGAGCTCTGATGTTCACAGAAATAATTTCCCATGCGAATACGGAATACTACGAAGAGTGCAATCTGAGATCAATAAGTTAATTCTTGTCTCAATTAGATAAAATTCTAACCTAATTTATTGATATATTTTTAACATCCAAAAATGTGGACAAGGAACAAATCCATCATATTTCCATACTTCAAAATAAAATATATATCCTCATGCTGAAGCACATGTACAGCAACCTCTTGGTCAAGGTGCAGCAGTAGGATAGCTTGGTACGGTGCATTCTGGTCAATCCCTACCCTTTTGTGTGTTTTATTTAATTAGTTTTTGCTTTTTGATGTGTCACAACCCCACACAGCTCGGTCCGGAGTGAGGAGGTGAAGCATGTAAGGGACCAATGATTTCATTTTTTCTCTTAATACAAAGATACACAACAGTCATGTATATTTGAGAAAAAAATAAAATAAAATACAGTACCTCTGTGTAAGCCAGATCATGAAAGGAGAAGACACAATAGGTTATTAAGGATGACATTAATGGCCAATTTTTTAGTAAGCTCTTCTTATCATCCAAACTAACACTTTGTTCAACCTTCTCTTCTGGGTCAATCATATGGGCCTCCAAAGGTTCAGCATCTTGTTTTCCATTTTTGCGGACTTTATGCTTGTGCAATGTCTCCTAAAATACATGTGAGAAAGGTTATTAAGCTCTGACAATGGATAAAATATCGAGTGGTACTTACAAATGAGGTAATTTAAGCCATTCGACTTTTCCTCACTATGATACACATACTAATGTACTTTTAATTAAGACACGTGAAAAAAATGGCACCTTCAGATGGAAAACAGCACAGTTTTCCAGGAATAGGTTCAAATGCTGAAAGGTTTCAATTGGCATCAATCAAATTCTAATTATGCAGAATTTATAGGAGTGACCACAGTTGTATTCCTCCTCCTCCACCTCGACCTGCCAGCCAGCGGAAGACGCGGAAGAGGAGGCGGCAGACGACGCGAATGAGGAGCTCGGCGGAAGATGATTCTAGAGCTGCGGTTTGGGGGAGGGACGGGGTCGGAGCGGGGCTGCGCCTGCGCCGGGGAAAGGGAGATTTTTTTCGCGTGAGAGCACTGCGTCAGTTTGGTCCCACCTGTCGGCGCGTCTGTGAGGAGGGACGCGCGACGACGACCGCAAACCGGACACCACCAACTCGCGTTTTTATGGGTAGTAAAGATATAATGAATGCATACTGGAGAAGCTAATACAAGTGCAAACTCACATACTGGCATCCATATGCAGCTTATTACAAGAACAGCAACAGCAAACACTGATGTGCATAAGCATGGTAAGGCGTATGGGAACCTGTCATACATACATCGAAATGTTCGTATTCAGCAGATGTAGTATTGGTGATAATATAGTTTAGCTAGAATAGAAGATACCTTCCAAAAAAGGAATCATGTGAAAAGACACTTGGAAATTTTTCTGCAGGCTAGCATAATAGAACTTGATTAACCTTCTTAACTAATCATAGCGTAACAATATTGTTAATTACATTCTCTACGGTACCAGTGCCAGGTATCCTCCAAGAGCTGGGCCGATGATTAGACCGATTCCCCAAGCTGTGCTTACCTAAAGTTGCAAGAAATTGAAGATCACAATCGATAACTGAACAAGAAAAGTAAAAATGTCACTAGTACTTTACAAGTGATAACCCCAGAGCTTCATGTTCAGGTCGGCAAAGTTCAATGGCATATGCCTGCAAAATTGTGGTATAAAGCATCAGCTGTACTACATCTAGCAGAAAACAGGTATCGGTTTCACCATACCTTAATCGGTCCAAGTAAACCATTTAAAGCACCAAGGAGAAATCTTGTAGCTATTGCCATCGAATAGCTGGTACTAAACCCAAACAAAGTATTAAATATGACCCTGAGATAGCAACGAGAATTATATTAGAGACTAGGAGTAAAGAAAAGGCACAGAAAACAGGGTAAGTGAAGCCATATTTTTCAAGCAATCAGTACTTGTGGCCCAAAAATATTTACGAACACTGAGAAAATGCCAATGATGACAACAGGCTTTCTCCCAATACGATAGAAAAGGCACAGAATACAGGGTAAATGAAGCCATATTTTTCAAGCAATCAGTACTTGTGGCCCAAAAATATTTACGAACACTGAGAAAATGCCAATGATGACAACAGGCTTTCTCCCAATACGATCTGCTGCTATTCCCCAAGGAGTTGAAGTCAAGCATCTACCAAACATAAATGAAGCCCCTGAAAACATCGGGACAATATTTGAAAATCATACTCAACTGTCTAAAATTAATTTATAAGTCAACAATTTATAAGGAACGAACCTACAAAACCAGCATAGAAACCGATATCTTCTGTTCTTTTTGCTACATGCAAGTCTCTTATCTGAGGAGTAAATATAAATTTTGTCAGCAAAAGGTTCTTGAAAGATGCTCCCATATGTTGCCTTCTAAATGAAAAAGAATTCAAACAGATTGAGTTTTCATAAAATGAAATTGCTATTGCACGTTGTTGATCATGTGTTATATGACATAAATATCCTAAATGACTTGGAAAATAGAATTATTGTAAATCAATATCCTGAATAATAAAGATAAGATGACATGCATATATACCATGAAATACAGGAAGGGGGGAGGGATAGAATTATTGTAAATCAATATCCTGAATAATGAAGATAAGATGACCAGCATACATACCATGAAGTACAGGAAGGGGAACAAAGATGACACTGGTAAAGCTGAAAAGGTCAGGAAATGGTTAACAATCCTCAAAATTATTAAGCATATTCAGAGTCCAGTTCTTTCCAGATGTCAATATTGCATCAGAAATGCACGGTACCATGTACATCATGCTTCTGTTAACAAATTGAGTGCAACTACGCGAATAATAAAAACAAATCGTATTGTGTATATATAAAGAGACAAGTTTGGGATAACAGAATTCCGTACTGGTAGAAAGACAGATGATCCAGACACACAGGAACTCCTTGTACGGCAGCCCCTCATGGAGGTCTTTCTTCCTGTCGTAATGACACCCTGGGCAGCCTGGAACGTACACCTTCTCCAGCAACGGCGAAGCGCCCTCCTGCGTCATCGGTGATCGGCCACGAGGAACAGCTGGTTATCCCACGACTTTCTGTCTCACAGGTCACAGGGTTGCAGATGGAGTGCCGTCTGCGCCGCCCCTATATACCGAGAAGAAATTGCGATTCTTTTGCTGATCCGTGCAGCGCCAAAACCGATTAGATCACCCGGTGCGTCATCGCCGCAGGGGGGTAGATGAATGGCCGGAGCGAACGATGTTTTCCACGAGAGAGAGAGAGAGAGAGAGAGAGAGAGAGAGAGAGAGAGAGAGGTGGGTGGTCAGTTAACTGAGAAATGGGCCCAACGTTGGCCACTCTGGGATTCCTTGCAAATGAGAAATGGCTTTCTCTCCACTTGCCCCTGCATGGGAAAATTAAAGGTATCGTGTAAATGTGTATCGAAGCAAAAGCACAATGGCAAGAGGAACATCGTACTGAAAGGAAATTCGAAGAAGTTATGGGACAACACGACGAGATCATGTACAAGGCAAGGGCACATACAAGGCAAGGTGCATAGTACGAGTGCTTAAACGAAAAAACATTTTACCATGCAAAAGGGGGTTTAATAAATATGTCTAACACTTTGCTAGACACTTTAAATACCAGATGCTAACTAATCATTATATCCCTCGTATAAGCATTCATTGATGTTAACGCATTCTACATCCTTTGATTACAAAAGTAACCACACGTGTCCAACTCTATTGATAGGAAAAAAAAAAACCTTGATGTAGCATGCCACTTTAAAAATGTAAGGTTGGCTTAACAGGATTAAAATCTAGTGACACTTAACGAAGCAAGAGCGCCCAAAAATACATACACATAAGTATAAATAAAATAGAGTACACGGTAATTTAGTTCTTACAACTTTGATTCAGATTTCATTACACAAAAAGAATTTGAAAAGAGTAGCGGAAGCAATATACAATTCGGCGTCACTCTTGTAATGAACCACATCGAGCCCATAGACATGCCTCATTTCCCCCAACCAAGGAGATCACCTGTAACAAAGATTTAAATAACAAGCCCTGTGCAACTAATACTCAGCAAGGATTACTTGTTAAATTGGCTTTCTAAGACCGACACCTAGCATGCAGGGGGATGAACACGGATGCGGGAATAATCTCATAAAATTAGCGTTAAAATTTGATCCTTCTTTTAAATTTTAGCCAAATTAAAAAGGTTGCAATACAATTAGTTGAAGTAACATACCAATAAGTATAATCATTATGTGTAACTTTTTACTACGATGTGACTCAGTGAACAAGCGATATTCAATAACCGTGCGGAACAACAATTCAAATTGAATTACATCCTGCGGGAGAAACCCAAAACACACGACGTACGCACGCTCACAAGGAGTCACACACGACAACCTTTCACAAGACCCATATAGCCGGGCTGATTTCTCCTTTCACGGGTACACGTCCTCGATGCGATATCCACACTGAGGCTATCAATGGTTAGTCTGTGTGCCCTCCCTTCTAACAACATACTTGTATCCACCGTGTCCATCTTTATCACTAAAAGAAAGGGGATGCACCGTCCAACACTACAAGCATCGAGTTACAACGGTTTACTACTACCCATATCACTAGCATGCATTCGGTATTGTTTAAATTTGCTCAGCGGGGTCACAATGAACGGTCCTCAATCGACACAGACGGGGTTACCGCACACAAGACCTGCATGTCTTTCCACTACACCAAGCTCCAGTTATTTAGATATTTAGAACTTGCTTTTTTATATGCCTTTTGAATCACTAGTTGCCATGTGGCAACGGGAGATTAGCTGAGCTTCATGATACCAAGGGTGATCCTCGATGCGGCCAATATTTTTGCGCTGTTCTGCAGATCCACGTGAAGAGCACATGTATAATTTGTCTTTTGCTTTTTAATCTTGCAACTGGTATATTTATCTCTCATAAAACTCCAAATTTGATGGTTCCTTTTTTTTCTAAATCATACTCTGACATTTGATTGGGTTTGTTTTTATTTTAATCACTATTTAGCAGAAATTTCTCATATGTTTTGTAAATTTCTCATATGTTTTGTTTCTTCCATCAAGTAGAAAATAGAAAAATATTTATTTTCAATAATAATTGCTAATATTTCCTAATACTATGGTGCTGGGGAATCTCCTCACTGAGGAACCTTAGTCTCGAACCAAACCTTTCCTCAAGCACGTTTTTTTGTCCTCGTTTTGCCTAGAAGAATTAATTTGGAGTTATTATGTTCCAAGTGACTTGCTATTTAAGTTGTATGTGCTCTTTCTACACTAGCAGTAGGCTGCTACAGGAACCCGGCCCATCTGGCCATTCGGCTGAGGTGTCACACTATGCCTAGTTTCGCTGTGACTATTTTACACTTTGTTTATTTAGTACAGTTCATGGGAGCATTTTTCCCCTTATAATGCTTATGTTTCTAAACTTTTACTGTCGTGATAGAATGGAGTAAAATTTGCAGCTAATTCACCAAATAAATTGAAGTTGTCTATATCAAAACAAGCTCTATAATTAATGGGAAAAGCTGCAGATACCACGGGGCTGTACGCTGCCTTGCGACTAGCTAGATTTGCAGATTCGCGAGTTTCAGGAATGCATAAGTTGCTGCTGCTGACCGCACAATCTCTGAATCGTACATGAGTCGTCAAACTAATCGAATATGTAGCAGCGCTCATAATACTAAATAGTTGTGCTCCTGCTCTGTTGAAGAAGCATGCTTGAAAACCATGAGACATCCAAGGAAATCTAGGATAAAGTGTTGTGTGGGAGACAATTTCTAGTGATTAAAGATAGTTCTTTAGTTTTTCTAAGTTGATGGATTTATTAGTACTGGATGTGACATTCTGACCCATGGCTTAATAAGATTGATAGAATACTCATATCAATAAGTTGTAACTTTTTTTTTTCCGAAAACTCATTTCGAAAGAACTCCGATGTTAAGTGTGTTTGGCCTGGAGCAATTTTGGGATGGGTAACCGACCGGAAAGTCTTCCCGGATGCGCCCCTTAATTTCATCATAATATGGCTCTATTTGGCTGAGTTGATTTATTTAGGGTCAATTCACGGAATAGCACTATAAGAGGCGCCATCCATAAAACACTCTTAGTAAAAAGACCATCCCAAAAAGCCACTAGTAAATGATACTCTCATCACATTATGCCAAAAGAAGCATATTTTCTGGTTTTATTTATTTTGTCCAAACCCAAAATAAGGGATGACCGTTTTGCCCCCATCCACAAATCCATCAGAAAATATCCATTCCCAACGCCAAATTCATTACAAATCGGGAAACTCATTTCAGCGCCAAAAAATCTACAAATCCAAAAAAAAAATAAAAATCCTTGAGCAATCGGTTCCTCTGCTAGCGCGCGCCGCCCTACTCTAGGGATGAGCAGTCCCGGCCTTGTGAGTCGTGTGCGACGCTGGTGCGCCCTGACCAGTGGCTCCAGTAGCGAGCACGAAGGAGCCATTCGCGCCTCGCTCGACCTCTCTCGGGCCGCAATGCGTAGGAACACCGCCGCCGCCTATCCTTTGACCCGCCGCCTTCCCTCACGACTAGGTAAGGCTAGTCTCTTTCGATTGTTGGGAGGGAGCGGTTCTATGTTTCTGGTCACACACAGACGCGTCATCTCTGTCTAGGGAACACACTACGAATCATACATGGGTAGGATAGTCATTGTGCTTCTCAATTTAGGCCAAAACAAATAAAAACAGATAATGCTATCTCTATTACTTAATAAGGCTAAACGGGATCGTCAAACCGATTTTTCATCTTCGTTCTGCCAGCACTGCGATTTGAAATTTCAATCGTTTCTGTTTTTACTTATGATCGTTCGAGTCCTTTTCCAAAATGCAATTGTTCCTGCTGCAAAATTATGGAATTCCTTTCCAAAACGAACGAGTCTAGATCTCCTCGTGTCGCCTTAATGGTTTCCTCCCCCGCCCCATTCTCCCATAGTGCTGCAGAGCACTGGGATTTTTTAAATTTATGCGCCATGGATGTAACTGAAGTTGTGCTCTCGTTTATTGCTAGAGGAAGAAGAAGGACCAGCTAAAGGAATATGAGCCAGGATGGGCAGAGCCTCCAGTGGCCGGGGGGTGTGGGGGACCCAGGCGCATTACCACGATCTTGCCCCGACCCCTGGGGTCGGGTGCGGTTCCCGCGCGGGCAACTTCTGCCTTGCGAGTGTTGCGGGGTGTGAAGGTTCACGCTTATCCACTGCGGGAGAGCAGTTGGACTGCATTTATTGCGGGCCGCTAAGCTTTAGCCCATACAGCAACGTGAGTAGCCGCTTCGCACGATCCGCATTGACGTTTGACAGCGGTCAAATGTACATCGCACACGGAGCCACAATGAGCTTCTATATCAAACAGGAGCACAACAGGACACTACATGACTCGGACAGGATAGGACAAGTTACAGGGATGTCATGACGGGACACTTCCTAACATCATCGTCCTCAAAGCTGAAGAAACCGGAAGGGGGACGTCATCGCAACCATACACGCACATTTTCTTTATTTCTTCTTCTTCTTTCCTCCATCCCTTGGCAGTATACAAGGGGAGACGGACGACGGAAAGGGGACGAAGCCATTCTCATCGCACACACGCACGCACACACTCAACACTTAGGGACTTAGGAGGTTCTGCTTCTCTCACCTTTCTTATAACCCATACTACGAGCAGTATAACACGGAACCACCGCACTAGACGTAGGGCATTCTTGCCTGAACCAGTATACATCGCCGTCTCATTTAGCTAATCACCAATCTGTTGAGCGTGTAGTGCAAAATTACTAGTCGGTCGGTTTCTAAACACGGACAACTAAGAAAATAGAAGCGCTCATTTGATATAAGACTCTTGTGCTTTGAATTTCTGATCCACTTCTGATCAATTTTTGACGAAATTATTACTGATTTTTTTTTTTGAGATTAAGGGCACCGAAGAGCTCCCCTCCACCCCAATTGCATCGCACTTGCTTGTTTTATCAATTAGTTCTAAGCATGTGCTGATCTTATTTGTTTTATCTAGTAGTTCTAAGTTTGTTTAGTTTTACCTCTCTGTCGCTAAATTTTCATATCCGTGTGGCAACGCATGGTCATTTAGCTAGTATATTATGATAAGGAGGGGACTCAATGGTAGCATTTCGAAGGTTGGCACTCTTTATGTCGTGGTAAGAGCATCCTAGCAGATTGAGTAAAAGGCACCTATTGAGTAAAAATTACCATTTTACTCAACCAACCCTCTCTAGCAGATTGAGTAAATGGTTGAGTAAACCAAAAAAATTTACTCAATTTCCTATATTCTCCCCTCCATTGAGTAAATATACTCAATCCTCACCCATTGAGCAAACCGGTTGAGTAAAACATCAGTGCATGGCGCGAGCCAACTGCCGGCCACTTCCGCCCGTTGGCCGCCATGCCGCCGCTGCCCCCATCACCGGATTCGGCCGGTAGGTCGCCGGAGACCGCCGCCGCAACCCTCCTCCGGCTCTCCCCTGCTGCCCCATCCCTCCTCCGCCCGGTTCCCGGCATTCCCGACTTGCCCCTCGCCAACGCCCGCGGCTCGGCACGCAGCCGCGGTCCAGCGCGGCGCGACGCGGCTCATCGACGCCATGGCCGTTCTGCACGTCGGGAGCCGCCCTGCCCCCGCCCTTTTTCCGCCGTCCCCCCGTCCCGCCTGCTCCTTTCCCCCGCTACCGCCCCTTCTGCTCCAGTGGCGAGCGCGCCTCCAGCCATGGCGGGCAGCTGCAGCGGGACGACGGCGCAGGCCCAGCCGAGCTCGATTAGTCTCCATGGACAAGGCTCGAATTGTCTGCCGTGTAGCTTGGGTGCAGCTCGGCCTCATCGGCGACGAGCGAGGGACGACGACGCGGCCTGACGGTGCGGCACGACATCATGTCGCACGAATGACGGTGCGGCACGGCAGCCCGTCGCGCGGGACGACGGCGCGACACCGAAGGCAGGTGCGCGGGAGCGGGCCGACGCGAGGAGCAAGCCGTCGCGCGGGACGACGGTGCAGTCTGACGGCCTAGCAGCTTCGGGGGACGCCGAGGTGGCTCCGGCGGCCTGAACCGGCTTGCCGCTGCGACGAGGTGGGCCCGCATATGAGGTGCTTGACGAAATGTTTGGGAGAACGGAGAGACAAAATGACATGTGGAGCCTATGAATCAGAAAATATAGGGGGATCAATTTTACTCAATCTGCTGTGACTCTAAAAAATAATTGAGCAAAATTGGGTATAAAGAATTAAGTAAACTGATTTTTACTCAACTAATTTTACTCAATCCGCTGGACTTGCTCTAAGCAGTGGCAATTACTAGCCAAGCCAGACCAGCAGCTGTGGTGGAGACGCCTTTCGCCTCCCAACCACCCGCGGCAATCCAACTACCGCATCCCTGCTCCGCTCCGCTCCGCGATGGCGTCGGCTTCGCGGCTGCTCCCTCCCGCGCCTCCTCCCTCCTCCCCGCTCCACCGCAGTCCCATCAACCGCGTCGCCGTCCCGCGGCTCCGGTGCCGCGCCTCCGCCGCCGCCACCTCTGCCACCGGCGGCGCCGCGCTGCTGGAGCGTGGGGGCGCGGCGGCGGTGGCCGTGCGGGAGTTCGTCACTCTCGGCGAGCTACGCGCCGCCGTGAACCTCCGCATCCGCACCTTCTACGAGTACGCCGTTGAGAGCTGCGGAGCTGAGGTGATTGATCCCTTCCTGTCCATTCACTGTTGCATGTTTTGAGGTGGTTAGAACATCCAAAATATATTATTTCTTTGTTGGGAAGGATCTGCGCACTTGGATTTATTTCAATACATGTCGCAAACTCTCTGATTGATTTGAAGAATCGAATGTATTATATTGGCGGGCACAATTACGGAATAGTTTGGGGAGGAATGTGTTCTTGTTCTAATGACATGGTCTATGGTTGGAGAGGTCTCAGGTTCGCTAATGTGCTATTCTCTGAATGTTTTCTTGTCTATCTTTCATGAAGAAACAAATCTGTTTTCCATCTTTAATAGCATCACTGTCCCAGAAACCAGTTGAAGAAGCAGAGCATGTGTCTTTGTGTCTTGGTAATAGCTTTAGCGAAGGGGCTCCCAGCGCAGTGGCAAAGGCCACTGGCTGGTGACGCTCCCGCCCGGGATCGAGTCCTGGGTGCCGCACGTGCACTGTAGCAATATGTAGCTGAGATATGCTACGCTGCAGTGCAGAGAAAAAAAGCCCCTCGCCCTTCCCAGATCAAAGCATAGGTAAAGACTCAGCATAGGTAAAGACTCGCGCCACAGCTCACACGGTCAGCTGAGTCCCTATGTATGGATGGGGAGGGGGTTCGGGGGTTTTCTCGGCGTGCGTGAGAAGGCTCTTCTCCTTAATATAATGCCGTCGGGGTGGCTTCTGTCCCCGGCAAGTCGAGTTTTTTTGGTAATAGCTTTATTTTGATTAATGTCTTGCCCTTCTGGCCATGTCCATTTCTCGTATTGGCAAGAACAATATGCCTTGTTGAAAATCAACACAACATTGTGCAAACTGTTGCAGGGCTTGGACGGTACTATAGGTACCTGCTATGTAAAATTCATGGACCGTTGATCTTCATAGACGCTATTCATGACAAAAAAAAATTTTATAAACGAAGTTAGAGTAAATTGATATTCTATAACCTCGCTTGAGAAAAGGAAACAACATATGTCCATCCATGCATGCACTTCTCATATCATGACTGACGTAAACATTCCATGATTTATCTCATCTCTACCTTTCCATGATTCAGTTCATCCATGGCACCATATAACTTCACTTACGGAACTGTATCTGGCTACGTATGCATAAGAGTGTTTCAGCATTCCTTTCTCCCTTCCTATCTGCTCATCCTCGTTAGGATCACATTGAGATCCCATCACATGATGGCTGCAGTAATAACATTAAATTGGAGCTTCTCTTGACATGCTTCATTTCCGCCACAGAAGTTGTTAAAACATATACAAATCAAGTGTAGTAGCATGTGATCAGTAGGGATCTGGGACAAAGATGTTCTAATAAATACTGGGGTAAATTGGGAAGCGCACACGGCGATTGTAAATGATAGGATCAGCCAGATGTGTTTGTTTAGGTGACAAACTTCATAAGCCGTGCCATGAACATGCCGGCCCGCGGCTCATCGACATTGCAAATAACAGTGCGATTAGTGGTGGGCTTGTAATAATTGTCCTCTTAGCTTTCCACAAGAATGGTACTAAATTTTGATTACAGAATGGAAATATTTTGCTACCCTTCCATTTATGTTTTAATTGGTACCTGATCCAGTAGTTTATGGTATGGGCGGCCCACGACTGAAGTATCTTTAAGTAGGCACCTTTTTTATCTTCTTCATTGGATTTGAATTAATAATACATGGAAAAGGTATGAAAGTTACCTTCCAAGCACCATAACACATTCCATGGACACATACCTTGCCATTTTCTCCTTCTTTGTTTGTCTGATTGTACCACTACACGTTGCATCGATTCATTACTAACTTAGATTTCACTCGTTGTTGTCAAGTTCTGGTAGGATCACAAAACAGCTCTTGCAGACAGGGAGTATCAAGCATTACAGGATAGAATATCTGGGAAGATGATCAACTTCCAAAGAGTTTCCTGCATAAATGGGACGGTACCACTGTCCCCGTCATTGATGTCTGCAGAGGATCTTTGTTCTAAGTGCAAGGTACAAATTGTGTTCCTCAAATGTTCATTCCGTTAAGAACCATTCCTTTTCGATCAGAAATAGTTAGACTTCTGAGTGAAGAAAAAGTTTTTTTTATTTACTTATAAGAGATTTTTTTTTGTATGCTCTAGTTACATTGAGCATTAA
Organism: Eragrostis curvula; assembly: GCA_007726485.1. NCBI lineage: Eukaryota > Viridiplantae > Streptophyta > Magnoliopsida > Poales > Poaceae > Eragrostis > Eragrostis curvula. The sequence goes on from RWGY01000005.1 coordinate 3,477,296, forward strand.
TAACTAATAAGAAAGAAGTATGCAAAAGTAAGGCACTTTATAATCAATAGGTCTTTTCTGTAATTTGTTCGTATGACCTTATGCTAAGTTGGTGCTAATTGTTATTTGTTTGTAATCAATAGTTCTTTTTCTACTTGCAATGGAGTTGTTTGGCCCCTGATCACGTTCTGAGCTCTTTGCAGTTGTCGACAGCATTTGTCATCTTATAGGACTACTCACTAGTGTACAAATTCTATGTTACAACATTTTACCTTCAATTGATGTCATTTTTTGTTTATGCGTGCAGTTTGTGGAAGATGGAGCAGAGAGAATAGTAGTTGGTAGCTTAGACCTGAACCAGTGTCTTTGGCTGCCAGATGAATTGACTGGACAAAGGCCTGGGGTAAGGTTTACTGCTGCTTTTGCTTCGAGAATACTGGTGGATAAAAGTTATTCTGTGCTTTGTTGTAACTGACATTGTTGAAATTGCTTTTAGTATCTTTCGTGTCGGACGATAAAGTGAAACCTCACTAGACTTCTTTTACTGTTCAATGATGGCTTTGTACTCACATGAATACCTTTGTGGACTATCCAAATCTTTTCCAGCTAATTAAGCATAAATATATACTGTAGTGTACTCATTTTCTTGAGAATATTTATATTTTATAGCTTTATCAAGGAGTTGAAATATCTCTCCATTATTGATCAATGTTCATAGGTAAATGAAGATTACCATACAAGAGCATACATTAGCAATGTCTGTGTTGCCAAGGAGCTTCAGAGAAATGGGTTAGGCTACGCATTGGTTGACAAGTCTAAGAAACTAGCTCATGAATGGGGTAAGATCATATCATTTTTCACTCAAAATGTTATTTGCATCATTTGAACTCTACTAAGAAACTACATACCTCTTCTTGTTTGTCATAGAACACCTACTTTTTTTTTTCTGTGAGTGTTGCTGTAGAACTTTGTCCCTTGATCAGTGATACCAATATTCTTATGGGAAAATTGCGTGTGCTTGAAAAAACCTTGGCAGGCATAACAGATCTGTACGTCCATGTTGCAATAAACAACGTAGCAGGACAAAAACTTTACCAAAAAAGTGGATTTGTTTATGAAAGTGAAGAGCCTGCATGGAAGGCTAGGTTTCTGGGGCGGCCTCGAAGGCTGCTTCTTTGGCTTGATATGAAGAAAGAGCCGTTGTGATCTTTGCATGTAAATACATATTTGTAACCATATGTCACAGAACCACTCAATATATTTTATGGTATGTGCAACCAAATCCAAAAAGGTCTATGTTTTCTTACTAATTCTACTTATTCATAAGCACAAAACTCGTCATAATTAGAATACGACTCCAAGAAAATAACGACCTTAGACATTTTCCTCACTGAATTGTTAAGATTTGCAACCTAAGGGGTTTAACAAGTTTAGGGTACATATGAGGTGCAAATAGGTTAGAAGTTGGAAATGTGAAAATTTCTCTACAAATCATACTTAGAGGTTCTTAAATTTTTTGAAAAATTCACCTTATGTAGTTGCACTAGTATCATGGATGCATACAAAATTTTATCCCCATACATCATACCGTTTGGGAGATACGAAAATAACAAATCTAGATTCTAGATGCACTACAAGACAAAAATACTCTAGTGCATCTTTGTTCAATATTTGTTATTTTTGCATCTCTCAAATGGTATATAGTTTGGGGTTGCAATTTTGTGTGCATCCATGATACTTAGTGCAACTGCAGACGGTGAGTTTTTCAAATTTTTTGAGAACCTTCAAGTATGATTTTTAGAGAAATTTTCATATTTTCAACTTCTAGCCTATTTGCACCGGATATGCACCCGTTTAACAAGGCAGAATGTCCGAAAGTAGTCCCATGTGCACACATGTTGATCTGACACTCAGTGAAGAGCTACCTATATGTGCACGGATAAGGGCCAATGCGTCGTACTTGAATGTACTTATCCTAATCCTTCAGAAAAGAAATACTTTCTTTGAGAATGGAGTAATGTTAAAGTTCTCAACACATTTGAGTTGCATATGCTTGAGTATCGGTATGAAATTTATCTATGTATATATATCATTGTGTAGATTTCATTTATCGCATAACTTTGAGCTGTTGCTGCTTAATTGTATTTTTAATTACTGTATCAACGGTGTTCCAAATAAAAAACAAGTAATCGGTTGGACCAGTTACACAACAATATTTTCTTGGCTAAAAGTCTATACAGCAAAGCGAATAAAAGAGCAAACTCTTCAGCAATCCTTGGTGCGGGCAGCTTCTGTACTTTTCCTTAACAGGTGTATAACTTGCTACGGACATCTGATATATAATATGTTATCTTGTATCATGTTGCTCTGATACGCTCATGAACGGTTCAAATGTGAGAACAAGTCCAAGAAACTGGACGACATTCAGAACAAAGAACACCATCTGATCACCTGTATTTGGAATCAAAAGAGGAACATTACATCAGATCAAAATCTTGTATGATCTCTAAAACTTTCAATAGTTCAGATAGCTCGGAAGTGGTATTTGCTATTTTTGAATAACCCCTACAAAATACCCAATTTAAAGACACCAACTGTTAACAAAGTGGTATCCTTTTACATCGCAATGACAACTACTGAGTTACTTCACAGTAGGTGACTCTGTTTCTGGAAATACCATATAGCTAGGAAAATGAAGAATGAAGAGAAAAGGAGGAACAACCAATATTACATCTATATATAACTGGGTATACGTACTATTAGTATTACCACCACCAAATGTATTTCGAATCACGTCTAATAAAAAATTAAAACCATCTTCCCATATTTCTAATGTTCTACGTTCGGCACCACGTTCTAGACACATCAGAGAGGAACTTGGCTAGAATATGCATGTGCCCAAATCCAAAAATAATTTTGCATTTTTCCCTTGGTACAGCCGTATTTACATGGAAATAAATATAATAAAAAAATCTAAAAAATTACCTGACACAGCTCCACAATTTCTGATATTCTAGGTAGTTATCGTGATATTTAAATAGAAGCAGTTAATGGTACATTGAGTAAAATATGGATGTGAATGGAGCGCATATAAGAGTTTACTACCTGGAAAGAAGAAAGCTTGCTGGCGTTTCTGTGCCCACGAAAATCTGTATTTATAGGTGTCAGTAACGCAGACGCATAGAATGCCATATCCAGATCTCAGAAAGTTATATGGTAGGATCATTTAACAAGGAATAGGCCGGGGAGCTTTTGCAGTCAGATGCAGAAGTAGAGAAGTGCTCTAAATTGTTTTGCTATCTATGTTTGTTATCTTTAGAGCTTGAACCAAATTCGAAAATACAGTCTTCAAAGTAGAAATCCAAGCAGTAAATTAAGTTTAACTCGAAGCTCATGAAATATTTCTCCAAAGCTGCGAGGAAAAAAAAGTATACTCACATAATGCCAGCGAGAGCAGGAGCTCAAAAGAAGTAGAGAAGTGCTCTAAATTGTTTTGTTATTTATGTTTGTTATCTTTAGAGCTTGAACCAAATTCGAAAATACAGTCTTCAAAGTAGAAATCTAAGAAGTAAATTCATTTTAACTCGAAGCTCATGAAATATTTCTTAGAAGCTGTGACAATAAAAAGTATACTCACATAATGCCAGCGACAGCAGGAGCCACTGCCTTAAATAAGGACATTGCTGTCATAGATAGTCCATTTGCAGCTCCTCTTTGGTCCTGAGGCTGTTAGTAATTTTATATTTGGAAGGTCATAAAACAGTTGCATAATATCAAGGAAGATTTCATGAAATGCTGTTGAGATTCATCTAAAATTATGGGACATACCACTGCGTTATTTTGAAGGATGAAAATGCTAGTAATGATGGTAGCCTGAAACAGCACATCATGGATGAAAATAAATAATTTTTTTTTTGCGAGGGAGAAAATAAATAACATGAGGTGGACATAAGTGGCACTCGAGTGCATGAGATCCCTTTTATATCCATGATGAGCTGCATGTGCTCTAGGATATAAATGGCACCTAGCTACAGAATTAATTCTGAAAGTTAAGGCGATGGAGAAACTCACACTTAGATTTATGTTTAACACTGACGCGATATTAAGAATGATGGATAGGCCAGGTGGTGATAGATATGTCATATAGGGATAGGCAAAGAGAATGGGTATGCACAAAATCTGCAAATTAGGCACCAATTAATACATGTTGTGAGAAGAAGCACATCAGTCAATTATTAGTGGGAGATTTTACTTACAGCTGCAATCCGTGTAGACTTGACAGGTCCTAGAACTTTGTTAATGCGAGGATATATGCAAAGTTGAAATACAAGAAGACTGACACCTGACATCGATGGGAAAATATCATGTGATTTCTCAGCATTGATAAAAAAGGGTAAATTTGATTTTAATTTGGCAAATAAAAGTGTTGAATATATCGATTACAAGAAAAATGAGAGCTGGGTTAAAGGAAGTGTTTGGAAAAATTTTCCAGGAGTAAATTTAAATGTTTGCCTCTATGTGTGATGAGTCTTTTTTTTTGGTCGCAAATTATATGTGTGATGACCTGCTACGTTTGTCCAATATTATATCTGTCGATGTATTTCTTGGAATATGAGTAGTGCCCGGTGCTCTATACTTAAAGCTAAAGGCATATCTAATGGTTTAGACGGCAGCCGTCTGCAAGTGTATTGAATCTCGTAAACAGACAATTGAATAGACAGTTTGTATAATGGTCTATCTATTAAGTTGTATGCATGCTAATTAATTAATACATGGACTCGTAAATCATTTTGTGAGAATAAAATTAGCAAAAAGGAGTAAGTATATTTTTTTACTTTGTTTTATGCCCTCGTTATTTGGTTAAAAGGCCTCCTTTTGAATTTATAATACAATAGAAAAGGTTGTATTGCTTGCTTAAAGGCTCGAGCATTTTGCACAAACGAAAGGACCAAATAAAACAGGGTCAATTATGTTTTTACCTCACTTTGAACTCTAATTCTGATTTTACCCTTACTTTTCTCACTTTATGATTTTACCTCTGATTTTCTAACATAAAGCCAGAGTTTACCCCTAGTGGGGGTAAAATCATAATAATTATATTCTGATTTTACCTCTAGTGAGGGTAAGCTCTGGCTTCAGGTCACTTTGAATCTTTTTGGCCAAAACTAGAAGAATTTCAGGAGGCGGTGGCTCTGGCATGGAATTCGATCCCATCTGGCCCGTGCCCTTTTGCAGGTTTGGATAAGAAATTCAAGGCGGTTGCTAGAGGATTGCAAAGTTGGAGTGATAGAACAATTGGTCATGTTAATTCTCAGCTTGCCTTGGCTCGGGAAATACTTCATCAACTAGAGATTGCCAATGATAATCGCCCCCTCTCCTCAGATGAGTCTTGGTTGAGGAACAATCTTAAGAAACATTGCCTTGCCCTCTCTTCCCTCAAGCGAACTATTGCTCGGTTGCGCTCCCGAATTGGTTGCCTGCGAGAGGGGGATGCCAACACTAAACTTTTCACCTACATTCTAGACACCGCAAGAGAAAAAAAATCATTGGTCGATTAGTTTCAGGTGACCAAGTTTACACTAAACATGAGGATAAGGCCAAGCTGGTAGATGATTTTTATGATAGCTTGCTGGGAACGAACCTTGAAAGAGAGCACACCATTAATCTTGGAGAATTGGGAATTCACTCACACGACCTTGCAGACCTTGAGCTGCCATTTACCGAGGACGAGGTATGGTCAACAATCAAACAACTCCCTACAGACAAGGCTCCGGGTCCTGATGGTTTTACCGGGCATTTTTATAAGAGCAGGCCCAATGGTCGTCGTATCGACCATTGTGGCAGGCTTTTGGTACATAGGAAGAAGAGAAAGTAGGAGAGAGGGAGTGGCTCGGCGCCGCAGGCCGCGACCGTCGCGTGAGTTGCCCGTGTGAGAAACGGTGGGCCCGGGTGTGAGTAGTTGAGACAAGTTAGTAGTTTGCTTGTCTATTTGTTTGTCTACAAGACAAGCATTTGTCTGAACCATTGGGCTTGCTCTAAGACTTGTTGGCCAATTATTAAACAAGATATCATGACAGCGATCTCGGCAGTGTGGAGCATGAAATTTATGGGATTCGGTGCACTTAATACAGCATACACTACTCTCATCCCAAAGAGGGAAGATGCAGAACAACCCAAGGATTTTAGACCGATCAGTTTGGTGCACAGTTTTGCCAAGCTGATTACAAAATTATTAGCTAATCGTCTAGCGGGACGGCTGCATCAAATGGTGTCACCTAACCAAAGTGCTTTCATCAAAGGTCGATTCATCCAAGACAATTTTATGTTAGTGCAGCAGATGGCAAGGTTTCTCCATCAACAAAAGCTCCCTCGTTTTATTCTCAACCTGGATATTTCAAAAGCTTTTGACAGTGTAGCTTGGCCTTTTCTTATTGAGGTCATGCAACAATTGGGTTTTGGCCAAATTTGGAGAGATATGATCAGTGGGTTGTTATGTTCATCATCAACCCAGATTTTATTAAATGGAATTCCCGGTGAGTGCATTGCTCATCGGCGTGGATTACGGCAGGGAGACCCCCTGTCTCCTATGCTATTTATTTTGGTAATGGATGTCTTGAGCCACATGATTTCTCGAGCCGCAGATGAGGGGCTGCTACTACCTCTCTCAAGACGGGCTTTGCAGCATCGTATTGCGCTGATGATGTGGCCTTATTCCTTCGTCCGGAGGCTTCTGACATTACTATTACAATGGACATTCTAAAATTATTTGGGGACTCTTCCGGGCTTAAGACTAATCTCCAGAAAAGTAGTGTACTGCCAATTAGATGTGGAGAGGCTGAACGTGGTGTCCTGCAAGAATTATTGCCTTGTGAGGTTTCAGTTTTTCCATGCAAGTACCTAGGCCTACCTCTTTCCCTAAACTTAAGAAGGAACACATCCAGCCAATCATTGATAGAATAGCAGACAGCCTTCCGGGATGGAAAGCAGAGTTGATGACAAAGATTGGGCGGAAGGTACAGGTTCAGTTTGTTCTCACGGCGATGCTCATTTATCTTGTGATGGCTATTGATTTTCCACAGTGGGGCATCAAAGCGGTGGACAAAATACGAAGGGGGTTTGTATGGAGAGGCCGCAAGGAGGCACGTGGCGGTCACTGCCTGGTGGCTTGGGGCACGGTGTGTCGACCTCTTGAACTTGGTGGGCTTGGCATTTCAGACTTGAAAAATCTGATTTGGGCATTGAGGATGCGATGGGTGTGGCTGCAAAAAACTGAACCTCATCGACCCTGGGCATTGCTTCCTATACAAGTGCCGGCTCAAGTTCAAGCATTTTTTTCAGTGGCAATAAAATCTGAGGTTGGCAATGGATCACACACATTATTTTGGACTGACCATTGGCTGCATGGACAAAGCATCGCTGAGCTAGCTCCCAGACTATGCAACAATATCGAAGTGAAGAGCACAACGACGTAATATGCAGGAAGCTCTCACTAATCGAACTTGGATTTCGGACATACAAGGAGTCCTCACAATAGGCGCCATAGTGGAGTATATTTATCTTTGGGATCTACTTTCTGACTTTGAGCTACAGCCTGATGTGGAGGACACACACATATGGCGGTTCTCAGCAAGTGGTAAATATTCGGCTAAATAAGCTTATGAGAGAATTTGGAAAACTTGGGCACCTTCAAAATGCCAGTTCTTTCTTTGGTTGGTGACTCACAAGAGATGTTGGACAGCCGACCGTCTTCAACGACGAGGGCTGTTGCATCCGGAGAAGTGCCCACTATTTTATCAGGAGGAAGAAACCATTGATCATTTATTAGTTTCATGTGTGTTCGCTCGGCAGTTCTGGTTTCTATACTTGAGGCAGGTTGGTCTCCATTCCCTCTCCCCACAGCCCATGGATGATTCATTTGACGCATGGTGGGAGAGAGCTAATGAATCAGCCAGTGGAATGTTACGAAATGGGCTCAATTCCCTTATCATTCTTGGAGCTTGGACAATTTGGAAGCATCGCAACCGCTGTGTTTTTGATGGTGTGAATCCCTGTATTACTGAAACATTAATATTGGCTGGGGAAGAGCGTAGGTTATGGTCGATGGCAGGGGCTCGAGGAGTATCCTTCTTGATTGCCCTAATGCCGGGTGACTAGATGATAGTGTGTACATATAGGTCGTTGAGTTTTGTAAAAGGCGCGAACGTAATCTTTCAAATTTGTTAGTGTGTGTGGGGTGTGTTGTACTGGGCTCTTGTCCCATTTTCTTCTTAATATAATGAAACACAACTCTCCTGCGTTTTCGAGAGAAAAAAAGAAAAACTAGAGGTAAAATCACAAAATGAAAAAAGTGAAGGCAAAATCAGAATTAAAACTCAAAGTAAAGGTAAAAACACAATTGCCCCAATAAATAAAAAACATCCTTTATCCAGAATTCCACATGGATCTGGTTGACAGAGAAGGTGTTGGCCGCAATGAGCTCGGTCAGATCGAGCTGCATGTTCCCTGGGCACCGTTCGGGGAACATGCAGCGGCGCGTATTCTGGATAAAGCGAGTGAAGCGGAGCTGCGATGCGCGGGGGTTAGCAGGAGCACGCCGTGTCGCGTGGCGTAGGAGCAGCAACCGCAGGGCGACGGACGACAGGCGGCGCGGCGACGGCGCAGCAGAAGGCAAGCCACAACAACGAGGATGGGAGGCACGGCCCAGCAAGCAGCTGGTTTGTTTTCTCTCACTCGATCCAGATGGAGTCGCCTCTGCTCGTACAACCTGTCGACAAAGCCGTTTCTTGCCTGGGAGCACGAGCTCCGTGTCGTCGCTTCGTGAGAGAGGACGGAAACGCTTTCTTCCCTCATTTATTCAAATTATTTTCACAAAAACCGCGGAGAATCCAATTCGTGCAGTTTTTGCGGAAACCGCGAGAAAACCACTGAGAAACCGTGGTTTTTGTGGGAAAACTGAGCTGAAAAGGCAAAAGTGAAAAAAGAGTGAAGGAATAAAAAAGAAGAGAAAAACTACCGCCGCAAGCCTAGGCGTGCTACCGCGAAAACTGCGTGGTACCGCGGAATCCGCGCGGCAGCCGGGGAGACGGGCGCGGGACGGCGATTCGCAGCGGTGATGCGTGCCGTGGCAGCGGCTGATCGCAGGAAGATGGGAAACAATGCTCGTGACTATGGGAGAAGAGGATAAGGTCGGTTTCTTTTTTTCCTTTTCTCCTTTTTCTTCAAAGAATGTTTCGGCTGGCCAAACTTGCGATTTTTTATGTTCTCCTTTCACAAATGGTCCTAATATGTCCAATACTACATGTAGTATTTTTTATTTCAAAGTTTGTCAAAATGTCAAAAAATATATTTCCAATTCAAATCCGAAATTCGCCAAACCACCCAAATTGCTCGGCTGCGGTTTCGGTGAAAATCGCGGTTTTCCCGCGGTTTCTCGCGAGATTCAAAACCATGGTTGTACATGCTCTATGGTTTGGACAAGATGGGCCGGCAAATACAAATACACCAGGGATAATGCGAAAAGAAATGTTACCTGTAACTGCAAGCACTTGACCTACATTCTCAGAAGATAAACCAAGCCCACCATACTTCCTGTCACTTTCAGCCCATAGAGAGAACACCTGCAATTATTGACTTAAAATGGCATTAGTACTCTATAAACCCACAATCTTTGTTTATTATACACAGGTTACACATGTTGTTTAATGCAGTAACAGATTTATCTTTTTGCACCATAAGTCGAACCTTCTAATGTACCATCCGCATTTTTAGTATTCAAGGAAGTCTGTACTATAGGCTGTATTATCGTACTACTCAGTTATAGTTGCATTGTATTAAAAAATGAGTCGAACAGATAATAAAGTTTGAAAAGACGTCTATCAAAAAGAATTTGGACTTACACAAAATGATTCAAGAATTCAGTAGGTGTAAAGTTAATCATGAAATACAAATGAGATCGGTTTTGCTGCTAAACAATTTCCGATCCTTATTTTTTAAGCAAAATCGTCAATCATTTCCATTGTTTGAAAACCAAAAAAATCCACTTTATTCAAGAGAGCTATGATGGGCTCAGTGGTTCCAGTATTGAGCACATTACTTTTATTTATTTTAGAAATTGATATTCATAGAAGCCTTAAACACTTTCAAAACTCCAAACGTACTTAACATTAAAATAACAGAAACTCTGATATTAATTAAGAACAGTAGTGTCCCATCTGATTGTGGAATGCTCTGAAGAGTTCTATCTAAGATCTCTAAGTTGAGTTTTGTCTCAATCAAATAAAAACTTAATCAATTCTGCCCATTGATTTATTTTTACCATCCGAAATATATGAAACAGGGCCCAAACCCATCACATTTGCATACTTTAAATAGATTAAAATAAAAATAAAAACAAGTACCTCTGTATAAGCCATATTGTAAAAGGAGAAGACACAATAGATTATTATGGATGACATTAGTGGCCAATTTTTGAATAAGCTCTTCTTATCATCCAAACTAACACTTTGTTCAACCTCCTCTTCTGGGTCAATCATATGGGCCCCCACACTATGATTTCCACTTTTATGAACTTTATGCTTGTGTAATGTCTCCTAAAACAGATATGAGAAAGATTACTAAGAACTGATAAAGAACAATTCAATGGGTAATATGATCGAGGGGTAATGAGGTAATTTATAAACCATTGACTTATCTTCACTATGTACGATATGTATTAATGTATTTTTAAGACACAAAAGAAAATAATATGCCATCAAATTCTAATTATTTATGATATAGGAAAGAGTCAGCACAGCTTGGAAAACAGCACAGTTTGGCTCCTAATAGGTTCAATTGCTGAAAGAGTCAAATTGGCATCAAATTCTAATTATGTACAATGTAGGAATCTTTGGTTGATTAATATGTCATATATATGGAGAATAGTGACACTGATGGTATGTGTATGTTTAAATCATTTGGTTAGAAGATTGCCTGGTCAAGTTCGCCAACGATGTGAATTTAAAAATATAGACGTTTGTTATCAAGACATTATCAGAAAATTTCTCACCACCAGAAGCTAACAGGAGAAATAACTACGAGTATATCATCATAATTTGTTCGATGTAGCTTCAGGAAGTGCAATAGAAGAATACTGAGGGTCGGTGCAAGGAATGATCACGGATAAAAGAAATTATAATGAATTCATAATGAAGAAGCTAATACAAGTGAAACTCACATACTGGCATCCATATGCAGCTTACAAGAACAGCAAGAGCAAACACTGATGTGCATAAGCATGGTAAGGAATATGGGAACCTGTCATACATCCATCGAATGTAAGTATTCAGTAGATGTACTATTGAAGATAATCTAGTTTAGCTAGAATAATGATACCTTCCAAAAAATGATTCACGTGAAAAGAATTCGGGAAACTTTTCTGCAGGCTACACAATAGAACTTGATTAACTTTCACAACTAGTCATAGCATAACAATAATATTACATTCACTACGGTACCAGTGCCAGGTAGCCTCCAAGAGCAGGGCCAATGACAAGACCTATTCCCCAAGCTGTGCTTACCTAAAGTTATAATAAATTTAACACCAGAATAGATAACCAAACAAGAAAAGTAAAAATATCACAAGTAGTTTACGAGTGATAACCCCAGAGCTTCATGTTCAGGTCGGCAAATTTCAATGGCATATGCCTGCAAAATTGTGGTATAAAACCATCAATTGTACTACTTCTAGCATAAAACAGGTTTCAATTTCACCATACCATACCCTAATCGGTCCAAGCAAACCATTTAAAGCACCAAGGAGAAATCTCGTAGCTATTGCCATCCAATAGCTGGTACTAAGCCCAAACAAAGTGTTAAATATGACCCTAAAATATCAACATCAATTACATTAGAGACTAAATGAATGTAGAAAAGGCACTGAAAACATGTTAGGTTAAACAATATGTTTAAGCAATCAATACTTGCGGTGCAAAAATATTTACTAACACTGAGAAAGTGCCAATGATGACAACTGGCTTTCTCCCAATACGATCCGCTGCTATCCCCCAAAAAGTTGAAGTCAAGAATCTACCAAACATAAATGATGCCCCTGAAAACATTGAGAAAATGTTTAAAACATCATACTCAACTGTCTCAAATTTGCATCAACAATTTACAAGGAACTTACCCACAAAACCAGCATAGAAACCAATATCTTCTGTTCTTTTTGCGATATGCAAGTCTCTTATCTGAGGAGTAGCATATTAATTGTTAGCAAAAGGTTCTTCAAATAGGCTTGCATATGTATGTTCCCTTGTATATACGAGAAGGAGCTCAAACAAACTGAGTTTTCATAAACTGAAACTGTTTTTCAAGGTTGTTGATTATTGGTTATATAACATAAATTTCCCAAATTTCTTGGAAGTCGAATTATTGGATAAACAGTATCCCAAATAACCAAGATAAGATGACCCACATACATACCATGAAATACAAGAAGGAAAACAACGATGACACTGGTAAAGCTGAAAAGGGCAGGAAAATAGTTACAATTACTGGTTATGAAAAAGAGAATACAATGAACGCATGGTAACAGTCATGAGTTAACAAATTGCCAATAATGGTTTTAGATCAGTATGTCCTGATTGCAACATTTATTAAGTTAGGCAAATGGATGACTGGGAGAAGTACAGATGTGCAGTAGTCCTCAGTAAAAACAATAGATACTCCACCAGCAACTAAAAGATGCTGACATGGAAAGCGATGGCGGAAACATACGGCAACAATAATACCATATAACAATAGCCCGCTTGACTTCATATCAGACGAATTCAATTGCTGTTGCTATTATCTGTGTTGTGTTATGCGCTTCTCAAATTTCAAACGTTTTGTCAAATATTTTATACTTATTCTTGAGATACCATATAGATTGTAATATTCTTGGCATCAGACAGATGATGTCTTGTTTCATTTCCATTTTTTTAGGAAAAAAAGTTGTATATCATGGGAGGCCCCTGCTGTGTTATTATATACTACATACAGTACTGACCGCGGCTCCAAAGAATTGATAAAAAAATCATGGTAAGCAATCCTGACATTATCAAAGCATATTAAGAGTTTCAGTTATTTTCAGATGTCAATATTGCATAACAAATGCGATGTACCATGTACATCATTTTTGATAGCTATCAGCAAGTATTTGACATGCAGAACGTTAAAGCAACAGAAGTAATCGCTCAGATACCGACTAGCGTCTAAAAGAATTATTCAGGCACTGAAGCAAGAACCTGAAATAATTGCACAATTGATGCCTCGCAAACAACCCGTTTGGAGATCTTGTCAGGGCACTTCCTCTGATGAAGTATCAGACCCTTTAGTCCAGAATCTCTCCCAGAGTCTGAAGAATCATATCTGAGCCTAAGAAAATCAATCTGGGTTCGCTCACTACGTATACCATCGAATACATCCTCTGATCGTCCAAATTCCCCCGAAATTTCCACTTTTGATTGCAACTACGCGAAGAACAAAAAAAAAAAAAAAACACTTTCCTGCTGTATGAAGAGAAAAGTTTGGGAGAACAGCATTCCGTACCGGTAGCAAGACAGATCATCCAGACATACAAGAACTCCTTGTACGGCAGCCCCTCATGGAGGTCTTTCTTCCGGTCGTATTGGCACCCTGGGCAGCCTGGAACGTACACCTTCTCCAGCAATGGCGACGCACCCTCCTGTGCCATCGGCGATCGGCCAATGCCTCTCTTGAATGTCACAGGGTTGAGGAGCGAGTGCCGGCTCAGCCGCCACGAAGAAAATGGTCTGCGCCGCCCCAGATGCCAAGAAGAAAAGTTGCGATCCTTGTGCTGATCCGCGCCGCGCCGAAGCCGATTCGATCACCCGGTGCGTCATCGCCGCAGGGGGGTATATTGGTGGCTGGAGCGAACGATATTCTAGTGTGGCGAGAGAGAGAGGAGATATGTGGGACCAGGTGGTCAGTTGCCGAGTCTAGGATTCCAGGTTGTCAAGCACAATCGCAAGAGAAACATGGTGCTGAAGGAATGAAATTCGAGAACATTATGCAAGTGCTGAAGGAATGAAATTCGAGAACAGTTATGCACAATGGCAAGAGAAGCTGGTGCTGAATGGATGAGATTCGAAAACATTATGCACAGTCGCAAGCGAAGCATGGTGCAGAAGGAATGAGATTCGGAAACCTTATGGGGCCAACACGACATGATTCTTTTTTTTTTTTTTTTTGAGGGCAGCAGCACGACAAGATTCGAATTGCAGTGGCCAGATACATCATGTTAAACCAATGCAAGCCATAAACTTGAGTTCTCTGTGATCCATTTGAACCGACAATCAATCTTTTTTTTCCTCCAGAAGCATGGGCGGAGGCGCGGAGCCAGGGGTAGTCCAGATAGGCCAAGGACTACCCTGGCTTTTGCTTATTTAGCACTAGTCTGCACTGTTTTGCACTGTTTCCAGGACTATCGGGAGAACCACTCCGCCACTGTCCAGAAGGGCTGCGTATTTTTTTTCTCTGACAATCAACCTATATCTACCTCTTAATATGCATTTCAGCTAAACACTTTCCCACACCCTTAATCATTAGATATGCTCCGGGCCCATGAGGTAAGCTGAAATCTTACACTCTTGAAGGAAACTAGAAGGAGGGCGCCGCGCGCCCTCATATTTAAACGCATAGATGCATCAGGATGTAACGTGCAAGCTGTATTAATAAAGCATTCTTTAATAATTGCATAACAGCATAATTCAAAAGCCGAGCACGTCTAAACACGAACCAACTGGTTGCAGCTTTTTTCCGCCGCTTTCTTCTTAAATTTTACGACCATGATACAATTACATTTATTCTGATAAATTTCCCATCACAGGGTAACAAGAATGATCATTCTAAGTTGCTATGATGGATGTACATTGGAAGAGTCTTCCAGAAAACACTTTGAATTGGTTCACACAAAAAAAACCCACTTTGAATACCTTACTAAACACTCTTCTTTTCATTTTTACGACCATGATACAATTACATTCATTCTGATAAAATTCCAATCACAGGGTAAGATGAATCACTACCGGAAAATGACTCGTTTCCGAGTGTCGGCCCCTTTGCCTAGGGTTTTTTAGGCACTCGGCAAAGGGGCCGTTTTCCGAGTGCCCAGCAAAATACACTCGGCAAAACATAGACACTTGGCAAATATAGGTCATTTTCTGAGTGCCGCAGCCTTCAAACACACGGAAAACATATATCACTCGGAAAAAAGGCATTTTGCCGAGTGTCCTCCATGTCGACACTTGATAAAGGCAGGCCACGTGCTCAACGCTCCAAACCGAACAACCATGCTAAACAAAAATTAGAACATAGTAAAGGATTTCAGTACAATCGTAGCAAGTAGCTACACCCAGACATTCAAACAAAAACCAAGGAGTAACGGTCCTTCAAAGCAATATACTGAATTCTGTCTTGACTGCAAGCAGCAGTAAAAAAAACGAAAACTAACACTTCTGGAGACGTCAAAAGGGGTAGGTCCAAAAACTAAAGTTGTAGATAACTTCAGCAGCTTTGCAACGAGTACTCAAACGCATCAAACGGACAAGCGGAATGGGAGATATTGAATTTATTCTGGAAAACCTGGGCAAGACAGAAACTGATTCAACTTTGGTCGACAGATTTGAGGGTTTTACAGACATAATTTAGATAGAAGGTCTGACAAACTTTTGGTTCAAGCTGTAAGCTGTCCAGAAAGTCTTTGTTTGCAATTTTTGGCTCAGCGATTTAGGAGTTGTGGATTTTTGAAGTTGCTTAGTCAGTCAGAAATTTCTGGGTGACCTGAATTTTGTTGAAGTGTTTTAAGATGAAGATGCAATGCATGCTCGACCTATACACCCTCACAAATGAGAAAGGTTGCCGGCAACTAAGTCGCACTTATCAAACATTTTCTACACGATCTACGCACGAGTTAGTATACCTGTAAGAAAACTACACATCATCACCTCAAACAACCTACACAAGTGACGCCATCTCAACAAAATATAATGCATGGCTCATACCATCACCATCACATCCCACGAGTTCGAAGACTCAGGCCAAAATATCAAATCCCACGAGCTCGATGGCTGGGCCAGAATACCTCATGAGCCATGCATGTTACTTTCCTTCTTACTTGGACATCGGTGTGTCATTAAAAAAAAAGTAAACAAACAACTCCTATTACCACCTAATATTCTAACATTCTTATACTAGAGCTTTCATTCCTCACTCGTAACGTGGTTAGCTTTTTGAAAATAAGCCGTTTATGTGTTGTACTATCCCAACACGGCTCTGATGCTAGTTGAAGCGTTTTCGCTTTTCATAGGATCGAGTCGGAAGTGTTGATGAACAGACACAACAGTACATCACATAGAAAGCACGAATTTTTACATCTTTAAGGTATTACAATGAGTCAAATGATTTAAAACACGTAAGTACACAGCGAAAGTCTATAAGTACAATCTCTACTAGCTCGACGATACAAGCTACACATCGAAGCCCGACGATGTGGACCTGGAAAGATCAGCAACTCCACCAAGAGTGACAGCAGAAGCAAATTAAACTAACCTGCACCAAAACATAAAGAGCCAAACCCTGAGCAACTAATACTCAGCAAGACTTACCCGTCAACGTGGCTAACTACAGCCGACTCCTAGAATGCAAAGGCCACAAAGGGTTGGCCGACTCAATTGTATAAACGCGCACTAATTACTTGGTCCTTACTTTCAAATTTTAATTCAAGTTAAGTACTTAGACAGTAATACAGTGCACTTATTATCTCCAAAACAGGCATAAAGTAATAATACATCAGATAATAGCAGTGTACAATAAGATATATGAAGATAACAGTAATAAACTAGCATCATCATCATCATCATCAACAACAATATCACACTATGATGTAGCGCACTGAACAAGTGGGTGCTCATATCCGAGAGCGGCGGCATCGATTTACATCATGTAGGAGAAACCTGACCACACGACGCACACGCGTAAAAGTCGCATGTGACAATCGTTTGCGCTGGTCCTCCTAGAGCTTGCTGAGTCCCACACCTCTCGAGAAGGGCCCTCCTGCATGGTCCCCTCCCCAAACGTACGCTCCGATCGAGAGGCATCCCTTCTCTCCCAAGTACCATGATAGAAAGAGCAAGTATCCACTAGACATCCAGGACAACACAGGCTACTAGGTTTACTAGGCCCATAAAACACTAGCATGTGATCAGTACGTTCAAACTTGCTCAATAAGGCCAACAACGAACGATCCTTAATCGACACAGACGGAGCTACTACCGTGAAGGGCCAGCCTTCTTCATCCCTCCTATACAAACATTCCCCGTCCGGTCCGCAACAAATCTTAAATTCTGGTAGTACAATCCATGATAAAATCCTATCATGCGAGTGGGACCTATCATTGGTCTTCCACCGTTTGCTAGACACTAAGCATAGCAGATTTTAATGATATCCTTTACAAAAAAAAAAAAAGATTTTAATGATATCCTAGAACCAACTACTACAAAATAGGACACAAGGTAAATCTGGAAGGGGTCCTAATGCAGTTCAATGTTTTCACATCAACTCCTAATAACCTAATGTAAAAATAATTACTAGCCCCAATCAAGTGAGAAAATAAAAATTCTAACAGGTAGTAGGCATGCACCGGGGCTTGTCTGGCTCAGGGACTACACTAGCTGGATCAACGGGGATGTCAGTCTGTTGCTCCTCCTCCGGTGCCTCCACCGACCGCTGGCAGTCCAGAGGCTCCGGGGTCTTCTCGGTCACTATACGACATGACAAGGAAATGTTGTAAGTCAGATGCAATAATATGATGCAATTATGATTTAATTACTTGATGGGATAGTCATTTACACTGTAAGTGCAAATGATTAACTTTGTTAAATACTTTCGTCTGAAGTATTTCCTTCATTGACTTCTTGTTTAAGTTAATTACTTAATTAACTTAAGTTGACTAATTATTTAATTTAATTTTGAAAATTATTTTATGTCAAGTGGCATTTTTCTAGTGAAAGGTGCGTCGACCGGACCCGTCGATGCGACGATGCGACTCGCCGGAGGGATCTCCAGTGGTCGACAAGCAGCATGGAAAGGTAGCGTGCGAGAAGAGGAGCTCACCTCGACGAACGGAAGGGCGCGGGGGTGGTCGGAACAGGGTCGGCGACGAGGAAAGGCGGGTGATGGAACTCCGGCAGCGTCGCGATCGAGCTCGCGGTGTTGGACGGGGAGATGCACATGCTGGCTCCTCGGCTTCACGGTGTTGTGTGTGACGTCGGCGTTGACACTGTTGACGAGGAGGAGGCCGGAACAATGGATCTGGACGGAGGAGTCACATATGGCGGTGGGGGAAAACTCCATTTCCGGCGACTTGGCTGCATGAGAGCAGACGGGAAGAAGTCAGGGAGGCTCAGGGATCGGTCGCGCAGCGCGTGGAATTGAGGGGTTACTCACAGAGGTGGGAGTAATCGACGGTGGAGCAGAGGGACAGCGGTTGACTGCGACATGGAAGAATGGCTTCGATTCATAGGTTACGGCGGAGCAGAGGGGCTGGGGGCCATGATGAAGCTTGAGGGGGATTGTCCGCGCAGCTCCAGGCGGGATGGTTTGGCCGGGGTGGCTTCGCAACGGCAGCGCGCGAGCTCAAGCTGGTGCGGCAATGGCGGAGCTAGGGTTTGGGGAGCTCGAGGGCGACAAGAGAGAGTGGGAGAAATGGGAGCAGCTCCTTTTGGAGCTCGTCCGTGCACGGGAAGGGAGGGAGAGATGGCGTGGGTGGCACTGTGGAGCCGTTCAACGGTGTCCACGCGGCACGCGGCCTCTGGTGGAACAGAGCGAGAGGCTGACGAGTGGGCCCGCGTCATCTTTTCTTTTTCCCGAAATATTCAAACTATGATTTTTCCCGAACTTTGGCACACTATTAAAAATAGTAAACCATCTCCTAAAATCACGAAATTGCTGTATGCTGAAAGCTCCTGATCTAGAATTCAATCTGGCCAACATGCACATCTGGATTCCAAAACAATTTCAAATGGCAGCAGGTCAAAGTTGGGTACTCTTTAAGCTTTGGGGATTTATTTTGGCATCAAAATGAATTTCTAAAATCGTAAAAACTTCTCCACAAATTTTTTTTTTCAGAAGGGCTATCCAGGGATTTGTTGTTTGGGTCAAGTCGTTATTGGAAAGTTTGAGTTCCTTCAGAAGCTTGGGTTTGACAGTTGTTTGAATAAAATATTTCGAATTCAAAATTGATTTCTTTTTGTGTTCTGTTTGTTTCGAGACATTGGTGCTTGCTGAATTTCAGTTACGCGGGGTGTCACATACACAACCATATTTTCTTGGCTAAAGTGCTACCAAATTCTATACAGCGATGTGAATAAAGGAGCTAACTGTTCAGCAATCCATAGTTGCACTTTTCCTTTGACAAGTGTAGAACTCGTAACTGGCCATCTGACATATAAAATTCTAGCTTGTATCATGTTGCTCTGATACGGCCATTAAAGGTTCAAATGAGAGAACAAGCCCAAGAAACTCGACGACATTCAGAAGAAAGAACACCATCTGATCACCTGTATGTGGAATATTGCATTAAACCAAAATCTTGTATGATCTCTAAAACAGTTGAAACTTTCAATAGTTCAGGCAGCTCCGAAGTGGTATTCACCATTTATGACTAATCTCTACCAAACACCCCAATTTAAAGACATCGATAACTATTTTTAAGTAAGAGCAGGCCAGAGGCAACATTGACAAAATTGCCAATGTCAACAAAATGCAAGCCCCGGATCCTTTTACATCGCAATGGTGATTATTGAATAAAAAAGCCTTTAGTAAATACAACAGGAATTAATTCAAGGTAAATGACTGTGTTTATGAAAATATCATATAGATAGGAAAATAAAGAAAGAAGAGAAAGGGAGGAACAACCAGTGCTATCACCACCACTGAATGTACTTCAAATCATGCTAAACAAAAATATAAAACCATCTTTCTATATTCTAATAATCTCTCCGTTCTGCACGAAGCTCTAGACACATGCCCAAATCCAAAAATAAATTTTGCAATTGCCCTTGGTACAATCATATGTTGTACATGGAAACAAATATATATTTTCACAATTTCTAATGTTCTAGTGGTCATTGTCATAACTAAATACACATAATTAATCATACATACATGGAAAAAATAGCATGTGAATGGAGCATGTATAAGAGTTTACTACCTGGAAAGAAGAATGCTTGCTGGCGTTTCTGTGCCCATGAAAATCTGTATTTGTAGGTATGAGCAATGAAGACGCAAAACATGCCATAAATATGAGTATAAAACTGCTTTAACTGGTACCCTAATGTTTAGAGGCTGATTTACCAGCACATTCATGAAACTGTGAGACAACTAAATTTCATGAAACTATGGGAGTTAATAATACCATTGTATTGTCGTATTAGATAATAACACCAGTTTTAGAACTTACATGGTAGGATCGTTTTTCAAGGAACAGTGGAGCTTTTGCAGTCAGATCTAGAACTAAGGAAGTGCTCTAAATTAATCTTCTCTCTATGTTTGTATCTTTAAATATTCAACCACATTGTGATATACAGTTATCGAAGTATAAATTAAATCACTATATTCATTTTAACTCGAAGCTCGTGAAATATTTCTCTGAAGATGTGAGTAACAAAGTATACTCACATAATGCCAGCAACAGCAGGAGCCACTGCCTTAAATAAGGACATTGCTGTCATAGATAGTCCATTGGCAGCTCCTCTTTGGTCCTGAGGCTGTCAGTAGTTTTATATTTGGAAGGTCATCAAACAATTGCATACTAGCATAGTAGATTTCATGAAATGCTGTTGAGATTGATCTAAAATTATGGGACATACCACTGCGTTATTTTGAAGTATGAAAATGCTCGTAATGATGGTAGCCTGAAACAGCATATCATGGATGAAAATAAATATATCCATAATGAGCTACATCTGCTCGAGGATATAAGAATGTCATCCAGCTACAGAATTAATTCTGAAAGTTAAGGTGATGGAGAAACTCACACTTAGATTTACTTTTAACACTGATGCAATATTCAGAATGATTGATAGTCCAGGTGGTGATAGATATGTCATATAGGGATAGGCAAAAAGAATGGGTATGCACAAAATCTGGAAAATTAGGTACCAATCAATACATATAGCGAGAAGAAGCACATCAGTTAATTAATTAGTAGGAAGTTTTGCTTACAGCTGCAATCCGTGTAGACTTGACAGGTCCTAGAACTTTGTTAAAACGAGGATATATGCAAAGTTGGAATACAAGAAGACTGGCACCTGAAATGGAAGGGGAATTTTCATGTTATATGTCAACTTTGATAAAAAAATTGATTTTGACATGGCGAATAAAATGTTGCTGTATATATCAGTTAAGAGCAAAATGAGAGCTGGGTTAAAGGAAGTTCTTGGAGATTTGTCCAGGAGCAAATTTTTACTTTTCCCACTATACGTGTGATGACCTGCTACATTTGTCTAAGATTATATAGCTGTTATTGTACTTCTTGGGATATAGAAGCTAAAGTTTGGACAGGACAGTAGGCACATACACGGCAAGTAAAACCGTGGTTAATACCAAAAGAAATGTTACCTGTAACTGCAAGGACTTGACCTACATTCTCAGAAGATAAACCAAGCCCACCATACTTCTTGTCACTTTCAGCCCATAGAGAGAATAACTGCACTTGATTTGAAAAGGCTTTAGTACACTCTATAAATCCAGAATCTTTTTTTTTAATTATATATAGGTTGTTTAATGCATTCATAGATTTATCATATTGCACCATAAGTCGACCTTCCTGATGTTACTGTGCAAGCCTTCTCTACTAGTGGCGTTTTTCCTGTTTTGTTTAAGTCTGTACTATAGGCTATAACATCGTAATACCCAAATATAATTGCATTTTATTAAAAATGAGTTGAACACATAATAAATAATAAAAAAACTCTTTTAAATGGAATTGGAAAAGCAAATGTATGCCCAAAATTAAATTCTTCATCTGGCTCATTTTGAAGGACAGAGTCAGCACACGAAATATGTTGAGGAGAAGGAACCAGCACTTGGATTTGGGCTACAATTGTGTGCTTTGCAACTATAGCCAAGAGGAAACACTAGAACATTTATTTTTTCAATGCCCTTTCAGTATATCCTATTGGTTCATAATTGGAATTTTATCGGATGATGAGTTGGACATACATGAGAGAGTGCTACAGGTAAAGCAAAATTTTCCTTATCCATTCTTCACAGAGATGTTCTCTATAGCTGCATGGATGATATGGAAACAAAGAAATGGCAAAATCTTTGAGAACAAGTTCCCAAGTATTTACAACTGGAAGCGCACTTTTAAGGAAGAAGTGATCCTGCACTTGTACAGAATCAACGAAAGATATCATCAACCAATCAAACAATGGCTTGCTGCTCTGTAAAATTCTGTTGTATTTCTACGGTATAGTAGCTGTTGTATCCTTTGTTTCTTTCTGTTTTCTCAGATGTATAGTTGTATGTATTAGTTTTAGCCGTAGGCTGTAGCTTTCTTGGTAGTTTTAAGACTGTTTTCCCCCTTTTATACAATGAAAATCGACAAACACTGTGGGGATTTTCCCTACAGTTTTGCGTAAAAAATAAAATAAAAAGAAAACTATCAAAATTATTTTTGAGATTTGGACTTACAGAAAATGATTCAAAAATTAATTTGTGTTAACTTAATCAAGAATTAGCAAATGATGCCTGTTTGGTTGCTAAACATTACAATCCTTATTTTGTATGCATAGTCAATAATTTCCATTGTTTGGAAAACAAAGCTTCCACTTTATTCGAGAAAACTATGAGATTTTTAGTGGTTTCAAGTATTCAGTACAGTATTTTTATTTTAGTAATAGATACACAACACTTTCAAAACTCCAAACATACTTAACATTAAAATAACAGGAGCTCTAATATTCACAACACTAGTGTCCCATTTGACTATGGAATACTCTGATAAGTTCAGTCTGAGACACTAGTTTGGTTCTTGTCTCAATCGAATAAAAACTGAATAAATTCTGCCTATTGATACATTTTTACCATAAAAAAATGTGAACAAGGCACAAATCCATCACGTTTCCATACTTCAAAAATATAACAAATAAAAACCAGTACCTCTGTATAAGCCATATCGTGAAAGGAGAAGACACAATAGATGATTAAGGATGACATTAATGGCCAATTTTTGAATAAGCTCTTCTTATCATCCAAACTAGCACTTTGTTCAACCTTCTCTTCTGGGTCAATTATTGTATGGTCCTCCAAAGAATCAACCCTTTCAGTTCCACTTTTACGGACTTTATGCTTGTGTAATGTCTCCTACAATACATGTGAGAAAGATTACTGAGAGCTGACAAAGAACAATTTGAGGGGTAATATGACCGAGGATAATGAGGCAATTTAAACCATTGACTTTTCTCACTACCAGACACACAATAATGTATCTTTTGAGAAAATAAAATGGTATCCCAGATGGAAAACAGCATAATTGCAATTTTGCTTGGAATAGGTTCAAATGTTGAAAGAGTCAAATTGACACCGAATTCTAATTATGTAAAATATAGGAATCTTGGATTGAGTAATACTTCATATCTATATAAAATAGTGACATTTTGAATGGTATGAGTATGTTTAAAGCATTTGGTTAGCAGATTGACCTAACAATTTTTGGCAACGATGTGAGTTTAAATTTAGCAAAAAGAGAATTTTGTTCATCAAGACAACATCCGAAAATTTATCGTTACCAGGACCTAACATGATAAAGCAACTACGAGTAGTCCATCCTAATTTGTTCGCTATTGCTTCTGGAAATCATACTGAGGGTCTGCGCAAGAATGATCATGGACACAAACAATTATATGGAATGCATACTGAAGAAGTTGATACAAGTGCAAACTCACATACTGGCATCCATATGCAGCTTACAAGAACAGCAACAGCAAACACTGATGTGCACAAGCATGGTAAGGAGTATGGGAACCTGCCATACATCTATCAAATGTAAGTCTTACACAGATGTTGTGTTGATGATAATTATCCAGTTAGAGTAAAAGATACCTTCCAAAAAATGAATCCTGTGAAAAGACATCTGGAAATTTTTCTGCAGGCTAGCACAATATAGAACTTTATTAAAACTTCCACAGCCAATTATAGATCGAAAATGTTACATTCTCTACGGTACCAGTGCCAGGTAGCCTCCAAGAGCAGGGCCGATGATCAGACCTATTCCCCAAGCTGTGCTTACCTAAAGTTATAATAAATTTAACACCAGACAATAGATAACCAAACAAGAAAAGTAAAAATATCACAAGTAGTTTACGAGTGATAACCCCAGAGCTTCATGTTCAGGTCGGCAAATTTCAATGGCATATGCCTGCAAAATTGTGGTATAAAACCATCAATTGTACTACTTCTAGCTTAAAACAGGTTTCAATTTCACCATACCATACCCTAATCGGTCCAAGCAAACCATTTAAAGCACCAAGGAGAAATCTCGTAGCTATTGCCATCCAATAGCTGGTACTAAGCCCAAACAAAGTATTAAATATGACCCTGGGACAGCAAGGAAAATTGTATATTAGAGACTAACTCAATAAAGAAAAGGCACTGAAAACAGGTTAGGTGAAACCATATTTTTAATGAACCAATACGTGTGGGGCAAAAATATTTACTAACACTGAGAAAGTGCCAATGATGACAACTGGCTTTCGTCCCATACGATCTGCTGCTATGCCCCAAATAGTTGAAGTCAAGAATCTACCAAACATAAATGATGCTCCTGAAAACATCGAGAGAATGTTCAAAATATCATACAATCTGTCCGAAATTTGAATCGATAATTTATAACTAACTAACCCACAAAACCGGCATAGAAACCAATATCTTCTGTTCTTTTTGCAACATGCAAGTCTCTTATCTGAGGAGTAACATATAAATTTTGTTAGCACAAGGTTCTTCAAATATACTCGCATATGTTCAAAGGAACTCAAACAACTGAGTTTTCACAAACTGAAATTGTTATTGCAGGTTGTTGTTTTTTTTATATAACATATATATCCTAAATGACTTCGAAATGAACATTATCAGATAAAAAAATATCCATAATAACCAAAATAACACGCATGCATACCATGAAATACAAGAAGGGGAACAACGATGACACTGGTAGAGCTGAAAAGCGCAGGAAACTAGTTAGAAGTACTGATTACGGAAAAGGGAATACAATGAAAGCACGGTAACAGTCATGAGTTAAATAGTTGTCAATAATGGTTTTAGATCAATATGTCCTGATGGCAACATTTATAAGTTAGGCAAATGGATGACTGGGGTCAGTACATAGATGTGTAGTAGTCAACAGTAAAAGTAAAAACAACTGATACTCCACCAGGAACCTAAAGATGCTGACATGGAAAGCGATGGTGAAAACACACGGCAACAATAAACCATATAATTAACAATAGCCTACTTGACTTCAAATCAGACAAATTGGGATGTTGTCCCATCTTCGTTGTGTTCCGCACTTCTCAGATTTTAAACTTTTATCCAATATTTTATACTTATTCTTCAGAATCGAAAGAGCTCTTGGCATGAGACAAATTATGTCTATCTTTTCTTTTTTTAAAAAAAATGAAAAAGCTGTAAAGCAGGGGAAGCCCCTGCCGTGGTATTATAAATAGTCCTGACCTCAGCTTGAAAGAATTGAAGAAAAAATCATGATAAGCGATCCAGAAATTATTTTTATTCAGAGTTCAGTTCTTTTTAGACGTCAATATTGCATAACAAATGCACTGTACCATGTACATCATTTTTGGTAGCTATCAGCAAGTATTTGAAATGCATTACGTTAAAGCAACAGAATAATCGCTCAGATACCAACTAGGGTCTAAAACAATTATTCAGGCACTGAATCAAGAACCTGAAATAATTGCACAATTGATGCCTCGCCACCCGTTTGGAGATCTTGTCAGGGCATTTTCTATGATAAAGTATCAGAACCTTAGTCCAGAACCATTCCAAGAGTCTGAAGAATCATAATTAAGAAAATCGATCTGTGTTCTCTTCACTCAGTACTTATACCATCGAATACATCATCTGATCGTCCAAATTCCCCCAAAATTTCGAATTTTGAATGCAACTACGCGAAGACCAAAAAATATCTTTCCTATGCCGTATAGAGAGACAAGTTTGGGAGAACAGAATTCCGTACCGGTAGCAAGACAGATCATCCAAACATACAAGAACTCCTTGTACGGCAGCCCCTCATGGAGGTCTTTCTTCCGGTCGTATTGGCACCCTGGGCAGCCTGGAACGTACACCTTCTCCAGCAACGGCGAAGCAGCCTCCTGCGCCATCGGTGATCGGCCAATGTATCTCTCGAATCTCACAGGGTTGCGGAGCGAGTGTCTGCCGGCTCAGCCACCACGAAGAACAGGGGATCCCTCGACTTTTACTGGCTCACAGGGTTGCAGAGCGAGTGCCGTCTGCGCCGCCCCAGATGCCAAGAAGAAAAGTTGCAATCCTTGTGCTGATCCGCGCCGCGCCAAAGCCGATTCGATCACCCGGTGCGTCATCACCGCAGGGGGGGTACATTGGTGGCTTGAGCGAACGATATTTTCCACGAGAGACAAGTGTGGCGAGAGAGAGAGAGGAGATATGTGGGACCAGGTGGTCAGTTGCCGAGTCTGGGATTCCAGGTTGTCAAGCACAATCGCAAGAGAAACATGGTGCTGAAGGAATGAAATTCGAGAACATTCTGCACAATCGCAAGAGAAGCTGGTGCTGAGTGGATGAGATGCGAAAACATTATGCACAGTCGCAAGCGAAGCATGGTTCAGAAGGAACGAGATTCGGAAACGTTATGGGGCAACACGACAAGATTCGAACTGCAGTGGCCAGATACATCATGTTAACTGATGTAACCCATAAACTTGAGTTCTCTGTGATCCATTTGGACCAACAATCAATCTTTTTTTTGTTTTTTTTCTTGAATACGCAGGAGAGCTGCATATTTTTTTCTCCGACAATCAATCTATCTACCAGCTAAACCCTTTCTCACACCCTTAACGATAGATATGCTCCGGGCCCACGAAGTAAGCCGAAATCTTACACTCTTGCTTAGTATTTAGAAGTGCTTAACAAAAAAATCATTAAGCACTTTAAAAAGCTCCTTTTTACCATGCAAAGGGATGCTTAATATATATGTCTAATCATTTTTGGTAAACACTTTGAATACTATGTACAAACTTAAGCATTTTTTCCCTCACACAAGTATTAATTAGTGTCACAAATAAATCATATTTTTACTTATTGTTCATTTTCCAAACAAAATATATTTTTTGGTCACCAGATGAAAAAGATGGCAACTCATCACCAGATGAAAAAGATGGCAACTCACGGGGATACCTTCATCTGCATCCGCTGGTTCTGGAACCAGAACTTGATCTGCGGGGGCTCCAGCGCCAGCTCCCGGCTCAGCAGCATCCTCTGGTTCTCGTCCGAGTGCGGGCCAGTCCTTTAACATCATCCTGTGCATTTCATTCAGCCATTTACCTTTTCGTTTTCCTAATCACGGGCCCGGGTGGCCTAGAACCGATCCAAAGCCCAGACGAGAGGAACCCGAGCTAGCGAACCGTCGCGAACCGCAGCAAAATAGGATCGAAGCTCGTCGTGCTGTTCCATTACAAGCGGTTCTTGGTCCTGGCCGTGCATGCCTATGTCCGCTGGCGTTGGGACGCGACTCCTCCACCGCGAGACAAGGTGGAGCGGCACCTCGGCGGCGCATAGCTCTGGCATGGTGCCTGCTCTCAACGACGAACGGAGGCCGGGGAGCGGAGGTGGAGGAGAACGTGCCGCAACGGGCGGCGATGAATGGACGAGGACGACGTTTCGATCGATCCGATATTCACTCGTGGTTCATTCAGTTCAGCGGCTCGGGCTCCTCATCTAGGCTTTGGATCCGGTCTGGGCCACCCGGGCCCTGTGATTAGGAAAACGAAAAGGTATTTAGACTAATTAGTTTGCTTTAAGATTCGTGCCACTTTTGAAAAAAGCTCCACAGGAGCAGTTCTCTTCAAATTATGGGAAATATCAGGTGCGCAAGAGGTAATTGGTGCACATGTGCAAACTCATTGAGAGGCATTGGATTGCATCTACACATTTAAAATCATGGGTGGGAATTTACATTGATGCAACAAATGTTTTTGGAAACACATTCTGGATTCATGGTTGCTAAAATGATGGCCGTGACTTTTCAAACTTCCAATACTTCTGGCCATCAGGATTAGATCTTACAGTCTAAAAAGTTTGTGCACATGTGTACCAGATATATAAGTAAAAAGCATGAACTCTCATTGTCTTTTTTTCTAATTTCAGTTTGATGATCGCACTCAAGAAATAGCATAAAATGGCCATTAAGCCACATAATTCTTGACATTAAGAGGACATGGTATACGTATTTGGCAAAGCACGTTTTTTCGTAAAGAATATTGTTACAACAGGAGACTAGAAAAGAAAAAGGAAGAAACATAACACCTGAGACGGGACGAATATTAGAAGAACAAGAAAATTATTAAAGTGTTGTAGCCAAAGTAATGACCATTATTTATCACTAATAGCATCACGTTTGCGATAGGGGTTGGGTGTGAGTAAGATGACTACAAGGGAGGCGACTTGTATTCCTTTGATGAATGTGAAGCTGAGAATGCTAACTATGATAATAAGTCACAATGAAAATTGCTAATAAATAAACTTGAACAAGTGACCAAAGTAGGTATCAGATCTATGAAGCGCAATTATGTACTATTTTTTGTCTTATTCCCTTTTCATTTCTCTTTGTTTTTTTTAAAATCCTACCCTACACATTTTTTTTGCAGTATTGTTTTCATTAGTTTATATGTTAATTTTTCAACTAACAATTGCAGCAGTAGTATTGACATCTCAAAAGATTGCACATTTTCTCAGCTCATAATATGAACTCAAATGGTTGTCCCAACTTCATGTAAATCATCGCATGGCCTAGTTCTGGTGACCCGAAGCAGCGAGCTATGCTAGGGAGCCCGGCCTGGCGAGCTCCTGCCACCGTGAGGGAGGATGGTGTTCACGGGGACGAGGACGCGCACGGAACTAAAAAGGAGGCCCCTGAAGCGTGCGGCAACTTCCTTCGCCGGAGACCTCCACCATGGCCACGTCCAGCTCTGCTTCGTCCCGCATGAGTCCGCGCGCAGTGTCCAGTTCTGCCGTCGTCCACCAGCCGCATGCATGCCCCGCCGCTCCCCGGCCACGATGGCCTCACCGACCCCGCCGCCCATTGTCCTCCCAGGACGCGAAGGGCTTCGCAGACTGGCCTGACCACGTTTTTAGACCAAAGTTTCCCTGCTTTATTTGAAAGCATAAGATGTTTGCTGGCCGAGCCAGCTACAGAAACGGATTCGCAGCACGAATCTCGATCCCAGGTCCAAAGTTAACATTGTGCCACGCCTAACTAACCCAAAGGGCACCAACATAAGAGACCAAAAACAAAAGCAGTTCCTGTTGGAATTTTGAGGCCTGGCAGCCCATACGGCTGCAAATGTTGAGGCCCAAATTCAATTGGAAAGGCCATTTCAACATTTGTACCACACCTTGCTCATCTATGTGAAGTGGTCCCAAGACACAAGGTGAAGTGTTGGTTGCTTTCCAATATAAGTAAATCATGGTAAAACATAGGCTGGTGCACAACACACACGCGCGCAAGCATCGTTGTGTTGAGTTCTACCACAACAGTTTTTATTTTTGCTACTCAATATCAAAGGGATATTCACTAGCACCTTAACTGTCACGTTAATTACGAATATTGAACATCGGTGTGTTCAATGCATACACGATTAATGTGAGTAATTCCTATGAACGTTGAGGGATTTCAGGGGCGGTTCCTGATATCATGACAGTTCAATGCGATTTTTATTGCCTGCCCTCCTCTTGTGTATAAAAGGAGACGTCCTGGTGACGAGTTGACACACAGCAAGCAATCGCCATTCTCTCATATTCCGAGCCGCCGCCTTCGAGCCTCACCGTCCCTCATATACCGTGCAGCAGATTAGGGAGAGCGGTGTCTCCGAACCAACGCCGATGATCTGAAGACCTGCACGGGTGCCGGCAATCAGGTTTCTGGGAAGTGCATCGTCACGACCGCTCGCTGCCCTTCCCTTTCCGAACGACTACTTCCTCTGACGTCTACTCGTATCGACGACTACGCTGCTCTTCTTCCTAGCGGGATTCGTCTTAGAAGTCTGTTACTGTTCCCGTCCGAAAATGGTCCTTTTGTTTTGTGCTGTCCGTTCGTCTCGATCAATCTGTTCTTTAGCATGTTGCTAGTCTGGTTTTTGACTGAGTTTTGTAGATCGTCTATGCTCTTTCGTATTTCGATCAAGTTTATCTTATGCCTTGTAAATTTTGTAACAGTTCCAAAAGTTATAACAGCATACCAGCAAACTATCCTATTACATCAGTATAATACTCCCTCCGTCCATGTTTATAAGACGTTCTGGGAAAATTCATCAAAACCAATGCACATGCTTCCTTCGTACCGCTGCACTGCCCGACGCATGCAGCTCCTCTGCAGGGTTCTGTTTTATGTTTTTTTATTCGGCTGCAGTGGAGATTGGGTGCCCATGTGCCTTGGTCGTACAGCAGAAAGTGATGGCATCAGATGGACTGCGTCCCTTTTATTCGCTCTTTATTCATCTACGTTACGGGCTGCAAGAGGCTGCTGTTGGGGTCCTGGCAATAAGTATACGGCAAGGGAGATAGCGAAGGCCAAGCCATACCTACATAAAGCAACCGAAGCCGTCCGGAACTACGCGAAGGACAAGCGAAGTAAAACGGAAAGAACAGACGGTGCAAGAGCACAAAGTTGTTAACCTAAAAGCCATGTTAAAGCAGCCAAGGACACACTTGTAAATATCATCATCTCACCCCCTATAAATATGGAGGGAGATGATCATGTAATGACATCTGTTTTTCGGGTTACGAGCCAAAGGATGAATCATTCGCACCGTATTCAGACCTATCTAATCACTCGACCCCTTCGCCCGGCATCGCGGGTGAAGGAGGGCTTCGCGCAACTGAACTGCAGGGAACCTGAGCAAGAACCCCTTCGTCCGGCATCGCGGACCAGAAAAGAGGGCTTCGCTCCAACCAGAAGGCAACGACGACAAGCGAAGAGGGCTTCGCGAGGCAAACCGAAGGCATCGACAACCTTCGAGGGCTTCGCCAGAACCAGAACGTTTCCATCAACCGTTGGAGGGCTTCGATCCGTCCCATCAAGACCTTCGATCCTCCAACAATTGGCGCCGTCCGTGGGCCGAACCCACGATGAAAAGAAAACAAGACTACCATCAGGCAAAAGCTGCGAAGGTAAAAACAGAACAGGAGGGATGGAAGCATTCAACCATCCGTTTCACAACAGACGACAGCAGAGTCTCCGATTGTCCACATATAGACGTCTTCGTGACCAAAGCCGACATCGAAGGGTATATGGTTCACAGAATCTTGATTGACAATGGAAGCTCAGAAAATATCATCTTCAAAGATACTTTGATACGCATGCAAATCAACAGCCATGAAAATGCCAGCAAAACAACGCTGAAGGATTTCGGCGGAGAAGAAGCATCTTCGATCGGGAAAGTAATGTTGAAAGTAACCTTCGAAGATGGAGATAGATCGATAACTCAGGAGACAGAGTTCATAGTCATAGACTCACCCAGCAAATACAACGCAATCTTCGGCAGACAAATCATAGTAGCTTTTGGAGCTGCAATCCATCACAAATACCTGATGATGAAGATACCTTCGGAACAAGGCACCATCAGCATATGCTGTAACCCCTTCAGACCAAGAAGTGGCAAAGAAGACAACTCAAAAAAGAACGAACACGAAGGCCGTCAAGCGAAGGCAGAACAAGCAAAGCTAGAACCTTCAAGCGAAGTTGAAGAAGTAATCTTATGGCCCAAGAAACCAGAAAGAACGGTCAAGATAGGAAAGGGTCTATCTAAAAACGAAAGAGAACAGATAATCAAGTTCTTGAAGCAAAACTCTGACATCTTCGCATGGTCACCACAAGACATCACAGGAGTCAAAAGAGAGACAATCCAGCACGAGTTAAAAGTCAATCCAAAAATAAGACCCTTCGCAGACAAGATCAGAAAGGCGTCGGAAGAGAAGAAGGTAGCCGCAACAAACGAAGTGAACAAGTTGCTAAAAGCCGGTGTCATAAGACCAACAATATTCTCGAGCTGGTTATCCAATGTCGTTCTCGTCAAAAAGAAGACAGGAGAGTGGAGAATGTGCATTGACTTCACAAGGCTAAACAAAGCATGCCCTAAAGACAACTTCCCACTGGACCGAATCGATACAATAACTGATTCGGTAGCCGGTTGTCAATTGCTAAGTTTCCTAGATGCGTATTCAGGCTATCACCAGATTCATATGGCGAAGGAAGACGAAGAAAAGACAGCCTTCATCACCTACGATGGAACCTTCTGCTTCGTAAGAATGCCATTTGGCCTTCGGAACGCAGGAGCAACATTCGCCAGACTCGTGAAGATGATCTTCGAAAACCAACTGGGAAGAAATGTTGAAGCATACGTAGACGACATAGTTGTAAAGACAATAGAAAGGGCTGACCATTTGAAAGACCTAGATGAGACCTTCGAGAATCTGAGAAAGCACAATGTAAAGCTGAACCCGCAAAATGCGTCTTCGGAGTTGAATTAGGCAAACT
Organism: Eragrostis curvula; assembly: GCA_007726485.1. NCBI lineage: Eukaryota > Viridiplantae > Streptophyta > Magnoliopsida > Poales > Poaceae > Eragrostis > Eragrostis curvula. Next base: position 3,510,120 of record RWGY01000005.1, read on the forward strand.
ACTGGGATTCATGGTCTCCCAACGAGGGATCGAAGCTAACAATAAGAAGATCGAAGCTATACAAGACCTCGCCCCACCAAAATGCCTAAAAGATGTGCAGAGACTAGCTGGAAGGCTTAATTCTCTAAGCAGATTCATTCCGAAGCTGGCGGAACGAAGTAATCCCATTTTCAAAGCACTCCGAGCGAAGGAAAAATTTCAATGGGGATCCGAACAACAAGAAGCCTTCGAAGGCATAAAAAGAGCCCTTACAGAATTAACTGCTCTGGCCAGCCCAAAACCAAGGGAAGACGTGCTCCTATACATTGCAGCTTCGGTATCGGCCGTAAGTGCAGTACTTGTTCAAGAACACAGCGAAGACAAAGTTCAAAAACCCGTGTACTTCGTCTCCGAAGCCCTGTCGGGAGCGAAGCTGTTCTACTCAGAAATAGAAAAGATGGCCTACGCAGTGATCATGGCTTCAAGGAAATTGAAACATTATTTCAGTGACAGGAAAATAATAATTCCAACCTCTTTCCCCCTTCGGGACACACTGCGAAGCAGGGAAGCGATTGGACGAATAGGAAAAAGGTCAACAGAATTGGCGCCCTTCGACATCGAGTTCAAAGCAAGAACAGCCATCAAGGCAGCAACTCTTGCAGATTTCATAGCAGAATGGACCCCTCCTACTCCCGAAGCCTCTATCCAAACCGAAGAATCTTGCTGGACAATATTCACTGACGGTGCATGGGGAGCAACAGGAGCCGGAGCCGCGGCGGTAATAACATCACCTTCGGGAATCAAATTAAGATATGCTGTCAAGTTAGACTTTCAGTCAACCAACAATATTGCAGAATACGAAGGAGTATTATTGGGGCTTCGCAAAGCAAAGGCATTGGGTGCAAGAAGAGTGCTCATTAGCACAGATTCTGAAGTAGTAGCAAATCAAGTCGAAAACAATTACAAGACGAAGGACCAAGAACTGATCAAGTATCATAAAACGGTCATAAAAATGCAAAAATATTTCAAAGGTTTCACTGTGCAAAGCCTAAAGAGAAATCTGAATCAAGAAGCAGATGCTATAGCGAAGGCCGCCGCTAAAGGCGAAGGTCTCCCTCCAGACGTTTTCTTCGAAATTCTAAACAGATCAACCGCCGAAGAATCAGCAAGAAGAGTTCACCACCTCTTCCAGAAATGGGAAGATTGGAGGGCTCCGATAATAGCCCACCTTAATAATCAGTATGAACCTCAAGACGAAGCCGAGGAAAAGAGAATAGCGCAAAAGGCAAGAAATTACAAATTAATCGAAGGCCAACTATACAAAGGAGGAGTCTGTCAGGCCTGGTTGCGATGCATTCTACCAGAAGATGGAAAACAACTCCTTCATGAAATACATTCTGGCATGTGTGGATCTCATATCGCATTAAGGCCTCTTGTCGCGAAGGTATACAGAATGGGTTTCTACTGGCCAACGGCCACCAAGGACGCAGAAGAAATAGTCAAGAAATGCACTGAATGCCAATTCTTCGCAAGACATCAGCGAAGCCTGGCAGCAGAAGTACAGCTAATGCAACCCATTTGGCCATTCTACCAATGGGGCATCGATATAGTTGGAAAACTACCGGCAGCCCCAGGAAATCTCCAGTACACCTTCGTCGCAATGGATTACTTCTCAAAGTGGATCGAGTTCGGAGCAGTAGCTTCGATCACTTCAGAAAACATGAAAAAATTTGTCTGGCAAACGATAATCTGCAGATTCGGAGTACCTAAAAAGATGGTAGTGGACAACGGGAAACAGTTTGACAGTCATCTGTTCACAGAATTCTGCGAATCGTTGGGAATAAACTTATGCTTCGCATCATTATATCACCCTCAATCAAATGGAGCTGTCGAAAGTGCAAATAAAAGAATATCCGAAGCAGTACAAAAGAGGCTGCTAAACATCAAAAAAGGAAAATGGCCAGAGGAGCTTCACTCAGTACTCTGGTCGTTAAGAACAACTCCATCCAGGTCAACTGGTTTCAGTCCTTTCAAGTTACTCTTCGGAGAAGAAGCAATGACACCAGAAGAAATTCAAAACAAGTCACTTCGAAGCCTAGCAGGAAACTCTGATGAGTCAACTATAACTTCGAAGGAAAGCCTGGAAGAAGTTCGCAACGATGCTGTACTCAACCTTCAGAAATATGAAGAAGAAACCCTAAAATGGAAAAACAAAAACATCAGACCGAAGGGAATAAGAGATGGGGATCTGGTACTTCGGCGAAAGCCAAACAAGAAGACTGTTGGAAAACTACAGAGCAAATGGGAAGGGCCATTCATAGCGAAGGCGACTGTAAACGAAAGAGCCTTCAGACTGCTAAGCTCCGAAGGAGAGGAAGTTAGCCACACATGGAACGTAGAAAAGCTGAGAAAATATCATGTATAAAAGAAAAAACCGGCCTGTACTCTTTTCCTTGCAAAAGGGGATCCCTCCGAAGGGAGCAAGGTTTTTAACGAGGCAGGACCGAGGAATACAATCTCTTCCCCTCCAATAAGACGTTCTTCGCGTTTACTGTCCTAAAAGACAAAATTGAACATGCGACATCCCCTAAAAAAGGGAAGAAAAAGACATCAAAAGCTAAAAGTCGAAGGCCAGGCGTTAAAAGCCAATAACCTTCGATCGCGTCCAAAAGGACATGAAAAATAAAAAAAAAGTAAAAATCGAAGGACAAAGCGCCAAAAAGCTTACACCCTTCGATTGCGTCCACAAAGGACATGAAAAGAACAAAAGACAAAAAAGTCCATTGTTCACTACGAATCGAAGCTTCAAAAGAAGAAGCCTTCGATCAGGCAGAATTCCTCCCAAAAACAAGGGAAAGGAAACGCGAAAGAGAAATACTAAAAACAAATTTCAGACATCGCGCAGAGACCAACGAGGTCATTCAAATACATTAATCGAAGGGCAAACTAATTGAATATACAGAGATAACCTTCGTTTAAAGTAAAGTTTTCTACAAAATTCAAAACAGAACAACAGTTATTCTTCGGAAGAATCATCATCAGACTCACTCGAAGTACTAGAACCTTCGCTGTCAGAGGCACCCCGACCACTAGAGGAACCAGCATTCTGGTCGACCGAAGGGCTTGCGTTCTGTCTTCCAGCAGAAGCTTCGAAGAGAGCAGAAATACGTCCAGGGCCAACAGCGCTCCAATGAGGAATTACTTCCTCGCTGACTGTCGAGCCATTCCCGCAACTGATTCTGTTTCGGTCGAAACAGCGAAGCCATCATCCAATATTGGACTAACGCTACCTCCAGACAAGCTCAGCTGCGCGAAGGCTTCTTCAATACCAGCAGCTCCAGCAACGACGCCATAATTCCTGGCCACTTCCTTCAGAGAGCCAGAGTTCGCTCAAATCCATTCGGCGAACTCAAGGGCCGTAGCATTCGGCAAAGGGAAGTCTGAAACCCCACCGCCAAGAAAAGTTATGGCATCCCTCAAGTTCTTGCAAACATTAAAAAGAGAAGTCAAAGACTTCCTTTCCTCCGTTCGCTTCTCGTTAAGCTGATGCGTAACTTCACGAAGCCTCTCCTTAGTGCGATTAAGGAGAGTTTGAACGAAGCGGAACTGGGTGTCAATAGCGCCGACAACCGGAATGGACTGAAACACAAAAAGAGGCTTTAGAGCAAAGCGTATCTTGAAATAAAAGAAAATAAGTAAAAGAATAAAAACATACCTTGAGATGATTAGTATAAAGAGATTTCAAGAGCCATCCGGAGTCAACGCAGGCAAGCTTTCGCCTTTCGCGATAAAAGCGAAGATCCCCCATGATTTTAGTAACATCTTCCGAAAGCTCTTCGCTAGGGAAGACATCAGACGAGGTAAGCGAGGGAAGCTTCAGTTCAGTCCCTTCTTCGCTGTCCGAAAACGCTACTGGCTCCTCATTATCATAAGGGAAGAAACGAGGCATGTCAACGAAGGGATCTTCGCTAGATTCAGAGCCTTCGCCTTCCTCATCACTGGAAATATCTGGAGGGGGAGCAGAACTGATAGGATTCACGGCTAAAGCCGGTCCACGATGCGAACCACTTTCAGTACGACGACGCTTCCGCGAAGTACCAACATCTTCAGCAGTCGAAGCCTTAGAGCGTTTCTGCCTCTTCGGGGCAGGAGCCCCATAGTCATCATAAGCCTCACCACGAGCTGTAAAGGACCGGTTAAAACGGGCCGGTAGATGAGCTTCTTCGCGGCCTACGGCTTCCTTCTCAATATAAGAGCCAAGAACCCCCTTAACCCGACTCTCAACATCGGCAACAGAAAGACCTTCGCCAGTCAACAAATATTTGCGGAGGCCATTGGCATATCTCTCCTCTGCAAAATGAAGCTCCAAGCCGGAACCAAGTGGGCTAACCCCAGCAGAGATGTACTCTTCGACAAGGTCACGGGTACTCAAAAGGGAACTAACCCTTCGAAGAGCATCAGTGCAAACTTCAAAGTTAGCATCCGGTTCAACCTGGACGTTTATCAGCCACTCAGGGTGCTTCATGGTGCTAACAATCCCTGAGCCTCCGCCAAACTTCACATAAAACCATCTGTGCTTCCAAGGCGTGAGAACCTTATTGGTCAAGCTATACGAAGGGGCATACCCATGTCTAATGGGAACGAAGTTAATCACGCCGAAGCTATCTGAATGATCAGCGGAGGTGGGCTGAAAGTGAAGCTTATAGTTGCGAGTAAATACAGCCAAGCTGGGTTCAGCGCCTTTGGACTTACAAGCCCAAATAAAATAGGCAAGCCTAACGAAGGCACTAGGAGTCAGTTGATGGATCTCCAAACAGAAGGCACGAAGGACTTGCGCTACGAAGGGGTGAGCCGGAACGCGAAGGCCAAAAAGAAAATAATCAAGGAAGACAACAGCTTCATCAGGTCCTGGCTGAGGAACTGTGTGAGAACCAGGAGAACGAGCACATTCCCGGGCTCCGAAGGTGGAAAGAAAGGCGCTATCAAGGAAGGCTTCGGTACAGTCAGAGGGACCGAAGTTGTTATTAAAAGACTTTTGAGCCAATGAGATCTTCTTCGGAGCCATCTTCACAAAAACAAGCACTAAATGAGCGAAGGGGAAAGATCGGAAGAAGCGAAGGAGACAAAGAAAGGCGCTACAATAGTCAAAAGAGAACTCAAATAGCAAGACAAGATAGACACGCTTCTTATGGCAACCGAAACACACCGGGAAGCGGGTCAGACATCGAGCAACGAAAGGACGCGACGTTAAGACGAAAAGACGTGACGAGCAGACTTGTTGCAGAACTCGAAAGAAACTGACTCAGGACCTCGTTACACGTGCCACTTCGTCAGTTGAGGGCTAATGTTGGGGTCCTGGCAACAAGTACACGGCAAGGGAGATAGCGAAGGCCAAGCCACACCCACATAAAGCAACCGAAGCCACCCGGAACTACGCGAAGGACAGGCGAAGCAAAGCGGAAAGAACAGACGGTGCAAGAGCACAAAGTTGTTAACCTAAAAGCCATGTTAAAGCAGCCAAGGGCACACTTGTAAATATCATCATCTCACCCCCTATAAATATGGAGGGAGATGATCATGTAATGACATCTGTTTTTCGGGCCACGAGCCAAAGGAGGAATCATTCGCACCGTATTCAGACCTCTCTAATCACTCGACCCCTTCGCCCGGCATCGCGGGTGAAGGAGGGCTTCGCGCAACTAAACTACAGGGAACCTGAGCAAGAACCCCTTCGTCCGGCATCGCGGACCAGAAAAGAGGGCTTCGCTCCAACCAGAAGGCAACGACGACAAGCGAAGAGGGCTTCGCGAGGCAAACCGAAGGCATCGACAACCTTCGAGGGCTTCGCCAGAACCAGAACGTTTCCATCAACCGTTGGAGGGCTTTGATCCGTCCCATCAAGACCTTTGATCCCCCAACAACTGCCAGAAGACAGGTAGACATCGCTGAATGCAGATTGGTTGGGAACCGAGAACGACTTATAGAAGGAGATTTTTGGATGAGCACAGGACGCCTTATAAACATGAACGGAGGGAGTAAGAGCCTCGGTAGATAGCTTCTGGCCTCCATCTTCAGCTTGATTTTGGTGATCAGGTTGCGACCACCCCCCTCTCACTTGGCTTTGATAGCACCCTCAATCTCTGCATCATCTCTTCCTGGCCATGTTTTGCCTTCATCGCCGAGCTCCGACTGGCGAGCTCGAGACGCCATGGATGGGGACGACGACATTGGCCCGGTGCGGGCGAGCTCGTCACGCCATGAACGGCATGGTCAGCGGTACGATGCGAGTCCACCTGTTATAAGGTCATCCTCGATTTCGGCGGAGGGTGACGAGATGTTGGTAAGCTTTGTGCTGCAGTCGTGCTTCGGAGTACCACTACAAGATAATCGATCTTTCCTGAGTTTTAAGGGAATGGCCTACAGTTTTGTCTCTTTATTCATTTTTTTGCCTAATGGCGGACAGTTTTCTAGTACAAAATTGTGTATTTTTGTCATTTACCAACAATTTACTCCACAAACACATTACCTACATTATTGTATACACTTAGCAAAATACATTAGGAACTATTATTAATCCTCTATATGCCACATCTACCCAAATGGCAAGGAGGGGATACCAAGTTTAACGATAAAAGGTCCAGTATAGAAGTTTATCCCAATGGCATATAGTGGATTTGCATGAACAATAACAAAGCAAGGATGCGCAGTTGTATGTCATGTCACTTATCAGTGCACACTGCTGTGTGCGCCATTTAATAGGGGACCTGATCGCAAACACACACAAATATGTATGATATATATAAGAGATACAAGAGCCCAACTATTATGTACAATCATTGAGTACATTTGATCTTCACTGACATGATGCTGAAGAACCATACTACCGGACCCATGATAATTGCATTTAGGCTCTGATTGTCATAGCTCCAGCTCTGATATCCATGCTGGATTTTAAGATTACTATAAGATAAACCTAAGTGCCATATAATTTAATTTTTAACATAAAATAAGAACCAAATGATTAACACAATATTCGTAATCCATCCATAACTCCAGATTCATGGATATTTGGAGCTAGGTATGACAACTGTTCCAGAAAATCCATAGACATTCTAAATTTAGATCTATGCCAAATGAGGCCTTAAACGAACTTCACATACAGTGAAGTCAGCGTGTCCTGAAGGTTGGACGAGAGCGTGTATGCATCTTCACGCTTGTAAACGAAATCTATTGATTGTGCGAAAGAAACTACCTTCTCATAGAGAACAATGGAATGTTCCCGATCTAGGCACTCCTGAACAATATCCATCCATGAAGTCTCAATTATCCCTTTAAGCTTTTCAATAGCTTCCTCTTCCGTAATCCCATACTGCTTCATGCAAGTTTGCACCCTGGATGCCATATGCTCTGAAGCTTGTTCTCGCTTCAAGAACGAGCCAGACAGTGCAAACGTCAGAAAATATTAACAATGTTGTGTTTTAATGATAGGTGGAGAAAGTATATAAGTAAATATATACCTCATGGGTCATGATATCATTGCTAATACGTGCAAGAATAGAAACAGCTCTGATGATTCTTGGATAGGTGAATGCCCACTCAACGGCTTCCCTAGTTGTCACATCTCCTAATGAAATAAAGGCAAGGTTGGCGGTGTGCATAGCTGCAATGCTTTCCACAGAAATTTGCAGATGCTCCGTAACATTGGTAGGTACGTATTGTTCATCGCGCCATTTGAGCTCAGCATTGGTAGCATGTTGCAGCGTCAATAAACTGAAAAATTATATGGATGTTAAGATGTAGAAATGGAACCTAGTATAAAACTTATGATTTTACTTGGTGTGGTATTTATATATGGTAACTTACCAGTTTTATTACCATTTCAGCATTCTTGTTATTTTGAAGTTTTAACTCTTCCACAATCTCATTTGTATCACCAAGTATATTCTTGTAAAATTCCCTCAGGTTGGCTGGGAGTTCTTCCGTGGCCTTCTCATCCCACCTATTGCCGATTTTAAGGAAAGATAAATTTATATGATGCATAATTTTTTTTCATCCACCAGTGACTTAATTAAATCAGTGAGATTGACCAATCTTTGAATGGCGGCAGTAAAGATCTCGCTTTCCTCTGTGGTTGCGTAGTTGTCATATAGATCATCCAACAATGCCACGAATATAGCCATCTTTGTAAGCATTATCCGTGAATATGTGAAATAAGGCTCATAAACAATTGCCATCATCCAGAAATACATCTCCACCAACCTATCCCGCGCAAACCCCACATCTGTCCGTGACATAAAATCCTTCCACCATCTGTGAATTGACGAATAAATTGAATTAGGACATGCTCATGTCACTACATGTAATTTAATAAATCGATACGAACTTGTACAAATGAATCTACTTACACTGTAAGTTCTTTCAACTCCTTGCAGCAGAGCGCTTGCACGATGTTGTAGTCCAGCTTTGCAAACTCCAGAATGGTTTCATCTCGTGCCGCCTTCTTCTCGTACACCAAAATGAAGCGCCTTGCCTCCACTCTCTCAACCCTTCTAAATCGTGGCGTCTCCAACGTGAGCCGCACCTCCTCTAGTAGACCTTTATCTAAACTCGTTTGCACCACATTCTTGAGACGGCACTTATTTAAAGCGATGATACTGTCAAGAATGTCCTCTCCGCGAGTCCTTAGATGCGCGGCGTCGTACAACATCATCAAGCTGTACACGTCGTCACTCGAAATGTTTCCATGCTCATCTCTGAACTTCAGAAACACATCTGCACGTACGTATAATTAAACATTCATGCATGCATGCATGTTAGGGCAACTAAGAATTGCGCCACAAATAAATGTAATCCATGTAATGATATGAGAATGGTCTTACCAGAAGGTACGGCGTACCCATGCTTCCTAAGCAGATAGAACCTCAACGAAGTGACATAGAGGTCATCTGAACCTCCATGCTTTTCATCGTACACGGCACGCAGCACGTCATCGATCTCCTTCCTGTAGTGGTAACCAACACCGAGCCGCTGCAGCGTGTCGATGAGATCCAGCTTCCGCGCCAGGTCCTCGGAGGCGGCGGCATCCAGCAGGATCCGCCTCACCTCCTCCTTCTTGTCCTGCGCCTTCTCCTTCATGGACACGAGCTCGGACTCCGTGCATGGTTGGTGGGAGAGGAAGAAATCGCCCCAGACACTCGGCAGGTACTGTCGGCGGTGGTGCCTGACGTCCAGCTCTGGCGGCGACTGCAATGCCGGGACGGCGGGGCTGCAGATGGTGACGGTGGTCGCCATAGCAACGGCTTGTGTGGATTGATAGCACAAGTTGCTCAAATGCCAGCACTTGATGACTTTGAGAGCGGAGAGCGATGGGGGACTGAGGAAGGTTGCTGGCTTCGCCGCCTTTTATATAGACTTAGGGTACCAACCATGCATATATGCATGTGTACGCCAGCACTGAGGAAGGTGGTAGAGGCTTCCCTAGCTTCACATAGACGGTGGAAAGAGATCGCCGGTTAACTCCGACAATCCCATGGAGGAGAAGTCGGTAATTGAGATGGGTGCTCGAATAGCATCTTCATCATTTCAGCAGAACCAACGAGCGACGTCGTCGGCTGTAGGTTTATGTTAGATGTGTGTGCCGGAATAGCATCTTCATCATTTGAGCTATGCTCAACCTCTGCCATTTGGAAATGAGAATTGCAGCATTTATCGGCCAATTTTCTGTGCCGGACTCAGTCATGAGGCACGAAACCACTACACTAATTTCTTTTGAGGAATACACACTCTGATATTCTCTCAAGCCGTATATGGTCCCACGATTCGCAACTTTATGGAACCAATAACAGGTCGGATCGAGGTTCTAACGCCCCTCTATTTTAAACTTTTTATTTTTCAAAAGGCGAAGAAATTACAAAAAAAAACAAATTAACAATTTCCACTATTGGCATTATGAAAAGTTAACTAGATATTAACCCAAAAGGCGAGGAAATAAGAAGGCACATGTATGTTCTGTACAGTTGACCATGTCCAACCCTTTGCTCGAGTTGTTTCTGGAAAGATGCATGTGGAATTGTGGTGGCGGAGATCCCGCCATCTGTATTCTTCTCTCCCCATTTCAAATGCCAGGCCCCATTTAATTCTCTTGTGAGGCCTTGTGCGTACACACAGCTCCGTTGTCGTCCTGTAATCTGCACTCTGCAGTTATTAAAAAAAATCTGCACTCTGTAGTGCCTCACGACCCTACAGGTCGACAGGCCGGGCCGGTATAGCTCGCTCTCGAGTCTCTAGATGGGCAGCGAGAATCACGTGGGCGCGGCGCCGCTAGGAGAAGATCGTGGGAGGCTCTGGCATCAGTGACAGGTGTTTGGTTCGTAGTCGTCCAGCTCAGGTGCTCGCCATTGCCCATCTGGCCGCAGCGTCGTCGTTGTGTGTGTGTGTGTGTCCACGCCTCAACCATCGGGAGAACGAGAGGAACCGCTACACTTCAAGACCATGTGCCCGCAGCACTGACATAGCGCTATGCTCCTCCGTCTTGAACCGAAAAAAACTAGCTTGCTCCCTGGACACTTCTTATACTTACCTATTTTGTATGCCATGGAGTAGGGGTGTAAATTGATGCTTCTAAGGGGCCCCTCCAAGCCTTTGCAAAGAAATGAATTAGCTATGGAAAAACTAGTTTTTTGTTTGAATTCTGTCACACCTGATTTTTATATACATAAATCAAATGCATTCTCACATAACTTGTCTTATCATACATATAGCGACATCATAGTGATATACAGTTAAAACAACTTTAATAAAAATAAACATGCGTGCAAAATACTCTCTAAAGTAGGAAATCGTGTGGAACATATAAGATGGAAATATGACTTTCTGATGATGAAGTATGCTGCCTTTATGTATGATAAAGTAAAAAACTCGGCCGATGGAGAAAAGACCGTCCCCATATATTGTTGTATAGGGAACTCAACCAGAGCTCCTGTAAAAAAGAAATTCACGAATTCTGGTCCCATCCTCAAGGAGCAGTCCTGTATGGTTCGGCCCTTAACTCATGCTTCGAGCCCACATCTATACATGAGGGCTCGCCTATGATTGGATTTTTTTAATTCTATAAATTAGTGCACACCAGGATTTGCTTCACACTAGAAGGCTTAAACCAACTAAGGTGTTGTCAGTTTGCTTATGTACAATAAGACTACGTAATAATGATCTCTGGGACGCTATGCATTAGAAGATAAAAAGCTATAACTTGTTTTGTTATATATAATGTAAAGAAGTATATTCTAATTGTCTAAACAGTACACTTTGTCCATTTAATTCTCTCAGTTAAACCTTGGCTTGATCACTCAAACTATTCAAATCGGTGCAATTCTTACTACTATAATTTGTCTTTGTGTAAAAGGTGTAAAAGGTGAAGTTTTTATTGCAAAATTAGTAGAATGATAGATGACATCATTCTTTCTGTTATAACATGATTGATATTTTTTCATGCTTTCTTGTACCCCTATACTAAAGCTTCTATTAGATACTGTTAAATTCTCAAAATAAATTATAAACTTTTAAATTAGACTACTATGTCAATTACCATAATGTAAACTTGGAGCTCTTTAAACTCGGATAGAACTTACAGAGCTATAAAACAAAATGGGATAAGGGGTAGATTGCACCAGGTTAAAAAGGTCGAAGGAGTAATCGAGGCAAGCATTTGTTCTAGGGGTCAAATAAACAGGTGGATTGTTGGAGAGAGTATGATAGGTCAGTTATTTATATACAAAATTGAAAAAAGATACTATAGTTACCGAGGGGCATAAATATTAGAACGATATAGGGTTTATAAGTCTTCAACGCTCGTTTAATTTTTTTTTTGAAGGAACGGTCGCTTAAAATTTTGATTGAACATATAACTTCTATAATAAAAGAAACAAAATGCAAAAAATCTCTATAGGTTGTAAGTTGAGGAAATTTGAAGAACTCGGTGTAGTCAAAGTGAATTGTTAAGGGTATAATAAAATAATGTTTTCTTAGTACTGGACTTTTCTATATCATATTGGATTCTTTCCACTCTTGGGATCATCTTCCTAATTTGGTCTCGAGTCTTCCTTCTCCAGCTTAGTACGGGACTTTATAATTTTATAATAGGTCAAGTCGGTTTCTCAAATTGATCTGGATTTATAGTTGTGTGCACGCAACTGGAGTTCCCGATCCGCGCGCCTTGGCTATCCTGTCCATAGACCCTTGTTCAGAGAGGCGTTAGGCGCTAGGCGGGCGGTGAACCACCGCCTAGCGTCTAAGCGAGCCTAGGCGCGTCTAGACGTTTCTCTAGGCGTTACAAATTTACTAATTTCAAATTAAAAATAAAGTTAAAATTGAAAAATAAAGAATGAGACTGCCATGTAATGACCCATTCAACCTTTTTGCTGACCCATCAACCCTCCTATGAAGGTTCTTCTGACCTTATCCTCTCGTGCGATTTTCTTTTCTTGACCGCATCCTCTCCTGACCAGGCCAGGAGCGGCGGCGGCGGCGGAGAAGAGATGGCAATGACCAACAGAGAAAAAGCGACGACGCCCGACATTTAGATCTTCCTCTCACGACTCTATTTTTCTGCTCTCCCAGCGGTCTCCACTCTTAGTGTGCTCTCGGATTTTACTGCTGACTGCTTAGGCGCCGCTGACCGCCTAGGGAGCGCCTACCCCCCTAGGCGAGGCGGAAGGCCACCGCCTAGCGCCTAGGCGTGCCTAGGCGAGGCCTAGGCAACACCTTTCTAAACAAGGCCATAGACACTGGAATCACAGAACTGCACACATCTCCTGCGCATGCATGCATCACCATAGTGCCATGCTATGTTACCCCGATACGGAGATACCGGTACCGGTACGTAATACGGGGACACCGCGATACGGCATTTTCTCAAAAACAACGATACGGCGATACGCCTGCATATATATTTTTTTCTATGTATATATATAATATTACAATTTTTTGCTTAAAGCTAAATGTAATTACCTAGAAGGTTGAGTATAATGCATTCATATGCAATCATCTTTTAGTTCCGCTTCCAGTTCTCCCTCCTAACATGACAAACCCAACAACTGGCTATTTGTAACTGGTGAGCAGAAAGAATTCTAGGTTTGCAGTAACAGACGATGTCGTCCTTGCGTGAGGATCATCGGGAGAATGGGATCAGAGTTCATGTTATTGGAGGAAAGAGTGCTTTTATGAGTCTCGAATGAGGGTTGGGTCAGGGCTGGAGGTATTCAGAAAGAATCAGCGAGGTGTCGGTCAAGTATCAGAATTATTTTAATTATTTAAAAATCATAATTATGCACGATACGTGTCTGACACGTATCGATGGAGTATCGGTGTCCGATACGTATCGGAGAAGTATCGGTATCCGATACGTGGGCGTTCGGAAGTATCCGTGCTTCATAGGTGCCATGGTCTTTGTAGTTCACCTGGTAGCCGTGACATGTTGCTACATGTGGTCGGTAGCCGTGAGTTGCGCCGCAGCAGCAGGGGCGTTCGGGTCCATGAAGCCGCCGGGGAGAAGGTCGCCGGAGTTGTTGTGGGAAGAAGAGAGAGAATGAGCAATGAGGGGAAGTTGCGCCGGCGAGAGGAAGAAGAATGGAGGGGTGGGTGCCCCTATTTATAAGATGAGACATGTACACAGTGCGTTGAAGACGACGTAAGAATCGATGGGAAGTTGCAGAAGCATAGAAAGTGGCGCGAGAATCAAAAAGCGCGAGAAATGAGGAAGCAATCCGGTGCATGAAGATATCATACCCCGGCTTGGGGGGGCATGTGTTGACACTGGATTTTGGCCTGGGGCTCACTGTCAGCGTCAAGAAGATGTGTCTAGTGCGTGGAAGAAGTGGTGGCCCGCCAGGGGATCGTGGAAGAGAAGGAGACGTGTGCACGCACGTGTGGGTCTGAGTCCATTTTTAGTTCTTTTTCTATTTTTAGTTTAGAAATGGATCTTAACCGAGTCGTATGAGATTCAGAGTGTGTCATGGTGTATAAATATGGCCCCACTAGTATTGTAAAAACCCTAATCAATCAATACAATCACTTTTCGGCACGTCGCCACCCTTTCTTGACGGGATTTTCGTCGACATCGGCGCTCATCGGGGCTCCGGTCATCGACTTGGATTTCGTCAGGTAAGCGCATCAACTTCTATTATGTTGACTTGTCCGTAATTAGAATCGATGTGACTGCTAGTCATCTGGTAATTTAGGTTAATCTAGAGATCGACATTGCGTATCTACTGCTTGGAATTGTTTAACGACCTGGTCCAATTCTTTATTACAGTTTAGTTGACTTGTCCTAGCTGTAGCCTGGTAGTCGATTGCTGATGCCGATCACTGTTTGATCTAGTTATTCGAGTCACCATTTGAACCAGTTAGATTTAATTAAGTCTATTGCTTGCCGATTGTGTACTACGGTTTGACCTGGTCCCGTTTTACATTTGTCTTCAGTTGACTTGTCCTGGGAATGCAATTAGCAGCATGTCAATTTAATTAAATCTATTAGTTTAATAGTTCTTTCGGGGTGTTTAGCCGATTGCTTATCAAATTCAAATCTATGCTTGTTTATGCTATTTAAAAGTCTTACTTTTAACGAGTAGAAGATTTGAAGCATGTTTGCTGATACCGATTTGATAGTTATACCATGCTTGCCGATGGAGTTTTGCCGATCATATGCTATGATAACATGCTTGTCGATGTCGATTCTGATTCATATGATTGCTTTATTTATCGTGCGAGTACTCTTGCTTTGCGAACATGCCGATCCGTTTCTTGCCGACAGCCGACCAAACATTATGTTATAAATTACTTTACTTTATTATTTGCTTATATCGGCTGCGGTTACGCATCGGCCTGTCCGAAGCCGATAGCCTAGGGATTTTACACGCTTTTCTTGTCTTTGTCGATTTGCAGGGAAAATCGACTGACACGCTCCGGAATCCATCGCGTTCCAAGTTTGGTCCTGAACAGAGTCAAGCAAATCTCTCAGGTCACGTGTGTGAAGCAGTAGAAGCCAATTTTGCTGTCAACAAGTACTGTTCATTCGTCCCTGCACCGTAAGATCCTCCATGAATGGATACAATCCCTGCCACGCCATCCATGTTCTAGCCTCATCAGGGCAACGGTACGACGCGCCGGAAGAAACGAAGGCGCCTCACTCCTCCCCGCTCCGGCGCGCTCTTGTGCCTCCACTCTGCGCACCCCCCAAGGTCTCCCCCCTGCACCCAGGGCACCCCGTCCGCCACCTCCAGGTCAGCCTGCCATCCGTCTCCTTCGAAGCACGCCCCACCATTGATCTTCTTGGCGACCTGGTGCTGGAGGGAGCGAAGACGAATCGGAGAAGAGGAAAGCGACCGAGCAGGAGCGTTGGCATTTGATGACTGATTTTTCGAATCCCTCTGATCAAGCGACGGTCCCAGTCCCGTCAAATGTACGGCCTTGCCGCATCTCCCATCCATTTTGTTCTCCCCTTTTCTCGAAGTAGATCCTGGAGTGATTGACGACATGGTCTGTTCTTTTTATTGTTTATTTGGTGGATTTAGCTATACCAGATGGATCTTGGTCTTCTTGCTCTTGCTCTGCTGATGCCAAGCCTGTCAATTGCTTCAGCGTTTTGAGGTTTGTCCTGTATTCGAATGAATGCAATCGATTGTAATTAAGATTAAGCCTTTTTTGGCTCTTATCTTATTGGTTTTTTTCTATACTTGCTCATTACCAAAACACATTCCTATGATAGCTTTTGATCGTTTCAGAATTGATCAATGGATTGTTTGAGGAATTATAAATTGATCAATAGAATTTATTTAGTTATAAACCATGAATGCATAACTTATTGATCGACATGGTTTCATTTACTGGATATTGCCATCCTGTGCTTTTTGTCTTTAGGGACAACGTCCTTATACTTATCCATTGCCAGTCATGTCAAATTTGAATGATTACATATTTCCACTTGGTAAAAAGAAGAATACAGTCTCCGTTTTTATCTTCATTTCATTGAATTGCACTTGCTACATACAGGGTTCTTTTTCTTTCAGGTTCCGGAACAAGATGTATCATTCTATCTTCTTTAGGCTTCTTATGCGACATAACTTTCCCAACCTACTTTAGGAATATTTTACAAGTCAGATAAATACCAGCTATACCCTATTGTTTGACATGTTTTCTTAATCAGTTGCTTTGCATGGCTTCTTCAACACTTGCCTTTGTAAATCACACCATTAACTATTTTGTAGTATTGTTTCTTACCATCTTAGCTAAGCAAAAGCAAAAATATATCAGTATGGCTCATGACTTTAGCTACATGAATAACCATTCTGATTGAAAGCGGACATAGCTGGGTGTTATAAATAAAATATTATTTACATTTTTATTTTTTTTTAACAATCAATTTTTTATATTCATTAAGAAAATTGTGTTATCCCTTTTTGGTTTAGCATACACGTTTATAAGAGACAATTTACTGTGAATTTGACATCCCGGGGCAACGCCCGGGGTTCCTGCTAGTTAATTTAAATTAGATAGATAGATAATGATATCATGTTTATATGTACATCCGTGCCCTGGTACAGATTCAAAAACCAAAACGATCTTGTTACAAATACTTAAGCGACCTTCCGGCTCAAGATGCTGACTTTGTAAGGTACAATATTACAACCAGGGGCTTAAGATGACAACATCTAGATGCAGCTCTGACACTAGACTAACGGTAAGAAAATAAAAGGTGGAACTGACTATCTCATATATAGTATTCGCATGCAGCCGCCTGCGACCAAGGTTTACATAACCGACAGTACCGTTCCGACCGAGCCGGACCGGTTTTACCGGTTACCGCGGAAACCGGCCAAAAATTCAAAAATCAAAATTTGAATTCAAAATCTCGGTTACCGACCGGTTTCTTCGGTAACTGACCAGTTTTCTCGGTATACCGACCGGTTTGATCGGTTTTCTCGGTTTCACTGGAAATTGCTAAAATAGGCTCAAAAAGTTGGAAATTTTGGCATGAACTTTGCTGAAATATTCTAATAATGGTTACCAGACATTGAGAACATATAATTCATCAAATATTGCACCAATGAACCTCATACAACATACCACAATTCATACAAAGTCCAACATAAATTGTCCGATACATAGTTCTTGACGAAATTTAACATACAACATAGTTTTGAACATAATACATATAGTTTTGTGCACATCAACATACAACAATGGATACAAGCATACATCTCAAGACCATATGACGTCGGATTGCGGATTGTTGATGGCGTTGTATTCATCAATCAAATGTGAAACAAAAAGGAGAAGCAACCTCACCTTTGTTCGGCGCGCGGCGACAAACCGACCGATTTTAACCGATTACCGCGGTTAGACCTCGCCTAACCGGTCGGTAACATCGGTTACCGACGACGGACCGCAGCGCCCGGTCGAATCGGCGGCTACCCCGGTTACCGACGTCAACCGGCCCCAAATCGACGATTCGGCGGCGGGAGCGGCTGGGACCGGCGGATTTGGAGCTCCTGTCGACGGGGACCGAGCGGAGGCAATGGGGGACCGAGCGTTGGCGAGTTTCGTGGCCAGGGGAGACTGAAGGGGGCGTCGGGGGTGAAGGGCTAAGTGGATAAGGTTGGTTTTTCTTTTCTTTTTTTTATTTTCTCGCCCAGGAATCTTGCTCGATTTTTTTGACCCATCAAACGACATATGTTTTGTTAACCGTTTCCACCAATGTGTTCCAAATAACATCTAGTTTATTTACATATTTTTTATTTCAATTTTTTTCAAATTTCTAAAAAAATTTAAATTTCAAAATTCGAAACCGGGGTACCGGACTGACCGGACCGGACTGGTTAGTCCAGTAACCGCGGTAACCGAGCGGTTGCCGTCGGTTTTTCCAACCTTGCCTGCGACTATTTAATCCAGCTTTGACCCAAGCAATAATGGTTCCAAACAACGAAAGATCCAGCTTCGAACTAAGTGTGCCTAGGAACACGAAACATCATGCAGGCAGCTATTGGACTTAGTCAAATGCCCTACATGGGTTAATAGTCAGGGGCTTCAGGGAATATTTTTAAGTCAACTATTGAGGGCAAACCATACTATTCATGTTGCCTAGCATCCTTGCATCCTTCAAGATAATAGCCGCCTGCTAAATGTTCAAAATTTTGATACAGTTACAACCGTTGACCTTACTTGGCTCTTTATTTCGGACTGCTTGCTCAACTTTCATTCGAATATAGACATCAACCCGATGTTGTAGAAATATAGGTAAATGTTTGTTTATATTTTCTTTGCATTGCCACGCCTCTCGTTTTATTTAATATCAAATGATCTCAAACTATTAAAAATATCTTAAAATTTAAAGTATCTTTTAATAACATAGGGCTTATAAGTCTTTAACGGTCGCTTAAATTTTTGATTCGTCATATAACTTCTGTAATAAAAGAAACAAAGAGAACAAATCTCTATAGGTTGAGCAACTCCAAGAGATTAGGTAAAATATTTTCTAAATTCTTTATTTTAGTTAGCCTCTAAAATGAAACACACCTAAAAAAGTTAGAGTAATCCATCAGCCTCCCTAAACCACCAAGGGCCCGCGGAAAGAAGAAATAGAGAGTGAAATTCCCTCGCTAAATATTGCTTTTTTCCAAAGGGGCTAGAAGGTTCTCTATTGCTCCAGCAGGTACAAGCTTTTTACAAAAGGACCATTACAGGAAGTACAAAGTAGGCATAAGTCCTTAAGAGTGCCTACGAGGACATAAAAGAAAATTGAAATTACATCCAAGTCTTTAGTGAAAATTGCCACAGCCGACGAGGACGAAGCCAGCGCCGCCGTAGTGACTTCCGAATCATTAAGATGAGCACCACCAGTGAACTCAGAAGCAGTCCACCAACAAGGACGCCTCCGTCCACAGATGGGACCTGACGGAGTGCATAGCACGACACCGGCAAGCATCCGCACCATCACTAGTACAGATTTGCTAATTAATGACGATTTTACTATAGATCCGTCACTATTTTGGGGGTTTTTCCCGTTTTCAGCCAACTTTTATGACGTTTCGGCGTTTCGTCACTAAAATCAGTCGGTGACGCGTTTAAAACGTCACTAATCAGCATATCTGTTCTAGTGCATGGACGGGAAGACGCCTTAGGTTGCAAGCTAATTAACTCACCGGCAGGTCCTCCCAGGAGTCGCCTCAAAGCTCACATCTTCAGTCAAGGCGGCCGTAGATCTCGATTTTGCATCACCGGGCTAGACCGCAAGACCCATCTCCAAGATAAGCTGGGGATCAGCAATAGCGCCTGTTGAGGAACACCACTAGAGAGAAGCACTTGTTGACGAACAATCTCTCCATGGAACCCGCAAAAGAGCAGTAGATAGGAAGAGCAGAAAGTGGAGACACCCACTGGGAAGGAGGCCGGCGAGGACAAAAGCCATGTCGGCAACATCACAAGGGAACAAGAGTGAAAGCCAAATCGCGCCGATTACATGTTTTTAGCCGGAAAGCAGCTGCGATGGAAACGATTGGGGAGACACCAAAGGCTAACTAGCTACTAATAACACTACTACAGGGAGGGACCCCGTCCAACTCACCGCCGACAAGCCACCGGGAAGGGAGAAGGAGGGGGGCCAGTCAATATCTGGTGAACTAAGAGCGGCAGGGTAGACGAAGAGCTACAGCGCGCGATGGGAAAAGTCGACCCGGTTTGCTGCTTGGGCAGGGAATTAGCTAAATATTGTTAGCTAGAAAAAGTGGAACGAAGAGTTAGCTATTTTGGAGGCGGATTTAGAGATATTGTTGGAGAGCCATTTTATTCAATAGTACTAGCCATATTTAGAGAAAAAAAACATGTTTCATCTAGTCTGCTGGAAGTTGCTCCGTTTAGGAAATTTGAACAACTTGGGATAGCAAAATAAGTCTAAATTTGTTGGGGGATCCAACAAACAAAGGGTATCACAAAATAAAATCTTCTTAGTACTGGACTTTGATATATGAGACTCTTTCCACTATTGGGTTCACCTTCCTAATTTGGTCTCGACACTACAGGAAACCCCTAGTTTGCCGAGTGCCAGAGGCACTCGGCAAAGGCCATATTACACTCGGCAAACAATTTGCCGAGTGTAACACTCGGCAAAGTCTAGACAGCAAACAGTTCTCGGCAAAGAGGCGTTTGCCGAGTGCTTTTTTTCGGACACTCGGCAAAGTGTTTGCCGAGAGCCAAAACCAACACCCGGCAAACATTTTTGGAAATAATAAAAAAAAAACACATGCCGCTGCCGCGGCCCCACCACGCCACCACCGCCGCCCGCCACCCAGTCCAGGCCGCCGGCGCCACAAGCCGGCCAAGGGAGCGCCACCGACGCACGCGTCCTGCCGTGTCGCCGACCCGCCCTGCCGCGCCGCCAACCCTGCGCATCGCGGCCTCCGCGCCTCGCCGCGCCGCTCCGGGCAGAGGATTGTCTCCCGGACCTCGTTCTGCAGGGCCTCGAAGCTGCGGAGCCAGGCGTGGAAGAGCGGGAACGTGTAGGCATCCACGAGGCGCGCCGGTGACCTCCTCAGCACCCCAGCACGACGTCGAGGAAGCCTGCCTTGTCGCCGCCGAAGAAGCAGCAGCCTTAGAACGCGCCGTCGCGGAGCTCCGCCTTGACCAGCGCCAGGTTCTTGTGCACCTGACGCACCGCCGCCTCCTGCTCCTCACCCGTCGAGCCGGGCCGGGGCTGCCACCTCCGCTGCACCTCGCCGGCTTAGGAGCCTCCGGTGGAGTTGAGGGAGAGAGATGCATGAGAGAGGTGGAAGAAGGGAGAGAGAAATGAGGGAGAGAGTTCTGTGCGGGAGAGAGATAAGAGAGACGAGAGAGAGCTGGAAGACGATGGAGATGAGGGATCCAGGTGGAGTTGGATTGGGCCAATGAGAAACCACGATTTGCAATAGACGGATCGCTGACGTGGCAGTGTGTTTTCTTATTTTCGTTGTGTGTTTATTTTGAGATATTAAACAATCTCCAATGTAAAAGTTGTCAACTATAAAGTTTTAGATCTCGTGGAGGTCTACAAATTTCATTTTGATAATTTCTCCAACTGAGGTCGTTTACAAAATTTGAATTTCAAATTTGAGAAATTCAATTAGTTTTCATTGACAAGATGATTTCAAATAAAAATGTCATCAACTACAAAGTTTAATAACTTATTGTGATTTACAACTCTCATTTTGGCTGTTTCTCCATACAAGGTCATTTGAAATAAAAAATTCAAATTTCAAAATTTAGAAACTTCAAGTGTATTTTTTCATTAGCAAAATAAATTTAAATTAAAAAATGTTGAACTACAAAGTTGTATAACATGTGAGGATACACAACTTTTATTTTGGTTATTTGGTCATCCGACATAGTGGTAGTAATATTGTTCACAAATCTTATATATTGTCTTATAGTTTCATGAAACTATATGATAGATGTAGATTTTGTGAACAACTTTACTATTACTTTATTGAATCAAGAAATGATCCAAATAAGAGTTGTTTATCTTGAGAAGTTATACAACTTTGTAGTTCAACCTTTTTTTTAATTTGAATTCGTTTAAGGCTTCAAAATATAGTTTGAATTTTGCTCTGCCGAGAGCCACAAATAATACACTCGGCAAACACCATCTTTGCCGAGTGCTTATTTTGCCGAGTGTTTTTCTTTAGACACTCGGCAAACACGTTGTTTACCGAGTGCCCGAAGGAATACTCTCGGCAAAGTTTCAAGCACTTGGCAAACATGAGTTTTACCGTAGTGCGAGTCTTCCTTCTTCGTTTTGCCTTTTCGTGTACGGGACTTTATAATTTGATAATATGAGGCCAAAGTCGTTTTGTCAAAATGATCTAGATTTATAGTTTGTGTATACGCAACTTGAGTACCATCTCCATCTATATATAGCCTCCCTCCCCCTTGGCTATCCTGTCCTCACATTAGAGAGGTGCACACATCTCCCGCGCACGCAGCACCATAGTTGCAGTATCGACGACCATGTTACACTTTCTCCTAACCTTTTTCGTCCTCTCCGGCAAAAGCACGTCTTCGTTGGCTTCCAACGCAACCGATGACTTCCTTGGCTGCCTCGCCGCGGACATCCCGTCTCGCCTCATCCAGACTCCGGCGACGCCAGCCTATCCTTCCACCCTGCTCTCCTTCGCCCGGAACCTCCGCTACGTGACACCGGGCACCGTGAGGCCGGAGGCGGTCATCGCCGTCACCGAGGCCGGCCACGTCCAGACCACCGTGCGCTGCGGCCGGCGCCACCGCGTCCGCGTCCGCGTGCGCAGCGGCGGCCACGACTACGAGGGCCTCTCCTACGCCAGCCACCGCGAGCCCTTCGCCGTGCTGGACCTCGGCGCGCTCCGTGCAATCCACGTCGACGCCGCGCGTGCGGAGGCCTGGGTCGACTCCGGCACCACCGTCGGCGAGCTCTACTACGCCGTCGGCAACGCCAGCCGCACGCTGGCGTTCCCGGCGGGATCCTGCCCAACCATGGGCGTCGGCGGCCACCTCAGCGGCGGCGGTTTTGGCTCGCTGGCGCGCAAGTACGGCCTCTCCTCCGACAACGTCCTCGACGCCGTCGTCGTGGACGCCGAGGGGCAGCTCCTGAACCGGAGCGCCATGGGGGAGGACCTCTTCTGGGCGATCCGCGGCGGCGGCGGCGAGAGCTTCGGCGTCGTGCTGTCATGGAAGGTGCGCCTCGTGCGCGTGCCGGAAACCGTCACCGTGTTCACCATCGGCCGGGCGAGGAACCAGTCCGCCGTCGAGCTCGTAACGAAATGGCAAGAAATTGCACCAGCTCTTCCCCGGGACATGTACCTCCGGGTCACTGTGCAGAACCAGCAGGCGGAGTTCGAGGCCCTGTTCCTCGGCCGGTGCCGCCGCCTCGTGCGCCTCATGCGACACCACTTCCCTGACCTCGGAATGACGCGATCGGACTGCATGGAGATGAGCTGGGTGCAAGCCAGGGTCTTCTTGGTCTTCAGAACCACAAAGCCACTCGAGCTCCTCCTCGATCGGCGCGGCACGGCCTACTACCTCAAGGCCAAGTCCGACCATGTGCAAGTGCCTATCCCACAACACGTGTGGGAGAGCACGTGGTCGGAGTGGCTCGAGAAGCCCGAGGCCTCGCTGCTCATGCTGGACCCCTACGGCGGCCGGATGAGCAGCATCTCGCAGTCCGCGACGCCGTTCCCACACCGGAAGGGGAACCTCTACCAGTTCCAGTACTACTCCTACTGGGTTGAGAACGGGACGGCGGCGTTGGAGAAGCGGATGAGCTGGGTCAGGGGGTTCTACAAGGCGATGGAGCCTTACGTGTCCAAGAACCCAAGAGCTGTGTATGTCAACTACAGGGACCTTGATTTGGGGACGAACGAGCTGGATGGTGATGTGACCAGCTATGCAAAGGCTAAGGTTTGGGGGGAGAAGTACTTCAAAGGTAATTTTAAGAGGTTGGCAGCTGTGAAGAGCAAGGTGGACCCACATGATTTCTTCAGGAATGAGCAGAGCATCCCTCCTCTTCCCGCTGCAAAAGGGTAGGCGCCGTCCATTGGATTCCACAGGGGTGTTTTCATTGGGTTTAGAGTGCAGTGCTTGTGCGTGTCAAGGGGTTTCGTCATGGTTGAAAAAATATGTAACGTGTGTCGAGCCCACTACTTGAAAAATATTGCATTAATAAATAAAAAGAGTCACGTTGTCTCTATGTCCAAACATGGTGTTACGTAGGATGTTCTCCAACCTGGAGGGAAGAGAGGGAGGAGAGCAACAAATGTCATGTTACGCAAAAAAGTAATAGTCAGATCCACGTTCCAATAATGCTGGCCGGACAAACGAACTCTGTGTGTGTGTGTGTGTGTGTGTGTGTGTCATGCAAATCCGTGGAAAACAGATGTAGATACGTCGACTTCTTCAGATCTCGTGCACATCAGTTGTTAGAAGCTATGCCCCTGAGGGTGACGCTGATAGCAAGCGAGGCCGTGAAAAAACTGAACAATAGCTTGACTTGACCATGGAGAAGCATGGGTGTATAATTGTATATCCATCTGGGAGCATTTTAGGGTTCTTTGGGTTCTTTTATGGTAGTCCTACCTCCTTAGTCTTGCACTATACGGTGCAAAAGAACAGACTCATCGATCTAAACCCTCGATTGTCAAGTTAAAGAGTGAATTGCGCAAAACAGTAGGTTTTGAGCCCATATTCTCACTTTACACTAGGTTTTAGCATAATGTTTCTCACTTTGCGCCACCTTTTACCCTTCCCTATACTGAAACCCACTAGTCATACCCACATAAAAATAATAGTCTGATCATCTCTTTCACCTTTTATTTGATTTCATTATTCGATTTTAAATTATAGAAACAAAGGAAAAATACTTCACATTTTCACCTGCAGATTTTTAAAAGTATCTTTCTCCCCTTTGAAATTAGCCGAGAATGCTTGTTCTAAAATGTGTTGCTTTCTATAAATCGAAATGAAATAATGAAAACCGAAACAAAAGGTGGAATTCGATTATATCAATTGATAACGGTACATAACGGTGAATACTTGCTACATAGCAGATAAAAAGGTTGACTAGGATTTTTAAGAAGACACATAATGATCGTAGGATCATGTAAAATAATATTGTATTAACATTATCGAACTATTATTTAATTTAATGTATATGAAAAGAGTATGTGATGCAACAATAAGCTAAAACCTAGTATTTGATGCAAAGAAGTCTAAAACGTAGCGGAAGGTGAGAATATAGCCTCAAAACCTAGTTTTTTGCGCAATTCACTCCAAGTTAAAAAAAAAACAAAATTCATTTCACTAATCTTGGAAAACAGATGTAGATATGTCGACTTCTTCAGACCGCGTTCACATCAGGTGTTAGAAGCAGTGTGTGACGCTGATAGCAAACAATGGCTTGACTTGACAACGAAGAAACGTTGAAATATCCACCTGTGAGGATTTTAGACAAGTGGATTGTTGGAGAGAGTATGATAGGTCAAAAAAACAAGTGGATTGTTGGAGAGAGTATGATTGGTCAGTTATTTATATACAAAATTGAAAAAAGATACTATAGTTACCGAGGGGCATAAATATTAGAACGATATAGGGTTTATAAGTCTTCAATGCTCGTTTTTTTTTTGAAGGAACGATCGCTTAAAATTTTGATTGAACGTATAACTTATATAATAAAAGAAACAAAATGCAAAAAATCTCTATAGGTAGTAAGTTGAGGAAATTTGAAGAACTCGGTATAGTCAAATGAGTCTAATTTTTTTTTTTTGGCGGGGGGGGGGGGGGGGGGGGGGAATTCAAATAAACAAAGTGAATTGTTAGGGTATAATAAATAATAATGCTTTCTTAGTACTGGACTTTTCTATATCATATTGGACTCTTTCCACTCTTGGGATCATCTTCCTAATTTGGTCTCGAGTCTTCCTTCTCCAGCTTAGTACGGGACTTTATAATTTTATAGTAGGTCAAGTCGGTTTCTCAAATTGATCTGGATTTATAGTTGTGTGCACGCAACTGGAGTTCCCGATCCGCGCGCCTTGGCTATCCTGTCCATAGACACTGGAATCACAGAACTGCACACATCTCCCGCGCATGCATGCATCACCATAGTGGCACGACCATGGCAAGAACACCAAGGATGTTGCACCTTCTCCTAACCTTTTTCATCCTCTCCGGCAAAAGCAAGTCGTCGTTACGCCACCGATGACTTCCTTGGCTGCCTCGCCGCGGGCATATATCCCGTCTCGCCTCATCCAGACTCCGGCTACGCCATCCTATTAATTCTGCCACCCTGCTGTCCACCGCCAGGAACCTCCGCTATGTGATCCCTGGCACCGTGAGGCCGGTGGTGGTCATCACCATCACCGAGGCCGGCTACGTGCAGACCACCATGCGCTGCGGCCGCCGCCATGGCGTTCGCGTCCGCGTTCGCAGCGGCGGCCACGAGTCACGACTACGAGGGCCTCTCCTACGCCGGCCCGCCAGGAACCAGTCCGCCATCGAGCTCATCACCAAATGGCAGGAAATCGCGCTGGCGATGCCCCGGGACCTATACCTCCGCGTGGTGGTACAGAACCAGCAGGCGGAGTTCGAGGCCCTGTTCCTTGGCCGGTGCCGCCGCCTTCACCGCCTCATGCGAGGCAATTTCCCTGACCTTGGAATGACGCCATCGGACTGCAAGGAGATGAGCTGGGTGGAAGCCGGAGTCTTCTTGGTCTTCAAAACCACCAAGCCACTCGACCTCCTGCTTGACCGGCGCGGCACGGCGTACTACCTCAAGGCCAAGTCCGACCATGTGCAAGTGCCTGTGACACCCCGTGTCACTGAGAACAACACTGAACACAGCAGAACTGATGACGTGCACAAAAGTTCCATTTCAAAAATTTGAAATTCAAAATTCAAACAAGGTTCAAACCATAGCTTCTGAAGAAACTCAAATTTTTGCATAACAAGTTGATCAACCAAAAATACCAAAGGATGCAGGTCAGCTAGAAATAATTTTGGAGAATTTATCACGATTTTTGAAATTCGTTTGGATGCTCAAATAAATCCCCAAATTTCCAAACATGTCCAACTTTGACTAGCTGCCATTTGAATTCTATTTCGAATTGGGATGTGCATGTTATGTCACTGGAAAGAGCATTTCATGACCTTTCGAATGCAACCGGTTTTACAATTTTTGGAGTTTGTTTGCTGGTTCAAATCGAGCGCCAAAGTTTGGGAAATTTCAGTTTGAATTAATTCGGGAAAAAGAAAAGATGCCGCCGGTCCCACCTGTCATCGACCTCTCTCTCACTGCACGCGTCGGGAGCTCGTCGCCACATCGCCGACGGCGTACGGCTCGTCGCACCGCCCTTGGTCGCCTCCTTCGGGCACATAACGCGCCGCACTCATGTCCGAACCCTCCTCCACTCTCCCAGCTCGCTCTCTCGGTCTTCCCCGTCGCCTAGACCCTAGTTTTTCCCTTCCGCCATTGCCGCCGGTCGTCAAACTCGTCGCGCCGCCGCTGCAGAGCTACTCCGGCCGAGCTACTCGACGAAGAGCTGCGAAGCGCAACCTTGAACTCAACCATGGCTGCATTTTCTCCTTCCCCGGGCTGAGGAGCACGAATCGCGTCGTCTTGCTCGCGCCCGACCACCGCGACGCCGTGTTCCTGTCATCGAATCCCCGCCACTCCGGTGAGTCTTGGACCGATTACTCGCGCCCATGTCTTCGCGAAGTACTTGCGCACGTCTCTGACCTGGTATTCCTCCGTTTCATCAGCTCCGCTTGTCGTGTCGCGATTTTTCCCCACCGCCGGTCAACCTTGGCCGCCGCGGAGCTTCTCCGGTGAACACCACTTTTCCGGCCTCCTCGACGTCGGCACCACCCGGGTCGAGCTTCCCCGCGCCGAGGTGAAGCCCGCGCGCACACGTCTGCAGCTGGAGACTACCCTCGCCCCTCTCGCCACCGCGCCGTACCTCTGCCGCCCGCCTTTCCTCGACGCCGAGTGCCCTCCGGCCACCGCCGCCCTCTCCAGTACATCGAGGTGAAGCCCCCACTTTCTCCTCACCATCCCCGTGCGTTTCTTTTCGCCAGAGGTTGCCGGAAACGCCACTCCGGCGAGGTCGCCGCCGCGCTCCGGCGACCACTCCGGCCAACACACCCTTGACCACATGGTCAGGATCCCGTGTGGCCCACTCTGTGGCCCTCCGTGTGTTCCCACACGCGTGCGGCTGGATCTGGTGTGGTTCAGACCGGATCCGGTGCGGCCCAGATCGTGTGGCCCCTCGTGTGGCCAGATCTGATTGGTTCGCCCAAATTTTCAAATCTTTTCGAATTAATGTAATTCCTAGAAATTGCCTGAAACTTGTAAAATCGATATAAAAATAAATACAACTCAGAAAAATGCAAATCCAATTTTGGTGGACTCCTTGTGACATGATCTATCCAATAAAAATGAGAAATCACACTTTTGCACGTTATGTATTTCCTGAAAAATACATCTGTGCAGATCCTGTTTAATTCATAACTAATTATCTGTTGCTCGATAAATCACAAACTCTTGCATGCTTGTAAAGTATTTGTTAACCCACCTACAGAGCATTTTTCCACTGTCACATCTTGTCTAATTATTTTCTTATGATTTAAATCATGCTCTACACTGTATAAATTATTATAAATAATCTACCTTGCAGTAAATCATGAAACTTCACCATAAATTACTTCCAGTGGCACTCTTCACCAGAAAAATGCCACTGGACATGAATAAATTTTCGAAATCCCATTATTCATTTAACCTACCCAAGTTGATTAATGGTGAACTTAATTAAAAGTTAATGAAGAAAATACTCCAGACGAAATTAATTAACAAAGTTAATCATTTGCACTTACAGTGTAAATGACTGTCCTATCAAGTAATTAAATCATTAATTGCATCATATTCTTGCATCTAACTTTGCATTATTTTCCTTGTCATAACGTGTAGTGACAGAGACGACTCCGGAGCCACTGGACTTCCAGCTGCCGGAGGAGCAGACCCAGGAGGTGCAGGAGGAGCAGCCGCAGCAGGACACTGACCCCGCTGACCCCGTTAGCTACGCTCCTGAGCCAGGCAAGCCCCGGTGCATGCCTACCTTATTAGGATTTTATTTTATCACTTGATTGGGGCTAGTAATTGATTGTGCATTAGGTTTATTAGGAGTTGATGTGAAACCGTAGAACTGCATTAGGACTACCCCGGTGCATGCCTACCTTGTGTCCTATTTTTGTAGATGTGGTCTAGGTTACGTTAGAACTTGCTAGGCTTAGTGGCTAGCGGACGGTAGAAGTCGAGTGGTAGGTCCCACTCGCATGATAGGGACCCCTGGATTGTACTAGCTGGATTTAGGATTTGTGAGACCGGACGAGGAATTGCTTGTATAGGATGGTTGGAGAAGGCTGGGCCTTCACGGTGGTGTAGCCCCGTCTGTGTCGATTAAGGACCGTCCGTTGTTGGCCCTGTTGAGTAAGTTTGAACGTACTGATTCACATGTTAGTGTTTTTATGGGCCTAGTAAACCTAGTAGCCTGCGTCGCCCTGGATGTCTGGTAGATACTTTACTCTTTCTATCATGGTATTTGGGAGAGGTAGGGTGGCGTCCCGCGCAGTCAGCCATCCGGGACGGGGGCTGCGGTGGGAGAGCCCTTCCTCGGGAGGAGTAGAATCTGGTACAGCTCCGGTGGTACGTAGCGTAAACGGTTGCCGTATGTGGCCTTTGCCGCGTATGGCGTGTGGTCAGGATTTCTCCTGCAGGATGTACATCGATGCCGCCGCTCTCGGTCAAGAGCAACCTTGCTCACTGAGTCACCTCGTAGTGTGATATGCTTGATGATGATGACTAGTACTGCTATTTATATTTCATTACTGTATACTGCTCATATGATGTATTGTTACTTTATATCTGCTCTAGAGATATGCACACTGTTTTACTGGATAAGTACCTAACTTGAAAATAAAAACTTGAAAATAAGGATCCATTAATTAGTGCGAGTTATGCTATCGCGTCAGCCACCCCCTTGTAGCCTTTGCATAATTAGGAGTCGGCTGTAGATAGCCACGTTGACGGGTAAGACTTGCTGAGTATTAGTTGCTCAGGGTTTGGCTCTTTATGATTTTATTGCAGGTAGCACCTTTATCCCTGACTCTACGGGTGGAGGTGGACAGTGGGATGGCCAGCTTCCTTTTGATTGGACAGCCCACTGGGAGACTGAGGAGTGATCTCCTCTCGAGTCCGCATCTTCATGGCTTTGGATGCGGGTTCTTATTGTATCGTGAGCGCGTACGCCTGTATTTCTACTAGTTTGGACTTGTACTTGTACCGTTTATTTCCGCTGTGCGACTCTATGTTTTAATTGGATTAATGTAACCACTTAAAGACTTAATTTGTGCTTTTTATATGCTGTACTGTTGCGTCTGTTCATCAGCGCTATACCGACTCGATCCTGCGAAAAGCGGAGACGCTTCAGTGCCGATCCCGAGGCACGCGTGGGAGAGCACATGGTCGGAGTGGCTCGACAAGCCCGAGGCCGCGTTGCTCATGCAGGACCCCTACGGCGCATATCGCCATCGTCGATGCCGTTCCCGCACCGCAAGGGGAACCTCTACCAGTTCCAGTACTACTCCTACTGGTACGAGAACGGGACGGCCGCGTTGGACAAGCGGATGAGCTGGGTCAGGGAGTTTTACAATGCGATGGAGCCTTACGTGTCCAAGAACCCAAGAGCTGTGTATGTCAACTACAGGGACCTTGAGTTGGGGACGAACGAGCTGGATGGTGATGTGACCAGCCATGCCAAGGCTAAGGTTTGGGGGGAGAAGTACTTCAAAGGTAATTTTAAGAGGTTGGCAGCAGTGAAGAGCAAGGTGGACCCACATGATTTCTTCATGACTGAGCAGAGCATCCCTCCTCTTCCCGCTGCAAAAGGGTAGGCTCCGTCCATTGGATTCCACAGGGGTGTTTTCATTGGGTTTAGAGTGCAGTGCTTGTGCGTGTCAAGGGTTTCGTCATGGTTGAAAAAAAATATGTAACGTGTGTCGAGCCCACTAGTTGAAAAATATTGCATTAATAAATAAAAAGAGTCATGTTGTCTCTATGTCCAAACTTGGTGTTACGTAGGATGTTTTCCAACCTGGAGGGAAGAGAGGGAGGAGAGCAACAAATGTCATGTTACGCAAAAAAGTAATAGTCAGATCCACGTTCCAATAATGCTGGCCGGACAAACGAACTGTGTGTGTGTGTGTGTCATGCAAATCCGTGGAAAACAGATGTAGATACGTCGACTTCTTCAGATCTCGTGCACATCAGTTGTTAGAAGCTATTCCCCTGAGGGTGACGCTGATAGCAAGCGAGGCCGTGAAAAAGCTGAACAATAGCTTGACTTGACCATGAAGAAGCGTGGGTGTATAATTGTATATCCATCTGGGAGCATTTTAGGGTTCTTTGGGTTCTTTTATGGTAGTCCTACCTCCTTAGTCTTGCACTATACGGTGCAAAAGAACAGACTCACACTATGCCAGAAAGGCTAATTCCAGACACAGAGTCTCGGTGACGTGTTTTTAAAACGTGTCTGCGAAGGCTGATAGCAGACGCGTATCAACCAGGCGCGTCTGCTATATAGTTGTACTGTTAAAAACACGTCTGCTATTCAGGTATATAGTAGACGCGGCGCACCTAAACGCGTCTGTTGGTCCTGGACCAGTCTACAGCAGACGCGTCTCGACGAAACGCGTCGCCGAACCAAAGTTCCCGGACCCGAATTTTTCATTAGTTTCAACTTATTCGGCGGTGGCCTCGCGTCCGAACCCCACGCCACCCACTGTAACGTCCCGCCTCCCCGAGGCCGGGCCCGCTTACGCCTGGCAGCTCTCTAGGACTTCAAGACTGACATCACCGACCAACACATGTCTTTTCTGCGCATTTTGTCCTCACTCGTGCGCACCCAGGAAAGACTTCCCGGTCGGTCACCCATCGCTCCAGGCCAAGCACGCTTAACTTCGGAGTTCTTTCGAGATGAGCTTCCGGAAAAGAAGTTGCAACTTGTTGACATGAGTATTCTATCAATCCTATTAAGCCCTGGGCCAGGATGTTACATACTCACCCCCTTAGAAGATCGACGTCCTCGTCGATCAACCCCAATCCAGGAACGTCCCCTCTTGGCCACGTCCGTATGTCCAGTGCCAGCGCATGTGCCATGCTGTGTGACCACTCTGGGCCCACACCAGCCATGCGCACCATGCCTGCGCAACTGCGCCCACACGCGCCCGTGAAACCGCAAGGGTCGGCTCTGATACCACTTGTAACGTCCCGCCTCCCCGAGGCCGGGCCCGCTTACGCCTGGCAGCTCTCTAGGACTTCAAGATTGACATCACCGACCAACACATGTCTTTTCTGCGCATTTTGTCCTCACTCGTGCGCACCCAGGAAAGACTTCCCGGTCGGTCACCCATCGCTCCAGGCCAAGCACGCTTAACTTCGGAGTTCTTTCGAGATGAGCTTCCGGAAAAGAAGTTGCAACTTGTTGACATGAGTATTCTATCAATCCTATTAAGCCCTGGGCCAGGATGTTACACCCACCCACCCACTCTTCCCTTCTGCTCTCCACCACGCCCTCACCAGAACTGGCTTGACTCCTCGTCGACCGGGGCCGCCGCTCCGCCACCTTGCCCTCCCTGTGGCCGCGCCTCCTCCTCGTCGACTCGTGCCGCGCCCCCACCTTGCCGGAGCAGCCCGCGGAGGCAGATCTCGCCGTGATGTTCTCTCTTTCACTGGCTTCTCTCAGATCTGGCGCACAGGTCCCTCCCCTTCCCAGTCGAGCAGCCTCCGTCGAGCTCCCGCCGTTGCGGCAGCGTGGATCGACGTGGATCGAGGCGGGACGACATCCTCCACTTCCCTGGCGAGCTGCTAGAGTTCCGGCGGCGCGGATCGAGGCGGGGTGGCACGGATCGAGGCGGGACAACGTGGATCGAGTCAGGTCGGCGTGGATCCGGCGGCTTCATCTCCATCAGCGTGCTTCTCCGCACCAGCAAGCTACGGTGGTCGTCAACACCTTCAGCGCGCCGCAGCGGGATGCGCCACCAGTCCACCTCTCCAACAGCTACTCGGTCCGCCACTCCAACAGGCTCAGGCCCCGTGCCGCCCATGCTTGACCTCGCCGAGCACACCAAGGGCTTGAGTGACGCCCTCCCTCACCGCTGAGAAGGTACACCACCGTCTCCCTACCCCCTGTTCTGTCTCAGCCTCACAAGTCACGAGCTGCTCGACGAAATGCTCACCCAGACTGTGTGCCTTTTTGTGTGTTTTATATAGAGAAGAACCAAGTGGGCAGCTCTGGTAGAAATTCGATGCTCCATAGCTTCATCACCAAGTGACCAGCTGTGCTACTACAAGTTGTTGTCGTAGCGTTCTGCCATCTTCTTGAGTCAGATATTAACTAGCTATAGATTTGGCTGATGTGTATCTGTCCTTCGTAATTATCAACAACCATGTCACAACAAATTAGGTCTTCTGTGCAGTACAAGTTTTATGAGAAAAAAATAGTGTACTAGTAATCTGGGTGACTGAAGTAGTCTCGCCTAAAAAAAAAAATTCTATGTCTGTAACATGTAAACTTTTGCATCTAACTGAACCTGACTAGCTTAACCAACTTTTAAATCAAGTCTTGAACCTGCTCATTCGCTTTATGCTGTTAATTAGTTGGGTTGATAAACAATTGTGTTATTTTCTGCGTGACTGGTCATGCCATAGCAGAACCTGGGAACTTTGAACATAGTGTATATTGGTAGTATCTGATCAATAACATAAAGATGAATGGCATTTTCTTACCCTGTGATTTTCTCGTCTCTGCAGGTGTTTCAGTTGATGCAGAAGACATCATCTATCACCTCTGAACTTGGTATGTAGCTTTTTATTTTAAATATTACTGGTAGCTAGTTATGAGCTTGTTTTTTTCTGTAACTGATAGTTCTTGATCTCTGTCTATTCGTGGCAATAACAGAGGTAGAAGTCAAATTAATTACTACACTTACTTAGATAGTTGCTTTGCCTGGTAACCATTAATTTTTAGCAATGTCTAGGACTTGGTGGTTGTTTTTGAAATCAGGTATACTGGTTAACGCTCAACTGTCTAGGACCGTATGTACCTCTGCCATATTAGTAGCTTGTCAGATCTCAGTAGCATGTTAACAGGTTGATCTGACCACACCATAATGATATTGCTAGCATCTTCACATTACATGCACATACCTAGATTCTACTGATGCAGTTTTCCTAATCTGCCTATGAAGATAGTCTTTTGCACATTTCAAATGGATGGTAGATTTGGCGGTCCTTGCTTTACTATAGACATTGATATCATTTCTGTGAATAAGAAAAACTGAACTTGTCTCTAGATTGCCTGACTATAGTCTACGGTCTACCTTAACAGGACTATCTGTGAGTTTCAGTTACTCCCCTGGCTTGGTGAGCTTCAGGATTAATATGTCATTTTTATTTTCTTCCAAGTCGTGTCTGCTACTTATCTAAGATTAGTACAATGATGTTTTTTCTTGCTTAATTTCCATTGCAGTGATAATCTCTCTTTTTTATAATCAAATGCAATCAAATGTTAACTGATAAGGACTATGCAGCTATTGTTTAGTTCAGGTTGATAGAATATTCTAATGGGGAGATGATCTTCTCTTCCATTTGATTGTATTACTGAAGTTTATTACTGCACACTTTGTCAGCCATCAGTATTCTCTTTGATGTTCTGGAACCTATAACAATATTTCCATTTGTCACAGGATCTGGTATGAAGTATTTGATGTTCTGGAAGCTGGAACTGAACATGAGGTAAGT
The DNA here is from genome assembly GCA_007726485.1 of Eragrostis curvula. Classification (NCBI taxonomy): domain Eukaryota; kingdom Viridiplantae; phylum Streptophyta; class Magnoliopsida; order Poales; family Poaceae; genus Eragrostis; species Eragrostis curvula. The sequence goes on from RWGY01000005.1 coordinate 3,544,501, forward strand.
TTAGATATCAGCTCCATCCGTAGCAGGTGGTTTCTCTATAGTATGAGTCAACCAAGGTAGAGCAAATCATGTTAACATGCCTGAGAAATGCATGCAGAATGTACAAGACCACTATTTGTAATGTAGGTCATTTGCCTGAGAAATACATTGTCTTGAGTAACGTAGGTCACTGTCCTTTGCTTTTCAATACCACTATGCAAGAATTTGTTAGCATGATAAAAAGGCATGTACAAGGCAATGTATTTGTAATGTGTATAATGATGAACCATGTGTATTGGTTGACACATGGGCATGTCAGTATGGTGTTCATCTGAAATCTGTCTTAGGCTAAGATCTGAAATCTGTCATTGTTCCTCTATGTTGTATTAGTTCCTCTGGCCTATCTCTCCATCATAGGCTAAGATCTCTATGCTTTGGTTGATATGAGCTACTGGTGTAATGATCTGCAAGTTGTAGTTCATATTTGTAATGTATCATGGATAAAGAATGTGGATTGGCACTGTATGTAATGCAGAAGCATTTCTATTTTTTTTTTAATTTTTTAATTCTCATTGGAGACGCGTTTGGGATAAAACACGTCTGCAATGATCCGATCATAGCAGACGCGTTTTGACAAAACGCGTCTGCTATGATCATATCATTGGAGACGCGTTTTGTCAAAACGCGTCTGCTATGATTGGATCATTGGAGACGCGTTTTTCCGCGTCTACAATTAGCCCTCTTTGCAGACGCAAATTAGGAGACGAAAAAAAATTTCGTCTCTGATTAGGGTTAAGACGCGTCTCCAAATAGCTTTTCTTACATAGTGTCATCAATCTGAACCCTCGATTGTCAAGTTAAAGAGTGAATTGCGCAAAACAGTAGGCTTTGAGCCCATATTCTCACTTTATACTAGGTTTTAGCATAATGTTTCTCACTTTGTGCCACCTTTTACCCTTCCCTATACTGAAACCCACTAGTCATACTCACATACAAATAATAGTCTGATCATCCCTTTCACCTTTTATTTGATTTCATTATTTGATTTTAAATTATAGAAACAAAGGAAAAATACTTCACATTTTCACCTGCAGATTTTTAAAAGTATCTTTCTCCCCTTTGAAATTAGCCGAGAATGCTTGTTCTAAAATGTGTTGCTTTCTATAAATCGAAATGAAATAATGAAACCCGGAACAAAAGGTGAAATTCGATTATATTAATTGATAACGGTACATAACGGTGAATACTTGCTACATAGCAGATAAAAAGGTTGACTAGGATTTTTAAGAAGACACATTATGATCGTAGGATCATGTAAAATAATATTGTATTAACATTATCGAACTATTATTTAATTTAATGTATATGAAAAGAGTATGTGATGCAACAATAAGCTAAAACCTAGTATTTGATGCAAAGAAGTCTAAAACGTAGCGGAAGGTGAGAATATAGCTTCAAAACCTAGTTTTTTGTGCAATTCACTCCAAGTTAAAAAAAAACAAAATTCATTTCACTAATCTTGGAAAACAGATGTAGATATGTCGACTTCTTCAGACCGCGTTCACATCAGGTGTTAGAAGCAGTGTGACGCTGATAGCAAACAATGGCTTGACTGGACAACGAAGAAACGTTGAAATATCCACCTGTGAGGATTTTAGACAAGTGGATTGTTGGAGAGAGTATGATAGGTCAAATAAACAAGTGGATTGTTGGAGAGAGTATGATTGGTCAGTTATTTATATACAAAATTGAAAAAAGATACTATAGTTACCGAGGGGCATAAATATTAGAACGATATAGGGTTTATAAGTCTTCAATGCTCGTTTTTTTTTTTGAAGGAACGATCGCTTAAAATTTTGATTGAACGTATAACTTATATAATAAAAGAAACAAAATGCAAAAAATCTCTATAGGTAGTAAGTTGAGGAAATTTGAAGAACTCGGTATAGTCAAATGAGTCTAATTTTTTTTTGGGGGGGGGGGGGAATTCAAATAAACAAAGTGAATTGTTAAGGGTATAATAAAATAATAGTGCTTTCTTAGTACTGGACTTTTCTATATCATATTGGACTCTTTCCACTCTTGGGATCATCTTCCTAATTTGGTCTCGAGTCTTCCTTCTCCAGCTTAGTACGGGACTTTATAATTTTATAGTAGGTCAAGTCGGTTTCTCAAATTGATCTGGATTTATAGTTGTGTGCACGCAACTGGAGTTCCCGATCCGCGCGCCTTGGCTATCCTGTCCATAGACACTGGAATCACAGAACTGCACACATCTCCCGCGCATGCATGCATCACCATAGTGAACTACAAAGACCATGGCAAGAACACCAAGGATGTTGCACCTTCTCCTAACCTTTTTCATCCTCTCCGGCAAAAGCAAGTCGTCGTTGGCTTCCAACGCCACCGATGACTTCCTTGGCTGCCTCGCCGCGGGCATATATCCCGTCTCGCCTCATCCAGACTCCGCTACGCCATCCTATTAATTCTGCCACCCTGCTGTCCACCGCCAGGAACCTCCGTTATGTGATCCCTGGCACCGTGAGGCCGGTGGTGGTCATCGCCGTCACCGAGGCCGGCCACGTGCAGACCACCATGCGCTGCGGCCGCCGCCACGGCGTTCGCGTTCGCAGCGGCGGCCACTTGTCACGACTACGAGGGCCTCTCCTACGCCGGCCCGCCAGGAACCAGTCAGCCGTGCTGTCGTGCCAGGAACCAGTCCGCCGTCGAGCTCATCACCAAATGGCAGGAAATCGCGCTGGCGATGCCCCGGGACCTATACCTCCGCGTGGTGGTACAGAACCAGCAGGCGGAGTTCGAGGCCCTGTTCCTTGGCCGGTGCCGCCGCCTTCACCGCCTCATGCGAGGCAATTTTCCTGACCTTGGAATGACGCCATCGGACTGCAAGGAGATGAGCTGGGTGGAAGCCGGAGTCTCCTTGGTCTTCAAAACCACCAAGCCACTCGACCTCCTGCTTGACCGGCGCGGCACGGCGTACTACCTCAAGGCCAAGTCCGACCATGTGCAAGTGCCGATCCCGAGGCACGCGTGGGAGAGCACATGGTCGGAGTGGCTCGACAAGCCCGAGGCCGCGTTGCTCATGCTGGACCCCTACGGCGCATATCGCCATCGTCGACGCCGTTCCCGCACCGCAAGGGGAACCTCTACCAGTTCCAGTACTACTCCTTCTGGTACGAGAACGGGACGGCGCGTTGGACAAGCGGATGAGCTGGGTCAGGGAGTTTTACAATGCGATGGAGCCTTACGTGTCCAAGAACCCAAGAGCTGTGTATGTCAATTACTGGGACCTTGATTTGGGGACGAACGAGCTGGATGGTGATGTGACCAGCTATGCAAAGGCTAAGGTTTGGGGGGAGAAGTACTTCAAAGGTAATTTTAAGAGGTTGGCAGCTGTGAAGAGCAAGGTGGACCCATATGATTTCTTCAGGAATGAGCAGAGCATCCCTCCTCTTCCCGCTGCAAAAGGGTAGGCTCCGTCCATTGGATTCCACAGGGGTGTTTTCATTGGGTTTAGAGTGCAGTGCTTGTGCGTGTCTAGGGGTTTCGTCATGGTTGAAAAAATATGTAACGTGTGTCGAGCCCACTAGTTGAAAAATATTGCATTAATAAATAAAAAGAGTCATGTTGTCTCTATGTCCAAACTTGGTGTTACGTAGGATGTTTTCCAACCTGGAGGGAAGAGAGGGAGGAGAGCAACAAATGTCATGTTACGCAAAAAAGTAATAGTCAGATCCACGTTCCAATAATGCTGGCCGGACAAACGAACTGTGTGTGTGTGTGTGTGTGTGTGTGTCATGCAAATCCGTGGAAAACAGATGTAGATACGTCGACTTCTTCAGATCTCGTGCACATCAGTTGTTAGAAGCTATGCCCCTGAGGTGACGCTGATAGCAAGCGAGGCCGTGGAAAAACTGAACAATAGCTTGACTTGACCACGGAGAAGCGTGGGTGTATAACTGTATATCCATCTGGGAGCATTTTAGGGTTCTTTTATGGTAGTCCTACCTCCTTAGTCTTGCACTATACGGTGCAAAACAACAGACTGCATCTGAACCCTCGATTGTCAAGTTAAAGAGTGAATTGCACAAAACAGTAGGTTTTGAGTCCATATTCTCACTTTACACTAGGTTTTAGCATAATGTTTCTCACTTTGCGCCACCTTTTACCCTTCCCTATACTAAGACACACTAGTCATACTCACACACAAATAATAGTCTGATCATCCCCTTCACCTTTTATTTGATTTCATTATTCGATTTAAAATTATAGAAACAAAGGAAAAATACTTCACATTTTCACCTGCAGATTTTTAAAAGTATCTTTCTCCCCTTTGAAAATAGACGAGAATGCTTGTTCTAAAATGTGTTGCTTTCAATAAATCAAAATGAAATAACGAAAACCGAAACAAAAGGTGGAATTCGATTATATTAATTGATAACGGTACATAACGGTGAATACTTGCTACATAGTAGATAAAAAAAGTTGACTAGGATTTTTAAGAAGACATTATGATCATAGGATCATGTAAAATAATATTGTATTAACATTATCGAACTATTATTTAATTTAATGTATATGAAAAGAGTATGTGAGCCTGACTTGTGGGTAAAAGGCGGTGTAAAGTGAGTAGCAATAAGCTAAAACCTAGTATTTGATGCAAAGAAGTCTAAAACCTACCGGAAGGTGAGAATATAGCCTCAAAACCTAGTTTTTTGTGCAATTCACTTCAAGTTAAAAAAAACCAAAATTCATTTCACTAATCTTGGAAAACAGATGTAGATACGTCGACTTCTTCAGATCGCGTTCACATCAGGTGTTAGAAGCAGTGTGACGCTGATAGCAAGTGAGGCTATGGAAAAACCAAACAATGGCTTGACTTGACAACGAAAGAAACGTAGAAATATCCACCTGTGAGGATTTTAGAAGCATCAAGTTAGATGGACGTGTCATTCCTGTCCCTATTAGATCGCATGCCTATACCGACTCTCATTTGTACTGGCCTAGAACAGCAAAGCAACAGTGCCACTGTATAGCAGCCATCATCACCCGGAGGACCTCTTTGGGCAGCCAGCCCCATTTCTCGAGCAGTTGGATTATACGTTTATGTAGAACCAGAACAAGCGGAGGAAAATAATGTATAACAAATACTATGATGAATTAAAAGACAACGCAAAGATGCCCTTCCCTGTTATTTTAATTTTTTTACTCCACACTGTTTACATGGATCGCTATTTATGCGAGATGAAGGGTCACTTTCTTGCATACCATTATACCCTTGATTACCTGCTACATTCTCGGAATATTATGTATTAAATGGTCACTTTCCATTTTATGATTACCTGCAACAGGAAATAGATAGGAATCAAAGGAGGTAAACACATCACTTGGCAAATGAAATTTCAACGGGCAATGGGCATTGAAGCCTGTTCCGGAGCAACCTGCAACTTTGTTCAGATAACAAAAGCAGAGTGTCGGGCATTCTTAACAGCTGATTCACCATGCTGATGCAATTATCTCCGTTGACCTATGCCTGGAAATATGAACACAAATATAGCATAAACAGGTGCAAATTAAGGAGGAAACTTTGTATGAAGAAATGCAATCCAGTGTATGAGATTCACTGTCCAGAGAAATTTTTATGAAGAAATGCAATCCAGAAAATAACTGTCCAGAGAAAAATGTTCATTAATCTAGCAACTAAAATTAATGAAGCTATATTTTAGGGGCTTATTAAAATCATAGGAACTGTTCATTTTGTTACTGCACAGAAAAACAGAAAAGCTTGTTCAAAATATAGCGACACATATTTTTGGATCATTAAATCCTAAATATGAGTACGTCAATATTTGGTTATCAATAAATGTTTACTTTTTTTAATTGTAACTTCAATAAAAAAGAGAGAATTTGTAGAAGTTTCGCTGACTGGGTTCTAATGGCCTGTAGATTATAACTTCCCTTCAACTTACTGTACTCGGCAGTGAAACTTGTAATCCACACAATATTGGAACATGCAATAATATTAATAACATGGAATTAAACATTGAAAAAATAAACATTATCAGAGAAATTACACAAATTTGACTGTAAATAACATTACATTCACAGAACACTGGATATCATAAAATGGAAAGCATCATTGGAGAAACAAATTGAGACAACAGCGTTTTAACCATGATTCTAGACTCTAATTGCGTTTTCACCATCGATTTTCAGATTTTGCAAGATCACTATTGATTGCTTTCAGATTTTGCAAGATCACCACTGATTTTTAAAAAACCAATGGTGAAACGCAATTAGAGTCTGAAAGAATGGTTGTTTTGCAAATGCCCCAAACAAATTTGGGCTTATAAAGCCGGCTCTTACCTATTTTAATACACCACGGAGCAAGGAAAAGGCCGGCCATCTGTCTTTTCAAAAAGTATTTAATAGTGGTCACTTAATGAAATCCAAGAACTGAGGTTGCCAAATGTGCTCCCACCCTGCCTTGCAAAATCTGATATGCCTTGTTATATAGCTAACGAAGGCTCAATAATAGATTCTTTGCTCTCTTAATCAGAATAGAAACAACAGTGAAAGAGTCTTTGCTCAATAATAGAATGTTTCTTTTGCACAGTAAATTGAATAGAATTCACATGAGTTAGAATATTAATCAAAAGGGATATACATAATCGAGCACAACAGATGAACCATCAGCTACTTTTGAGTAATAATTCCGGTTTATGTAAGTAAATAGGGACAGCTAAATGCATTTACATGGGCACTTGAGCTATCTCTCCAGACATCGTAAAAATTCAATGAGCCAAAGCTAAGTGGACAGGAGGATCAGTTAATGCATATGCGTAGAGAGAACAATAAAGGGGCCACGTTCATTCACTATACTGTCTTATCTGTAGATCCATAACACATAGCGTACATGATGCCATGGGATGACACAGCGGATTGGTGTCAGGAATATCAAAGTTGAAACTGATTGCTTGGAGCTAGTACAGCTCTGGAACTCAATGAATGAGCAAAGATCGACTGTGAACCTTGTTCTACAGGATATACAGTCCTTGAGCGGGAGTTTTGATGGGTTTACTTTTAGTTATGCAAACAGATCATGTAACAAGGTAGCCCATGTTTATGCTAAATAGGCTTCTGAGGCATATGCTGTGAGGGAGTGGCTCTATAACCCTCCAGATGTCCTCTGTAACCTGATAATAGAAGATTGTAATCAGGCTATGACTATATAATAAAAGCTCCCATTTACCTCAAAAAAAAAAAGATGCCATGGGATGACAATTAATTAGGATGATCAAAGAAAAAGGAAAGAAAAAAACAATGTTCTGGTCACCATCGATACAACGAAACTTAATGAAACTGAAGCATGAATCAAACATCAAGATTGCAAATTCCTTGCTTCGAATCCAATGCCACGATGAACCCTTCCTGGTTGTTTCACTCGAGACATGACCATGAAAAAGAAAGTAAATCAGGACCCGAATCTGAAAAAAATAGTAAAAGGACGATTTTGGGAGATTTATACTTCGAACAGGAACGGCCTCCTCGATCCCTTTTCTCGAACATGGTGAGCTGACCAGGAATAACCTAGGGGCGGCTTCCTTGATTCGCTTGAAGTGCGATTGACGCAGGGGACAGAGAAGCCCATAAGCAGAGCGAAGCGCCGGCAAAGGAATGGTGGATCAGCACTCAGCAGGACAAAGAAGCGGCAATCGCCTGGGAGCGCATAGGTTGCCCAACAGGTGACGACTTGAGGTCATGGCTGGAGCGTCGCCGCCGAGGACAGCGACCGAGCAGAGGAACAACAACCTGTCCGATGTGAGGGCCTACGCCGGCGGAAGGTTCGCGCCGTGGCCCGTGGGGAAGCAGGGCGGCGACTCGCCGGATGCGACGCAGGAGATGGAGCAGCAAGGGCGAGGGGAGACCAGAGACTAGGGATGCAGGTTTTCCAATTCGTGGGTCGTGAGTCGACCCAAAAACTCCCTCAAATGAACTAGAAATTTTTTCTTCCTTCACAAATCAATCAAGCAAATGAACTAAGATGCTGACCCATGAATACCCAATGGGTACCCACCTGCATCCCTACCAGAGACGGGTCGGGGAGGAGACAGGCTGGTCCGTCCAATGCGCAAGTACAGCGCTGCCTTGGGAGGGAGCTCATGGAGTGAGAACGGGGCTGCCGTATGCCGCGCCCTACCGGAAGCTTCGAGACGGTGGCACCCCAAGGATGAAGAACACGGATACACATGCTTCGGGAGGCCGCTGTGTGGAAGCCATCCAACCAACGCCAGACTACGATCCAACGGCTGTCAGTATTTGCTACGGGGTAACAGTAGATTTTTGAACAGTAAAGTTGTGGGACCCAAGGGGAAAACTATAATCTTTTACTAGCTGGAACCCCGGGCGTTGCCCCGGGGGTTGTCAATTGACCTAATCAAAGAAAAAAATTGTTCCACATGGCATTCAAAATTCCTAACTATCTCACAACTATATTTTTTTTGGATGCCCAGTGAGAAATAAAGATTGTTGCCACAGAAACAACAGTTTGCTATGTAAGGCTGCATTATCACAGCTTGCTCTACTCAAATTCTTCGTTTATGCAAAAAAATCATTGGAGCAGAGCATGGTTCTACTTTTCAAAGCATCACTAAACATTACATTGCTGAAACTGCATGTCGGTTATACGTCAAATCAATGGGTCTGACAGGGGAAATGTATGAGAAAATAAGTTACTCGCTCATGTATGCACTGCCTAAACATGATCCACCTCGTTTTGCACTTTGACAGGGGTCGTGAGAATGCATCATTGTCCATGCAAAGCACACATGTACAATTTTGCAGAGAACTCTGCATCAACAAAAAAATATGTTCACAGTTGGTGGTATGTAACTGGAGAGTGTTCAATAGCCCAAACATAGATATCACCAATAGTCTAAGATTCAACAGGCTGTACTTAAGGAGACTTTTTTTTTCTAGTCACAAATGACAACCTTGGAGCATGTGGAGTGAATCAATCATTAGTGAACTCATAAGTTCTCCTTCACCACTTAATGGATATCATGGAGCAAAGCTGTGGTATGATGGAATATAAAGCATTTCTCGTCATATGGCCTCTAAAAGTAACAGTTGAGGAGGACAATGAGGAAACAAACATATTTAACTTCAGTAGCAATATGTTCATTGGTGCAGATAATTACTGTCATGTAACAATATCGAAATTATCAAATTCATGCTATCCATATTGATGCATAAAACCATAAAAAAATATTAATCTAAGAAGCATCCGGTGTAGACTAACATTCTGGGAAGCAAGAGAAGGCAGTGTGGGTGAGGGGATCAATTGATGTCATCAGGGATGTCAAAATATACCTGAAGAAACACATTACATGCCGAGTGTATGGAGCAGGGGGTGGGGGAGGAGGAGGAGCGCGTGGTGGGGGAGGAGGAGGAGCGCGTGGTGGGGGAGGAGCTACCTTCCGTGAACGGCTCTGAGTCTTCTAAGGACGAGGAGGGGGAGGCTTCACAGGAGCCTTCTAGTGTCTTTTCTCGTGGTCCTGTACAACTCCCGAGTCGATTGATTCCTGTGGATAGACGGCCTGTGATTCGACCAGTACTGCCTAGGTACGTAACTTTAAATGTTGTCGATTATTTCTCATTTTATTATATGTTCAAAGTCACAATAGAAACTAACAATTTGTCCTTTTCACTTGGCAGGACTTGGGATGTGATCACTCCAGGTGATCACGATCGCCCTCCCAATGGCATCCTTGGTATTTTGTGCAGGCAATGTTACCCTGGCGTGGTGCAGTACAAAGGCAAGCAGGAGTCGGCCTTGACGTGGGAGCGCTACAAAGTCGCTCAGGATTTACCAGATTCGGGTGGCAGGTGTTTTGCCCACAAGACGGAGCGGGTGATGATGGAGCTGTGGGTAAGTTTTTGTTGCACTGCATTGTCAATACATCGCTTCTATTGGATAATATCGAAGTAATTAAATATGCATCGCATCTTTATGCAGGATTTCTTCATATGCGAGCCAGGCATGGAGGACATGGCGGCTCGTGTGGTGAACAAAGTATGTCAGAAACTCGTTCCTGACATGTTCTACGAGGCGCGGATCCAGGCCGTCATAACCTACCACGCTCAGGTCAACAAGACGACGGTGACAAAAAATGACGCACAAACCATGCAGCTGACCCGAGCACAATACCTTTTGGTAAACATGAATACTCAATTCTTCTCAAATACGCTTAATTTGAACTTCTCATATTTATATACTTGATGATGTGTAGGTGCCTCCGGCGTGGTTGGCCACCCGTTACGACAGATGGGAATTTCTGGTAAGGAGGTGGTGCGACCCCGAGTGGTGGGAACAGACGCACAAGGTTGCCCGGGCGCAGCGTTTGAAGATGCCTGGGCCAGCACACCATCAAGGCAGCCAAAGCCTTAGCAAATACGCGGCTAGTTGGGTATGTGACTTCATTTCTTCATTATAACACTCTTCAAGTCAACATAATTTCTAATCATCTATCTGTTTTCTTTGCAGTCGGCGGCACATGGTGGCCAGCCTTGCGGCCAGTTCAAAGCGTTTGCTTTGGCCCACAAGGGCAAGGCGACCTCCGATGTCGACTTCAACCCGGAGGACCCCCCCTCGGCGTATAGCAACGCCACCGTCCACAGTCGCATCAGTCAGTACACATCAGCGGCAAGGCAGATCCATGGGCAAGATTGGGACCCGAGCACCCACGACCTTGATGGAGAGCTTGTGATGAGGGTGGGTGGAGGCAAGAAGCATGGCCAGTACTGGATTGGCGACAGCACAATCGACACGGCCTCTACTCCGACCCTCTCGCAGATTCGAGCAAGGAGCACGGACTCAGCCCCGCCGATACGCCCACGGCCGACTGCGACACAGATCCAGATTTAGCAAGTTCAGGTTATTTCTGTTTCATTCGACGTTCATTGATTTCAACATATGTTTGCTTTGCATTGCAACATTGGGATGTCATATTGTAGGCGACGATGGAGGCGAAAATGGAGCAGAAGTTGCGGGAAGAGCGGGAGAGGTATGAGGGGATGATGAGGTCGCAAATGGAGGCGATGATCATGTACTTTCAGCGTACCGGGGCGCCGCCGCCACCTCCAGACCTATTCCCGGGACTAGCCGGCATTCCTCCTCCCGTTGGCGTTCCTCCTCCCGACGGCGTTACTCCTAACGTCGGCGCTTCTCCAGCCGGCACTCCGGTGAGTCACTTGAGATACTTGGACTTTCATTTTTTCCCTCGCAATAGGATATCCAATGTCTTAGCTTCTATGAATCTTGTGTCACATGCAATCTTTTGATTTTGCAGAACCAATCCGAGGCATCCAACTTTCCGATCTCGCCTACAAGCCCTTGGGCGGGGTGGCCACCTCAATGAACTTGTAGTTGTATTTTTATTTCATGAATCTACTATCCTTAGCTTGCATTTCATGGACTTTTAGTTGTCGTTGTCGAGCACTTTGTATTTGAACTACGTGGACACTTTGTATTTGAACTATGTGGCACTCTCTATGTGGACTTGAGGTGAATGTGATGTGGTTTAGTGTTTGTGGTCATTTTATATGCTTGTGATGGTGATGGTGATGATAAGTATGTGTATCTGATGATGCTGATAATATATGTGTCGTTTATTTGTGATTGTGGTCCAGGTTGTAGCAAAAATAAACAATATATTGCAACCTGGAACAATAATTTGCCGAGAGTAAGGAGATGACTCTCGGCAAAATGACCAACATTTGCCGAGAGCAATGCAAAGACTCTCGGCAAAGTGACCCAGAGTTTGCCGAGAGCTTGACCTAGGGTTTGCTGAGAGCGTGCTCTCGGCAAAGTGCCGACTGTTTGCCGAGAGCCTGGCGTCAGCGGCTCTCGGCAAACCAGGGCTGACGGCCGTTTGGGCCGTCACCCTACCTTTTTTTTGCCGAGAGTCAAACGTGCTCTCAGCAAAAGGTTTGCCGAGTGCCCGATATTTGGCTCTCGGCAAACCCCTCTTTGCCGACTGGAATGCCGAGAGGGGTTTGCCACTCGGCAAACCCTTTGCCGAGAGGGAACAGGGTTTTGCCGAGTGCTCCATGCACTCGGCAAATAAAGGATACCAGGTCGGAAATCCTAAATACTCCCCGTCTCACAAAAACATTCAAAAAAGTAGTTTTGCAAACTCACGGTGAATGAACAAAATGTTTCATACAAACAATATGATTGTTTCATAAAGGAAGTATCACACTTGGTACCTGAAGGTGATTCGCACGATGAGATGGCATGGGGCATGGCGGGACTGCAACCTATTTCTCCCAATCTGATTTTCCATAGGCATGAGATCAATATAGGAGCTTAAACATAGAGCATGAGGTCCAATCTTCTTTTCTAGGATATGTTTGGGTGCTAACTTGCAAGTTGCAACAAAGGGGGCAGAAACGAAAGCTGTGCAGACACATGAGTAGGGCCCAAAAATCATGTGACATACATAGTTTTCTTTGACCATTCTAATTATCAGCCATAAATTGTTCAATGATGAGCCAAAACGACTTGTAGTTCACTGTAATGAAGCAGGAAATAAAATACTACATCTGGGTCACGATAAGGAAACAAATGAGAAAACTGATCTTACCTCGCACGCCAACATTAATTAAGGTCACCAAAAGCTGCCATGTGGCATAACTTGCTCGTAGTCTTGTACAGAAGGGAAATTACCCTTGATCCTGAAATAACACCATGGCTGTTGGGGAATAAATCTGCAGGTGACCAACTGAAAAGTACAAAGACTATCAAGGAGGAGAAAGCAAAGGGTCGAAAAACAAACTCATAGCAAAGCTATTACTCATTGCGGCCGCATGTCCACCTGGAGGATCGATCACTGCAGCCACTTCAAACCCGAATCGGGCACATTGGAGAATCCCCAAATCGACCACAGCCCAGAATGGGGTTTTCAGGAGGAGCAGCGGGTCCAAGCGAGATCGGGGACGCAGGGGACTGCGCCAGCGTCGTACTTGCAGGTTGCGGCGTGCGGATGCGCTTGCCTGGTCTCCCGTTGCTTGGAGCAAGGAAACGCGGGCGCCGGTAGGCGGCGCAGGAGATGGGGAGGTCGGGAGATTTGATAAGGGGAATGGTTCGGGAGGACATATGTCGGTAGCCGTGCGTGGCCGCGGAGATGATGGTAGGTGCCGTTGCTTGGAGAGAGGGGACGGGGAAGCTGGTCGACGACACGGAGGAACGGGTCGGCGGCGCGGGCATTCGGGGAAGAAGGAACCGGAAAGGCGAATGGATAGCGCTGGATGTGTCTAGAGCCGGCATAGAGCGGGGGAAGGCAGCGTCGGGAGCCTAGTCCAGAAATCGTCGTTGCTACAGTATAACAGTAACTGGGCGCGGGGCCCATCTACAAAAACATAGGTAAGGATAGATTATGATATGTGAGAGGTGCAGGAGCCCTGTTGTTATTTACAATCATGGAGGACATATGATGTTCATAGACATGAGCCCCCAGAAACCATACTAGACACAGGATCACCTGACTTAAACGGACTTCACATACAACGAAGTTAAAGTGTCTTCATGGTTGGACGAGAGTGTGTATGCCTCTTCATGCTTGTAAATGAAATCTATTGATTGTGCAAAAGCAACAACCTTTTCCAAAAGCACTATGGAATGTTCTTGGTGATCGAGGAATTCCTTGATGATGTCCATCCATGCACTCTCAATTTTGCCTCTAAGCTTTTCATTGGCTTCCTGTGCTGTGACCCCATACTGCTTCATGCAAGTCTGCACTGTGGATGCCATATGCTTTGAAGCTTGTTCTCGCTTTAAGAACAAATCGTACAGGGAAGTCAGGAAAATATTTACCATGTTGTACTAATGATATGTGGAGCAAGAGAGTAATAAGTACATGTATACCTCATGTGACATGATGTCGTTGCTAATACGTGCAAGAATAGAAACAGCTCTGATGATTTTTGGATAGGAAAATGCCCACTCTACTACTTCCCTGGTTGTCACATCTCCCAGTGAAACAAAGGCAAGGGTGGCGGTGTGCATAGCCGTAATGCTCTTCACTGATATTTTCAGATGCTCTTCAATATCCGTGGGTACATAGCGTCCATCGCGCCATTTGACCTCAGCATGGTAGCATGTAGCGGCGTCCTGCAACTGAAACAAATATGCGGATGTTCAAAGGATAGTACTGACCTAAAAGTTAAACTTACATGTTTTTTTATCGTGTGCTATTTATATATGGCAACTTACCAATTTTATTACCATTTCAGCGTTATTGTTATTCTTCAATTTTAACTCTTCCACGATCTCATTTGTATTGCCAATTATATTCTCATAAAAGGCTCTCATGTTTGCTGGGAGTTGTTCCGGGACCATCTCATCCCACCTATTGATGATTCCAAGCAAAGTAAAGATTAACATGATGCGTAGATTTTGGTCATCCACCAGTGACTCAAATTAAAACAGTGAGCTGGGTCAACCTTTGGATGGCTTCAGTAAAAATCTGGCATTGCTCTGTGGTGGTACAGTTGTCATACACGTCATCGATCAATGCAAGGGATAGAACCAGCTTTGTAAGATTTATCCGTGAGGAATAAGGCTCATGAACAATTGCCATCATCCAGAAATACATCTCCACCAATCTATCCCGCGCAAATCCCATATCTACCCGTGACGTAAAATCCTTCCACCATCTGTGAATTGATGAATAAATTCATATAATTAGACATCTCATGCCACTTCATGTGTACTTTCGTTAAATTGTTATCATCTTGTACTTACACTGTATGTTCCTTCAACTCCTTGCGGTATAGAACTTGCACGATGTTGTAGTCCAGTTTTGCAAACTCCAGTATGGTGGTGTCGTGTCGTGCTAGCTGCTTCTTCTCGTACACCGATATGAATCGCCTTGCTTCCACTCTCTGAACCCTCCTACATCGCGGTGTCTCCAATGTTAGCTGCACCTCACTAGACTTTTCTCTAAGTTTGTTCCCATCAAAGACTGGAGGCGGCACTTGTTTAACATGATGATATTGTCAAGTATGTCCTCGCCATGAGTCCTCAGATGAACGGCATCGTACAACATGATTAATCTGCTCAAATCATCGCTTGAAATGTTTCCATGCTCATCTCTAAACTTCACAAACACATCTGCACATGTAATTGAACATCGGTGCATGTTTAGGAACCTGAGAATCGCACCATAATAGCCTTATTTGGCACAACTCAACCTTTGAGGTCCATGCTGGGTTTTAGAGTTTGTAAGATTAAATAAAGTATTTTAAACTTTTACCATTTGTTTGGAATTAGACCTAATGACTCAACAAAGGGCCCTTAATCTATCCAAAACTCCAGATCCATGACTGTCTGGATCTAGGATGAGAAGTTCAAGGAAATCTGGAGCTTTGCCACACAGGGCCAATAGTTTAGCTAACTCGTGTTTTGCACAAACAAATGTAAGGCATAAACCGTTTCTTTACTCGCAAAAAAAACAAAAAAAAAACATAAAACGTTTCTTACCAGAAGGGACGGCGTACCCATGCCTCCTGAGCAGGTAGAACCTCAACGAAGTGACATAAAGGTCATCAGAACCTCCATTCTTGTCATCATACACGGCACGCAGCACCTCATCAATCTCCTTCCTGTAGTGGTAACCCACGCCGAGCCGCTCCAGTGCGTCGATGAGGTCCAGCTTCTGCGCCAGGTCATAGGAGGCGGCGGCATCCAGAAGGATCCGCCTCACCTCCTCCTTCAAGACCTGCGCTTTCTCCTTCATGGTCAGGAGCTCTGTATGCGTGCACGGCTCGTAGGTGAGGAAGAAGTCGCCCCAGGGGCTCGGAGCGTACTGCCGGCGACTATGCTGCGTAGCTTCCAGCTTGGCCGGCGAATGCTGGGCCGGAGCGGCAGGGCTGCAGGTGGTGATAGTCGACATAGTGTAGTGATCAGACAGGTTGCTTGAAGGCCTGAACTGGGGAAGATGGCAGGCTTCCCTGCGCTTTATATAGACAGGCATCTAGAAGGGAACGAACCATGCATGAGCAAGTGTACATGTGATCGTGGGTGGTTGTGTGATGAGTTGTCATAACTGTGGATAGAACATTCCTTCATAATAGAAGAAAGTCTTCATTTGGAAGCATGTGCCGAGACTCTGGTAGCACGGAGCATGCGTGTTTAGCGCTCTATAGTAGCAGCAGCACAGATTTTTTTCTGTCCAATTCACATTTTTTTCCACCTGACAAAATACGAAGATGGGTACCGACTTTTCAACCCAATTAACATTTTCTATATTGTTACTCACATTTACATTCATTTAATTATAAAATCCAGTTATACAAGTTGTTATCCTTGATGCTATACAAGGCTGACAAGTCAAAGGCTAATATAGCCGTAAAATGACCTTATATTTCACTGCATTTCCTTCGTCCACCTTACATTCTTCTGCATCATTGCATTTGCATCAGTGTGCAGGCGCACATGGTCGTCATCATTTATTGTTATTGGATGTATGACAATGCAAGTATGCAACTAGACCAATACACATCTAAAACGTGCCCAAGCTGATATTTTTGTGTCGGCAAAACATTGTAGCATCACCTGTACCATCCACGTATAGTCCGTGGCATTTTGTCTTTTATATGGAACTCGGCATGCAAGCAACATACCCAGTTTGACTAGCCACCTTGTGATCAGCATGCAAGCTCCTTCTGGAGAAACACATTCTTTCTGGATAGAATCTCCGTGGGTTTAAACTTGCAAACAAGGATCTGCCAACCGTCATGCGAGGTCACCTTTGGTGGCCATGGAACCCAAGATAAACAATAATTTCAAAATAAAAGAGGAAAGGGACTGTCTACCTGACACTCACAGCTAATAATTTTAAAGACTACCTGTGCAATTATTTGTACATATGTGACGGGCAGTCATCATGGGGCTCGAGAAAAACATTTGCGGACATTACACCGTCTTCTCTGGACAATTTTTTTAACCTCCATGAAGCGCTTGTGCCACTATAGTTTCTGCCTTCTAAATGTGGTATCTTCTCCTACTTTAGATAATTCTGGATGCACAAATGATCTAAAAGTGAATGTGTATTTGGATTTACCAATATGTTCCAAATTCACACATGAAAAATTATCTCGAACCATAAATTATTAGTTAATAATAATAATCGATTCATAGATCTGAAATGAAATATAAATTAAGAAAAGTAAAGAAATGATTAGGAGCCAGGCCAAAAACTACACTTCAAGAAACATAATGTAACAATATTAGGGGCCGGGCCAAAAACTACACTTCAAGGAACTACACTTCAAGGATAAGTAGGCTGCTTTCATTCATCTAGGTTGTTCGATCAGTTATCAGCTGATACATGAGATGATTCATCTGATAACATGGTTATTTGAAATAGTGTGCAACTGCTTTTTAATCTTAACTATATCCTACAATCAATACTATAAAAGCATGACAAACTCTTGATAACTACTCATAACTAAGTACAAAAAGGGTCACAGATGACAGACCTGGAACCGAAAGACATTTATATGCTACTAGTACCAATGCATGTGCGTCACGCACATGTATATAGGATGGCACCACTCGACATGATCATTAATTATAGGTAACTTCACATGATAGAATCATGTAGGAGCAACATGAAATTTTAATTTCAAGAGAAGACTTTGGAACTAAAATCAAACAAAAGAACACTTTGGAACAAAGTCATCGAAATAGAACCAACACCGGTATGCAATGAGAATAAAAAAGCAATGCCATTCACACAGTATGATGCAAATTGTTAACACTGCATGATTGCCCTCAATAGTGAAAATTAAAAGTTTCTAAACCAGTGAAATGAGATAAAAATTTTAACTCACATTTACTGACGTGGTAATCTATCTTTTTGGAACTATTTATAGTTGAAGTAAAGAAATATTATAACCTTCAGCATTAATAAGCCACTCAAAGAGCAGTGGCAATATTATCTCACATGTCTCTCTTCGCATATCATCCTACCTAGCTAAAAGATAAAGCTACAGGTAACAAAACGTAGAACTATGCAAAACTGCCACCACTGAAAACTCTCAGAGGTATCAGATCCGTGTTTTGCCATCTGCATCTATACTAAACATCAATCAACAGTAGGGGTAATCTAATTCTGATGCAGGGCTCCCTTACACAAACAAATCTGTAGAGATTTGTTATCTGGACGTCAATGCACTTGATAATTACATAGCTTGCACTATGGAAAATATTAATTAAGCAACCGTGATAAAATGCATCTATATGTATGCATATTTTAGATCTCGGACGAACCTGTTACCTAATTTCCTCTACATAGGATTCAATGCACCAGAGATCAAGAAATCAAAAGAAAAAAAAAAGAACTGCAGTGGAGCTGAAGGAAAGAGAGTGATTACCAGATTAATTAATCTCTCTTTCCTGCTCTTGTTCCATGACTTCCATCCAATCCATCATAGTCGTTCCCTCATGAACCTCGCCAATTTTATAGTTCCTTCGAGTGTAATAGACTGCAGTGATCCATCAAGGCACCTGGCAATCTGGGTATAAAAAGTCATCACGTTAACAAGCTGAACAAAGTGACATAATTTATTTGAAGCAAAGATACTGAGGGTGGCAGTAAGACAAAAGCAACCAAAGTGACTTTTTTATTCAGAGCCTCATTTGGTCAGTTTCACGGATGTATGTGAAAAGTACTTACATCCCATCAAATATAATTAGTTATACATATAGAACTCTCTATATATAGTATCAATAACACAACACATTCATCCCTCTGCATCTGCAGCAAATTGGCATCAAGCAAGCATGGAGAGGGACACGTCGTAGCAGTACCTTGCACATTTTCTTTTCTTTTCGGCATAATAGTCAACTTCATCCCAAAACTATCGCCCAAAGCTCAAATTCGTCCCTTAACTATCAAAAGGTCCAATTTAGTCCCTGAACTTTGATTACCCGGTTAAGCCAGTCCTGCAGGATGAAAGTGCCTCCCTATGCCCTACTTTCCGGTCTGTTCAGATTTTTACTCATGGGTGGGAAATGACAAAACAATATACCTTACATAGATACATTCTACCATCAGATCGTAGAATGTTCACGAGTCCGCTCCTACTTGGATTAACAAAAACAACGAACGAAAATTAAAGAACACCAATCTCACTCACCGTTGCCGGCCACTGCGAGGAGCACGACCTATCCACATCTTCTTCGCTTGATCCCATCTGCTACACAAACAAAAATCCCCAAACCATCCATCATTATCCTCGTGGTCACAGGGGGAAGAATCTGGAATAGAAGAACCATCAATCCCGCTCCTCTTACTGATAATTTGACGCACGACCAAATCACTAACCCGCAGGGGCGACGAGACCGGAAAGATCTCCTTCGTGGTAAGGAGCAAGTGCCTGAGTAGCACCACAATGATGGCTCCATGTACTCCGGGTCGTGACCAGATCATGGACCCGCAGGAGCAATGAGATAGCCACGAACTCCTCCATGGCGGCGAGCAAGCGGGTACCGTAGACTTTGGTAAGCACAAATTAGGGAATCAATGAGGGAATAGGATGAGGTGGAAGCTGAGGTGTACGCAGGCGGGTAGCAAATTTTATCGGTGAAAAAAAACACCCAAGATTCCTCGGCAGATACAAACGTAATATGGTGTTTAACACCCTCTAGAGTGTAAACTTTTCGGTCAGCAAGTGGGGCCAGCATTAATCCAACGGTTAGGGAGGTGGAAGAGGGTTTAGATGAATGTTAGATTAAAGGGTGGGTAGATGATTTGACTGTAACACATAGGTCTTTTTTTTGCGAGGGAATGTAACACATAGGTCAAAGGTAACTCGATGTTTATAGTATATAAGAAGATAGAAGAAGACTAAATATACAACCAATCTCATATTATTCAACAAGGATCATAGGGATAAAACATTGCATGTCTTAAAGTTACAGGTATATGCTAAGGGCACAACCAATTACACAAGGGAATTTTGTCTGTGAGACACTTCAAAAATATGGTTTTGTCTGTGGAACACCGTTACTTTCCTATTTGCCTCCCAGACACTAAAAAATTGTGGCTTTTATCTGCAGGACACTATAGCAGGAGAAGTGACAATTTTCAAATTTTTTATCTCCATGCACAAAATATATTATAACTTGAAATTTAGCACAAAAATACGTTACTATATTTTCTATACATATTGTTTTTTTCATACTTGTCGTTGATTGTTTGCATAAATTTTTAGCTAAGAAAATATTTACTTTCAAAATCAAACCATGCAAATAATCGGTGAAAAATCAAGAAAAAATCACATGGGCCGAAAATACAACAATGTATCTATGTGCCAATTCGAGTTAAAATCTATTTTGTGCATTGAGATAAAAGTTTTGAAAATAGTCACTTCACTTGTTATAGTGTCCTACAAACAAAAGCCACAATTTCGCAGTGTCCGAGAGACAAATTATAAAGGAACGATGTCCCACAGAGAAAACCATGTTTTTTGAGTGTTCTACAGACAAAAATCCCATTACACAATGGGATGAATGATCAAGCTAACTCACACAGACTCTACATACATTGAAGTTATAACGTTCTTGAGGCTCAGTGAGAGGGTGTACGCATCTTCACGCTTGTACATGAAATCCATTGTTCTTGCAAGGTTTACCGCCTTCCCTAGAAGCAGCATGGGATGCTTCCGGTTGAGGCATTCCTCAACGATGTCCATCCATGCTTCTTCAATTACAGTTCTAAGCTTCTCATTGGCTTCCTCTATCGTGACTCCGTACTGCTTCATGCAAGTTTGCACCGTGGATGCCACATGGTTTGAACCTTGCTCCCTCTTAAGATATTTTTGAAATAATAATCAGAAAACAGCCAGATACTGAATGAATTCAAGCAGTTACAGCATCGAAAAAGTTTGTATATAGAGAGAAGTTTCAGGCATATATATGGAAACAATGTTTTGTACCTCATGTGACACAATGTCATTACCAATACGCCCCACTATCGAGACACCTCTGATGATTTGTGGGAAGGTGAGACCCCACTCAATAGCCTCGTTAGGGGCCACGTCCCCTAATGAAATGAATATCATGATTATTATTTGCATACAAACAGCACTGCACACTGAAACTTGGAGGTGCTCGTCAATTGTAGCTGGTACATAGTGCTCGTCGCGCCATTTCACCTCAGCATGGTAGAATTTTGCTGTTTCAATCACCTGAACATATTGATGTACAAAACGTTATAAACTTTGCTTGGTGTAGTGTAATTTTTGTGTACCTTACCATTTTCTTAAAGAATTCATTAAGCTTGTTTTTCTGATGTTTTAAGTCTTCCTCGATCTTATTTACAGTGTGAAGTATGTTGATACAGATCGCCTTCAAGTATTCTGGGAGTTGCTCTGTGGTCTCTTCATCCCACCTGTTAAAAATTTTAATTAAATATTTGAGGTATATTTCAACGTTTGAATAGCTAAGTTTTGTTCCTCCCGTCTTTTATTGATTGAAGGAGCAAGATTGGCCAACCTTTCTATGGCTCTGGTGAATATATTACTCCCCTCTGTCGTGCTATAATTGTCATAAAGGTCATCAAACAATGATGCAAATACATTGAGCTTTGTCAATATTATCCGTAAATGTGAGTAATAGGGCTCATAAACCACTCCTAGTACCCAAAAATGTAGCTCCACCATTCTGTCCCGAGCAAATCTCAAGTCTTTTCGTGACTGGAAATTCTTCCACCATCTATGAGTTAGTGAAATAAATGTTAATTGGGTATTTAATTGGCACGTAATGCAGACCATAAACTGTTTAAAATTATGGAAATTATTGTCGAGTACCAATGTTATGTACTTACATTGTAAGTTCTTTCAACTCCTCACAGTACAGAGCTTGCAAGATATTGTAGTCAAGCTTTGCAAACCTCAATATTGTCTCATTCCGTGTTGGCTTCTTCTCATACACCGAGATGTAGCGCCGTGCCTCTACCCTCTCAACCCTCCTGAATCGGGGTGTTTCTAGTGTGGTCCGCACCTCCTCTGCTAGCTCTGGCTCGAAAATTGTTTTGATCGAAGATTGGAGCTTGCTTTTATTGAAGTTGATGATGCTATCAAGTATCTGCTCCCCGTGGGTTCTCATATGCGCAGCATCATACAGTGTCATCAAGCAGTTCACATCATCACTGGAGATGTTTCCTTGCTCACCTCTGAACTTCAGAAACACATCTGCATAGTATGCAATTAACTGAATGTTCATGCATGTTAACAGAACTCAAAATTGCAAACCGTACGTTTAAAGGTGTGATTTGTATTTGCTCTTGGTCTTACCTGACGAGACATCATACCCATGCTTCCTGAGCAGATAGAACCTCAACGAGGTTACATAGAGGTCATCCGAACCTCCATGCTTGTCATGGTAGACGGCACGCAGCACATCGTCGATCTCCTTCCCGTAGTGGTAACCCACACCAAGCCGCTGCAGCGCGTCGATGAGGTCCAGCTTCCGCACAAGGTCGTCGGATGCAGCCGCGTCCAGCACCATCTCCCTCACCTCCTCCTTAACGGCTTGCGCCTTCTTCTGCATGGACAGGAGCTCTGGCTGCGTGCATGCCTCGTGGGTGAGGAAGAAATTGCCCCAAGGGCTTGGGGTGTACCGCCGGCTTCTATGCTGCACGTTCACCAGTGTAGAAGACTGCATGGTTCGGGTGGTGGGGCTGCAGACGGGGATGTTGGTCGCCATGGCAATGGCTGGTATTGGTAGATCACACAAGTGGTTAGAATTCTAGCAATGGTGATGAATTGATAACAATTTGTGGCGGATGCCTTGAAGAAGCTGGCTGCTGCCTTGGCTTTATATAGACGTGTCCCAGAAAAGGAAAATGTTATCTTGATCGATGGTGGTTGTGTGTTCCGAAAAGGAAAGTGTATATCTTTATCTAGGGTGGTTGGTGATGCTGGTACGCAGGCATTTTCCTGTGGGATTGAATGCTCATGGAGCTTGGTGCTAGGTGTCCGGTTACTGGTTGCCTCATTAAGTACGGTCTGTGTGGGTGAATGAACATGTCACGTTTTGATTGTTCAAAATCGGGTTTTCTTTTTCTGTTTTGTTTGCTGGAGGACGCTGCTGTTGGCTGTGGCCGCTCGTGGCATCTGCAGGGACAAGATGGAGAGTGGGTTCAGAGGCAGGACGACACCTATTGTTGGGACAAAACTTTTGGGCTAGAACGACATCTAACCGGGGACAGAGGTACGTAGTATAAAACATATGAGCGGTTCCAAGGTGCATATTACACCAAGCACCCAATAATTATTGTTCTTGCAACATTGAAAAGAGCTGGTCCCTATGGAAAGTGCTTCAATCCAATCCAAATTAGCATAAACTATTGTGGTACGTCATTCTTTCTGGATTGGATCGAGGGAATAGATATAATTCTTTTTAGTGCCATGATAAAATCCTCAAATTTCAAATAAGCCATCACAAAATATGTAAAGTTATATATGCCATCCTGTTGCAAATTGTGAAATAATTTGCTGTGGTTGTCAAATAAAAGGGTGTCATGGCCGTAAAAATGACCGATCTCCCCGCATTTTCTTTCTGCACCTTTGATTCGTCTTTGTGGACAGGCTCTCCTCATTGGTCATTGCAACATTGTAGGGGCGCAGGTACTCATCATTGCCTATAATTGCCACCTTTAGTACTCCCTCCGTCCCGAAATAACTGACGTTTTAGCTCTTTACCAAGTTCATAGAAGATGAGTACCACGTTATAGCTGCTATGAACCTGGACATACAAAAATAGAGCTAGAATGACAAATACACTGGGACAGAGGGAGTATTTTGGATGGATGCCACCAAGTAGATCAGTACATATAAAAAACGTGCCCAATTGCCCATGCTGATTCCTTGGGCCCGCAAAACACGGAAGGATAACCAGTCCTGGGTACCATCCACACGTATAATCCGTGCATTTTGATTCAGCATGCAGGCAACGTGCCCAGTTTGGTTACCAAACATTCATGCCTTCTTCAGTCACGTTCGTTCTGGCTATAACGCTCACAGATTCAAATTTTCAACCATGCTCCTGCCAACCGACGTGTCCATATAGACCGCCGATGCCTCAGGGAGAGGCCACAAGCAGAACACGCATGCACGCCGGAAACGGATGCAAGTGCACAACTTGCCTTAATCTCATGCCAAGAGCATTAATTACATGCCACTGTTGAGTAATGGGCCAAGACCCAAGAGCACACATATGTATATTTGGTGTTTTAAATTATTTTTTCTAATACCAGCAGCGAGTAATTTATTTTTTTAAAATGATTAAGTTGGATTTTGAATATCTTGTTTATATACGATTAACCTTTTCTTTTAGTGTTTAGTTGGGAATACATTTTTTTACAAAGTATAGTACAAATACGAACACTCAAATACATGTGCAAACACTCATCCATATGAACACACTGATCTTGAGATTCATAAAATCATCACAGGCACTTCGACATTGACTACCACTAAAACAATAATTAACTGTAAATGCAACATTCATGTTGAGTCGGAGACTTGAGAGCGGACTGAATTAATTATACTAGAAAAGACTTGGGAGAGAGAATGTATATGGGTTTCGTGCAAGGTTTATTATATGGAAAGTATATGGTGTATTTACTTTCATATTACTTTACAAATATAATTCCATTAGTGACACTTCAAAGTCCTCTAATACCTAGCATACCATCAGTAAAAAACACTATCAAACACTACGGGAAACCGGTCATTTTCCAGGTGCCCAGGGTTTTGCCGAGAGCTTTTCCTCGGCACTCGACAAACAGACCTTTTGCCGAGTGCTGCTCTCGGCGCAAAAAAAAAAAAAAAAAAAAAAAAAAAAAAAAAAAAAAAAAAACTCTTGGCAAATCAGCCTGTGCCGAGAGCCGATGCTCAGAAAAAAAACTCGGAATTTTTTTTTGGTGAGTGCCTAGCACGAAGCACTCGGAAAATCCCCATTTTGCTCTCGGTAAAATTAGATTGTCATCCGAAATTCACAACAGTGTGAGAAAATGCATGTGGGCCCGGGTGTCGCTTAATTACGCTCAATTTGAACTTCTCATATTTATATACTTGATGATGTGTAGGTGCCTTCGTGGTGGTGCGCCACCCATTTCTGAGCCTGGGACTAAATTGTGACAATGTGGTGCGACACCCAGTGGCATGAGATGCACAACGCTGCCTGGGAGCCGCATTTGATGATGCATGGGCCAGCACACCATCAAGGCAACCTTAGCCTTATCCAAGACGCAGCTAGATTAGTACGTGAATTCATTTCTAATCTGCATTGTAACATTCAATTCTGCATAATTTCTAATCATCTTTCTATTTTCTTTGCAGTCGGCGGCACATGGTGGCTAGTCTTGCGCCCAGTTGAAGGCATTTGCTTTGTCCCACAAGGGCAAGGCGACGTCCGACGTTGACTACAACTCAGAGGACCTGTCCTTGGCATACAGCAACGACACCGTCCACAGTCGCATCAGTGAATACACATCAGCGGCAAGGGAGGTCCATAGTCCAGAGTGGGACCCGAGCACCGAGGACCATAACGGAGAGATCGTCATGAGGGTAGGTGGAGGCAAGAAGCATGGCCGGTACTGGATTGGCGATAGCACAATCGACACGGCCTCTACTCCCATCCTCTTCCAGATCCGAGCAAGGAGCACGGGCTCAGCCCCACCCATACGCCCACGGCCGAGCGCCTCACAGATCTAGATTGAGCAAGTTTAGGTTATTTTTGTTTTATTTGTTGTTCATTGATTTGACATATGTTTGCTTTGCATTGTAACATTGGGATGAAATATTGTAGACCCAGCTGAGGGAGGAGATGGAAGCGAAGTTGCAGGAAGAGCGGGAGAGGATGCAGTAGCGAATGCAGGATGGGGTGCAACGGCAAATGCAGGAGCAAATGGGTGTGATGTTCCAGTACCTGCAAAGTACTGGGCCGCCGCCGCCTACAGGGCTATTCCCTGGACTACCTCCACTCGGCGTTCCTCCTCCTGTCGACACTCCCCCTCCTATATACAGGCACTCCGGTGAGTCACTTGAGATACTTGTACTTTCATTTCTTACCTTCAAATATGATACAATGAAGTAATCCAATGTTTTAGCTTCTTCTCTGCTTCGATCTCAAATCTTGTGTTACACATGCAATCTCTTCTTTTTGCAGAACGATTCCGCCGGATCCAACAATCCGATTTCCCCTCCAAATGCTTGGTCGCGGTGGCCAACTCGTCAATGAACTTGTCTATTTCATGAACCAACTAGCCCTAGCTTGCATTTGATGAACTTGTAGTTGTGGTTGTCGAGCACTTCTATTTGAAATATGTGGACACTTTCTATTTGAACTTGAGGTTTTTGTGATGTGGTTTAGTGTTTGTGGTGATTCATATGCCTGTGACGATGATGGTGATGATATATATGTGTCTCTGATGATTGTGATAATATATGTGTCATTTCTTGTGATTGTCGTCTAGGTTGTAGTAAATTTAAATATGTTATTGCAACCTATAACAATTATTTGCCGAGTGTTCCAGACTTTTATCGAGTGCCAAGGCACTCGGCAAAAATACCATATTTGCGGAGTGCGAGAAACTTGGCACTTGGCAAATTTACCATGTTTGCCGAGTGCGTGACGTCAGCGACACTCGGCAAACAGGCCTAACGGCCGTTTTGGGCCATCACCCGTCAGGCTCCTTTATTTTGCCGATCAGAGCCAAAAGTGGGCACTCGGCAAAAATTTTGCCGAGTGCCTAACATTTGGCTCTCGGCAAAGCGCACTTTGATGACGTTGTTATGCCGTGTCCTCTTTGCTGAGTGCTATGCCTCTAGCACTCGGCAAACTGGGGGTCTCCTGTAGTGACTAGTTGTAGAACGACCACTCGGCCTCTGCATTTGCTTCTCCATCCACCTGACTCATTGCATCAGTGTGCGGGCACAAATGGTCCTCTTCACATATACTTCATCCGTTCATATATTTAACAACGGATGCTGTGCATATATTTACCACCTTTAATTTACACAATTACACTGAGGAAGGACCCAACGTGATCAATATACATTGACGTGTGCATGCTGATTTCTTTCAGCCACAAAATATCGATGCATGCAAGCAACATTCCCAGTTTGGATAGCCGCTCATGATCAGCATGCATGTCTTCGATCGGGGATTTAAAACGAGTTCGTTCTGGATAGAATCCACGCCGATAATTAACTTGCAAACGTGGGTCACACCATATGAGGGTCAAACATCCTTTGTTGGAAGCCAACCCCTACCAGACCATAAGATTGATTATTTGCACCAACCCACACGGCACATTAAGTCCTGTACCACGTCCGGACGTTGTGTTTCAGACTTGTGTACGGTAAGTACTTGTTACACCTTGAGAAAAAAAAGTACTTGTTACACCTAGCCCTTAGTACGACCATACATCTGGCCCTTAATACGACCAGTGACGGCAACCTCTCCTTGCGGCATTCCAGAAACTGATGATTTCGTTTCCAACTCAATTTTGCCCGGCACATTGATCGGTGCCTCCTATATGTAGTCTGCGCTACTCCTAGCTTCGAAGTCGCACGGCCCATAAGGCCCAATAAGAAGTGAGCTGCTGTCCACTCTCTTATGTAAGTATATTTTTCTCTTTTTATTTATTTTCTTTTCAGCAATTCACAAATTTGTTGAGGCATTATTTAGTTTCTCCTTTTATATGTATTCAATTTGTTCAAAAGACATATTCAACATTTTTAACGTAAAATCCAACAATTTAAAACATTTATTTAAAAATTTGTTAAACAAGTTGAAATGGTATATAAAAAGAGTGAACAGTTCAAAATATGTTCAAACATTATGAATGGCTAGATTCAACATTCTAAAATACATAGTTGAACATTTTATATATACAGTTCCAACATTTTGGTAATAACATT
Source organism: Eragrostis curvula (assembly GCA_007726485.1). Classification (NCBI taxonomy): domain Eukaryota; kingdom Viridiplantae; phylum Streptophyta; class Magnoliopsida; order Poales; family Poaceae; genus Eragrostis; species Eragrostis curvula. Next base: position 3,572,500 of record RWGY01000005.1, read on the forward strand.
GATATAGTATAAGAAAATTTTGAAGTAGTAAAAGAAAAGTGTTGAAATAATACTTCCAAAATGTTGAGATGTTTTAAAATTTTTAAAATATAAAATTATATTGTGGGGTATCATTTTGTTGCATTAATTGTAACAAACGTGATGCTTTAAATGGATTCGAAAACATGGAGTAACTGTTTGGAAGAAAAAATGATTTCAAGTTTGTGTTCAAATGAACTCCCACCCGTCTCCATTCACTTGTTGACATGTGTCTCCCTGCTCCTCTCACCACCCTGCAGCTTCCTATCTCGTCCTTCGGATTTTCCTGCGCACGCGAATCATGAAACGCTCACTATGTATAGGAATTCCGCGTTGGTCTCAGCCCTTGCTGGGCCTTCCTTGAGATGCCCTGCTAACGCCCAACAGCAGGCAAAAGGGCCTCCGGATCACAATCACGTTGCAGTATGGGCCGTTCCTAGCCTAGCTTGGTCTCATAGTGTCGACCATACATCTCCATGTGAAAAGCCCATCTTGAGTAATCAAGTTTGGCTCTCAAAAAAAAAGTGAAAAGCCCGCAAATGATCCTCATTTCTGTGCTGCAGCATGGGCTGCTCTTCCTGGTTCAGAAGACCAGCGAGCGGGTCTTCAGACAGTCTCCTGATCGATGGGCGCAACATCAGAGAGGCCCCCCACAACCCGGCCGGGTCATTGAGGACGCTTGTCATAGTTCCAACAACGGCCAGCGCTACTGCCTCGCCGTCGTCGCTCTCTCGGCACTGGGTACGTCCAGGGCCATTGTCCATATATATATATATAAGTGAAGGCGTTCGAGGACACCATCTTGATGATGACGATTGACGAGGAGCAACGTACAGGCTAGCTGCGCAGTGCGCACTGGGGGAGCCGCCACCCAAGGGAGGAAACTGAGGCCTTCGAGTCCGACCTGGCCGAGACTTGACCTCCGAGTTCGATCGGAGTGCGGAGGTTAATTACCGCACGCGCGCGAAGGCGACCCTCGACGGAGGCAATGAAACAAACCCAAGCGCATTACAGCGAGATAGGGGGAGGGCGAAGTGGTCTGCCAGAATCCAGCCAGATATCCATGCCATGGGGAGATCTCCCTATTGGCTCCCCCGAAAGATCTGGCGTGATATTTGCAGGAGGTGAATCCATCGCGTGTCACACTCTCTCATAGAAACGGTGCCGGAGCAGCAGAACACAAGGAAGCGAGAATCTATTTCAGGTTCGCGCACACGATGCGGTGGGGCATGTCGCAGGTCGTATTTGCTTCGCCTCGAAGGAGCAATAGGCCAATAAGGGCGTGCACATTTACAGCGACGTGACCGGGGGAGGCCGGGGGGCGGCGGGACTCTGCCATGGGCATGTCCCATGTTATTTCGGGATGTGGCCAAGTACGAAACCTCTGTCATGAGATTTTGCCACGATCCTCCTCAAACGTTCCTTTGCGTGAAAACCAGCCCGTCAAATGTTTATGCTCACCATCCGATTCATCAAAGAAAATAAGTCACTTGTCCGTCTTTGTATAAAATTTTGCCGACCTTTATTTTGTCGAGTGTCCGACATTTGGCTCTAGGCAAAACCCGCTTTGCCGACGGGATTATATATGTCGTGTCCGCTTTGCCGAGAGTTACACTTGGCAAAGATTTTGCCGAGTGCTAGAGGGCCTTTGCCGAGTGCCAAATGGGTGGTCTCCCGTAGTGAAAACAGCAAGTGCCCATTTCCCCCAAAGAAAAAAAAAGAACATCTAGCGCTCATCTATGATCTAACCTCCTCCGTACATGTTGGAGAATCTAGCCAATCGGGTTGTGTCAAACAAAATGTAACCTTCATCACAAAGAAAAAAGAAGATGTGAAACAAAAAGTAACCTGCTCTGTGCACAGCCGCTTGGCTGGATGGTGGCTATGGCCTTCCCTGCACCGTGTGCATGCATGGATTGACACCGGTGGACCGGCATCACTATTCTTCCTCGGAGGTTTGCTAACAAGAGCATGGCTCATGGTTTAGTCTGCTGCTGAGAATCATTGCCATGTTATTTACAGCCAACAATATAGCCATTTTATATAATTGATTGGCTATTAGGTTGATTAAGAAAGTGATTCTAGTAACAATGCAATTGCTTAATGCTTGCATGTACATAAAATTTGTTGTGCCATCCATCTTTGAGGCCAATGAAAACCACATGAAGAGAATGCTTCAAGAATGGGATCTCAACAATGTTGTTACAAAATTTGCGCAAAAAGAGGAATGCTTCGGAATTTTTTACCCAGCACTCAGGAGTAAATTTCTTTGATAGCGGATTCAGATAACATATTATAAAGCAAAAGCTGAAACCAAAATAAGCAAACCTAATTATGAAAAAACAACGTTCACAGGGAAAATAGCATCGGGGTTGGAGATGCACAACTTCGTCGGTGCGGACGCCAGCGGTGTCCCAATTGCGGTAAGAAGGTATCGTGGTTGACGTGGGCCTGAACGGAACCAGCAACCGCAGCATACTTTGGGGCGGCCTCGAGAGCGTGATGGGTAGGAGGGAAACTATAGCTTTGCCAAAGAACTACCCAGAAAGGTGCGGAGCAGCTAGCACATGACCAATTAAGGTGGGCCGCATGGCTCCCATGCGCCACCTGCCAGCCAAAAAAAGGGCGGAATGTTCGCTCAGGAGCCAGCTAGGCTCAAACGCGCATCGGTTTCTGTCTTGTTACTTTCCGTTTCGGTCGGAAAATGAAGTGAATTTTTTAAATACTATTTTTATTGTCAAAAACAACGAAAATCATAGTGGGAATTGACAAATTTCAAAAGTTATGTGCATTAGTGTGTTCAACACATGAAAATAGCATTTTCATGCTTGGTTGCATGATTTCTAAAGTTTCGTGTGTTTATTGCACGATTTCTTAATTCTCGTATGTTGGTCACACGATTTCTATATTTTTGTATGTTTAAGACACAAAAACTTACATATCTATAAGGCTTGAATACAAAATACCCGTGTGTTGAACGCACGGCTACAAAGTAACTTGTTTTCAACATGCGAATACTAATTTTTGTGTGCTGAGAACATGACTAATATTCATAAAAAAAAGAAGAAAAACACGGCGGAGCAACGCATCATCAAGGCGGGCCCAAAATATGGCCCGCATGGCTCCCACGCTACATGTTGTCTGCTAGCCTAAGAACTAGGGGCGGAATGTGGGCGGGAGGCAGCTGGGCCCAAACGTGCCACAATTTTTTCTTTTTTTTCCAAAAATATGCGTCACAATTTCTTGTTTTATGAAAAAAACTGCGCCAATTTCCTTTCTTTTTGTGGAAAACACATGAAAAAACGCACATCAGTTTCTTTTCTTTATGTGGGAAAAAATCATGTCAGATTCTCTCTCCTCAGTTTGTCGTATTTGCAGGAAACTGATGGGTGTGGACGGCACCTCGCGCATGCTGATGAGCGTGGACGACACCTTGTGTGAGCAGCGGCTGATGTGACATGAGATTTCGCCGAATGTAAATCCTCTGCCGTACAGATTTTACCGCCTCCTCCCCTTGGAACGTTAACCATCTGATTCCTCAATCAAAACAAGTTACCCATCCGTCTTTGTTGAAAACATGGAGATCACCTCTGACCAAATTCGTCTTTTATTTGGTCTAAAGATGTGGTATTAACACAGTTAGTGTCTTATGGTTGAACTATCAGTTCACATTCAGTTCTTGAAGGTGGCAGATTATTACCGCTTAGTGTAGTCCCTGTGCTCTCCTCACTATAGCCGAAACCAAGAAATAAGTTACAAAGTTACAAAAAAGTGTGATTTTCGTACGTACACACTTTAACAAAAAAATCGTGCTACCAACACACAAAAATTAAGAAGTCGTGCAACGTACACGCAAAAAAGCCACTTCGTGTGTTGAACACACACGACTGCATATTATTTTTGAAATTTGTCAATTTTCAGTGTTTTTTTCATAATTTCCGACAATAAAGGTATTATTTGAAAAACAAAATCGCTGATGCGCATGGACGGCAGCTCAGGTTAGCAGTGCCCGATGTGATGTGGGATTTTACCGAATGTGAATCCTCTGCCGTGCAGAATTTACCGCGGCCCCTTTCGAATGTTAACCATCCGATTCCTCAACGAAAACAAGTTACCCGTCTGTCTTCATTGAAAACCTGGAGTCCCCCTCTGACCTTCTCCGTGCACGTGAGAGAATCTAGCCAAGTGAAGGGGGTCGAAACTAAATGCAACCTGCTCCATGCGCAGTCTTTTCTTTCCTTTTTGTTTTTTTGCTCCCCTGCACTGTCTTGGTGAAAAATAACGTTCACGGGGAAGATTGCATCGAGGTTGGAGATGCACAACTTTGTCTCCGTGGAGGCCAGTGGTGTATGCTGCGGCAAGAAGGCAACTTGGTTGAGGCGGGTTCCACAAGTCCGTGGCGTGGGTCTGAACGGAACTGACAACCACGGCGTACCTTGAGGTGGCCTGGAGAGCGTGACGGGCAAGAGGGGAACTATAGCTTTGCCGCATAATTGCCCGTAAAAGGTGCGGAATAGCGCATGACCATGGCAGGCCCAAAAATGTGGCCCGCATGGAGTTCGCGGCGCCCGTCTGAATGGAACTAACAACCGTGGCGTATCTTGGGGCGGCCTGGAGAGCGTGATGGGCAGGAAAGGAACCGTAGCTTTGCCGCATAACTGCCCAGAATGGTGCGGAGTAGGGCATGATCAAGAGGGCCCAAAACCGGCCGCATGGCTCCCGCGCTTCATGAGGTCTGCCAGCCTAAAAACCAGGGGGCGGAATATGGGTGGAAGCCAGTTGGGACCAAACACACCACAATTTCCTTTTCTTTTTTTTTAAACAACGCACCGCAACTTCCTTTTTTTTTTGGAAAAAACAAGCATCAATTCTTTTTTTTTGTGAAAAAAGCATGTCAATTTCTTTTCTTTTTTTGTAGAAAAAACGTACGTCGGTTTCTTTTCTTTTTTGCGGAAAAAAGGACGTCGGTTTGTTTTATTTTTGCGAAAAAACGAACGCCAGTTTATTTTTTTTGCCAAAAAAACGCACGTCAATTTCTTTTCTTTTTGCGTAAAAAACGCACGTCTGTTTCTCCCATGTTAGTTTGGCGTATTAGTCGGAAACTGATGGACATGGATGACACTTCGAGCGTGTCCGATTTGCGTGGACCACACCTTGTGTGAGTAGCGGTGTGACGTGGGATTTTGTGGATTGTGAATCCTCTGTCGTCTCGATTTTACTGGGCTCTCATTCAATTGTTAACCATCCGATTCCTCGACGAAAACAAATTACCCGCCTGTCTTCGTTGAAAAACATCGAGCTCACCTCTGACCTTACCCATGCACGTGAGAGAATCTAGCCAACTGAAGGGGGTCCACATGCCGCCTGCCAGCCAAAAAAGCCAGCTTATCAGTTTATGTCTTTTCCGTTTCTGTTGGAAACTGATGGGTGTACGGCACCTCGCGCGCCGATGAAACGCATACTAGTTTCTGTCTTTTCCGTTTCTGTTAGAAACTGATGGATGGACGACACCTCGCACGCCGATGAAACGCATACCCGTTTTTCTCTTTTCCGTTTCTGTTGGAAACTGATGGGTGGACGGCACCTCGCGTGCCGATGACCGTAGGCGGCGTCTCGCGTTAGCAGCGTCCAATTTGATGTGAAAATTTTACATAATGTGAATCCTTTGCCGCGGGGATTTCTTGCGAGCCAAGAAAAGAGGGGGCAGTGACTCGCCCTGTGATGTGGTGGCACCCCGAGGCACGCGTGACGGGAAAGGGCACCCCATCCCACGGGGTCGGGTGGCCCACCACCTACCGGCTGCGGGGGCGCGTGTGCCGGCTTGGCTGGCTCGTGGCCGTGGCCTTCCCTGCACCGCGCTCTCCACGTCGAGCCGTCAACCGTGCATGCTTGGGACTTACCGAACAGTTTTGCGAGCGAGCAACGGTGCAATGCCAGCGTGGCGTGTGCAGTCCACACCTGATTGCCCGCCAGTGAGCGTCCATGGCCCACCATCCGCGCGGGGCCCCTGCTTCGCGCCGACCGCAGGCAGTGCACGACCCGTGCAGCTTGGGGTCGGCGGGTTGCTTCTCGCGATGGGATAAAGCCAGCCGGAAGCGCGGCCTCACTCCTTTCTCACACTCACACACACGCGGCTTGCTGGTCTCCTCCACCCCTCCCTCCCTCCACCGCCTATATAAATGCGACTCGGCAGCCACTCTTCCCACACATACACTTCCCCCGAAGTTGCAACGCGCTGCCTCTGCCCAGCTCAGGTGCTCGCGGCGCGGCCCTCTGCTCCGCTCCGGTCGCCATGGAAATATAAGTGGGGGTTCCGGGAGGCTTTCCCCCTCCTTTTTTTCGGCCAATTATTTTCTGCTGTTTTTAATCTTCTTACGCAGCTGCGTTCGCTTCGATGGGGTTTGTTCCACGAAGGAGAGAACAGGCTCGCTTTGCAAATTTTTTTTCTTTCACCTTTTTTTTCGGTTCGTGCTTAATTGGGGCCCATCGATCGATGGGAGCTGGATTTGGTGTGGTGGGTTGATGTGGAGAGTCGGAGCAGCTCGATCGATCTGATGCTCTTTGAGCTTGGGGTGCCGTGAGACGGTCTTCCCCTGGCGGCGGGACGGCCCGCGAGATTGTGCGATGCTCGTGACGTTGTTCTTTGCTTGCTTGATACTAATGGGGGTGATAATGTGACAGTGATTCTGGAAGTGGCCATTCCACACCAAGTATGTCACTGGGTTTGGACGTGTCCCTGGGTTAGATCATTGGATGTTTCAGACAAGTAGCAGTTAAACCGTACCATTTATATTCGAGTGGATGTTAACAGGCAGTAGGATCCAACATCAGTTAATTGACCACCAAATTCGTCTTTTATTTGGCCTGAAGATGTGGTGTTAACACAATTAGTACTTATACAGTTGATGTGGTGTTAACACACTTGAATTGGTTCACATTCAGTTTTGGAAGGTGGCAGATTATTGCCGCTTAGTGTAGTAGTAATTGGTTCACATTCAGTTTTGGAAGGTGGCAGATTATTGACGCTTAGTGTTGTAATTGGTTCACATTCAGTTTTGGAAGGTGGCAGATTATTGCCGCTTAGTGTAGTCGCTGTGCTCTGCTCACTAGTGTTAGAGATAGCTTGTTCCTCATATCAACACTAGTATTTTGTTACAAAACAAACATTAGTAACAGTGATTTGCATTGTGCTAGGATCTGCTAACTTCTTAAATAGATTCACTCTCCAATGTGTGACTAGCACTTTGCCCTTTATATTGTGAATTTGTGATCCATAAACAACGTGTTTAGAGTAGTGATGAGCTCACCGCAACCCCTTAATTGGGAGCCTTTTCATAAGTTGATGATCACCTTGACAGCACACAGTCCCTTTGTATTTTGAACATGTTCCCACTAGGCATTATATTCGTTTCTACTTATACTATTTGAACAAGTCATTGATCGAATGAATTATATGTAATATAAATAAGAGACTATCCTAAATATTAAGAGACAATAGCGTTTTAACCATGATTCTAGACTCTAATTGTGTTTTCACCATCGATTTTCAGATTTTGCAAAATCACCATTGATTGCTTTCAGATTTTGAAAGATCACCATTGATTTTTTGAAAACTGATGGTAAAATCGCAAAACTATTTTGCAAGATCACCATCGCTTTTCGAAAACTGATGGTAAAATCGCAAAATCTGAAAACCAATGGTGAAAACACAATTGGAGTCTGAAAGGATGGTTGTTTTGCAATTGCCCCAAATATTAACATGAACTGTTGTTGTACGTTTTTTTGCAGGCCCTGGGTTATCGATTGGAAGGGAATTGTTGAAAAAGTAAGAGACCAAGGTCAATTGTTCTATCTTTGGCTTCCTGAATTGGTTTCCGAAGCATATATCAAGTGCCCCAACTGCCAATATTGCATTGATTGTAGTAGGTAAGTTAACTATTTAGTTATCAAGTGCCCCAACTGCCAATAAGGCATCTCTATGAACTAGCAGTGGGTTCTTTTCTTTCTAGAAAGAGTCAGAGATAGCTCAGTGCAGAGCCCTATCGTAATCTAAGAATAGCCTAAACAGTAATTTAGTCATTGCCTCAACTGTTTCACCTGTACTTTCTTGGAGCTGTTTTACAGCGCACAATACCATATTACCTTAATGTTACGGACTCAGTTTAGTTGATACAGAAGCTGGTGTTGAGTAGCATTTGATTCAACATAAGCTGGCCTTAAAGCAAATAAGTTTTTGTTGTATAGATTTTAGTTTGCATTGTGTGAAATCTGTTGTATTCAAGACATCAAATGTATTCTTCTTTTTCTTTTTTTGTATCTTATACCATGTATTGCACAGTTGCAGGTTCCAACAGTGTGGCCAAAACTCCCTGTTGGATTTAAATTTGTTCCATCTGATTCAGAACTGCTTCAACATTTGGAAAAGAAATCTAATCTGCCAAATTCGGTGTCCAGTGTACATAATAATCAAGAGTTTATTCCTACTATAGAAGAGCCCGATGGAATCTGCTATACACATCCTAAAAATCTCTCAGGTACATATTGATCCTGTTTTTTTGGTAGTAAATCAGTGCATTTCATAACGATTTACAACCTATATCTTCTAATCTCTAATACTAGCTTTGAGTTAGTTAATTCATATTACTTTGTTTTGCTGATAGGTATCAAGACGGATGGGAGTACCAGTTATTTCTTCTACAAAATATCAAATGCGTACGGTTGTGGTCACCGCAAGCGTCGCAAGATCGATGTTGGTTATACTGTTTCAAATGACAAGAAATTCAGATGGCATAAGACTGGGAAATCTAAAGAGGTATATGACGAGAATGGCGTCAAGAAAGGCTGGAAAAAGATACTGGTTCTTTATGTAGGTTCAATGAAAGGGCGCGGCATCAAGACAAAATGGGTGATGCATCAGTACCATCTTGGTGTAGATGAAGCTGAAAAGGACGGGCAGTGTGTTGTTTCTAAAGTCTTTTACCAATTGGGGTCGAAGCAAATTGACAAGTCTGAAGTGGATATCTCTGTTGTCGTGGAACATGATGCATCTAATGTCAAAGTTGATCCTAGAACCCCGAAGATAGATCCTCCCCAGCCTCATCGTCCGAATAACAGCCCATGTGAAACCGAGCAGTACACTTCTCCCTTCCCGCCGGACCAGGTAAATATGCTCAGTGATCAAAACTCCTTTCTGCCTTTAATTTACGTTCATGTGATAGTCCAGTCTGGTTCTTTTTTTTTTGAAGGGAAGTCCAGTCTGGTTCTAAAGATCAAACCAGTTACGTTTCTGAGATCAAAACTGAGCATCTTTCTTCCTGAAATTTTCCATATTATAGTTGCTTACATTATTTTATTTCTCCGTTAATGCTTTTGGTTATGCGGCGATCATTCATGTTGTTGCATTGTTTGTAAAACTGTGACAGGGGGAAGCAGAGTCTAGCACATCCAAATTTCGCGTAAAGGATGAAGATAAATACCCTGCATGGTATGCTGGATTATCACAAATTTTCGAGGACCCGGCTCGACCAGACATGGATGAACCCAGTGTTACTGAGATGCAGACACTCGTGTCAGAATCCACCTCAGGTTCAGGTGTCCAAACTTTCTTGGACAAGGGAAAGGCTCCTCTGGCGTCGACGCATGTTAATGAACCTGATGCTGGACCAAGTTCCTGGTTCGGCCAAAGAGGTTGCGAATCAAGCGTCCAGGTAACAGTAGAACCTACCCTGAGCAAGGAGGTTACTGAAAATTGTCTTCAGGGACCTATGAATGACGGGCTTCCTTCCCTGGATAATAACATTTTATCACCCCTTGGATCATCTGCAGAATATGATACCTTAGCCGTAAGTTCAAAGACTCGGAAATCAGAATCACATTATTTGAGTTCCTTTCCAGGGTAAAATGCTCATTTGTTTTTATCATGTGCAGGACCCACGGTTCGGGTCACAGGATAACCTCGATGTCTTGCTGGAGAGCTTCTGCACTTCTGATGCAGGGAGGAGTGAGAACTGGAAGTAGTGGCACTGCAGAAGGAGAAAGTTTTGTTAGGAGTATACGACTTTGCAGTTTATTAACCCCCTCATGAGATGTTTTCTATACCGATTTTGCAGCGTACAGCACTGCATTTGCCATGTCATGAGAAGGTTTGTACAGCAGTAGTAGAACCAAGCAGTTCTCAGACGACACCCCAACCTATGGGACTGTTTTTCAGAATCATGTTGTTGTGTAATGCATATTTCGAAAAAAATGTTGTTGTGTAATGATGTTGATTGTCCGCATATTTTCAAAGCCATGTTTTCTGTAATGATGTTAATGTGCAGAAGTAATGTTTGAGCCATGTTCCTTGAGTTGTTTAAGTACCATGTCTTTGTGAATTCTTAGGTGTGCGCAAGTGAGCCAGGAAAGCTCCCTGCTTCTCCCCAATTCCCTAGTGGAGTCATACTCTCCATGGTGTTTTGTTCCTTTTTTAATTTGATATTGCAAATAACTTAATGAAATCAGTGAAGACTGTTTAGAGAGTGATATGAACAAGTGGTGGACCGGTTTGTGGCAGAGTCGTAGAGAAGGGAGAGAGGATTACTAGCGCTCTGTTCGTTTTCGTCATATAACTGTGTCTCTTTTTTTTATGATTTTTTTTAGATAATGGGATGATTATATTAAACCCAGCTTTGGCTCTCAAACGAGAGTTACAGCTCAATACAATCACCGAGAATACCGGTCCTCATCAGTTGAGCAAAATGCCATACTGATAAAAGAAAATAACAAAAAAGAAAGCATCTCCTTAGTGCAGCTTTATTTGAACCTCCCATGCAACACAAAAAGTATAGAGATCCGAGAGATCGCAACATCTTAAACTGCGCCACAAGAACGTCGATCGCCGGAGAATGAGCGTCAATCACCATGGGCACTACCACCGTGATTCAGTCCCCAGAAATATAGAGGGGAATCAATCCGTAGTAGCACCCGTCGATGTCTGGTGCCGTCGCAAGATCGATGAACGCCATAGTGAACCAATCCCCCAAAGTATGGGAGGGGAATCAGCCACCGACGCCGTCTTAGGATGTCTGTCACCCGTCATGAGGACGACGAGCATTGAAATCACTGTGACACAATCCTTCAGAGTATGAGAGAGGAACCGGCCACCGACACCAACGCAAGCCGCCAATCAATGACGGAACTGCGAAGAATCTCACTTGTCATTCGTCTGCACAGGTAACAGGGTGTAGCTGCCCGTGACGACCCATCCGAGATCGAAGGGAGGAGGAACATAGCATAGGATGGCAATCGAGGAACAATGCAGGTGATGGCATGGTGCAGCCCTAGGACCAACAAGCATGCTGGTTGTCCCATGGAAGAAAGAACGGCAGTACCCTCTAACCATGATGCAAGATCAGAGTCGTGACCAACCTCCAAATCAAGCAACCCGCAAGACCGCTGCCGTCGATGCGAGACATCCACGGCCGCATCCATCCGCGACAGGCCCAGAGACCAACGTCATATACCTGGAAAGGGTCTCGGCCAGTGCAGGAACCGGCTCCTTCCCCGACGCAGAAGGCACCAGCGATGGAACGGCCGGCAAGATGCCGAGGCGAAACCACCTTGGGGCATCAGATGTGAGCGGGTGGAAAATCACCCGCCGATGAGATCACGGCCGGCCGCCCAGCGATGACAGATCGTGCCCAGACGGCCACTGTTGTCATCAACCGATCGATCGTGGCCCGCGTAGAGCAATCGCCGCAGCTGCCGGGATGGGTAGCGACACGAGGACGCACTATCCGCATCATCCGCTGATGAGATCGACGACGAGCCGCCTCTGGGATAGTTCGAGCTGAGAGGGATTAATGGTCCCGCCAATGCCGTCATTGCCTTCGCCCGGGTTGTTCCGACGTCGGGCTCCGGCGACGGCCGGGTGCAGAGAGAGGGAGAGGGGCGGCCTCCGGGTGGTGGCGGCGGATCGCCTCCCGTGTCGCCTAGGGGGCGACGCGGGGGTCTCTTTTCAACGGGGGCACCTGGAGTACTATTTTTGTAAACTCCTGAACGGATGCACACAGTACAACTCAGACACTCACAACGCACTGTGTCTTCTCTCTAAAGAATATTGTCTTCTCCAAGTCACGAAGCAGATTACTTGGTTTCGGGTAAAAAAAAATTCAAGAGCCATCAGCCTCGATATGTGTTCCTCCTACGGCATGTGGAAGGCGGACGGTTGTGGTAACCGGACATGGCAAGCTCAGTTCAGCTACCCAATTCAATTGCAGCATTCAACTGTTTGCCTTGCCCTCCTAAGGTCGAACAGCAAGAGACTAAGTGTTAGAGTATATTCGGTAGGCTAGATATTGTATATCAAGGACTGACATATGTATCACAGGAGGTGCCTTGACTTCCAAGTCATGTACTCTCATATATACAGGCCGAGGGCTCAATGCAATACAACCCACCACTATACGCAATCTATTCCTCTTACATGGTATCACGAGAGGGTTATGCTTTTGTGACCTAACCCTAGCCACCGTTCGCTTCCGCACCGCGCGCCCGGCCCCAGGGAGATTGATCTTCACGATCTCCGCTGGGGGCAGCGCCCGTGTTTCGATGCGGATCAATAGATCCGCCGCCATCGTCGTTTTGCGTCGTCAAGCAGCACCGATGGTTTCTCCGTTCACGTGTGCCATCTGCTTGGAGCAGTTGCCTTCGCACGGGAGCTGCTAGGCGGGGCCCCCACGCCATGAGCGTGACACATCATTAAAAGCAATCTATTCCTCTTACACTAAGCCTTGCCCTCCTGTCTCACGTCAACCTGATTTTTCGTTAGGGTATACGTAGATCATTATTCAGTTACTAGCAAAAGTGCCCGTGCATTGCCACGGGCTGGTTGCAAAAAAAAAATCCAGTTACATTATCTAGTAATATGTGATTTTTATTATGGAGATATATTTTGTGCACAAAGAATAAAGGATGAGTAACATTAGCGCATACAGTCTCAGCCATCTAAGAACATGCGATGAAACACGGCCACGTTATGAAACCACACGCACCTTGAGTTTTTACATACTACTCATAACACAGGTGGTCTTTCATAAATGACTAAAGCCCAGAAAGCAGCGCTAGCTAATATTGTTTTCTACACTGCTGACTCTTGCTAGATAAGAAACACTTGGGAAGAAGAGGATTCACAGGATCCGCTGCTGTTCTGCCTTCTTTCTCTGCGGGCCAGCATCCTCTCCCTAGCGCTAGCTGGTTCTCTCGTCCGTCTTGGTCGGCCTGGCCTCTGGAGCCTCCATAGTTTGCTTGAGTTGGCTACTGCTGTTCTCGGAGGAAACAGAGCACCCAAAGCTCACCAAAGGAGAACTCAGGAATCTCTAGATGGCCTTTGAACTTCTTATTTTCTTCTTTAATTAACCATTCACCTAATAAGCATTAACACGAGCTACGGTACTGTAATACAAAGCAACTATGGGCGTTAAGTGAATTAGATTGTAACAGTTAAGTAATTGTTAGTTGTTATTAGTAAATTATCAAAATGGATTTTTAATCTTCCACGAGTTGTCTAATAACATTGTTCTTTATGTACTGAGCAATAAAAGAAAAAAAAAGAGGTTGAGGAAGGCTTCAAGCATTAGGTCTCTTGTAGCTATTTGGGTGGCCCCAATCCTGAAGCCGACATTGAGATTTACATGATGCATCAGAATTTCTAATAGCAAGTGTAATGCAAAGTTCTATGTAATCATATTGTTTTGCCACATTTATTTAGCCAAATCTAGCACAGGGCCCAATAGGGAGTTAAGTACAAGATTGTTCAAGTAACTAAAATTTTGAAGAAGACAGCTAACGCATTATCATCGATTTCCAAGTTTAATTTTAGTGACCCCTAATAGTAAACTGACTGTATACTTGCAATTCAGAGATCAGAGAGGCCGGGTTGGAATGCTAAAAGAAATTGACAGGAATCAGCATATTGTAAAATAGTTGTGTTTTCATGGAGAAACATCAGGGTAAAAATTGCTGACATGCTTGTGATAAATCGTAGAGTGACAACTAACAGACCGAGACAATTAACTTGAGGGAAATTTCCTTGCAGCAGAAAGTAGTAATTGATTCATGAATTGAATGGTTCTGTCAAAGATAATACTTACATTGCCTGAGCATTTGGACACTTCATAAATTGATGCTTTCCCTGTGAGGAATTCCAATGAATCTAAGGAACCCAGCAAATCCCATAGTACAGATAAGCGAATATCAGAATAATCTTCACGAATGAAAACATCATTGTTGTCCACTATAGGATAAATAACAGTACCTTTATCCTACCATTAGCCCATGAGTTCAGCTACTTTTCCTCCCAGGTTCCAGCCTGCAAATTGCAAACACCACATTAGTAAACTATTGCTTAAAATGTCAGTGCTGTGCCAATGTAGCAGCAGAAGATAATTTTACACATGCATTTTGCATGTACTGTTAGGTTTCTCCCACCCTAAAGCTGATAGAAATACTAAAGAAAAGAGAACTAAAAGCTTCCCAAAACTTGTTGCATCAAACAAATAAATTCTGATTTTGCCATGCACATGCCAATTCTATAATAATAATGCAAAGTTGGACAGCACCTAAAGAGAATTAATATGCTTATCTGAAGCCATATTCAGAACTTATTTCATCAGTGGACAACCAAAATGATTCAGACACTAAAAATAATTCAGACACTACATCCTAAATGAGATCCATCCAGCTCCAAAATACTTCCCACCGATTACCATACTGTGACACCCTGATTTTCAAATAATTCAAATATAATACAGTTGCATTTTTTTAAAAACTAAAATTTTGCTAAGTCCAACATGCATCAGGTTGTTTGCTTGCATTTGTGTGTCAAAAAGAATTTAAAACTCGGTAGCAGTTCATGTACGATGGAAATAGGCAGGCCACACAAATAGAAACGTCTTCTTCCTTCTTTATGGCATGCAGACCGTGCCATATTATATGGCAAAAACTGCCATATTCTTCATTGCCGCTAATCAATTCAATCGATTCCTCATTTGTGCGTGTCCTCCTTCCATGGAAAACGCCACCTATTCCTTCCATCCTTCCTCCAAAACAGCCTCCATGTTCCATGTTCTTGTTCATCGTGTGCCCAGGAGAAAAACAAAACTGCCGCCGGCGTCTCCGGTAATTCCGACGTTGTGTTTCGTCGCTGTGGATGGCCATGGGTCCCTGCTGATCGAACCTCTCCTATCGCAGGGCAGCAAGGAGCTCGCGAAGCCCGTCGCCATCGTCTTCTCTTCCCGGAAAACAGGTCCTCGATGAGATGTGAGTAGCGCTGCCTTTTGCCGTCGCGGTTGCTGTGCATCCGATGTCTTCTAATTGCTGATCGTCGCTTCAACACCACAGGACAGCCACGGCACCTCGACGACCCGAAGGAAGAACTCGCCTCTGAGCTGCAGCCTTATCCCTCACGAAACACGCCGGTAACCATGACTCATCATCACCGTCGCCTCGCAGCCTGGGAAATCCCTTCTCCGACGAGCTCCGCCCGATCATGACGTCTCGATGACCTGACACATCTCGCCTTTGACGCTGCGGCCTGATCCTCACCAAACATCGGCAACCTCGCGAGCATGCCCAGAGCCGTCCCTGCCGTCAACACGTGGTGAGAACTCCAGGCCAATCTCTTGTTTGTACTGCCTGTTCGACCTCATCAGCTAGATATGCTTGGATCCGCAAGGATTAAATTCTGCATACCTCTTCGTTGCCAATCAAGTCAGGCAGCGTGCTTTGTTTCTATTATAAATTACGTAGCCTCTGTTGATCTCCTCAGCCTGACGCCAATTACACAATATACCATGTTCTCTGTTTTTATAAACTGAATTCTGTAAGCTTTTCCCTTGGATGCAATCTCATCAGTTAGCCTTGCTCCAGTTTTCATACCCTGCATGTTGCTTACAAGATCAATGCTTTTTAATCTCTGGTGGCCTTTTTTTTTCTGTATAAAAGTATTTTAGTCCCTGTTGCTCGTCAGCTCTTGCCAATGTTGCACAGGATACTCTGTTCTTTGTATGAAAACAGAGTATGGTACACTGCCGTACCAGATTTTTCAGAAAAACCTTGTCACTTCAATTGCTTATATCTTTTTCATGCGAACTCCGATTTGGACGATTCTTGCGTTCACACGACCGTTATGACGTATGCTTTATTGTGATATGCTTGTTTTACTGTGATTCTACTGTTGGTTCTGTTTTCTCAGTATGTTTGTTGTTTGCTTGTCGGTACGATGATTTCGCGAACAGATCAAGAGCCGGCATTGAACCTCCAAGATGAGGTTTTTGAAGACTTTGAGCAGCAACCAGGCAAGTGCCGTTGACCATACTGAACCCATCTTAGGACTAGATTTTTATTTTGCATACATGTCTTAAATTGGAATCCCATATTATGGTTTACTAGTTATTTCCTCATTATTCCTTGAAGCCGTTGATGAGTAGTACATATATGGGTCTGGGTAGAATTTTGCTAGTGTTGTCAATGGGTTTGTTCATGGGTTCTTTAATTTGACTAATTATATACTGAACTTAATTCATGGGATGGTAATTGTTTTTAGAGACTTGTAGATTAGGGAACCTTGGCAGGTTGGGATGTTTGGTTTGGTGCCGTCGTGCATGAGATTTCGGTTTGTGCTAGTGCCTGCCGTAGGTTCTAAGGACCGGTTCATGGAGCATGTAACCCGGCTTAACAGCGCAGCCATGGGACCTATATGGGTACAGCCTGGCTAATTACTTGGATATCCTCTTATTCTCTGTACACACCATCCGGCGGTCTAGTGGCGCAAGAGGGGGCTTCTGCAGCGGAGGTAAAATGGACTCCATATGCTGTTAGCGGTGGAACCTTAGCGGGTGTCTACAGGATGAGAGGAGCCTTGAAAAGGCCATGTAGTGTGACCCTGGCTACACACCCCGGAAGTGTGAAGCAAAACGGGAAACACGACTCATGGGGAACGTGCGCAAACTCTGTAGAGATTCAAACTGTCATGACAGCCGTGCTCACGGTTAAGAGCGGCCTGGACTTATTTATGATTAGTGGGGGGATTCGCGGGCTGGTTCGTTGGTAGTCGGATTGGGATCTAATGAGTTCTTTCCTTGTCAGTTCAGTTCTGTTGGAGAGATGACACACCTAGTAATTAGGATGCTTTGAGTCTAGGTTTGCATAGTGCAGTAAACCCGAGTCGAACCTTTCTTGCTTATAGCCAACATGTCATACATTCCCACACTTGCTGAGTACTCTATGTACTCACGTGAGCTTTTTCCCTCTTTTTGTCATATATTGCTGCTCAGACGATGGAGGAGAAGCGGAGTACAATGACGACGACTTTGACCCGGAGGCTTCGTACTAGGTTGGCACTCCCCCGGACAACGCCTGTGGAGATGGAAGACACGCTTCATTTTATTGCTGCATATGTAATTTTCTTTTAGACCTACGGGTCCTTATGTATCGGATATTTAACGTTTACTTGGCTTGTAATAATGATATTTCACTATTTGTCGACTACATGTATGGTTAACTGATCCTGGTATACATGTAGAGTACATTCGGTTATTTTCATTGAACCGGGTGTGACACATACTTTGAGCAAAAATATGGTCTTTCCATCTAGCAGTTCTAGACAATAATTTAGACTCTGCATCAACCTGAATGTGACCCAGACAGCTGCCGAGGCTTTCCTAAGAGCCAAACTGAATGTCCTGTCGCAAGATGCAAAAGAGAAGATTATGTAAGCACATAGAATTAACGGCAGGGCATAAAACGGCACAATTAACCCCGGAAGATCAAGAATAACATGCTGAAAAATCTGAAAGAAAATGGGGAATTAAACTCTGGTCTATCAAGAGAACAATCTCATTTATATTAGTATTCAACATAATCAATTCATAAAAGGCTGGTCCAAATTTAACAAGCACATAAGCGAGGAAACCTGATCGAAGCCCATCAGTTGTTTGAGCAAGTGCTTAACATAACAGTTTTTACATGTTAGTTACCAAGTCAGAACAACAATCTTAACAAAGTGACATAACATGTAACCTGGCAACTTATAACACAATAGTATTTACTAACCTAGAGTCAACAGTGCATTCTCATATTTGAAAAGGAAAAAAGGATTGTATAATGATAGAAATACTCGAGAAAGAAAGGGAATAGTTGACATTGATTACCTCAAATTGTCAATAAGGAGAACTGCTTCAAAGGCCAGCAGATGAAGGAACACAACCTTTAGATCGACAGATGGATGAGTTCTAACCGGGAAAACAGAAATTAAAGAGCGTGAGGTTAATAAAACAGAGCTCACACATGGCTCTGTTAAACAGTTCCAGGAATCTGTGGGGCTACCAAGGTTAATCGAATGGCATGAGTTCTCACCTCTGATGCTTTCAAGATATATGCAAAGAAGCAGCTCAAATGCAATTAGTAAAGGCGCTACGACAACCGAGTGACAAGGAGCCCACTGCACACAAACAAAAATCGATCAGATTAAGTATGTAGCAAATGGGAAATGCTAGTGTGCAAACATGTTAAAAAATCAAGCTAACTGAAAAATTATTATCTATCTCTTGCATGACATCCATGTTAATAAAGGGGCAGGCATTGAAAACCTTCCTCGTGCAAAAATCCCATGAAAAAGAGGAATGAATATTATCCTGTGTGGCCAGGTTACCATAATCAGCATTTTGTTGTAGCATAATCTATATAGTTCTCATAAAACAATGCTCAATTCGGCAGACCTAAGGCTGGAAATGCATTCATCCGAGAACAATATCAGTAATTTAAGACACGGAACACTGTCCAGATGAAATGGATGGTGCTGTCAACTCTTCTCTACCACAATCAACTGGCTCCTGCCAAAATAGGGACGTAATCAAACAGATGAATATACTCCCACTAACCCACAGTCCGCTACCACTCCACCAGAAACCAACCTCCACCCAATGCAAAAGCGAGCACAGGATTTCGCACAATCCACTAAAATGCATCTGCATCCCCATAAGTGGGTACTGGAGAAGGCACCGCACTCCCAACAAATCACTTCAACAAACGAAAAATTCGATGCCTCAGACGGAGCTAAGCCTAGCATCAGATCGAATCGAGGCAGAGAGGATCCAGCCAAAGCCATAGGGGAAGGGAGTTCTAGGTTTAGAGAGCGTACCACCAGGAGTAGTGGTGCGGCCATCGAGTCGTCGACCTTTAGCCCGAGGAGGAACGTGAAGCAGAAGAGCGCGGCGAGCGCGGCCGCCGTATCTTGGGAATCTTTGAGTGCCGCCTGGAGCGTGTTGGCGGTCGATAATTCGCATTTCGACCTCCAACATATCGGTAAATAAAAGGATAATCACAAAGATTATATGCATAGTAGATAGGAATTAACATACTTCCACGAGTTTTGGTGAGTTTTGGTTGCAGGAATGAAATCCGACTTAATCAAGGCCGTGGCCCAACATATTAACGCCATTCAGGAAGGAACCAAATTTGCACATGGAAACAATTATTCAAATCCCAAATTTGATCTCACCATGGAAAAGCCCACGTCAAGATAGTCAAAATGGACTTAACGCTCAATTCGGAGTTTAGGAGTAGAAGTTAAGGCCCGCAAAAGATTTGAGGAAACGCAAAAATCTGTTGGCCGGCCGGCCTACTCTTGTCTCCGTTGGTCCCGATCTTCCTCCAGCGGGCTACAAACATCCCAAACATCAAGCCCAAGTACCCATTACATGGACAAACAACTGACATTCTAGAAGATGGGCTGTTGGGCCTAAAATTGATGATAACTCCACCTCTGCCGCCCCTAGAAGGTAACCGACTTTGAAACCAACACCACGAAGCGATCCATGGCGTCCACGTGGAAGATGGTGGCCATCCATGACAATGGATGGCCGGCCGGCCTCCCACCTAGGCCGGCCGGCCTATGTTTTTCGCCAAACGGGCCCATCTTGTTCCAGTCGGTTGTGGAGTCGGTGGAAGGTGACTTGACGCAGGCGGCAC
This sequence comes from Eragrostis curvula, assembly GCA_007726485.1. Lineage (NCBI taxonomy): Eukaryota > Viridiplantae > Streptophyta > Magnoliopsida > Poales > Poaceae > Eragrostis > Eragrostis curvula. The sequence goes on from RWGY01000005.1 coordinate 3,592,525, forward strand.
GTAAAGGAAACGTCGGCAAGAAAGGAATATTCGTGGATTTATCCCCCAAGCATGTAGGGACCTTCTCCACTCTCCCAAGGCACCTCCATACTATAAATAGAGGACCCCTCCCTCACTTCAAGACACACCTGAGTTTGAAGAGAAGTTGAGAAGCGAAGCGCTGCCCACATAGTTGCAGTGTAGGGAGTGAGTGAGAGGCAAGGGAAGGGCGGAAGCTCCGGGGATGCCGGAGCTCTTCTTCTTCCGTTCCTCGGGTATGCACTTCCTTTGGGAGTAGCTCCCTTAGTCTTGTGGGCCGGGCAACATGTAAGGAGATTATTGGTCGGTCAATAAAGTAAGATATTCTACTTTATTTATTTGTGGGTTTCAGGTTTGTAGTAAGTATTTATTTATTTACTGCATTGACTGGCTTATACTAGTTCGCTAGTTATGACGATAGATGTAAACGTGGTGTTTAGATCTAGAGTTATCCCTGATCTGCCCGTAACCCCACGGAGGACGGTAGCCCCACGTGTGATAGGCGTGTTCAGGCCTTTGCAATCCGCCACGTCCGGGTTATCGAGATGGTAGGGTCTTAATTGTAGCACGTAGCGTCCTCAGTAGTTTGAACCTAATTCTCAGGTTAGCTGCTAGGAGATGCGTGTGCCCCTAAACAAATAATAGAGTAAGGACTTTACCAAGTTATCCAGCTACATAATCCCTTATCATTAGATTGCCTGGCCCTAGGACTTTATCGCTTCCTGTTTTATTTAACTTTTCGCTCAGCTATCTGGACTTGATTAGATTTGAGATAGTACACTGTTCGTTCCCTGTGGATTCGATACCTTAGGAATACTCCTAGGTGAAAGCTACATCGGTATCCGTACGCTTGCGAATTAATTTCTGTTAGGCCTTAGGACTGCCAACAGAGCGCGTCCGAACTCTACCTTAGCGTCGCTTGGTCCTCTGCCACCACCATGCCCATAGCTCGCAGCCCCTTCGTCTAGGGTTTGGAGTCAGATCAGCCGCACGTCTCCTTGCCGAAGAACGCATGCCTCCACACGGGAGGTAGGGGACGGGCAGGAAGCGAGGAGCGGCGGCGACGGGTGGAGCGAGGGAGCCGAGCGCCTTGAGACGGGCAAGCAGCGGCGACGGCGGCGGAGCGACGGAGCCGAGAGCCTGTGTTTTTTTTTTTAGTCACGGGGTGGGAGGGTAATCACGGGGTGGGTCCCACCTGTCGGCGCCGGTTTTTTTACCCGCGACGCACGGTGGGAATGGGACGGGAGTGGACTCAGAAGACAAATAATAAGGAGTAAAGATCATATACTTCTTTCCCTTCTGGTCCACCGGGCGTGTAGCCGATTGCCGGCTCGTCGTCGCAGCACCACCCAGGCCACCTCCTCCACTGCCGCCTGTCAGCTGCTTGGCCTCGTCCTGGCCGCCCAGGCCTCCAAGGCCAAGGTTTTCTTGATCACTGTTGTAATTGTGTTCGCCCAGCCCTCCAAGCTTGCGACCGGCAAGGCCTCCGCCATCCCTGGGACTTGAAGCATCAGGTACTCCAGCGCCATGGTGGCCACTGTGCTGCATTGGCCGAATGCACGGGCCTCCAAGGTCGGGCCTTTTCTGCTCGACGTCTCCATTGCGTCCTCCCCGGCGACGGACAGGACCTCCGCCGCCATCTTGGCCTTCATTGCCGCCACTAGCGTCAGCATCGGCGTCGAGCACCCCGCTCGGTTCGTCACCGCCGCCTCCGCCGCGGTTCCTTCCCTGAACTCCACCACTGCCTATTCTTCTTACGCTCATCGTAGTTCCATCGATGGCCAGCGCTACTGCCTTGCCGTCGTCGCTTTCTCAGGCGCTGGGCACGTCCAGGGCCGCTGTCCATATATATAAGCGAAGGCATTCGAGGACACCATCTTGATGATGACGAGCAGCACAGGGGGAGCCGTCAACTCGAGGGACGAAGCTGAGGGCTGAGTCTGATCTGGCCGGGTCTGGATCTCCAAGTTCGATCAGAGTGCGGAGGTTAATACACGCGCGCGCGAAGGCGACCCTCGATCGACGGCAGCGTATCTGTGCAAGGGCCTCCACCGATGTGAGAACCCGAACCGAAATCTCAAATCAAAAACCAAATTCAAAACAAGAACACAACGAAATCAGGATCCACGGTTGAATTGCTGGCCGGACATAGAGCTGTATTGATAGGGTTCGAGTTCAGAGAACAGCGATACATCTACTGCTAAGATAACTAAAGCATATTCTCTTCGCTACTTTCCTCTCACGCGCTCACAGCTATATGTAGCTGAAAAGTTACAGCAAGAGCTGGCATACCAGCTGGATATATAGTTTTCGGATGATTAACAGTACGGTAAGAAACAGAATAGTAAATGGTTGCAACAGTTGATCTTGTGTGAACACTGAGACTTGATGTCAGCCATCCGATATAACAAATACGCCTTCGCCTCCAAAGTATGCCTTCCTTATGACTGGGTCATGACAACCCCCACTCGCTTGAGAACATCCTTGTCCTCAAGGATACTTTTCTGGGAACCAGGCCTTTAGTGTTGTGAAGTATAATGATGGAAATGTCTTCTGAATAAATGATGCGTCCTCCCAGGTAGTTTCTTCTTCCGATAGGTTAAGCCATTTGATGAGCCATTGGCTCTTCACCGTATCGGCTGCGGTTACGCATCAGCCTGCCGGGGCCGGTAGCATAGGAATTTTACACGCGTTTCCTTGTCTTTGTCGATTTGCAGGGAAAATCGACTGGCACGCTTCGGAATTCACCACGCTCCAAGTTTTGGTCCTGAACAGAGTCAAGCAAATCTCTCAGGCCACCTGTGTGAAGCAGTAGAAGTTAATTTTGCTGTCAACACACTTTTTGGCACGCCCGGTGGGACAATCATCAAGTTTGTTTGGGTCAGATGGCGTTCGTTCAAGCTATTGCTAAGGATGGCACCTTGCTCGTCGATGGTGAAGGGAAGCCGATTCTGATCCCTGCACCTATCACCAGCGACGGCAAAGATTCTTCTGAAATAACTGGCAATAATGAATTGCTTGCTTGGGATAAGATGATCGTAGATCAGAAGAAACAATATCAAGATTTTCTGATAAATTGTCAGATGAAGTATTTTGAGGTGATCAAGACCATGCGTGGCAGGGCCATCACCAAATCAACTTTGCCAGTGGTGCTGAAACAGGATGAATTAGCTGCAATTAGAGCTGAGAAGTTACCAGACCGAGCCATGCTGGATGAAGCAGTAAACTCCTCAGTTCATCATGCTTTCATTAATCAGTCCAATGTGCTCGTCAACTCAGTATATAATCTGGTCAAGACGATCATTGATGGCACTGCTAAGAAGGAACCTGGATTTGTGGGGCCGACATTCACTCCGCCACCGGCTACACCCTTGCGTACTGCAATTCCTGAAGGTCGACCTACAACTCAAGATGTTTCATCTCCTGATCAGCAAAGGCCGCCATATGGTATGCCGACTGATTTGTGGACTCCAAGCGCCAGAGCGTTGGAGCTGGGGAAAGCCAAGGCATCGGCATCAGTTGCTACTAATGGAGAATTGGTGCCGATGTCTGCGCCCCGCATGGAAGTAGGTGGAACCTCTGCCGCCCCACGAGCTGGATCAATTCCCCAAACAAGGTATAATTTGTCTCCTAATGCCGACCCAACATTGTTCAATCAAGAGATACCACAAGGCTATCATATTTCAGCAGATTATCGGGTCCATTAATTCCGCAAGCGCACAGAACACCATTGTAGCATTTCACCTTGGAGTATTCTAGGGTTATCGTATTTATATTTTCCTCAGGGAAGTAGAGCGATAGGAAGTTGAAAATGTAACAAAGTAGATACTATTATGTGAAATATCAATACCTTACTTATGACGGGGGTAAAAGGGGTACATGATATATGGGTGGCACTCACCATATAATCCAAGGAAATAAAAGAGATGGTAAAAGTTATATTGGGAGAACAACGAGATAGAGACAAAGATTCCTATGTGTTAATCTTACATCTATTTACTTCTAGCAATTAATTCTACAAGGTTACATACTATAGCTAAGGTTATGCACACTCAAGTCATGTTGTTTCGGAGCACGGCCATCGTGCCAGGGTTGGTACTGAACAGGCTTTGGTTTCTGACGTTTGAGCCCGTTTACAGCCTGCTGGAGGAAGGCCGAGGCCTTTGGGCGCCGGGGGGGGGGGGGGGGCGGCCTATGGTGGGGCCGGCCGGCCTGACATTTCTTTGTGTCAGGGCCAGTTTCCTCCATTATTCACTCCTGCATCCAAAATTCACCAAAACTCGTGGAAGTATGTTAATTCCTAAGTACTATGCACAGAATCTTGGTGGTTAGCTTTTTATTTACAGATATGTTGATGGTAAATTCATGATTTTTGCACCGTCAACACACTCCCCAAGCTTAACTTTGCTAGTCCTCGAGCAAACAACTCAGGGTACCGGTGGATCAGAAGTTACAAAGATAGCGCCCCAAGGGTAATAAAGATGCAACCACATACTCCCTAAATGGTGGTAAGTATACAAGAGCACGGAATTTTCACGAGTGTTGCACATGTGTAGGGCATGTATGCTTCACCTTGTCATATAGCATTGGAAACTAGAACAACACTTTTGGACAAAACAATTCTAGCAGGTTCAAATCCAGAGTTTTTATGTGCTGCAAGACAAGGTGAAAATTTCTCCTTTGTTTTGGTTCACACTTCCCTTCCCTCTAGTGAGTCTATTCCTACAAGCTTCACTCAAATCCTACCTTCTACCAAATGAGGCTTGTATGTGGAGCTTGGTAAGGATATGCACATTTGTCATGCGTATGTTGTAAAGCTAAAGAATAAATCTCAAGAGACATAGCAACTCTTTATATCTCGGTCATATGGAAAATGGTGATGGAGGGGGAGAAGATGAACACACACTGATGGAAATGGTTTTGCAAACTTTTGGTCTTCTTTTATGCTCATGCTCAAGATGTTTATGATAAGAACCTTAGTGCATATTTGCAAATCATGGAGTCTCTCTTTTTTTTTTTTTTAGACTCCATGATGCATTGGCACTAGCGATGACAGGTTCATGAGCATTTTCGAAATATTCTTGAGCTTTTTGATATGGACCCAAAAGACTTTGCAAATGAAGTGATGATGGATGGATGGAGATGTTTGATGATTTTTCAAACATTCCTTTTTAGTGGAAAGAAAAAACTCACGCGAAGGAATAATGACCGAGATTTAGAGTGCTTACTGTCAAAAGCATTTAAACCTTAGCAAAACTCAACGCATGAACAAATGGCTATGAGTGAGGATGTCGATATCTGTATGATATGGCTCTGGTAGGTGAATAAATCCTCACAAGGGAAGTGTTTACAAAACGAAAGGGTTTTTAGGTACTTGCAGCAATTAGAATGAAAAACATCTCTGAACTTTTACCATGCTAAGAACTACAAAAATCCTAATCATGCCATATCATAGTTCACAATGCTTAGACTTGGTGTGATGTATGCAACCCACAAAGTGTAGCAACACAAGTGATGTGACTATGCTCAAGTATAAATAACACACATGTCAGGAGTAGAGGTTGCATCAATGCGACACAAGGAGAGCTATCATGTAACTACTCATCATTTCCTTCAAGTGTAGCAATCACCAAGATTTTAGCATTTTTTTTCAATTAGGGAGTATTTTATTAATCGATAGAGATACTTACCTGGCGGTCCTCCCCAAGCTTGAGTCTTTGCGAGACTTAAACTTGTATTGAATCGCCGACTTACCTGCGGGTCCTTCCCAAGCTTGAGCCTTTGCAAGGCTTAAGCTTGAATAGGCCGCCTCCTCTATCCTTCTTGTACCTGCAAAAAGATTGAGGGTGATGCATGTGGCTAGCCCCTAATGGGTATCGCCGGGAACCTTACTATTTTTGGTATTTTTATATTTTATAATTTTTGTTTTGTTTTCTAAATTTAATGAAAAAGCAAGTGCCAGGCCTGGCTAAAGGATAACGATTGGGATGGCCTCCCCAATCGAAGGGCTCTCAGTTTTACGTCTTTGAGCTAGACGTTCTCCTTCATGTTCAGCTCAATTGGACCTCGCTCGCCGGAGAATCAGGCGGTGTAGAGGTTCCTTCTTTCTTCCACCACACTTTGGTTGTCTTCTTTGTGCTTGTGGCGGCGACCATTGTTGTAGGCGCCAATGTTGTACTCTCCTCTGTGGGTACCTTTGCTGCCCGTGTGTTCTTGGCGCGCCTAGCTCTCCTCCTCCTTAGCGACTTTGACTCGCCGGTTGTATCTTGAAGTGCTGAGGGTGCTTGTGGCGTCTTGGGCTGCTCGGGTACTTTCTTCGGACTTCTCCAATAATTGGCTAGCCGTCTTTCCATTTCTCTTGCCAAGTAGTTCCTCATGTGAGTGATGAGCTTGTCTGGCTGCGGCATGGGTGGAGTGATTTCAATCTTCTCCACTTCTCTCGGGTTCTTTCCATAGAAGACCCTCACTTGGTTGCACTGCTCCACTTTAGGCTTGAAGTTGAATGTTTCTTCTCCGCCATTGTATTCTAAGTGGATCTCCCCTGTCCCCATGTTAATGTTGGCATTGGTGGCGCTCAAGAATGGCCTCCCAAAAATGAGAGGGATCTTGACGTTTATCTCCATGTCTAGCACAACAAAATCAACGGGAACAAAGAGATCCTTGATTTGAACCAGGACGTTCTTGGCTATCCCCTCAGGAATGCGTACTGATCGGTCAGCCATTAGTATGCGCATCTTCGTCAGAGATAATGGGTGGTTTAACCAATCATAAATCGCCTTCGGCATGATGCTCACACTTGCTCCCACATCACACAGTGCTCGAGTGAAGCACCTTTCGTTGACTAAGCACGGGATGCTTGGACAACTAGGATCCTTCTTCATTGCATCCTCGGGGTACAGAGAATCCTCGTACCTTTCTTCACACCTGATGGTTATTGCATTGACGCTTTCTTTGGGGTTGACTTCAGGTTGCCCCGGGAGTTTACCCATTGTAGGCGGTTGCAATGCTGAGGCTATTTGTGCAATTTGCGTCTCTAGCATCTTGTTATGGCTCAGCTGATTTTGTAGTGCAGTGCTGAATGCTTCTAGATGGGCAGCTATGCTCTCCAAGGTCTTATCAGTAGAAATGAATTTCTTGCTGATGCCGTCATTGATCTTAACTTGACCAAGCACTAGATCCTTGATAGAGGGCTCGAAGCGAGTAGAAATTGCCATTACCGTTACCATTACCTCCCTGATTTCTGTTGAAGGAGAAATCGGGCTTGGAGTTCCAGCCGTAGTTGTTCTGGGGGCGGAATCCATTGCCATTGTTGAGGAAGTTGCATTCCTCCATGGCGTTGGGGCAATGAATTCTCAGGTGCCCCGTGTTGCCACACTCTTCACACGTCATGCGGGAGTCCGCAACCTGCAGATCTTGCGGGGTCTTCATCTTCTCAAGAACTTGATCAAGTTTGAGAGCAAGCATGTCCAAGGCCTCCGCTTGATGTACTCCTCGACCCTTGCTAGGGAGCACTTGGCGTTCATCGTGGCTTTGATTGGCCACAACCTTTTCAATCAGCTTCTTAGCGTTGGTCACGTTAAGAGAGAAGAAAGAGCCGCCAGCTGCGGCGTCGAGATGCTCCCTTGCGGTAGGCTTCAGTCCATGATAGAAGCTTTGAAGGAGGAGCCACTGCTCCATGCCATGGTGTGGGCACTGCGAGCACGTAATCCTGCATCCTTACCCAAGCTTCAGAGACAGACTCATCTGCGAGCTGTTGGAAGCCCGTAATCTTGTTGCGCAGGGCAGTTGTCTTGCCCAGCGGGAAGAACTTAGCGAGGAAGGCATTTGAGCATGCCTCCCAGGTGTTGAGAGCCTCAACGTTGGCGTAGTACCACTGCAAGGCCTTCCCCAACAGCGATAATGTAAAGAGCTGCAAGCGAATCTCATCTTGAGATTGGTCCTTGCGTGCAAACGTGTTGCACGTCATCAAGAACCGCTGGAGGTGAGAGTTTGCATCCTCCGAAGGTTTGCCACAGAAAGGACTGGCCAAGATCATGTTGAGCAGGGCCGGCTTGAGCTCGTAATCCTTGTTGTTAATGCGTGGGAGGTGTCCCACGCGGATGTTCTCCATGTTCGGTGCGGAGAACTCATGGATCGACTTCTCGACCGGCTCACCCATGTTGTTGTTGTTGTTTGAGGTTGAAGCGGATGGGTCAGCGACCGGTGAGGAGGATCCTTCGACAGCCAGAGCTTTGGATGTCGTACGTACGGAAGGAGGGGTGAGTCTTGATCTCGCCCTCCTCAGGAACTGCTCTGGGTCAGAGTGGAAGTTTTCTGGTAGGTCGAAACCAGTCATGCACGGTCCTGTTTAAAAGTCCACAACAAGAAAACAGGACAAGGGTAAGCCCGCAAAAGTAAGTAAAGTTACTTGCACAATAGTATACAATGTTATATTTCAAAATCCTAGCTGCTACGTCCCCGGCAACGGCGCCAGAAATGCTTGTTGGCGGTGAATATGTGCATAATTAATTTTCCATTAATTCCGCAAGCGCACGGAACACCATTGTAGCATTTCACCTTGGAGTATTGCAGGGTTATCGTATTTATATTTTCCTCAGGGAAGTAGAGCGATAGGAAGTAGAAACTGTAACAAAATAGATACTATTATGTGAAATATCAATACCTTACTTATGACGAGGGTAAAAGGGGTACATGATATATGGGCGGCACTCACCATATAATCCAAGGAAATAAAAGAGATAGTAAAAGTTATATTGAGAGAACAACGAGATAGAGACAAAGATTCCTATGTGTTAATCTTATATCTATTTACTTCTAGCAATTAATTCTACAAGGTTATGCACACTCAAGTCATGTTGTTTCGGAGCACGGTCATCGTGCCAGGGTTGGTACTGAACCCCAATACTGCAGGTTCCCCCTGGGATCTAACCGCTATTGATAACCCGGTTGGTTTGCCTTTGAACGTGGCGGATTGCAAAGGCCTGAACACGCCCGTCACACGTAGGGCTACCGTTCTCCGTAAAGACACACGCCAATCGTGCATAGGTATAGTTCTAAGCACCGCGCTTACAACTATCCTAGAGGAACTATCCTTGATCGAGAGAACAACCCTATCTAAGAATGTAGCATAGCTTTCACTAAGCAGGAACTCCATTTCGGCAAAGCACTCACTCATATTACTTAGACACAATCACGAAACCCACAACAAGACTATTATGAGCACTAACTTAACTAAGTAAATAAACTTAAATAGAAAAGAATTACTAAAAGAAATAAATAAAGAATAAACTAATAATTATGGAAATAATTATATAAATAAATAAAGAGTAATTCTACAAGAGTTAAGATATAAGAACAATACCGAAACTCCGAGAAGACTTCCGGAACCTTGAGAGAGCTCTCACTCTACTCTACTCTACTCTAACTCCCAAATAATAACTCTACTTCTACAAATAAGTAATGGATCTCTTGGATCAGTGAGGTGCGAGTTGTTCCTGCGGACACCAGGGGTATTTATAGGGTCCTTAGGACAGAGGGCATCTTATAGCGCGTGGTGGAGTGGCGGGGCCGCCAAGGCAGGCCGGCCGGCCTACCAGGGGTCCGGCCGGCCGGCCCTTGTGTCGGTTCCGCACCGCCTCTTGAGTGGACGTCCCTAATTGCCTCCTGAAGTCGGTCCGTACGTCGGTGGCTTCGTGGGGGCAGCAGAACTAGAGTAAGGGGCAAGTTGAGGCCCAAACAGCCCACCAGACGGTATGTCGGTGGAATTCTGCTGAACAGGCTTTGGTTTCTGACGTTTGAGCCCGTTTACAGCCTGCTGGAGGAAGGCCGAGGCCTTTGGGTGCCCCGGGGGGGGGGGGGGGCCGGCCGGCCTATGGTGGGGCCGGCCGGCCTGATATTTCTTTGTGTCAGGGCCAGTTTCCTCCATTATTCACTTCTGCATCCAAAATTCACCAAAACTCGTGGAAGTATGTTAATTCCTAACTACTATGCATAGAATCTTGGTGGTTAGCTTTTTATTTACCGATATGTTGACGGTAAATTCATGATTTTTGCACCGTCAACAGCAGTCGAAGCTGGAAAGTTGTTGGGCTTCATGGTATCTCAACGAGGCATAGAGGCAAACAAGACAAAAATCGAAGCTGTCCAAGGTCTAGCACCCCCCCCCCCCCCAAGTGTCTGAAAGATGTCCAAAGGCTAGCAGGAAGGTTGAACTCCATAAGCAGATTCATCCCGAAGTTAGCAGAGCGGAGTGGCCCCATTTTCAAAGCACTTCGAGCAAAGGAAAAATTTCAATGGGGAAATGAACAACAAGAAGCCTTCGACAACATCAAAAACGCCCTCATTGAGCTCACCACCTTATCTAGCCCGAAGCAGGGCGAAGATCTATTTTTATACATTGCGGCTTCATCAACAGCAGTAAGCGCAGCACTGGTTCATGAAGTCATCGAAGATAAAAGTAAAAGACCAGTGTACTTCGTGTCCGAAGCCTTATCAGGAGCAAAGTTACTATATTCAGAAATAGAGAAAATGGCGTACACAGTGGTCATGTCTTTAAGGAAATTGAAACATTACTTCAGCGATAGGAAGATAATAATACCAACTTCTTTTTCCCTTCGCGATACCTTGCGAAGCAAAGAAGCAATAGGGCGAATCGGCAAATGGTCAGCAAAGCTACCACCCTTCGATATTGAATTCAGAGCAAGAACAGCCGCAGACTTCATAGCCGAGTGGACCCCTGCAACACCCGAAGCATCCGTAACAATGACAGAATCATTATGGACCATATTCACTGATGGGGCATGGGGTGCTAAAGGTGCCGGAGCATCTGCAATCATAATGTCACCATCGGGAATCAAACTGAGATATGTTGTCAAGTTTGAATTCCACTCAACTAACAACATAGCAGAATACGAAGGAGTACTACTCGGGCTTCGTAAAGCGAAGGCTCTAGGTGCAAGAAGGGTCCTCATAAGCACAGACTCAGAAGTCGTAGCAAATCAAGTAGAAAACAATTATCAGGCAAGAGACCCAGAGCTTATCAAGTACCACAAGGCGGTGACCAAAATGCAAAAATATTTCAAAGGCTTCGCTGTCAAAAGCGTAAAAAGAAATTTGAACAAAGAAGCATATGCACTAGCGAAGGCTACTGTAAAAGGCGAAGGCCTCCCTCCAGACGTTTTCTTCGAGATCTTAGATGGATCAACAGCCGAAGAATCCAGAAGAAAGATTCACCATCTCTTTCAGTTATGGGAAGACTGGAGGGCTCCGATAAAAAGAATAGCACAAAAGGCAAGAAATTACAAGCTGATCGAAGGACAACTTTACAAGGGAGGAGTCTGTCAAGCATGGCTACGTTGCATCTTACCAGAAGATGGCAAACAAATACTGCAAGACATCCATTCGGGCATGTGCGGATCCCACATCGCATCAAGACCTCTGGTAGCGAAGGTCTATAGAATGGGTTTCTATTGGCCAACAGCAGCAAAAGATGCCGAAGAAATAGTAAGAAAGTGCAACGAATGCCAGTTCTTTGCTAGACATCAGCGAAGCCTAGCAGCAGAAGTACAACTAATGCAACCTATATGGCCTTTCTATCAGTGGGGCATCGATATAGTTGGTAAGCTACCAGCAGCACCTGGGAACTTACAGTACACCTTCGTCGCAATGGACTATTTCTCGAAGTGAATCGAGTTCAGGGCAGTAGCTTCGATCACTTCTCAAAACATGAAAAAATTCGTATGGCAAGCCATAATTTGCAGATAAAGAGTCCCAAAGAAGCTAGTGGTAGACAATCAAATGGAGCATCCTTATACCACCCCCAATCAAATGGAGCAGTCGAAAGTGCGAATAAAAGAATATTCTTGGTAGTGGAGAAAAGGCTTCTTAATATCAAAAAAGGAAAATGGCTGGAAGAACTCCATTCAGTTCTATGGTCATTAAGAACTCCGCCATCAAGATCAACGGGTTTCAGCTCTTTCAAGTTACACTTCGGAGAGGAGGCGATGACAGTAGAAGAAATGGAAAACAAATCTTTGCGAAGCCTAGCAGAAAATTCGGACGAAGCATCTTTGACATCAGAAGAAAATCTGGAGGAACTACGCAACGAAGCAGTACTCAATCTACAGAAGTATGAAGAAGAAACCAAGAAATGGAAGAACAAAAATGTGAAGCTAAAGGGGATAAAGGATGGAGACCCGGTGCTTAGGCGAAAGCCAAACGAAGGAACTGTAGGAAAATTACAGAGCAAATGGGAAGGACCTTTCATAGCGAAGGCAACTATCATTGAAAGGGCTTTCAGGCTACTGACTTCCGAAGGAGAAGAAGTAAGTCATACCTGAAATGTAGAAAAATTGAAAAAGTACTATGTGTAAAAGACAAGCCGGCCTGTACTCTTTTCCTTGCAGAGGGAAACCCTTCGTAGGGTGCAAGGTTTTTAACGAGGCAGGACCGAGGAATAAAAGTTCAAAAAGTTATTTCGTCCCTTTGACACGAATTCATATTCGTCCAAATAAGGACAGAAATGAAACGCCTGAGAAACCCCGGATAAGGGGAATCAAAGAGTCAATCGAAGGATTAATAAGAAGATCTTGTAACCCTTCGATATCGTCCAAAAGGACAGAATCAGGAGAGCTTTCTAAAAACGAAAGCTTCGACCGAAAAAGAGCACTCCCAACAAAGGGAATAAAAATACGAAAATGAAGTACTAAAAGAAACAGTATTTCAGACATCACACAAAGACCAAAAAGGTCAGTCAAGAACATTAATCGAAGGAATGCACAAATAAGACAAAGTAGCACCTTCGATTAAAATAAAATACATCGTATTACAAAAGCTGTCAACAAAGAGCAAAGTCATTCCTCGGATGCATCATCTCCAGGTTCCTCCGAAGCCGTCACGTCTTGAGTCTTCTTAAAAGATTCAACAAAATCTGAAACACGAGCGGAGCCCACTTCTTGCTAGTGCGGAATCATCTTAAAAAGAGAGCTTCGCACCTCGTCGGGAATGGGATCTGGAAGCTCAGTCGAAGGAGAAAAACCTTCATCTAAAATCGGGTCTACGCTCCCACCAGACAGGCTAAGCTGAGCGAAGGCCTCCTCGATACCGGCAGCACCGGCAAGAACACCGAAGTTTTGCGCCGTAGCCTTCGCATGAGAAGAGTTTACAGAAATCCATTCAGCAAACTCCCTATTCGAAGCATTCGGCAAAGGAAAATCTTGCATCTTGCTCCCAAGATAGACGAGGCAATCCCTCAAGCTTTTACAAGCATTAAAAAGAGGCGATGAAACATCCCTCAATTCCTGTATTTTCTCCCAAAGCTCGCGCCTAGCATCGCGAATCTTCTGTCTGATAGATCGAAGACATTTTTGAATAAAATAGAATTGATCTTCGATGGCACCTACAACAGGAAGTGTCTGAAAAAGGGAAAAGTAAGTAAAACAAAAAGCTTCAAGCAAGGGTCAAAACATAAAGAAGAAGAGAGAAAGGGAGAAGTTTCACCTTGACTTGGTTAGCATAAAGCGCTTGAAACAGAAGATCTTCGTTAACTTCGGAAAGTTGCTTCCTTTCCCTAGCAAATAAGATGCTAGGAAGAACCTTGTCAACATCTTCCAAAACAGCAGCACTAGGAAAGATTTCCGAAGGGACCAGCGAAGGAAGACCATGTCATGTATACTCGTCAAGAGACTCAAACTCAATTGGGTCCTCGCTGTCCGAAAGGCGAAAACGAGGCAGTTCACTGAAAGGGTCTTCATCGAACGAAGAACCCTCGTCTGAGCTATCCTCCGAAGAACCTTCGCTTTCCACAGAACTCCGGGGAGGCGCGGAGCTAATAGGATTGATGTTTAAAGCTGACCCGCGAAGGTGTGTATCAGGGAGGACCGAAGCTTTCCGACGATGACGTTTTTCCGAAGGTTCAGGATCCTCAGAAGTCGAAGCTCTAGAACGCTTTGTCTGCTTCGGAACAGGAGCACCATAATCCTCGTATGGTTGGCCACGAGCCTCGAAGGACCGGTTGAAGCAAGCCTGAATACCGGCATCTTGACGACCAGCAAACTCCTTTTCAATATAAGACGCAACAATGGTCTTCGCTGATTCCTCGACTTCGGAAACGGAAGGAGCATCGCCATCCAGCACGTATTTGTGAAGACCATTGGCGTACGAATCCCCTGCGAACACAAGATTCCAGTTGGGTCGAAGGGGATCGATGCCCGTAGAAATGTATTCTTCCACAAGGTCTCTGCAGCTTAGAAGAGGCCTGATTTTGCGAAGGGAATCAAGGCAACCTTCGTAATCTTCGTCATGCTCAAATTGAACATTAATCAGCCACTCAGGAGGCTTCATAGAGCTGACAATCTCAGCGTCTTCGCCGAACTTTGCATAAAACCATCTCTGTTTCCAGCAAGACACGACCTTGTTCATTTGACCAAATGAGGGGACATTCTTCTGATTGACATGGACAAAGTTAATCACCCCGAAGCTATCCGACTTCACAGACGAAGTAGGCCGAAAATGAAGCCAATGAGTGAATGCGAAGGTAGACACGTTGGGGACAAAGCCTTCAGATTGACATGCCCAAACATAAATAGCAAGTTTCGCAATAGCATTCGGAGTAAGCTGATGGATCTCCAATTTGAAGGCATCCAAAACCTGAGCAATAAAAGGATGTGCAGGAACTCGAAGTCCAAAGTTGAAAAAATCAAGGAAAACAACAGCTTCGCCAGGTAACGGCCTTGGAACAGTACTAGAACCAGGAGAACGAACTGAATCCCTATCGTTCCAAACTCTTTCGGCTAGAGGCTTCTTGGGAGGCATCTTCGCAAAATCAAGTGGATCTCAGCGAAAGGGAGAACAGAATAGCGAAGATACCAGCGAAAATAAATCCGTCGCGGTGAAAAGAGAGAGCTCAAAGACTTAGTAAAACACCGAAGATGGAACTCCTTTTATAGACAACGTAACGCCCCGGGAAACGAGCCACCGCACTTTCAAACAGCAAAAATCAAAGGGTTCTACCCTAAATTAAATGACATAACAATTTGACTTGTTGCAGAACTACAGTAAACTGCTTCAGGACCTCATTTCACGGGTCATTTCATCAGTTGAGGGCTAATGTTGGGGATCCAGTAACAAGTACCCGACAAGCGAAGGGGCCAGAACTAGACGCGAAGGGCAACAAGGATGCGCGAAGGGCGATGGAGCGACGGCTGAGCGAAGCCAACTATTGAGTATCAGGTGGAGAGGCGTAATGGAATTGGCTAATGGCATAGCTGTAATAATGATTTCTCCTCCCCCTATAAATATGGAGGGAGGAGACCCTGTAATGACATCTGTTTTTCGGGCCCCGAGCCAAGAGCACTTCATTTATTCTATCCGCTCACGATTGTTATCTCGCACCCCCTCGCCCGGCGTCGCGGGCGACCGGGGGCTTCGCCACCACTCATAACGGAAGATCATAAGAACTGTCTGGGTAAGAGAACCTGATAACAAGGACACTAGCATTCCAGGAGGGCTTCGCCAAGGGTCCGAAGGTGGACAAGGAGACCGGAGGGCTTCGCTAAGGAGATCGTCAGACGCCAAGACGCCCGGAGGGCTTCACTAGAACACACAACCTGTTGGAGGGCTTCGCTGAGTCCATCCAGGACCTTCGATACCCCAACAAAAGGCCCCACGCCGACGAGGCCTCATCAGAAGCTGCTGTGCCTGCGTCCAGAGCATTCTATCGGTGCTGCCCGACGACGCAGGCAATCTCTCGATCCGGCGCCACACCAAAGGTGCAGCTCCATGGCCGCGCTGTGGGGAGCATCGAGGGCGCTTGTGTTCGTAGCCTCTTTGGCGGCCAGCGCTGAGCTCTCCCTTGTGGTGGATTCGTCGTCGGCGCATGGGGACATGCTGGGCTGCGCGTAGCCTTGTGCCTCTTGGAAATAAACACGCCATGGATGCTGTGCTCCGCATATCAGGAGCTTCGCTTTCGGTAGTGGTGTGAGACGATCTATGGGTTTTTTCTTTTTTGTTTTGTTTTGCGGTGTATGAGACGATCTATGCGATATCTTGTATCAATGTGTATAATTAGGCACGCATTTATTTCACACACAGGGGAGATTAAGGGCTTTATACTTTGCGTGTTTATTTACAATTGTTGCTACTTTTTTATTTCCTTGGCCCATGCTATGAAATACTTCACTCCATAATATTATTATCGAGCACTTACACAGTCATACAACATTTTGTCAAGCAATAGAACAAAACGGTTATCATATACTTCCTCTGGTACTAGAGATGAGCCAACAATAGCTTCACATGTTTTGAAAAATTAAGAGCCAATATGACTCTTTTAATTTAGTACAGTATTATTTTTCATAGACATTCAACTATTGGACACAATACACATGTTACTTTTTTATTCAACCATGTAGACACACACGTACGTTACATCAGCGTAACATATTATTGAACCCCGTATATCCATACTACGAGAATCAAAGATGACACTCTTTACTTGACACGCACGGATCATCAGAAGTAGTGCACACTAGACCCAATTAAAACACCCCTGTGGAATCCAATGGACGGAGTCTACCCTTTTGCAGCGGGAAGAGGAGGGATGCTCTGCTCATTCCTGAAGAAATCATGTGGATCCACCTTGCTCTTCACGGCTGCCAACCTCTTGAAGTTACCTTTAAAGTACTTCTCCCCCCCAAACCTTAGCCTTCACATAGCTTGTCACATAACCATCCAACTGGTTCGTCCCCAGATCAAGGTCCCTGTAGTTGACATACACAGCTCTTGGGTTCTTGGACACGTAAGGCTCCATCTCCTTGTACAGCCCCCTCACCCAGCTCATCCGCTTCTCCAGTGCCGCCGTCCCGTTCTCGAACCAGTAGGAGTACGTAGTACCGGAACTGGTAGAGGTTCCCCTTGCGGTGCGGGAACGGCGTCGCGGACGGCGAGATGCTGCTCATCCGGCCGCCGTAGGGGTCAAGCATGACGAGCGCGGCCTCGGGCTTCTCGAACCACGCAGCCCACGTGCTCTCCCACAGCTGCCTTGGAATGGGTACTTGCACGTGGTCTGACTTGGCCTTGAAGTAGTACGCCATGCCGCGCCGGTCGAGGAGACTCTCGAGCGGCACGGAGGTCGTATCGAACGCGAAGAAGACGGTGGACTGGACCCAGCTCATCTCCGGGCAGTCCGATCGCGTCATTCCGAGGTCAGGGAAGCGACCTCGCATGAGGCGCACGAGGCGGCCGCACCGGCCGAGGAAGAGGGCCACGAAGTCCGCGTGCTGGTTCTGCACGAGCACGCGGAGGTAGACGTCTCGCGGTAACAATGGCGAGACGCGTTGCCATTTGGTTATGAGCTCCAGGCGCACCTTCCACGATAGCACGACGCCGAAGCTCTCGCCGCCGCTGCCGCGGATCGCCCAGAAGAGGTCCTCGTCCATGGTGCTCCGGCTCAGGAGCCGGCCCTCGGCGTCGAGGACGTTGTCGGAGGACAGGCCGTACTTGCGCGCCAGCGCGCTGAACCCGCCACCGCTGAGGTGGCCGCCGACGCCGATGAACGTGGATCTGATTTCTTTTGTAAAATATCCTAGTACGTGATACTACAAGTTAGGTCACAGCAACAACATGATTCATGTCATTTATTAATATAGTATTTCCAACTAGTGGGCACGACACACGTTACATATTTCTTCAACCATGACGAAACCCCTTAACACGCACAAGCACTGCACACTAAACCCAATGAAACCCTGTGGAATCCAATGGACGGATCCTACCCTTTTGTAGCGGGAAGAGGAGGGATGCTCTGCTCATTCCTGAAGAAATCATGTGGATCCACCTTGCTCTTCACAGCGGCCAACCTCTTAAAATTACCTTTGAAGTACTTCTCCCCCCAAACCTTAGCCTTGGCATAGCTGGTCACATCACCATCCAGCTCGTTCGTCCCCAGATCAAGGTCCCTGTAATTAACATACACAGCTCTTGGGTTCTTGGACACGTAAGGCTCCATCGCCTTGTAAAACCCCCTGACCCAGCTCATCCGCTTCTCCAACGCCGCCGTCCCGTTCTCAACCCAGTAGGAGTAGTACTGGAGCTGGTAGAGGTTACCTTTCCGGTGCGGGAACGGCGTCGCGGACGGCGAGATGCTGCTCATCCGGCCGCCGTAGGGGTCCAGCATGAGCAGCGAGGCGTCGGGCTTCTCAAGCCACTCCGACCAAGTGCTCTCCCACACGTATTGTGGGATAGGCACTTGCACATGGTCGGACTTAGCCTTGAGGTAGTATGCCGTGCCGCCACGGTCCAGGAGAAGCTCGAGTGGCTTGGTGGTTTTGAAGAACAAGAAGACTCTAGCTTCCACCCAGCTCATCTCCTTGCAGTCCGATGGCGTCATTCCGAGGTCAGGAAAGTGGTTTATCATGAGGCGGTGAAGGCGACGGCACCGGCCGAGGAACAGGGCCTCGAACTCCGCCTGCTGGTTCTGCACCGTTACCCGGAGGTACAGGTCCCGGGGAAGAGCTGGTGCGATTTCTTGCCATTTCGTTACGAGCTCGACGGCGGACTGGTTCCTCGCCCGGCCGATGGTAAACACGGTGACCGTCTCCGGCACGCGGACGAGGCGCACCTTCCACGACAGCACGACGCCGAAGCTTTCGCCGCCGCCGCCGCGGACGGCCCAGAAGAGGTCCTCACCCATGGTGATCCGGTTCAGCAGCCGCCCCTCGGCGTCCACGACGACGGCGTCCAGGACGTTGTCGGAGGAGAGGCCGTACATGCGCGCCAGCGAGCCGAACCCGCCGCCGCTGAGGTGGCCGCCGACGCCAATGGTGGGACAGGATCCTGCCGGGAACCCCAGCGTGCGGCTGGCGTTGCCGACGGCGTAGTAGAGCTCGCCGACGGTGGCGCCGGACTCGACCAAGGCCTCGGCGCGCGTGGCGTCGACACGGATGGCGCGGAGCGCGCCGAGGTCCAGCACGGCGAAGGGCTCGCGGTGGCTGGCGTAGGAGAGGCCCTCGTAGTCGTGGCCGCCGCTGCGCACGCGGACGCGTACGCCGTGGCGCCGGCCGCAGCGCACGGTGGTCTGGACGTGGCTGGGCTCGGTGACGGCGATGACCGCCGCTGGCCTCACGGTGCCCGGTATAACGTAGCGGAGATTCCGGGCGGTGGAGAGCAGTGTGGAAGAATAGGCTGGCGTCGCCGGAGTCTGGATGAGGCGAGACGGTATGCCGGCGGCGAGGCAGCCAAGGAAGTCATCGGTGCCATTATTGGAAGCCAACGAGGACGTGCTTTTGCGTGAGAGGATAACAAGGGTTAGGAGAAGGTGTAACACTCTTGCTGTTCTTTCCATGGCTGATGGATAAGTACTAGCAACTATGGCGGTGCATGCGCGGAAGAGATGTGTGAAGTTCTGTAATGTCAGTGTGTATGAAAGTGATGAACACGGTGGTGTCTATATATATAGATCGATATCTGGAATGTCAATAGTGTGGCTGGTCATGCTCGTGCTCCAGAGTGGGACTGGCTGCGGCCCATCCCACTAACAAGTAGATAAAAGAAACTGCCACGAGTTGCTCAAAAAAAAAAAAAATGCCACGAGCCATTTGGACCTACGAAAAATATATGTGCAATTGTGCAATTCAAACAATTCTAACAGTATTATATGCCTTATAATATAGGTGCTGTCACCTTGCTAAATAGCTTCAGGAAACATTAGAATTCGTCTAGTTGTTTGCCAATCAATTTCATCACGAGGCATGCTCTCACCAAAGTAAGCCCTGAATGGAGTGTGTTCTTTGGCTAGTCTTGCAAATGCCTTCTCAAATTTTTCAGCATTCTCCAACATAAGAAATGTTCCATTCCATCTTGTCTCCATGTCTAATGATAAAAGGCTTTTGCTTTGTATCTTTTCCATTTGTGCACATTTCTTGAATAGCTTCAGTCTTAAAAAATGTGAAGACCTCACAAATCTGACTGCTATTCTGATCTTTTCAATACTATCATTATGTTCTTCCAAGCCATTCTTCACAATCAGATTGACAATGTGGCTACAGCACCTCACGTGAAGGAATTTTTTTTGCAGCACAACTCCTTCCCAATCTTTACTTCTTTTCTGTACCTAATCAGTTTGTCGTTAGAACTTGCGTTGTCAACGGTGATTGTGAATATACGATCAATGCCCCAGTCCAGCAAACATTCTTCCATTCTTTTTCCAAGAGTTTCGCCTTTATGGACAGGAACCACACAAAAGTTAAGGATCCTTTTCTGCAATTTCCACTCATTATCGATCCAATGGGCTGTGAGGGTCATATAGCTTTTTTACTTCATTTATGTGCTAGTGATAATTGAGTTGGAGAGCTAATTAGTTGGATGTTTAGCTGCAATAATATCCAATTCATCATAAGTGAGATAGACCGTTTTCATCATGAGTGGGACTAACTGACATTATATATTAGAGGAAAAGGCATTACCTGAACTGTACTTGGTGTAGTAGGGGTTGCTGAACCAATTCTCGAGTTTGCTGACTGCTTTCGCTTCTTTTTGACACGGTCTTCTTTTTCAGCTCGAGATTGTGACTTCATCTTTTCAGCTCGAGATGGTAATGGCACAGCTTCAACATCATCGTCTAAATCTACTACACCCTGGGAAATAACAAAATAAAACATTGCATTGTGTGAGACTGTCGAATGTTCAGACCAGCCAACATGATAATGACATGTAAATCGACAAATGGTACAACAATACTAGTGCTCTGTTTTTTAGACCATATATTTGTTAAAAAGGAATAAAAATTACCCGTAATATGTGCTGCATCTGTCAATACCATCCTGAGCACAAAGGCACTAAACTTCTCACTGACAAATTATAGTAGTATTTTTAAAAGGCCAGATGTTATTTAGCCCGGCCTGATATTTACACATGCAGTACAGAATAATTCAAATTGTGAATATACGATCAATGCCCATCTGCATGTGTAAATCTGCTATGGCTAATAACAAGACAGATAACTGACAAATATCACAAGCCTGATGCCCATTGTTCAAACAAGCTTTATCTATCACCAAGTACTACTGCAATATGTATTGCGCTGGCAGGAAATTCCTCATGCCAATTGTACCAAATTCAAATGGAAACAACCTATTCTCTATCGGGCCAACCCATCTCTTATTTCCCCATACCAATCGTAGCAAATCTCAACAGGAACAACTAATTGTTTGCAGGCTAATCTCAATCTGAGATAGGGTCAGGCCTAATTTTGTTCTAAACTAGGAGAGGGATGGAATCGATCTTGGAGTGAGCGGGATTGATAGAAACTTACGGGAACAGAGAGAGCAATGGTGGGGAGAGGCTGACGTCGCACATCGGAATCGAGCGCCGCCGCTGCATGATGCTGCCCCAATTCCTCGTCGTCATCCTCGCTGCGCGCGCCCCCTGCCAGAGACACCTCAGCCTCGCGAAGTTCCCGCATGGCATGGGCCGCCACCGCCATCTCTACCTCGATGCCACGAGTGACGTCGCGGCGGCGAGGAGGCATGGCCGTTGCGTCACCGTCGGGAACAGGCAGCCCGCAGCCGCCGGGCACGATCGGTTCTACAGGTTAAACCCACACCTGGTCAACCCGATTCGGCCACGCGTTCGCTGGGTTGGGTTCAGAAGCAACCTGACTCAACCCGCGTTCATCCGGTTCGACCCGGGCTGGGTAGGTTCACGGTTCCGCCGAACCCATGAACAGTCCGATTATAAGGTACCTAGTTATGATGGACCATATATGAAATTATGTTAGATGCTATCAAGAGCCAAGTTGGCCAGTCAAAATAGTCAAGGAGGTATATGAAAAGTATTTGTAACTCACGGTATTAAACTGCAACAAAAATAATTTTAAATGGGTTTATGAAAACCACCATAAAATACAAGTGGGTATTTGCATTTTTTTCTAAAAAGAAACAGAGGTTTATGGTAGCGGACGAGCATCCAGGTGCGGCCGGTGTGGCGTGGTGGCAAGAGCGTCACCAGCAGCTGGCCATGGAGGACGGCTGAGGTTAAGGTCGCCACATTGAATGGGGTGACAGCCCCACTGTAACTAGTAGGAGGGCAAGTGGCGGCTGATACCTCCCTTCCCAACACACACACACACAACATACACACTATGCTCATATATATGAAGTGCACACCCGCTCGTCTTTTTATATATTCTGTTTTTACTAAAAATTAGTGATAATTAGGCTGTTTTCACATATAAAATGATGGATGTTGTGTAATACGAAAGTTAGCAGTTTGAATAGGCTTATTCAAATCTATCTTGTGTCATACATAGACAATGGGAACAGAATTAATATTAGGGTGCGACCTCTTTTGCTATAAAATTTTCTCCTTAGTTAATTTCTCATAATTTGATTTGATATCACAGTAAAGCAAACAAAGGATAAATGAAAAAACATGCGTAAAGGAAAATAAAGTAAGTGCAAATATGAATTGAACTAGTAAAGGTTTCGAGGATGAACTACAACATGCGTAAGGCCTCAATTTTTTTTTTATTAATTCAATCTCTTTAAATAAGTATATCCACATTTCTATCGATTCAGTATCTATAGCACTGATTTCATACTGGTTACTGATAAACTGGAGTCCAAATCTTCTGATAGGTATGGTAAATTCAATTGAAAATGCAATGATGTTGATGCTCCGGTCTTCTAATCCAAAGGAATGGAACTCCTACAACTGCTACTCCGTTGCTCCTTGGTTATTACGAAAGTACAGTTTGATTGACCTTGCTAAGAAGGCTTTTCGTACATGTGAACCGAAGAACACAAGGCAACAACAATACGAATTCAATCTAAAAGTGGAAATATGGATGAAGAACACAAGTAGATAAAATCGCCACCGACGAATAGAACAAGTACACGTGCCATGATTCAAAATAGTCAAGGCAATCTCTCAAGTATAATAAAGAATGGTTGTTTCTCAAAGAAAATTAAAACTAAACAATACACAAACCAGGCAATGACCACTAATAAAATAGAGGTTAGGGTCATGCAATACCCTGTTGGACGCGGCCCTAGCTAATGGGCCCTAACACAACAAACGACACAAGGGCAGAAGACAGTGATGCAACACCAAACCAGATTCTGGCCCTAACTCACAAGGAATTTTCACATGGGACCAATGCCACTAGAGAGGTTATCTTCTCATCTTTTCCATGCATATAAAGAACTTCCAAAACAGAGCAACATGTTATCTGGGCGTTCGATTTGGTGCGGGCTGCTCCTAGACTCTGAATCAAACTCGAAGCCCAAGTTAGCTTGAAGCTTGGTGTGGATGGGGTGGCTTGTTAGTATCTAGTGGTGTGATATCCTCATCAGTTACGTTCTGTGCACGAAACAAAATCAACATATAGCGGTAATAGACAAAAATCATATGGAAAAGGTTGTGGATTTAACTCTCGGCATTGCAATGAATTAATAGATGGGTAAAATACAAGAAATGTTGACTCAAGGGCTGACAGCTACCCGGTGTAGCAAACCCCAACTTGCTAAAATGCTTATTTCAAGTCATTTTTAAAAATTTTCAAATATGTTTCAACACTAGCCATTATGCTTCGTCTCAGAACAATTTAGCCCTCTCTGACAAGTATCTGACACAATTGTGAATCCATAAAATATTTTTACATACGGACCGTCTGAGATGAGCCAGTGTATTAGTGCCCCCAACTGTTGGCTTGGTTGTTGTTTAAGTTCAGGGGAAGTTTGGAACCTTTGAACCTCCTTTGGGAATAGTGGCGGATCCAGACAAAAATTGTAAGGGGGGGGGGGGGGGGGGGGTGCTGAACTACACGGCGGCGGAGCAGTGGCGGAGCTAGCATTCAAACTCAGGGTGGACCGACAGAAAAAAATCTCGCATTAAGCATGATTAAGAATAGACAATCAAGAGCATAATAATTACTAAAAGAAACAAAGAAAGTAGACAAAATAAATCAGAAACATAGATTTAGGTCTTCATTTTGAAACTTCAGTTGTTCTGCACCACAACATCGAACAATACCTTCTTCGTCAAGAGTGAATGAGCCATGGCCATCTGCCGTACTTCCAAAGCTCCCAGCTGAGCACAAGCCATGACAGCCCCAACTGCGGTAACCACGAAAGCATGTTCTGAAAATACTCCAAAGCCTCATTCGGTGGATCCGCCACCGTTTGGGGACGCGATTCCCGGCGGGGAACCTCATCTGAATCCGGGGCAAGCAGGCCACGCGGAAACTGCACCAGCACCAGGGCCACTTCCGTTGGCCTTTCGAAGACACTCGCATGGAGGAAGGAGGCCCCGTTTTTGGCCGGTTTTCACGGGGTGGGAAAACACGCATCTGAAGGTCGGGAGCTGGCCCCGTCTACCTTGTGACGCAGCCGCCTCCTACCCCGACATGAAAAGCTGCCGATGCATCACAACGTGAGACGCGCCGCCACATCTCCAACGAAGCCTCGGCTGTCAGTGTCATCCCCAATCCTTTCTGATGAATCGGCTGTCGACGGACATTACGGCCACCGACGCCCTGGGGCTGTTTCCCCGCCGGTCCCAAATGCATGGCGCCACCGGATCCCACGCGTGGAGCGCCCACCCCGCGTGGCTGGTGCGCAGGGTATTTCCCGCCCGGGTGAAGCGCAGCCTGTTGTACCACCACGTGCTCCCAAACTAGCCCGTACTATGTACAATAACCCTTTGATGGAAAAAATAGTTATTTGGTAGCATTACAGAAACCTTGATTTGCTAAACAAAATGTTGAGCACGCTATCATGTCTGTCACGGTTCCTAAGGAACCATGGGAGATAGTGCGTTCCACATCAGAGTCTTTGTTCTAGTGGGTAGTAGAAATAAATCTTTTTTTGGAACTATTAGAAAGTAAACTAAATCAAAATGAATCACCAGCATGTGAGCCTGCTTGGTCTTTCGTGTTCCTACAGTCACTTGGGGCAACGCTGGATCCATAAGTTGCTTATCGTAGTGGCTAGAGTTGAATCTACATGTTCTTTAACTCTCACGATGTCAGCTCTGGCGACAAGCTGACCTTAAAGTATTCATAATCATGAATGTGTTGCTTATAGCATCCTAAAGTCCAAAACTGAATGGGTCCACTCATGCGCTGAGCAGACCCACTTCTCGTCCTCGCTACGCTTAAAAATCTTAATCTAAGATTTGGTAGAGCTGAACAACCTAGACTAGCTAGTTAGTCTTTCTTTCACTGGACTAGCAAGTATAATCTACACATTTATATATGGTGGTCTATCTCTCACTAGACTAGCAAGGACTAAACACCGACCTCATCATGCATATTAGTGCACATGGGCCACTATGTGACTAATCTTTGCTCCCATACACCTAGCCACCATTTTCCTTGTTTAGAACACGTACATAGTTTATGTACAGGTATATACTTATATAATTACATGATATAAACATGTTCATCGAAGAAAATATTGTTACAAGGAAAAAGATACAATAATAAGCATTATCTAAGATAAAATACCAGTGAATACTCAAATTTAGGTTTAAATAATGGGTTCCTCTCTATTTGTCGGTGTGTCAATGCATACATATTTTGCACATAAAAGTTTCCCATTGTGCTATGTAATCGTAACCTATGCTTCTATTCGTAACAAAAATCTTTAAAAAAATTGCTGGTTGTCTTCATTCATGGCACTGAAATATGAACTCGCCATAGGATGCCAAAAGATGTTGGCCGAAAAGCTGGGAATAGTTTGGACTCATAAAATGGCTAATTGGTCAGGAAAATTTTGGTCTGGTCCAAAAAGTAAGCATTTAATTTATAATCTTTACTAGAATCCTGTCATTTCTTCCGTTTGGCATGGCTAAATTTTAGCTTGGCTTCTCGTAAGAAAGAAAGATAATGGAAACAGAGATTGGTGCAATTGGTGAATATGGTACTAGGGAATGAACATGTGAATGCACCCACGAAAACAAAGAAATGGTGTCTCAAATTATTAGCCTTAGTAAACCACTTGACAATTTTTCTTGGCGAAATGTATTTTTCTTAGTAAATCACACTGACAAAGTATGTTTTCGCCCGAAACACACTATCAAAATTAAATTCGTCTGAGACACACTACGACTTCTTGGTTATTGCCTGGGACACATTGTTAGTGATGAAACAATTATTTTCAACATTTTTATGTCAATACATTAAATACATTAGAACTTGAAACTTTGCACAAAGATACATTGTGATATTCTCTATCAGTATACTTTTTTATAGATTTTTCAATTGTATACTCTACAAATTAAATATTAAAACAATTAGAAAACTATGCAAACACCGAGAAAAAATCTATCAAAAAGTACACTGATAGAGAATGTCATATCTTTGGGCATAGTTTCAAATTTTAATGTATTTTATTTATTGGGGGTGCTTGGTTCCCCGCCGCTGTTTGCCACAGCCAAACGTTCGACTGCTTGGTTCCCTGCCGAAATCTGTGGCAGCCGCGCCTTCGCAGTTCATTTTGGGCCTGTGGCAATGGCAGGGTATTTCAGCGCCGCAAGTTCGACGCCGCCAAACATTTTATCACATGTGTGTTCCAGACAACAACCACGAAATCGTAGTGTGCCTCAGACAAATTCGATTTTGACAGTCAGTTGTAAATGAAGACACACTTTGTTAGTGTGCTCAAGACAATTTTGCCAATTTCTTTTTCGTAAAATCAGAATGAGTGAAGAAAATATGAAACCAGGATAAGGAGGTTACATATATACCACTAACCACAGATGGCGATATTAAACCAATATCACAATTTCCATATTTCATTTTTCTAATATGTATCAACTTCTCTTGGTCAAACTGAAACAAGAAACAAAATGACACCACTATATATATTAAAATTACCACTCTTCCGGCAGTATAAATTTATATTCATTATACTATAATATTTATGTTCGATGAGAGCAACTGGTTGGAAAGTGGGATTGCTTAAGAACAAATTGTTCTTATTAAAAAGGAATTTAGAACTCGTACCAGTATTTTGGTAACCTAAAAAGTGCAAAAAATCAAACATAATAGACGACATCTCACTTGATTAGCTGACAGAAGATCGCAATCAAATGTGAAGAGAAATCAATACTTGGGATAGAGGGAGCCTCATTGTTGCTACTCTCTCGGAGGCATGTGGATACAGGACAACAAAAGACCAGACAAGTCCGATAGGGCAGCCCAACAATTGCACGGAGTTTGTAACAGGGGGCGCTACCCAGTGTTAGGTTATCGGCTAAACGACTGCTCGTAGATCACGACAGATAACAAAAAGTAAAATTGGAATAGAGGAGAAGAAATTCGTTATTGCGAAATTCTAGTGTCTGAGTACACAGGGGGTGGTCTCCTCAACTATTTATAATGGGAAACCCCTAACTTCGTGTTGGGCCCAGATTCGATAAAGCTGCCCACATGGACCACGACACCTTCTTCTAGAAGATGGGCCTGGCCCAATAAGAGTTTTACAACACTTCCCCTTGGGCTCTTTATCGTGATAAGTATGCCTCATAAAAACTCCTAAAACCCAGTGGGAAAAATGGAGAAAAGAGCACATATTACCACCTCTCATATTGCACACATTGCTTCGTTCAAAACCTTATTGAGAAAACTTCATGTGAAAAACTCATAAGGGAAAAAGAGTATAATGTTTTAATCTTCATGATTAATGTTTATCAATCTACATGATTGATATGGATTATCTTCAAGATAACTCACTTAATTCGGAAATGTGATGTACTTAGGGAAGTTCTCCCCCTGTTCCAAACACTTATCTAAGTCTTCTCATGCCAATACCACGCTGACACTTTTCGAGAGTGCAAGCAGGTAATGCCTTTGTGAACATATCTGCAAGATTGTCACAAGATTAGACATGTGTCACCAAAATCTCTCCCTGCTCTTGCATTTCATGCGTGTGGAAGAATTTAGGTAACATATGCTTTGTCCTATTTGACTTTACGTATCCCGATTGTATTTGTGCAATACAAGCTTTATTATCTTCATAGATAATTGTAGGGGATGGAGTATACGCCACTCCACAAGTATTCATGATATGGCTTGTCATTCTTCTAAGCCAGGCGCACTCCTTTGCTGCTTCAAATAATGCGATGATCTCCGAATAATTTGTCGATGTAGCAACCAATGTTTGCTTCGTTGACTTCCAAGAAATTGCAGTTCCTTCAAATAAAAACACATATCCCGTCTAAGATATTATTTTAAGTGGATCAGATAAATATCCAGCATCAACATAACCCACAAGGGTTAATTCTCCATTCTTCTTGAAAAATAATCCAAGGTCTTCGGTTCCTCTCAAATATCGGAGAATTTGCTTGATGCCATTCCAATGCCTCCGAGTTGGTGCTGAGCTATATCTTGCAAGTACATTAACAGCAAAAGCTATATCGGGTTTCGTACCATTTGCAAGGTACATCAATGCTCCGATAGCACTGAGGTATGGATATTGAGGTCCCAATAATTTCTCATCTTCCTGCTTTTGGTCTAAAGGGATCTTCATCTATATCAAGTGATCTCACCACCATAGGTGATCGGAGTGAATATGCTTCGTGCATATAAATCGCTCTAATACCTTCTTGGTATAGTTCGATTGATGCAAGAGTACCCCTTCGGGAGTATGTTCAAATTGCAAACCTAAACAATATGTTGTCTTGCCCAGGTCCTTCATTTCAAATTAAGTCTTTAAGTATGAGCAAGTTTCTTCAATTAAATTTGTAGTACCATTGATGCTCAAGTCATCAACATAAACAGAGATTATGCAAAAGCATTTCTCTGATTTCTTTATGAATACACACGGACAATCTCAATTCTTCACAAATCCCTTTTCCATGAGAAATGTACTCAGCTTGTTGTATCACATTCTTCCTGATTGTTCAAACCATATAGTGACTTCTGTAATTTGACACTATATAATTTGCGGTCATCTTCATTTGCAACTTTAATACCTTTTGGAACTTTTATATATATTTATGTATCTAATGTTCCATATAGATATGCTGTGACCACATCCATAAGTCGCATCTGCAAATTCATATTCACCGCCATTGTGATCAAATACCGGAATGTAATTCCATCCATTAATATGTTTCTTCGTAGTCAATGCCAGGTCTCTGCGTGAAACCTTGAGCTACGAGTCTCGCCTTGTATCTAGTCACTTCATTTTGAACATTTCTCTTCCGGACAAACACTCATTTGTGACCTACTGGTCTAATGTCAGTTGGTGTAAGGTTTACATTGCCAAACACTTCTCTTTTCTTTAACGAGTTTAACTCTGCACAGATTGCTTCTTTCCACTTTGGCCAATCAGGACGCTTCTTGCATTCCTTCATTGATTTTGGTTCAGATTCCAAATCAGTTTGTGTTGCAATTATTTTAGCAAAGTATGTATCGACTTCAATTGTCTTTCTATTGTATACTACCCCCATCTCAACATAGTTCGTTGAGATTTCTTTTCCTTGATCCTCAGTATTGATAGATATATTAAGGTCAGTAATTTTCGGTATCCCCTCGTGAGTATTATGCACATTCTCACTTGGGTTTGATTTTTCAAGTCTCACCACTTCGTGTGGATTACTTTCACCATCTTTGGTTTTCTTTTGAGCATTTTGCTTAGGCTTCTTCTCCACATGACGTCTCCTAGGAGCTTTAGCTTGAGCTTGTAACCGGCTCACTCCCCTTCTTCCTAGCATTCGTTCCTTTTATGGATGAAGGTTGGGATTCCATATATTCATCCCCTTCAAATGGGATTTCTATTCTTTCAGGAGCATTTGCAGCCGGTATATGAGACTTCACAATGTCTCTTGTGTTGGTGAAAGCTTCAGGCAATTCATTAGCAACTCTCTGCAAGTGGAGTATATTCTGAACTTCGAGTTCTAAATACTTGATTATGGATGGACTTTTATAGCCAACATAAACTACAAGTTTCCTTTGTGCGCCCATTGCAGTTCGCTGAGGTGGAGGGATTGGAATGTATACAGCACATCCAAATCTTCATAGATGGGAAACATTTGGTATTCTACCACTCACCAATGCTAATGGTGATTCTTTATGTGTAGTAGATGGTCGTAATTGGATAAGTGCTGCTGCATGCAACACAGCATGCCCCCAACGAGAGGTAGGCAATAAACAATTCTGTAACAATAGGCAGACAATCAATTTGATTCTCTTGATTAATGATTCTGCGAGACCATTTTGTGTATGCACGTGTGGTACGGAGTGTTCCACTTTGATGCCCATACTCATACAATAATCATCAAATACCTTCGAGGTAAATTCTCCAGCATTATCCATTCGAATGTATTTGATTCTATAGTCTGGAAAATGTGTCTTCAATTGTATAATCTGGGCAGTCAATCGTGCAAATGTATGATTTCTAGTAGATAATAGACATACATGACTCCACTTCGAGGAAGCGTCTATTAACACCACGAAGTAGCGGAAAAGTCCTGATGTGGGACTAACTGGTCCGCAAATATCTCCATGAATTCGTTCAAGGAATGTCATAGATTCTGCTTGAATCTTAAGCTACGAGGGTCGAGTAATAAGCTTTCCTTTTGCGCATGCAAGGCACAAGAAATCTGCCTGATTTGGGAAATCTTTTGTTTTCAAGTTATGCCCTTTTGCATTCTTCATAATTCTCTTCATCATATTAAGACCAGGATGACCAAAATGGTCATGCCATAGTCTATATGCATCTTGATCGGTAAAAATAGTCTTAAACGTAGCAAATTCTTTGTTTGTCTTAATATACGTGTAGCACAAGCCTTCTTTGATGGATGGAAAACTTTCAATAATGGTCTTATCATTTCCT
This sequence comes from Eragrostis curvula, assembly GCA_007726485.1. Taxonomy (NCBI): domain Eukaryota; kingdom Viridiplantae; phylum Streptophyta; class Magnoliopsida; order Poales; family Poaceae; genus Eragrostis; species Eragrostis curvula. The sequence goes on from RWGY01000005.1 coordinate 3,623,379, forward strand.
TCTTTCTTGGTCATACTAAGACGTTCTTCGCCTTCATCGTCATTGGTTTCTACGTGAAACCCATTTTTACGGATGTCCTTTAAGCTTAACAATGTCCGAGTTGAATCCGGATAAAGTAATGCTTCTTGGATTGTTAACCACGTACCATTTGGTTGGACAAATATGGCCCTTCCTGTGCCAACAATCTTATTGTTATTGCCAATAATAGTAAGAATATCTCCAGTGTACTTTCGAAGTGTTTGGAAATAGCAAGTGTCCCTTAGAATAGTAGTGGTGGTGCAACTGTCTACGAGACAGAACTCCTCATCCATAGTCATTTTGCTCCAAAATGATGTAATTCATACATAAGAAATGTATAAACAAGATAGTAATAAATGACAAATTCCACAAACTGATTTATTCAAAGCAAATGTCTTCTCTTCGAGAGATTACATAAATTAACTACTTCCTTCGAGGAATTAAACTTATTTCACTCCTATTACAAATAGATAACTAATTTATTCATAATAGTCTACTTGACTACTCAGAATCTCCATGCACATCTTCCTCATTTCACGAGGTCAGACATATGCAAGATATCATTGTGCAAGGATGTGCAAGGATTATTTCATGTATCCAAGTAATAGGGAGCATAAGTATAAGTATAACAAAAAAATACGTGTTTAAGTTATATTATTGGTGTTTCTACAAAAAATCACCAAAATATGGGGTATTATATGCAAAAATAACACAATCCATCGAATTTTCTATTTTTGGGCAATTTTTTGAGTATCTATGTCAATTTTCGTAATTAACAGGGATTTTCTCGTAGTTTTCAGATATTTCAAGGATATTCTGGTAATTTCCAGAGGTCCATAGGATAATTTCAAAAATATCTTCTATTCCGAGGGCTTCTTTGTAAGTTTCAGAATTTCCGAGTATATTCTCATAATTTTCATATATCCTGAGGACTTCTTCATAATTCCGAGGGTTTATACGCAATTTTCAAAAAAATCGAGGATGTTTTCATAAAAATCCGAGGGGAGTATAAAAACAGGGTGAAACCCTAGTCTTCCACTCTCTCCTCACTCTTCTTCCCATCAGCCGCCGCCGGCTCTTCTTCTCTTCTTCTTTCTTTCTTCCTCTTTCTTTCTTTCAAATTTAGATCTAGTCCATGGGGGAGGGGCGGCAGACCGGAGCTCGCGGCTCCATGGTAGCGGCTTGGCGAAGCGGCAGCTCACCACCGACGGGCATGGCATGCGTGGCCGTCGCCGGCACCCCATGGTGGCGGCGCACTCGATGGCCGGGGGCCGCGCCGGCGCGCCCGCGGCTTGGAAGCCGGGGCCGGGTGGCACGGCACACAGGCCGCGGCCGGGGCGGCGGCGAGTCGCAGTCGGTCCATGGTCGCGCATGTGCGCAGCCGGAGCGGCTGTGGCTCGTGGCCGGGTCGCCGGGCCGTGGTGACGCCGGTTCGCGGCCGCTCCGGGTTGGCGATCGGTGGAGGCCGGGCCGCGACGGGCGATGGCCGTGGGCCGGAGGCCGGGGCCCGGGTGGCATGCGGCGGTGGCCGGCGGCCGGTGCGACACGCAGAGGCGGCTGGCCCGTCGCCATCTCTCTTTCATTCTTTTTCAGATCTAGGGTTAGGGTTTTCAAAACCTGGTTCCCTTTTGTCTTCTGTGATGCGGATCTTGAGGAACTCGGCGATGTTGCGCCTTGGCTGTACCGGACTTCGTGCCGGGTTGGGTTAGGGTTCTTTGTGAACCACTTGTAGTTCTCAATCTGTTGTTCTTCTTTTTCGGATCTAGACCTAGATCTGTACTGGGAAAACAAAAACATGCCGTAGCTCACCGATCTGCTGGACGGATTCCTTGATTGGAAAGTGCTCATAACGTGTTAGGTTATCGGCTGAACGACGGCACGTAGATCACGACAGATAACAAAAAGTAAAATTAGAATAGAGGAGACAAAATTCTTTATTGCGAAATTCTGGTGTCTGAGTACACAGGGGGGTTTCCTCAACTATTTATAAAGGGAAAACCCTAACTTCGTGTTGGCCCAGATTCGATAAAGCTGCCCACATGGACCAGGACACCTTCTTCTAGAAGGTGGGCCTGGCCCAATAAGAGTTTTACAACACCGAGAAGCACGTTTTAGGGTTCGCGTGGAGGGCGATCTGATGCAGCCTAGCTGGCTGGTGGGGAGAAACTGAGATTGGGATTAGATTTGAACACAAACTTTAAATCAAATTTCTCTCAAAATATGATTTTGTTTTTGAATTCATTTGAACCATCATTAAGGACCTCTAATGGCCTGATTTGAATATTTTAACAGCTAGCTAGCACAACAGCTACCTTTTAAATTAAATAGTGTTCCACAATCCGTGAAGTGCCAAACACGTCATGGTTTTCTTGAAACCACAAAATACAGTAGTTTTCAAATACTCTGGTATTTCTTCCTACAACCCAAAAAAAGTGTGGTTTCCAAATACTATGTTTTTTGAAAACCATCACATCCAAACAGGGCCTAAATGCCTTTGAAAAATACGTTGAATCTGGTTTGTTAAAATGTTCAGTATAAAATAATAAATTAATAAGTCGCAAAATTAGTAAGTTGTTGTTAAAAAAATATACTTAGATGAAAGAGTAGACCGCAGCTCACTAGTTGTTGGGCCTCCAAGGGGCTTCAAGCTAGCAGCAGAAGATGATTAGTGTAATTGGATTGGAGGGGCCGCAGTACAGGTCAGGGAGGAGAATACCAAAATGGGAGCACGGAGAGATTGGGGATTTTCTGGTCGTTGCAGCTCTCGCCTACATAGTTTCAGCGAAATGGGCTTAGCACACAAGAATTAGAGCAAAAAATTAGCAGAAAAGGTTTAAAGGAGACGAAGATTTGGGAGGGGGAGTTGAAGTGTTGAACGAACTCGTAAAATTTGACCCGGGAGCCCAAGATGGACGTGATCAAAGCTCCTTTTGTATGTGCCAGCACTCTAATCAATCACGAGCACGCACTGCCTCAATTACAAGTTTCCCTCCGAAATCCCTAACTAATCAGAAACACATGGTCAGACTGTCAGAGGGTGACAGCTAGTCATCGACGAGGGGCTGCTTCCCGTGGAATGCGAAGAACTTTAACCGAGTTGCCTCAGGGATTGTGTCTGTTTTGCTTATCGTGCACTGGTAGAACCCAAAAAAAAAAAAAAAAATCTCGCCAGAGAAACGTGAAGAACAAGGAGGCCAGAACGGCAAGGAGGTCCAGGACGCCGAGCGAGGGGGCGCCGCCGCGCAGCACGCGTACTTGTACTCCTCGGGCTCCCCGATGTCGCCTACGTGCCCTGTCCCCGTAGAACAAGAAACGAAGAACAATAGGAAGGCGACAAATGGGCTACTATTTGCGTCTTAAAGTGCATCTGCATCGTCCAATCCTACCTCTCACATGAATAACGGTAGGAGGATGTTGGTACCATCTTAGATTTTTGTTGTACCAATATCACTACAACAATTTTGAAATTCTATATGTAATTTTGACACAAAAGGTCTAAAATTCGTCATAAACTTGCTTCCATGACGCAACGGTGACGAAAATCGCTTTGTCATTGAAGGTGCGTAGCTTATTACCTTTTGTGACATTTCTACTATTTTCATCATAAATTTGTGACGTTCTACAGAAACGCCACAAAACTTTATGACGCTCGAAAAAATGTCACAAACGTTTTTATGACATATGACGTTTGTAATTTTTTGTCACGAAACGTTGGACCGGAACCGGCCTGGCAGGCCGATGTTTTGGCCTATTATTTTTTCGGGCCCATTTAATTCTCATGCCTTTTTTACTTTCGTCTCACATAATTCACATGCCTTTTTATTTTTTGGTCCAATTAATTCGCATGCCATTTTATTTTTCGCCCAATTAATTTGCAGACCATTTTACTTTTGGCCCACTAGTTTTGCAGGCTTTTTATCTTTTAGCACACTAATTTCGCACGCTTTTATCTTTCGGCCCACCTATTTTCCTGCCAGCCTATTGATTTATCATGCCTATTTTCTAATTTCGACCCATTTATTTATAAAGAAAATAACTTTTACACCTTTAATTTCCAGTCCATTCTTCGAGGCCCAACACAATACAGCTAGGCCAAGCCCAATTGCACAGAAAAACATATTAATAAATACCAACAGAATAATCCTTTAGAGATCCATTAATATTTCTTCCCGTTAAACAAAAATAAGCATGCCAACATTGACACCACTTCACAAGTTTTCATGAAACAAAGAAACAAAAAAAAGGCTTGGGCTGCTGCTAAGTATAGTCCTCTGGAGCACATCTCATCTTCGGATTTTTAAAGGTAGAGAAGCTTCCCCCTGTGCAAAAAAGAAAAGAAATAAGATTATCACAGTAATGGTCCATCAAAAAACCACTAAGGCTTGGATACTTAAATAGAGGAATCTTAAGTAGAGCAAAGTTTAAAACATGCAGCAAGCAACCATGCAGCAACCATGCAGCAAGCAAGTAATCTTAAATAGAGCAAAGTTTAAATAGAGAAAAATTATATGAGTTACAAATAGGCTACAGGTAATATTAAAACTGCTCACACTAATCATGCAGCAAGCAACCAATATCAACTAATGAGCAGACAACAGGTGGTAATGAAAAAGGCTATGCAGCCACGCATGATTTGTCACATATCTTAATTATTGAAGACATGCATCAGTTGTTTTTACTCAGCATATCTAAGGAAAACTCAATGGTGCCAACAGAAGGAGCAATGAGTACTACTTTAATGTGAATATGTTTCAGAGCAAACAGATGAAGCAATCCTCATCCTGTTTTGCTTCATGTATCTACAACATGCGCATGGTGTTGTCCCCGCTGGATCCGCGACGCGCCTCCACGTGACATCCGTGCCGCCGGCCTCAACAACACGCGCATGGTGTTGTCCCCGCTGGATCCGCGCTGCCAACGCCGCCCCATGCCTCGGGCCGCGAGATCCGCGCACCGCCACTGACCCACCGAGGGAGCCGCCCGCCACGCCGGCTGCCACCCCCGGATCCGCTGTTGCGCCACTTCTAGAGGGGCACGCCGCCCGTGGACAGGGAAGGAGAGGGGCGTCGGAGCTCGCGAGGGACCCTCATGGTGTCGTAGATCAAGGCCTCGCGCTGCCGCCAAGGGACCCTCATGGTGTCGTAGATCAAGGCCTCGCGCTGCCGCCGAGGGGACCCTTCATGCGCTGCATCGTTGAGGTTTCCAGGCAGAGAGGAGACCCTTCATGCACCGCGTCAGAGAGCGGAGTGGAGGCAGGGAACGGGAGTCCTTAGGTTTCCAGGCCGAGCGCTGGTTTTATTCGAGCAACACGAGAAGAGAACCATCAGATCCAATCTGACGGCCATCAGATAGCGTGGAGCGGGCCAAGAGAGGCTAAATTAGGCCAGCTGGACTGAAGTTTTCTAGGCCGAGCCAGCCCAGGCCAGTGAAGATTTCTTGTTAAAAAAATCATTTTTGCTTTATGTTTATATTTTTTATAGCTATAAATAAGTTTATTTGTGGACTCAAATTTAGTGAATATTTGTATCATTTATGTTAGCATCACATATAATGTTTTGGGATATTTTTGGAAACATTGTAACATGGATATCGATGGAAAGTTGATTTATGTTCCAAAAACTTTTCCATGTGAACATGGATGAATAGTTTGCAAACATCTTACAAAAAATTACTGTAGGCACGTGTTGTTATGTTACAAGTCCCCACAAAATTACAGGTCAAATATAATCTTAACTCGAGAGGAACCAAAAAACCAAATAAATAGTGGTTTTCCCAATTGTTTTGTTAAATTTTATCTAGCGAAATATTAGGAATTTTCAGCTGATTTTTTGTTTGTGGCTATTCCATGTCAACTCAAACCCATGGGATTTTTTGTTAATGTTTTTGAAAAAAAATCCACCAAAGTGTGTTCAAAGTGGACAGCTCTAGACACATCTCATGAAACTATCACTCAAGTTCAACTATAAGTGAACAATGTCCTCAACAAAAGCTTCGAAAAAATTGTGACATAATTCTCATGTGTAGAGGTAATTTAATTGTCCATCTCCACAAAAATTCATGTCCAGAAACATTTTCTTTCGAGATTTACAAAAATAGCAAAATTTTGATAAAAAAAAATGGCCATCAGTTATTTGGGGATACAACACAGTTATATCATATAAAGCAGTTCCATATATTCTACAAATGGGTAGATAATATTTTTATCAACGCGATGGAAAAAAAGAGGTCATTTGGACTTCGTATGCGAAATATATACAACTTTCAATATTGAGCAATGAATCAAATTGAGAAAAAGAGATGGGGGCCAAGAACTGAAGAAGAACACCGACACGTGGCACTGGGCCTCCTCATCCTTCGTTGATGGGCCGAGTTGGGCTGGCCTGGGCATGGGCCACAAGAGGGAGGAGAAAGTGGGCCGCGCGGGAAGAAAGAGAAGGAGGCCGACCCGGTGAGAAAAGAAAAGAAGAAAAGAAAAAGAAAAGAGAAGGAACGGACCGGGGAGTAAGATTCAATCCATGAACTGGTTAGGGTTTTCTTTCTTCTTTTTTATTTCTCTTTCCTCTCCTATTTTCTACCTCAAATGAAAACATTTTCTAACAAAATTTTAAATACATTTTCAACACAATAAAATCCCTACTGCAAACTACTCCAACATGAATGCATCAATAATATTTATTATAACCTATATTATCTAATTTAATTTTGAAAATAACTCTTTTGTCTAATAAAAATGTTAACATCCTAAATGAATCAAAGAAAATTTTGATCTATTTCAAAAAAGGTTTTTAAAATTTAGTGAATATCTAGTCACGTTCTAAAATTTGAAATTTTGGGGTGTGACAGCCTTCTAGCTTTCAAGCATTTGGGTTCAATTTTTAGCACAAATTTTATTTTTCAAAAAAGCAAAAATTACATTTTATTATATATTTTAAAAAAACTAAAATGTGGGTACCACCTCAAAATGTTGTGTGACACCAATGATGACATTTGGGCCATGGTGTAAAAAATTATTGTGAATCTCGAGCATAATTTTTTTATGTTGTGTTTAAAATCTAACATGTGCATTTCACTTGACATGTATGATATAAGAAAGTATTTCATAACAATTCCCGTTTATCATAAATTATAATTTGCTTGTAAGGGCTGCTGCCTTTCTAGTGCCCTTGGGCTTAATCTCCAGCATTACTTGCAATATTGTCATTTTTTTAATACATGACATATGGGTCCCACTTGACATGTTATGGGACCAAAAGACAGGTGGGCCACGTGTGCATGATCCGAAAAATTTATTCAAGAAAAACTCACATTTTATCAATTACATTTTTCTTTTATTTTTAAAATATCAATTATAGGTGGGTCCCGCGTGACAGGTGGTTGACAAGTGGGCCATATTATGACGATTCATATTTGTCACAAGTTTTGGTGTACAATAAAAAAAATTTGTTAATGACGATTTTGTGTCTTAAAGTGCATCTGCATCGTCTTAAAGTGCATCTGCATCGTCCAATCCTACCTCTCACATGAATAACGGTAGGAGGATGTTGGTACCATCTTAGATTTTTGTTGTACCAATATCACTACAACAATTATGACGATTACAAGTTTATTTTTACCAATTATGACGTTTTTGTTCGTCATAATATAATGGTGTCTTGATTTATGACAATTTTGTGGCCAAATTTATTGACGGATTTCGGTTTTCGTCATAAAACACCCGATTTTCTCAAAAAACGTCATAAACCCAACACACTTTATGACGAAACGGTGTGTTGCCACGAGAAAAACGTCACAGAAGCCCACAATTGTTGTAGTGTATTTTGATATGAATTTTACCATCCTTGAAATGGTACCATCAAAATGGTGGTACCCTACGCCTCTCTACAACACACATAATACATCTCCTTGCTGATTTCAGAAAGGCACCATCCGTATTAGAGTTCAGGTGTTCCGATTGGCCTCTCGTGAACCTTCATAGAGTCCCAACTGCTCTTTGGCGAAAACCCTACACAGGAAATATCGACAAAGTTAACCTATTCCAGGGCACCATTGCCTAGCGACAGTCACTACAAGAAAAATACCCTAGCACCACGGCTAAAAAGTGTTGCAATATGGGTGTTTTGGTTGCAATAGCGCGCAATTGCAACTAAATCAGGGCGTTGGGAGGTGTTGCAAGAGCGATTGTTGCAATAGGGTATTGCATCACCTTTTTGAGTCATTGCCATTACTTTGGTGTGTTGCAACGACGTGTGGTGTGGCAATGGGTTGCACCCGCAACAAACACTAGTGTTGCAAGAATGGTATTTGCAACAACAGGCGTCGTTGCTATAGTGCTTATTGCAACCACGTATGGGTGTTGCTATCAAGTAATTTCGCAACGCCAAAATTTTGTAGCAATACCATATATTGCCACGACATATGATGGTGGCAATAATGACTATGGTGTTGCAATATGCTTGAAGGATATCGCAATGAATAGTAGTCGTCACTATATCCTTCATGGGTATCACAATAACATATGTCGTCGCTATATCTTTAAACAGTATCACAATGAAATATGAGTCGTCGCTATAGCCGTAAAGGATATCGCATCAAAGTACATAGGAGTCGTTGCTGTATCCTTAAAGGGTGTCGCAACGAAATATAAGTAGTCGCTACATGCACAAAGTATATTGCAACAAATTATGCGTTGTCGCTATATCTTTACATTGTATCGCAATGCCATATGAGTCGTCGTGATAAGTGTAAGGGATATCACAAGGAAGTATCAGTCGTTGCTATATGTCTCAAGGATATCGCATCAAACCATGACTCGATGTAAGAGTCGTCACTATATCCGTACAGGTCATTGCAACGACTCGTTAACGTTGTAACATCCACATGTACCATCTGTTTATGATTGTGGTCATATGATTAATTGTCGTGGCAATAGTTAAAAGCATACCGAACTACCAAAATGTTATGAAATCATTAATGCAACAGAATTATTCTATAATAGAATTTTCTGCAAAAAAATATATATTATCAATGAAATGTATCCATCACTCACTCTTACAACAAATCCAAATAGTGTTCACAGCATTGACAAAACATTGAACTACTAGCTAGAGTCTAAACTTCACTTGGAAATCATTGCAATAGTGGACGACACTCCATCTAGCACGCTATCATCTGCAGGTGAAGGCTCTGCAAATTAGAGGAAACAGGAAAATTAAGGGTAAAGGTACAGAAGTCTCTCGAACAAAAATTAACAATCCAAGGTGATAAAAATAGCAGCTTGGCCAAAGGACTCATCTATACTCCGAGCATATTGGCATATGTTGCCTACTTTGTCAGCCACTAGGTGATAATGCCCCAGAAGACTCGAGCACTCATTCAGTACAATGTCCATTCTGCCGCCCCATAACATGGTTTACACGATTACAACGAAAAAACAATTAATTTGCATGATTGGTTACTAAAGAACAGGAAAAATAGAAATGAGGAAATAAACAACTAAAATATAGGGAAATGGAGAGTTGTATCTCAAAATTAGATTATTAACTGAATCTCTGGTTGCCGTGGGTACAATCAAGCAAATCTCCCTGAATAGAAATCTTATCACCTCTTTGTAGTTGTCACTAATTGCTTCCCTGAATTTCCTGGCAACCACCAAAGGAATCAACACTGGTATATCATTTTATTAGTCAATCATTTTATTAGTCAAATCACATTTCCTATTGATGCATTCATAACTTTGTAATATTTTGGATAGAAAGTGGTATGTGGTTCTTGTTTGTTCACACATATCATCGAATCCATAAAAGATAAAATGATGATGCAGAAAGCAAGCAATAGTGTCAATTTATAGTAGTGGGATGTGATAACTCAAAAAAAAATTGTGATGAGAAGATCGACAAATATGTATCCATGAGCTGGAAGCAGACATGCTAGGTAAATACGTATAATTTTTATGTTGGAGAAACATGGAACTTATAGGATATGAAGATAAAAGTTGCTACTAAGGAAACAAAATGGAAGATATCAGATCATGAAAAATTACCTTGATATCAAAAACATAGCAAGTATGCCACTCCTATAATCTGAAAAACAACAAAGTAAAAACAAATGATAATCAGTTGTACTTTGAGTATGGAAGTCATATGTCAAATGGTAGTCTAAAGAGAGATTTGAAAACTAAACATTTACTTTCTAATTACCATCTGGAAACAATCAGCTTGTGCTTGAAACATCATACCATTTTTTGATCCAGTCCAAAGGATCGTTCACTGCCATTAGGAAAAGGAGAAGATCAGTCACTTGCCTTCGTCTAACAAAAAACTCCAAACCAACAATGTTTTTTACCCATAACCTGTCAGGGCAAACGTAACACTCATCCATATACTTAAAATGGCAATGGAAAATTGACCATCAATCGTATGATTAGCTACCGATTGTACGTATGCCTTCGTCAGTTTTAACTTTGTGATTCACTTTCAGGGAACCTACAGAATCTGTATTTTAGCAGGCACAAAGCAACAATGAGAAGTCAATATTTACAAATAAAAAAGCTGAAAGAAAAAAATATATACTGGAGATATTTATGCACACAGGCACAGAGAGGCAGTAGGCATTGAACAGCAAACTTTCGAATTAATATGGTTGCAGTGTTTTATAGCCTTTTATGTAGGAAGAAATATGTACAGTCTACATGGACAGGTGAATTTAACAATCCGAAACAGATAGGACTGGGATGAGAAAAGGTTTAACTGATACAAACAAATAAAGTAATAAGCATGGTTTTGTCAATAAGACTAGCAAACAAACATCATAGGAGGGTGAATGCCATGTTCTTTTGACAAGCTACTAGTCATGCATTAGTTATTATACTAAAACAACCAGAAGTTCATGTTTCTACCCACTTATATAAACACACTTTTGATTGAAAGATATGATGGATCTTCATTTGTAAATTACAAACGAACTATTCAAGATTGCATTTCAAACTGTATTTTAAGGCATTTAGCAGGGCAGAGACGTTGCTATATATAGATTAACATAACACAGCTCTAACATTACTCCTATAGAGCTCTCTAACTACACAAATAACCCAAATAAGCACTTTGCACTAAACAAATTTCAGCATGACTGATTACTAACCAATTAAGCACTCCAATAGAGCACAGGCCACATGCATTCTTATATGTATCAATCACAGAACTAGAAGTATGTACAGCAGCACAAAATCAGGACAGCACAGGGATGACAGTATGACATAATCGGTAAACAAAGCACCCGCTAGCGCCATCGTCACACAGCATTGTAGCTAAGAAGATACCCTGGAAGCACAGAGACAAGCCATATACACTGCCATGTTTTTACAAGAATCATGCGCCTACAAGAACAGAATGCAAGAGCAGGGCAAGTACACTGGAAGAAAATTTTAATTTAACACGAGCTAATCAGCCATGAACGCACAAGCAAACAGAGACTAAACAAATCAGCAATATACGAATAAATCAGCAAGGAAACAGCGTTGGTCACTAGCAGTAGCAGAACATATAATCAAACCTGCATCTTCTTAGTTGCCGGAGCAAAGAAACAGGTCATGTCATAGTCTTCTTCATACCTGAAAAGAAAACACTACAGCCATGACCAGCCTGACCACATAAGGAATAATCCAAAATTTCTTAGTCCCCACAACGAGACTAGATCCTGCCGCTCATCCTCATACACTGCAGAACCTGGGAAGGTCAAAATCAAAGATCTGCTGCAGATACAGGAAACCGTGGAACTTAAAAAAAAATTGACAACAGCACTCCAGTTCAGCAACGCGGGATCCCGCAAGAAATCGCTTGACGAAGAGGATGTCTTGGCGGAGTAGCCGCCGGAGCCGAGCTTGACGAAGAGGATGATGCCGCCCCGAATCTGCTGCGTGGTGCCGTCTGCCGGTTCACGCTGCTGTCGCTCGTCCGCCGCGCTACCCCGCGTTCACGGCGCCCGACCTGCCGACACACCCAACGACGAGGCCGAGCTCTGCACCGCCGCCGTGGGCCAGGAAAGGCCCACGCCGACGAAGTGGATCTTGTCGAGAGGGAGCTGCTGCTATCAGAGGAATGGGGTGGCGGTGGAGAAGGGAGGAGTGGAGTTGGCGGGGGTGAAAGGATGAGTGGAGTTGTCGCCGGAGGAGAGGGATTCGTGTAGCGGCGAGCCGGCGATGGAGGGGGAAGGATTGCGAGGCGGCCGGGGATGCGGATGGGGAGATGATTTGGGTCGGCTAGGGCTTCGGGCAGAACGGTTGATAACCATTATTTACGAATTTACCCCTGATGAGGCGGGCATACGGATCCACCATTGCTTGGATAAAATAGTAATTACGCTCCAAAAAATTTGGGGCTGCCGCGGTCCGCCCCGCGCTGGCGGTTTTTTTTTTTACCATGGCGCCGTCTGAAAAGCTAGGTGGGATGCATCGGTCAGTCGCATGAGCCAAGGCGTCATCCGCAGCTTACGCTTTCACTGGAGGAAAGCATACACACATCCGCGAAATTCAAACCATTTTTTTGAACCACTAAAAGAATTCAAACAAAAAAGTGTTGAACTACAAAGTTGTATAACTTTTTAAGATATACAACTCTTATTTGGAGCATTTTTTGATTCAACAAAGTGACAGTAAAGTTGTTCATAAATTCAATCTCTCTCTTCGAAGTTTCATGAAACTAGAAGGGAGATATATAAGATGTATTAACAACGTTATTAGTACTATGTCGGATGTATAAATGACCAAAACAAAAGTTGAAGATTCTTAGAAGTTATGAAACTATGTAGTTGACAACTTTTTAATTTAAATTAATTTTCCTAACGAAATAAAGGTTTGAATGGCAGCTAAATTTGAATTTTGATTTTTCTCAAATGACCTCGGATGGAGAAACAGTCAAAATGAGAGTTGTAGTTCACAATAAGTTATGAAAAATTGTAGTTGAAAACTTTTCCATTTGAAATCTTCTTATTAACAAAAACTAAATTCAAAAGAGTTCAAATTTGAAATTCAAGTTTTGTAAACGACCTCAGATGGACAAATCACCAAAATGAAAGATGTAGATCTTGAAAATTTATGAAACTTTGTAGTTTAATTTTTTTAATTTGACTTTGTTTAGGTTTTCAAATAAGCAATTGACACTTGGTTTAAAAAAGTTGCTATTTTTTTGGGTGTTTTTTTATATTCAAAATCCGTCGAGTGTCTCTCTGTTTGTAGGTGGATATATTCTATGTCTGAACCAAATTTTAGGATAAATTTCATTTTAGGTTGTGAGTTACAAGAAAAAGACAAGGAACATAATGATTTTTCTTTTTTTCGTTGTGCCATGTTTCAATTAACAAGGAACATAAATTTCATTTTCGCTGGGACTCAGGCTACCGTCACGTGGGTCCCACCTTTAGTAACAAAAAAAAAAGCAGGGCTGTCAATTGAACTCGTGTTGGTTGACTTGTGAGCCTCGGATGCCTCATTATATCAACAAAATGTGGGCCACGATTAGGACAGAAAAAAACCATGATTCGAACTCGCGCGCTCTTGCCTGGAAGCGGAGGGATTGTTCCCCTGAGTTGGAATTTAAAGCTGGAGAAATTTGAAGTTATAATATTTAAATACAAAAGATGTTAAGTCCGTCGGTGCGGAAAAAAAGGCCGTGTGGCTTGTTGCCTTCATGGTGGAATGCTCGGTGCAAATGCTTAACACTGGGCTGAAATGAGCCCACGGTTGATTGGGTTGGTTTATATACGTTAGGGCCGATTGGTGGCTACCTGTTGCATTGGTTTGCATAGTTTTTTATTTGTTTTTACAATATCAAATTAAATGTGTCATTTTAAAAAAACTCTGAATAAGGGTTTTTGCTTATAAATATAAGAAACTTCATTTTCGCATGCAAACATCAACTTTTTGGTGGTGTAGTGGTTGGAGCGTACCTTTGCAGCCGGCTAGTGATGGGTTAAATTCCTTGTAGAAGAAGATGTATTTTATTATTTATACTAAAAAATATCTATAGGCCAATAATGCTAACCTGTAGTAAAAAAGCCCTTAATAAACAAATTTAACCTTAGTAATGAAAATTCAAACATATGATAATTACATTGTCATAAAAAGATTAGTGATGAAAATTTAAAGTTATGACGATTTATCACAATCAAACATTCGTCACAATATAGCCTTGTCTTTGTTTGTGACGATTTCTGTGTGGTTTTTACGACGCCCATCTATTCTGCGTCACTAAACTTACTGAAACAATATGAATCATCATAAAACAGTATGTTTTGTGATGTTTCAGTCAATCTTCACTGCAGAATCGTCGTAGAAGGCCAGTTTTCTTGTAGTGCCAATTTGCTCTACATTTTCGGCAAATTTTAGCTATCCCACCGACCATGCCGGCCATAGAACGATGGCAACATAAAGTGAGATTGTTAGAATCGGTTTTTATGATTTCCAATATTGCAGCTGTTCTGATGTCTATGTCATTAATGCTAATTAGTTCGAGTCGAGGCGTCGACGGCGAGCATCTGGGCGTCGAGGCGTCCTCGGCGATCGTGTGAAGTTGACCGTGGAGAGAGATCCGAGTTTCCACGGGGCCGCGAGGTCGAGCTGCCGATGCGTCAAGCTGCGCCGTGCCAAGTCTCCACTATGGCACGAGTCAGTTTCGATCGATTGGGAAAAAAAGTAGGACTCGGCCTTGTGTACGACTGGGCCTTCGTGAAAAAAGAACTGGCATATTTGAGTACGTAAGTATAGCAAAAAAAAAAAGTACGTAATTAGCATGCTAATTAATAAACAAGTTGGCCCACTCCGCTGTTTCACTAGTTGGCCCAACACTTTGAGCGTCCATGTGCAATTTATTTGCAGGAGAGGGATGATCAACAAAACAATGAGGTTGGGTCCTGGGCCGCGGTTCAGGTTCTGTCTAATGAAATTGGGAGTTTTGAGCCACGAGTTTGACGATTTTGGGCCATGAGCTTAAGGATTTTAGACATCCACTAGGGCCGCGGTTTAAAAATTATCTATTGCAACTATTACACGCAACAACTAAATATTGTTACAATAGTATCTAGGTAGTAGCATCGATCCCGATTTTTGTTGCTATATCTAATACTTGTTGCAACGATAAGGTTTGCGATGATATATCTCAGTGTCCTTTTGCAACAATTTACTTTTGTGTTGCCATAACGTAGACTCTTTTGCAACACACGAGAGAACTAATCACAATATTTAATCTTCGTTGCAATATTCCCTATTATTGCAACCATTAGGAGAAAAGTTGCAATTACAATGCCTTAAATACAACACATATTTTTGCGTTGCGATATATCCTACTTATTGCAACCACCGAAATTAAAATTGCAACACTATACGATTCGTGGCAACAAGTCCTCCTATCGCAACTAAAATCGACCATTGTCGCAATAACCCCTTTGTATTGCAACCAAAATCATGGTGTTGTAAAAATTTTGGTGGCATTAGACCCAAAACCTTGTAGTGAGTACCCCCTCGTCGTCGACAAAGTTTCACCGATCCATACGCTTTCGTACCATGGCTTGCTGCGAGACTATACCACAAGGTAGACGACGACACAAATGATCGAACTACTGTAGAATCATACTACTTCAAGGTGGCAAAATGTTTTGGTACCATTCCAAAGATACTAAAACTTCATCTTTATATCATGACATCCGAATATATAAAAAAAAAGTTTACGGTGTCCAATACCACTATATGTCATAAAGGGCACCGCGATCATTTTAACTCCATCGGTTCGTTTTTCGTCGCGCCGCCACACACTGAGATCATGTGCATCACCCTCTCTCCCCACAAACTTGTCTTGCCACCACCTATGACCTCACTGTCCTGCCTCGCTGCCAATTTCGCCGGTGCTGCCACCAATTTTACGCCACCCTTATTTTTTTTCCCCAAAATACCCCAGTATTATTGATACCCCTTAAGAATACTAATGATACTAGAAGTGGGAGGAGACTAATCTGGATCGTCAGATTTTAAATACCACCAGTATATACTAGTGGTATTGTGCACCGTAAAGCTCCTCAAAAATAATGAACCGTGTTTACTGCTATGTAGTTCACGGTTTCTGGCAGACCGTGCTCCTCCAACGATCTCCCCATTGTGCGTTAGAGAAGTAGGAGTCGTGCTCCTCCGACCAAGCGGGAAAAAAGCTAGAGACATTTTTAGATAATGGGAAAAAAAGAGTATCCTAGCCTTGACCTCCTTTGGAGGCTACAGCCAGCTCATTACAACTTTATGCAGCCCTTCCGCCTGCCATGACACTTACATGTTCACAAAAGCAAATAGGAGACACCAACATAGTTCGAATGAATTATTAAGTAGCAATCCTGTTGCTAAAATGCCATCCATAGTTGGCAAAGATTTGCATCACCGTAGTCTCCAAAGCACGGCATGCGTCCTTCATCATGTCGGTGTCTTCCTCACACTTCTGTAGTTGCGCCCAAAGTCGCAACCAATGTGTTTCCCTGTAGAGTACCTGCATATAAGATTTCATAGGAGTTTTATCAAAAACGATATCATTCCTACTCAACCATAGAGCCTAACATAAAGCCGATGCCCCAGCTAGCATTTTTTCTTTTGATTTAGAGTCAAACCGCATAAGCTAATTATGAAATAAATCATTAACACTAGACGGTGTATCTAAATCAAAAGTAAATTGAACAGTTCTCCACAAAAATTTTGCAAAATGACAATCAAAGAATAAATGCTGGATAGTTTCATCTTGTGCGCAGAAAGCACATTTTTGGCTCCCATTCCAATTCCTTCTAGCTAAATTATCTTTAGTGAGTACCACTTCCCTATGTAAATACCACAAAAAGATCTTTATCTCTAAAGGAACTTTTAACTTCCATAGCAACCTGTTTTGTCTCACATTGCCATTAAAAATAAGAGCACTATACATTGATTTAACATAAAAGATACCATTTTGATGTAAATTCCATCTAAAAGTATCTAAGTAATTATTCAATCTGACATGTGCAATCCTTGCAACTAAATTGTGCCATAGTACCAAGTTATTCCCAACCAAACCACGTCGGAAAGAGATATTTAAAGGTACTGAAATAAACACCGCTGCAATAGATATATTTTTCTTCCTAGCAATATTATAAAGAGACGGGTATTGTTGCTGAAGAGTAAAGTTTCCCAGCCATCTATCCTCCCAAAACCTTATGTTTTCACCATTATTTAGTTGGAAGCTACCGAAATCAAGAAACTTTTCTTTCACTTTCATCAAGCCCGACCAAAAATGTGAATCACCCGGTTTTTTACTTGCGGCAGCGATTGTCATGTTTCTCAAATATTTCTTTTTTAAGAGAGTTTGCCATATACCCTCCTCATTTACTAACTTGAACAACAATTTACTAAGCAAACATTGATTTTGGATATCTATGTTCTGAATTCCAAGACCCCCTTGGTCTTTTGGTTGACATAGTATGCTCCACTTAGCTAGTCTATATTTTTTCTTTTGGCCATCACTTTGCCAAAAAAACCTCGATCTAAAATACTCCAATTTCTCCAAGATTCCTCTAGGGACTTTGAAGAATGAAAGCATAAACATAGCTAGGCTAGTTAAGACGGAGTTGATAAGGACAAAAGCTAGAGACATTGTTTCCTAAGCTATTACCTAATTGACCACCTGAAGAATTATTGCGTTAGTAGCAGCTTCCCACGTTGACCACTGAATTCTCCGGCTTGAGCTTGTCGATGTAGACTGTCGTCTGAGGATCTCCCTTAGCTTTAACGTGGTTGGAAAATTCTTTCTTCGCTTGGCATTTTCTAGTCTTGGGAAATTCTTCTTCCAAGGTACTTTGCTCCTGGTTTATGTGATAACATACATGCGTTGACCACTGAAATCTCCTGCTTGAGCTTGTCGATTTAGACGGTTGTCCGAGTATCTCTCTTTCACGTGGTTGGAAAATTATTTCCTCAGTTGATATTTTCTAGTCTTGGAAAATTCTTCTTCCAAGGTACCTTGCTCCTGGTCTGTGTGATAACATATGTGTGTCCGATGAAAACATCATACATATAGAAGGTCGTTCATCGACGAGCTAACTAGTGGCTGTTGCAATATTTGTACTAAAGCAGTCGTGAAACTATAAGAACCG
Organism: Eragrostis curvula; assembly: GCA_007726485.1. NCBI lineage: Eukaryota > Viridiplantae > Streptophyta > Magnoliopsida > Poales > Poaceae > Eragrostis > Eragrostis curvula. The sequence goes on from RWGY01000005.1 coordinate 3,641,541, forward strand.
AACTTGGCCACTGGTAGCGCCGCGGCCAAGTGTGGTTTCTTAGTCTTGACATGTGATTCCAAGAGGAGACATGTGTCCCTGAAAGTCAAATGACATGTGGTGAGGCACTAATCCTGTACCTCTAAAAAGGGTTAGGGATTAAACATTAAAAAATCGAAGTTAGGTATAAAATATGATCGACAGTATAATAAGGAGGTCAAATGACACTACAACACAAGTCCACTATAGCGGCGGACCAGTAAAACACGTAACGGCGGTTTGTTACGTGGTCCGCCGCTACAGTAGAGCAGGGGCTATTGTTTAAATGGGCTGCCGCTAGAAACATTGAGTAGCGGCGCACTGAAACAACAACCGCCGCTACTAAATTTTTTTAGAGGCGGTTTCAAAGAGGACCGCCGCTACAAAACAAGAGAATTGTAGCCGCGGTTCTTATTACAAGCCGCCCCTACAAAGATGTTTGTAGCGGCAGTTTTAGTTTCCCGCCGCCGCTTCTCTTCCCTCTCTCGCCCTCCCTTTTTCAGTTGTGATTCAAATTTATCGTTGAACGGTCATTTAAAATAGATAAACATTCATTTCAAACAACATATATACATAATTATCGCGATAAAAGGGATTAAGACGACCTTTATACAAACTAAACATAATTTCAAATAAAAAACTAAAACAAAAAGATCCCCGGCTTCTTCACGGGGACGCGCCATTTTCACGGCGCCATTCTTCATGACGCCGGCGCCGCCGCCCCCGGCTCCGGCATCCAAAGATCCCATGGGGACGCCGCCGTCACCTCCGGCGTCCAAGGACCCCATGTAGGCTGCGATGCGAGGTTGGCGGCGTCTTGGCGTGGAGGCGGCCACGGCGGGGCGGTGTGGTGGCGGCCGCGGCGGGGCTGCATCGCGGCGCCGGCGCCCATGGCGGGGCTGCGTAGTGGAGACGGAAGCGGCGGGGCTGCGTCGTGGAGACGGCCGCGGCGTGGCTAGGGTTTCGGGGGCGCCTAGGGTTTTGGGTTTTTTTTTTGTTTTTTGAAATCTTTATTAGCGGCGGGTGGTGACATCACCGCCGCTATAAATGACTCTTTGTAGCGGCGGCCGGTGGCTTTATCCGCCGCTACAGATGGTGGCTGTAGAGGTGGTTTCTGGAGACTGCTGCTATAAGGTTTATTTGTAGCGGCACTTGATTAGTGGCGGACTGCTGGAAACGCCGCTGCAGGGCATTTTGGTCTGCCGCTGCAGTGGATCTTTGGTGTTGTGTGACAAGAATGCATACGGTAATTTAGTTTTTCCGGTAACAATATATGGAAAGATTTGCAAACCATCAAGCTCATGTATATGTATTTCCTGGTCTATGTTACGACTCACTAACCTCCATATTATGGTACTTGACAACTATTGGTGTTTCTTACGGCACACTAGAAATATCACCAAGGCGGGTTAGGCTTAGAGCAATACTTCCGGCATGTCACCAGAGACGTCAGTGTGGGTTTAAGAGTCTTGCATAAATGTTACCAAATAGTCCACCACTAGTAACGAGTGCTAGAGATGTCCTATCGGCATTCCCATGATAAAGAGGATCCGCAAGCGCACGGATAACCCATTGAAGCATTTCACCCAAGAGTATTCCGGGGTATCGTTATTTATATTTTCCCAAAGGAAGACATGGTCGACAGTTGTACTTATGCTCAATAGATTACAATGATAGACAAATCCACAATCCAATGCAGGGGTAAGTGATAAGGATAAATAATGAATAGTATGACACACACAGAGGATTCCACTCTCAGATAAAAGGCGAGAGGCAAGTCTAAGCAGAAGCAAGAACTAACTAACGGGTTGCTACTCCTATGGTACATCATCATATAGCGTACTAGGGTTCTACCTATGTCAGGCTTATACTAGTAAGAGCTAAGAGTCTATGCCTAGAGATCATCGGGAGATCCGGTTTAGGCTTGGTCTGCCAAGCCACGCCGGCTTTTTGTATAAACTCCTATGCCATACCCGAACGTGGAGGATTACGGAAGGATGGACAGGGTTGTTACTACCTGCCACCTACCTCTACAAACCATGGGGCACATGCACAAAAAAGGATGGAAAGAGAACCTAGCACCATGCTAGCATCACTCACCATAACTCTAGATCCCTCGAGGCACCCCGTAGGGCGGTAAACCTAGAGCTTCCCTTACGGGACAATGAACCCAATATCTAGTCACAAACAACTAGCCAAACTAGTCTAAACTAGACAAGGATCAGATCTAATACTACGTTATGCATAAGTGTTCATCGCTCAAGAACGAGCGATGAACGAAGAACGATTAAGAATGGTCATCCATAATCGGTGATCAAGTATGAACGAACGAAGAATGCCCGATGAATGCCCACGAACGTTCATCGATCAACGATGAACGAACGATGAACGATCATGAATGAATGACGAACGCTCATCAAAGAACACAACTAAACTAAGGATGAACAACATATAAGCACACAACTACTATATGATAAATGATGATTCATTGATAAGGATCAAGTTTTACAACAGAAGGATACAAGAGCATACCCAATTCTCCAAGGGACTTGGGAGCACAAAGGCAGCCCACTACTTAGCCTAACTCTACCTAGACAACCTCTAGCTCTAAGGTGAGGAGGAGGGAATGAGCCTCAAGTGTTGTGTGTTCTCTAGGAGGGGGGTACCCCTTTATTTATAGACTTGAAGGTCGGTTCCTGGAGGCGGTTCCTGAGATCGGTGGCATTAATTGCAGGTGGAACCGACCTCCAGAGGTCGGTTGGCAACCGCCATAGAAAGATGGGCCCAAAGGGCCACCAGAGCAGGTCGGCCGACCTGGCTAGGGGGGTCGGCCGACCTGGGCCTGGCCCCTTCCGGGCTGGGCTTCGGCGGGTGGCTCCCCTCTGGCCTGTAGTCCTCTGATCCAGGTGCATTGGCCTTCAGATGTGGAGTTTGGGTTGAATTTGGCCTTTTTGTCTTGGAGTTGCATTCCCGCAGCGATCGTCGATTTCTGAAAGTGTTAAATTGTCGCCTTGGGACATGTATTCACCTGGATATTCCCTGCTTTCCACCTGCACATTAACAACTAGAGGTACATGTGGAAATAGGTTATTCATAAATAAAATGCAAGCATGAAGTGCCATTTCTTCCTTATTCATTGAGCTATGTGACGGTCGAAATTATGATGTAACGACCGTCAACAACAACTTTAACTTTATTGTTCATATTTTAATTAATATTATATCTTCAACTATTTTGCTAATTAAGTATAAATCGATAACAGTATCACTACTTTTTTTAGCAAAACTATGTATTTTGGATGTTTCGACTTGTATTTACAAAAAAAGAAACAAATGATCAAATAATGAACAGTGAAGTTAAAATTGGAAAGTATTTTAAAACCGAGGTTTACACGTCAGTGTCTGAAAAGGATATTGTACATATAAGAGTTTTTGAGGAGCCAATTATCGGCTGCTGCCATATTCATACGATAGCAGTTGTGAAACTGAAAACAAAGCAACGCGACCACAGGTTAGTGCCGCAGCTAAGTGTGCCTGCATAGTCCCGGAACGTGAGCCTAATATGAGAGAACGAATGAAGCTTCCCACTGGTAGCGCCACAGCCAACCATTCTTAATCTCATTAATAGTTTTGACACCTGGAGTCCAAGAGGAGACATGCGAAGTTGCCATCAGGCAGCTTCTTCCAAGAGGAGGCGTACTTTCTTCCTCAAAATTCAAAAGGAATGAGTACGTACACTGTACACGGCTGATGCATGCAAAATTGGCTCCTTTTCGGGCTCGCATCTATATAAACCCACGGAATGCAGCAACCTTCCTCAAGCCATCCACAGAGCCCTAGGACTTGAGCACTGTTCGGTCATCCAGTGCTAACATTCAATCAAGCTGTGTGGCCAATCTACACCAGCCGTTACAATGGCGACCACCATCACCGTGACCAGCCCGGCCTCTCCGGTCTCGCATATGCCCGTGGCGGAGCCCAACGGGCACAGCCGCCGGCAGTACGCCCCAAGCCTCTGGGGCAACTTCTTCCTCACCCACGAGCCTTTCACGCAGAAGGAGCTCCTTTCCATGAAGGAGAAGGCGCTGGTCATGAAGGAGGAGGTGAGGCGGATCCTGCTAGATACTGCCGCCTCCGACGACGTGGCGAAGAAGCTGGAACTCGTCGACTCGCTGCAGCGGCTCGGCGTGGGTTACCACTACAGAAACGAGATCGATGAGGTGCTGCGTGCCGTGTACGATGACAATCATACAGGTTCTGATGACCTCTATGTCACTTCACTGAGGTTCTACCTTCTCAGGAAGCATGGGTACGCCATCTCTTCTGGTAAGGAATTTGACATTTCATTACGCGGTTTACATTTGTTTGTGCAAAATATACATGATTTGGGTAAAGTAATGTCGTACAAGTCTTAGTTGTCTTACCGTGTATATATGAATGTTCAATTACATGTGCAGATGTGTTTGTAAAGTTCAGAGATGAGGAAGGAAACATTTCAAGTGACGATGTGAACGCCTTGATGATGCTCTATGACGCAGCACATATGAGTACTCCTGGGGAGGACATCCTTGACAACATCATCACTTTCAACAAGAGCCACCTCCAGTCTGTGGCGAGAAAAAATTTGGAGACAGCGGAAGTCGAAGAGGCGAGGTTTACGTTGGAGACACCTAGATTTAGGAGAGTGGAGAGAGTGGAAGCTAGACGCTTCATCTCGGTGTATGAGAAGAAAGTGGAACGAGATGACAGCATACTAGAGTTTGCAAAGATGGATTTCAACATCGTGCAAGCTATCTACTGCACGGAACTTAAAGAACTGACGATGTAAGAAGACACATTCATACATGTTTCTAATGAGTTTAATGAACTGCATATGTAGTGTTTTACATTGTGTGCTAATCGTATTTTGTCAATTCACAGATGGTGGGAGGATTTCAAGTCACGGACAGATATGAGATTTGCACGGGATAGAATGGTGGAGATGTATTTTTGGATGATGGGACTTGTTTACGAACCTTTTTACTCATATGCACGGATATTGCTTACAAAGGTGGTCCTATTCTATGCTTTGTTGGATGACGTCTACGATAACTACACCACCACAGAGGAGATCATGATGTTTACTGAAGCCATGGAAAGGTTGGCCTAGCTGACTGACTGAATTCAATCACAGGTGGATAACAAAAATTTGCACATTATATAAAGATTAATTTTGTTTCAAATTGGTGATAGGTGGGATGAGAAGGCCCCGGAAAACCTCCCAGAAAACCTGAGGGTATTCTACAATAATTTGATTAGCAACGTAAAAGAGATCATGGAAAAGTTGAAAATTCTGAAAAACGAGAATGCCGAGGCAGTGAGAAAACTGGTAAGTTGCCCCTAAGATCATTCAATGAGAAAACAAGTAAACTTTTTTTATGTCAATTTAAAATTTGGACATCCATCTATTCAGGTATTTCATGTCGCCAAATCGTACCATGCTGAGGTTGAATGGCGTGATGAGAACTACATACCAGCCAGTGTTGAGGAGCATTTGCAAATTTCAATGCCAAGCATTGTGGCCATGCAAACCGGCAACCATGCCTTGGTTTCACTGGGAGATGTGACTCCTATGGAGGCAGTTGAATGGGCGTTCAACTTTCCAAAAATTGTCAGAGCTGTTGCTATTGTTGCGCGCATTAGCAACGATATCATGTCACATGAGGTATATTAATACTAACTCTTAACATATCATTAAAGCTCAACATTGTAAATACTTTCCTGACAATTCCTGTACGACTCTTGTTTTTGAAGCGAGAACAAGCTTCGGAGCATATGGTATCCACTGTGCAAACTTGCATGAAGCAGCACGGGGTCACAGCAGAGGAAGCCATTGAAAAGCTCCGAGTACATGTCGAGAAAGCATGGATGGAAATCGTCCAGGGCTGCCTTGATCAGGATTATTCCATTGTGCTTTTGGAAAAGTTGGTTAACTGTGCTAGAACAATAGATTTCATCTACAAGCGCGAAGATGCATACACCTGCTCGTCCAACCTTAAGGACACTATAACTTCATTGTACGTGAAGTCCATATGAGTTAAGTGATCCAGCGTCGAGTATGGTTCTTCAGCTGATGGTTCTTTTATCAGTGTCAGATATCATGATCCCAAATAATGATGGTACTTTTATGCGAAAGGGCCTCTAGCCTAGTAGTTAGAGCACCTGAGTAGCATCTAGCAGACCTGGGTTCAACTATCTGTGGGAGCGAATAACCAGGCTGGAATAAAAGAAAAACTAAAAAAAATAGGTTGGGGTTTCCCCTGCTGACTTCGGTCAAAAATGATGGTACTTTTATGTCATATACATATATTATATATACATGTAATCAGGTTCAAAAAATGGGCCAATGTTGGTTCATTCGAATTTATATGGTAGTAAAGCAAGTTTATGCTCTCTGTAAGGGATTGTAATTAATAAGCTGCAAAACAGTTACATCAAATTTATAAATGGATAAAGAAACCATCCTTTCTTTTAAGAAACTGGAGGGGCAAGGCCCCTACAGATTAAAGAAACCATCTTTTGCTACATGGATCATGAGCATGCGTGATTGTGGATTTGGGTTTAGTGTTTCCAGTGGGCACTAGAGCATGGTTTAAGCTCATAGTCTGTAGCAGATGGCGGTAGGAATCCCGCAGCTCTCAACATTTTGACTGGCGTGGCCATCTTCCTGTATCGACGTACTGCAAATCGGCATGGATACCTCCAGTGTTTGGATCTTTTGCTCTAGCTTGCTTTGCCTGGATAGGCAAGAAATTAGAGGTTTGGTTTCTTGACAATGCTACATTCACGTAATGTACTCACGTGTTTCCCATGCACATGCTGATATGACATCACGCTATTGGTTCATCATTGATTCACGTGTACAACAAATCTGACATGTCACCTAAAAATACACCTTCCTAATCAAGCTAGACACTTTCCTAATCAATGCATATGGGTGGGAATTACGTGAGTACATTTAGCATTGGGAATTTTGTCCCTAGGACACTGAAAAATCATGGTTTGCATCACAATTGTGATTTTACTCCTCGTTTTTCAACTTTGTGATTTTACCCCTGGTTTTTCAAACCGAAGCAAAAACTTACCCCTATAGTTGCGATTTTACCCCTGGTTTTGAAGCAAAGCAGGGGTAAATAAGGGTAAGTTTTTGCTTTAGTTTAGAAAACTAGGGGTAAAATCGCAAAGTAAAGAAACGAGAGGTAAAATCGCAATTGGCTTCGAAACCAGGGGTAAAAACACCAAATTCCTTTATTAGATAATTGGATATATGCATGCTGTTTTATTCGGTTGCAAAAATGAGTGATCCTACAGAAGAAACTACCGCATATCTTTCGTCGTGCGGCTTCACTTGACGGAGAAAATGGCATACATCAATACATCGTACGCAAATACATACATACACAAGCAAGCCATGATGCAGTAGCCTGAGTTACAGTGCATGCGGCGTGCGGCAGGGGTACCAGCTAGTTAGGTATAAGAATGGCATGTGTACACAAAAAAAATTCTGTTGATGTAACTTTTTTTCTTCTAACAGATGTGAATTTTCTTTTTCTTTGTACTAGACTTTTGTTTTTTTATGGTAAACATGCCAGGTGCTCTGCCATTTCATTAAGAAAGGTAGAAAAGATATTTCAGTACATAGGAGGCAGCTTGCCCAGGATGAGTATACCAAGTAGCAAGAACAAGGTGGCCAAAGCTCTAGCCGAAATACAAATATTAACCTGAAAACAGGGCAAAAGAGAACAAGAGAGACAGAAAGGAACGAAAATCAGGTATTTCAAGAGGGGATCCTACTAAAAGGATGGAAAATATTCTCAGTCAGCTCCTTAGTCCTCTGTTTATCGCCTACTGGTAGTAGTTGTCTGTCTTTCCTTGTGTTGACGCAAAATCCGGTCAGCACACCGAAAGCACTAGAGCGCGCGGGTCGCGAACGGACCGAACCAAGGTGAGGGCACCCAAACAGGTTAGAATGATTTTTAGGGCTTTGCCTGAATTGGTTCAAGGGGATATCACGATTACATTGTGAAGGACGGCTAGGTTTACGAGCAAACCAGCAAAGAGATAACTAACGCACTTACATGGCGAAGAACGACTAGTTTACGAGCAAACGAGCAAAAACCGTCGAAGCTCTCGCCCGGGAAGGACCCCGTCAGGGCGTGGACGTCGCTGGCGTGCCTTAGGTTGACAAGCAAGCCTAAGACGTCATCAGCAGATGAACAGCAAAGAGAGGTTGGAAAAGTAGGGCAAAGGATAAAACATGATAAAAGGTAAAAATATTTGTTCGATTGTTGGTTTTGTCAATCGGCCGTGACCCCTTATTTAAATAGAGCGCTTGGTCTCCAGCTATTACACGAGTCGGAAAATGAATAAATCCTGCTAAACCTATCTTGTTGACGGTACTTTCTCTTTCCTAAGCCTAATCATACTCTAAACCAACACCGCTGCCGCTTTCCACATTAAAGAAATAATTTATGCGGCTAGCGAACACATATGTATAGCACGCATGCATGCAGATATCTTTGATTTCCTTGCACTGATCCCACGTCAATCCTTTGCCGCAGATACATTCGAGTCTTGATCCTGTACGCCTCCATCTTGATCAACTCCCAGCACGTACGACAACATCTCATACTACGGCACAAGGCAGACAAAATGGAGAGCTGTCTGACGCCTACGGCCTGAGTCTCAGGAAAGGCTAGACAAAAACGAGCTTCAAACTCGGTACGGGGCAGACAAAACTGAGCCCAACTCTCTGGAACAGGCAGACAAAACTGAAAATTATCTGCGGCATATAGGAACTCCAGGCTGTTGGCTGAGCTGCACGCTGCTTCGATCCATTTTCCTGCAAGACATATCCAACGTACTGATAGCAAGGATAAATTATTAGTATCTGGCTAATTAATTACTTTAGCATCTAATCAAGCCGGACTAAACTAAAATGCCAATTTTGGTTGTATGACAAAAGTACAAATAGGATAAGAAGGTCCAGTCTTGGAGAAATGTACAGACAAATATCTGCTAGCTTAACCATTTTGGAGAAAGGACCTTGTAATATGCAGATTATTTTTGAGAGAGAAATGTACAGGCAAATAATTGTTTAGCTGACCATATTATGCGCAGTATGTATTATCCGTTATTTGTAATCAATTCGTTAGTATTTCATACAGACCTAAACCTTATCACTACAAGAATTGTGCTGATTGGTGACAATCATATAAAAATCAAGTAAATCGTTAAGGTTTATGCCATTTTTATAGCCAACATCATAATAGATAGCCTGGGGGTAGTAGCGGTGACGAAGTTAAGTGACTAATAAAAAATATCAGATACACAGAGCATCGGGGTGACAGCTATTGTCATAAATTCAACAAACATGATCCACTACTTGGCTCCAGATTTCTCAAAATAAAAGTTTTGTTTGCACTTGTCATTAACTGCGAAACAACTTAGTGCATGTAAAATGTTGAAAGTTATACATGGCAGGCACTCAAGTTGTTATTACAAAAATACATTATAACTTTTACATGATGTGCATTTTGCGTTTCTACACCTTGTATACATTCCTATTGCAATTTCAACCCCTCCTTTTTGAAATCTGGCTTCAATTGAAAAAAAAAATACATGTGACTTTAATAGTTTTCTAGTACTATTTAAATATTGTATGAAAACATGGAAATAATATATTAGACTAATTAGTATTTCATTTGAAATTTTGTGTTTGAATTACATATTTGTTTGTACCACATTTTCCAAACAAATATAGGAATCATACATTTTTGAAGTAGTTATTTCGACATATTGGATCTACTATTTCATGATGTTTGAATAATTTTAATTCTCGGCATTTTTTATATAGTGATACAACCATTTTCGAGGAATATTGAAATGATGTTTCAAATTTGTTTTATGATTGAAAATATTGAATTAAAAAATAAATTGTTGATGTTTGTATAAAAAATCTAAATTCTAACAAGGCCGGTAATAAAACATTAATTAGAAAAAGAAAAATAATCCAACCAGTTATAATGGTTTGCTCCCTAAAGTTAACTAGGTGATGCCCCGGGCGTTGCCGCGGGGATTGTAGGGGTCCGTTTGGATGACCGAATCGTTTCTGATTCTAGGCAGAATCACCTGAAACGGTTCCAAACGATAATTTTCCGAAACGTTTCGGAGGAGAAACGGAGCGAAACGATTCACAATTTTTGCCTACGGGAGTGAAACGCCTGAAGTGGTGTTTCGCGGTGTGAAACGCTTTGCCGGCATCACCTTCCCTTGGACTTCCACGAAATTACGGGGAAAATGCCACCGGCGTCGCTACTTCAGCTCCTCTCGTCACGTCCTTATGGGTCGAATTGCAAGGAAAGCCGTCCTCACCACAAGCTAGGGTTGGCCATTGCTCAAGATAATATCGAATTTTGATAGAGGGGAATGACGGAGGAGGTGGAGAGCGTTTCATTTTGCCTGTTTACGAGCGTCATGTGCCTTCCTGGTGCTAGATCGAAGCTTGAGCTTAGAGGCTATGGAGGATGACTGGTGAGGCAGAGCTAGAGGTTGAAGAAGGGTAGTCTCCTGGACTTTACGTGGGCTTAAAAGTGACGGGCTGTTAAAAAAAAAATGGTAGCCCAATTCACCTTGCCTCTTTCTTTTTCCTTTCAGTTATTATTCTATGATTGACTCTTGTATTTTGCCCTTTGGATTTTGTCACAACTTTATTTTTTTATTTAAAAACTACTGTTGCAAAAGAACAACAATACAAATAGGGGTATATTGGACAATTCAATGTCTCTACTCTTTTTTGAGAATCTGAATCCAGACATTTTGCCAAACGGTTACTGAAGTGATTCTGATTCAAGTTGAGAAACGTTTCAAGATTGAATCTGAAACGTTTCTGATTCTCAGAGAATCTGGAACCGTACCAAACGCACCCTATAAATGGCTTTTTGTTGCTCTGGGATTTAAAAATTAATAAATGTAATGATGTAGCTGGATGACAGTGTCAGGAAAAATAATATTCTTGAAAACATGATAAAATAAAACATAAACATCATGGATGACCATAATTTTGGAGATGAGGTTATCTGGAAGTTTTTACATAACACACATGCACCTTCCTCATGTGCACATATGAGCAGAAATTTTGATCTTTTCCTCTCTAATTTGCACGGTTGAGGCAACAATGAAATTATTGAAATATGATTTGGGTGTTCCAAGTATTAGAACCGAGTAAAATCAAGTGAATAAACACCAGCGAGAAGCCAAGAACCTCAGAACAAAGATAGAACTTGAATTTTTCATCCCTCTTTCTGTCTTTCCCGTGTATTACTTGATGAAATATAACAGGAGGTTTCTGATTTCCTTTGTACTTTGATACATATAAAAAGAAATGAGCAGTACACCTACCATGCTCCTTTTATGCGTGGTACAATTCTCCTTTTATGTGCAGTTCTCCCTGATTAAAATGCACATCAGATCTGAGAGAGAGAGAGAGAGAGAGAGAGAGAGAGAGAGAGAGTTGTGTGATGGATAAATAGATCGTACCCTGAAGGAGGCCGTTAGCATTGGAATGAATGGTTGTGCAGTGTTAGATGTAGCATGTAGTGTAGGCGTAGCAGCCAGCAAGCTCGCCATGGTCCATGGGTGACGATCCAAAGAACACGTTGTCTTGAGGAGGTTGTTCGCCACTTGTTTGTATCACACATTTGTTGCAAGCTGATCGAGCTTGATCCTATTTGTTGATGCATGGATGTTGGTTATAGGATGGTGTGCTGTGCTACCCTCATCGCATTTTAAGGGCACAATCAAGGGTATGGGAAGATATGAATGCACGGGAGAGGAATTGGAAACATTAACATATTGATTTTTCTGTTGATGAATGGGGCAGTTTCTGAAGTAACTACAACAATTGTTACGGCTGTACTAACACACGAAAATGGGATGTATAATTGCAATAATTAACCAATGGAAACGGCAGTACTTGCAGTGTAGTATGGACGGCCAGGACATGTGCAATAGGAGAAAATTGGATGGACCAAAATTTTGAGATGACGTGGCTCAACGTGAGAGCAGCTTTATAACAATTATGACACTTAGTGGGTTGCGTCTATATAGTATACTAGGTGATACCCCGCGCATTGCTGCGGGAATTCGTAAAAATGTTTCAATCAAATTATAGAAGTACAATTCAGTGACAATACACTTCAATTACATCCTATAAGAGACGTCATCCCTATCTATGTGTACAGATGACACCGTTTTGAAGAAAAGGCAGAAAAGAGTAGCAGACCAATTTTGAAATTTATTCAGGTGCCCAAGTTAAACTGATCAGGTAAGGGATTAACATGGAATTTTTGAATCTTTGTTTAAGTCAGTCCATGATGCGTGTCTTGTCTGGTGCATAGAGCATGAGTAGAAACAAATATTAGTACCTAACAATAATACATACATTGCATTAGAACACCGGGAAATGCATGAGCGTGAGATCTATAGTCCTTCAAATTAAAAGGACAAAGGGACCGCAACATCGGATTAACAGGATAAAAATACCGCAACATTGCATTAGATACGTCAGTGAATGGATGCAAAAATGTTGTAGCGAACCAAGGCACCTGTTCACTTTTCTTTTTTGAAGGGACAGGTGCTCTGCCATTTTCTAAGGAGATAGAAACAGTTCATAGCAGCCTAGGCTGCCTAGATCGAAATTCATACAGACCCAAATAAAAAGAAAAACTCACTGGCCGAAAAGGAAAGAGTCCAAAAGAGAAAAACTCAAGAAAAACAGCTAAAAGGTGGCCCGAAGAAAATGTTTAGCTAAGGAAGCTGCTTCAAACTTCCTCTTCGCATGTCGCTTGTGTTCTGCCCCAGTCCAGGAGGCCTATCAATGGCCATTCACTTCTTGTTGCTCCCCTTGTACATGTTCTTTCTTTGTGCAGACGCAGCTCGACATGGTGCCACCGAGATGAGCACTGCTATAGAGTACACCCGTTTGGTAGACTTTTGTACGACCAGGAAATCCAATGGTTAAGATCACTTGAGTGGTGGTTCACATATCAATCAAATGGGTTAAAACACTTGGTCGGACAAAAGTCGGACAAATGGGTCTACTCTGAAGCATTTTCCCACCGAGATAGAGTGGGGCTATAGCAGGGTGGGAATTTGGGATAGTGTGGAGGAGCCCTCTGACGATAGTTCTTCTTCCACCATGGAGAGGTTGAGAAGGAACTGCAACTTGAGTATAGGATCAAAATATGCTGATATATATACCATTAGAGACTTGATGGATGCTGAAGGGGAAAGGCCTTACATCTCCTTGGCGCCATAACGTTGCTACATGTGTGTCCTAATTTTACACCATATTCAGTTACTACATTAGTGGTCACTTATGGCTTCAATGGAAACGTGCATAATACATTGATTAAGTCAGTTACTGATTCTGGTGGCTGAGCAGGCACACACACATAAAGAGGGGGCGTGCGTTATCACACACACAAAAAAACAGGGGTGTGTGGATGAGGAGGCAATCACGTGGCCACTAAAGTGTGTACCAGCAGGTGACACTATAACAAAAAAGGGCTGTAGGGGCGGCCGAAAACCGTCTGTAGGGGCGGCCTGGTCGATCCGTCGCTGTGCAACTGTCGCTACAGAGAGTGCTCTGTAGGGGCGGTTCTGAGAAACCGCCTCTACAGAGCACTCTGTAGAGGCGGTTGACATTATAAACCGCCCCTACAGAGTATATCTGTAGCGACGGGTAACAATATCGGCCGCCTCTAGTGTCCTGACAGGGAAAAAAATATAACTTTTACTCTTTTTATTTTCCAGAATTCACCACATGTATAAATAATAGAATCTCATATCAAATCAAACCACGAGAATACACATGCACCTCATTTCATCAAATCAACCCATTTCAGCAAATTTGTTACCAAGTCACCAAATCACCTCTAGTTAAGATCCAAAATACATCACAAGTCATCACAAGTTACAAAACATGATATTTTTTGAGCTAAGGTCATCAGATGCTAAAGTCTACATCATAATCATCATCGTCATTCGCCTCAGGCTCATATGGGCGTTTCGCACCACCCCACTCACAAAGCCTCCTATGGTTCTTCGCTAATAAACCATCGTGATCAAAGAACCTACCCCTTGGATGGATCACTTCTTTCAAGACAAATCGACACATGCAGGCCACGATGGAGTACAAACTTTTTTCGCTCATACGAACATCAGGCTTGTATGTTCCCTCCTTTAATTCTTCTCGTTTCTTTTGCTCTGCAGCCCACTTTTTTTCTAGCCTCTTTTCTTTCTGTGTGATAAATGGAAGATTATATGAATGAAAGTATGATTCAAGAAATTATAGAAGAATATAAATTCACGATAAGCAAAAAACCAACATACCTCTTGATTGCTCTCGTACTCGATGGCGTCCAAATAGTCGGAGCTAGACGTTGCATACGAACACGTGTAGTAGCCACAATGTACACTACCTGGCTCTTGTTTAGCACACTTTGAAATAGAGTACACAAGATACAAGTTAGATCAATATATCATTGATATTAAGACAAATTAAGACAATCAACGAGGATAGACGTGTTACCATAAATTTATGACGGAAGTACATTTGCTTCTTTCTGTTTGGGTTATGTAGCCCACCTTGCTTGACATAGTGCTCATAAGCGCTGGTAGATTGACATAAGCCCATCGTTAGGTAAAGTAGCCAATGAATTATGAATGTTATCATTAACATCTTACCAATTTATGACGCTGATGATATCAGCATAACTCTTCTTATCCATGTCAAGACTATCGAGGACACAAAGGTAGCCATTTGTCGGAACAAGAACTATACAGATCCAATGGTTGCTACAAAACGATCATGTTAGCTTGTATTCCACGTATCTTGACATTTAGCAATAGATATAGGCAGTGGTCGAACTTACTTGAAGTGGTAGGGAGCAAAAATACACTTCTTGTCCTGCCACTTTAGGAAGCAATTGCATATATAAGTCGCAGCTTGACCCCTTGCTTCTATTGTCATTTTCTTTTTGATTGCAAATAGCTCTTGTTTACTCTTACCCAAGAACTCTGGGCGGCTTTCATCTACTCGGGGGTTGATTGTGCCTTGAGCAATCATGTTCGGGTTGAGGTACCCTACCTTCCAACGTTTTTTTGCGTCAGGATATTCCTTACGTTGGCATACTGAGCCCATGCTACGAAGACAAGAAATTGTCATCATTTAGTACAAGAAATTGTCATCATTTAGTACTCTAAGAAATTGAGATGTGTTTCGATATACGAAGGGAAGGTTTTACTTACATGCACCATATGGTCATCCAGGTGATGTCCATCATTCCAAGGTGGAACATCGTGTGAACATCTTCGAAGTACAATGCCAAATAGTTGTGGTCCGGATTGTCTACATTGAACACCTCTGGAGAAATCCGGCAAGTGATCATGTTGACTCCTTCTTTTGACGCCATCGCATACCAGTCATGAAACTTTCTCATCTCCCATGGCATATCGGAGAGGCATAGTGCTGGTAGAAAGGGTTTGCCCAACTTGAATGTAGGTTGGTACTCATCGTGCACATACCCTAGAATAGCATCATCATAGTTTACAATGTCACGTGGATCTGCCTCATCAGCCGCCTTTTTTCCTTGGTTGTCCAATATCTCACGGGTCACACCCCATTTCTTCCTTAATGCGTCCATGTATCGGGTGACATCGCCACGTGGTTCTTTGGAGCAACCAGTAATGGTCTTAGGGAGTAATGGCTTAGATGGCTCACTCAGTGGCGTAGGCGTGACCTCAACGGCAGCTAGCAAAGGCTCATGCGTAGGTGTATCTTTGGCCTCAATGACAGCTGGCGAAGGTTCACGCACTGGTACACCCTTTCGACCATCTTCCCCTATGTCAGCTTCCCTCGGATTGTGGACCTTTGGACCTTCAACCGCTTCACCGCCTCTGTCGGCACCATGAAGAGTTTTGCCATTATTCCCTGACGTGGCACCCGACATGGGAGATTGATGTCCACATCTATCTTCATCCCCCATTAATTGTTGGCTTGCATGGAATGATCCGTGACCGGACAACGGGGGTGGTGAAGTGCGTGGTGTCGAGTTGAGGAGGACAACATGATGTCGTTTCCACATTATGAATGAGCCAAGAGAGTCTCGGAGAGTTTCTATTTGCGCTTCAGGTATCGGGACTTCGATCTCGTCGTCCTCATATCCTTGCACTATCTCTGACACGGAAACCCTCACGTAGCCATCAGGAATGTTCTTGGTGTGGATCTCACGTCCCGGAAATGCCATGCCTGTTGCAACCTTCAAGGTCTTCCCTTTGTATCCAATTGGCACATGCAGCTCGCAAGGAGTTTCTTCGGTGATAAGATCAAAGACTTCACCTCGTTGTTGTGTCTGGGACTGAGTCTGCGGCAATTGCGATGAAGGCGCGGAGGAAGTTGCCCCCTGAGCCAAAGCATCCAAAGAGGCCTGCAAGTTAGGGACTAACGGTTGTAGGTGGCTCAATTCATGTGCAGCAGACTGGTCTAGCGCAAACAACATTAACTGACGCCTCCATTCTTCCTTCAACTTCTCTTCATTATCTTCCTTGTTCAAAGCATGCGACTTGTACATGCCAGAAGAGACGGAATCCGAGAAACCATCTTTAAAACTGGCCGATGACGAGATGGCTCGTATCCGCCCGCCCTTTTCTTTTGTCTTAAGACCCCTCGCAAGTGTGTCCCTGTGATACACAGACTTGAAAAGGCCGAGCTCCACCTCGTTCTTGATGGGACCCTGCAAGGCCTGAATCACTTCACCAGCCGCGGGATCCTTCAATATGATTTCCCCTGATGGTGTGATCTCTGTGCGAGCATAAATCCAGTATTTGGCACGCTGCTCAATGCCTGGCAATATCTCAGGTTTTCCAGACGCGCGATTCTTCTCTTCCCTCTCTTCCCACTCCGGAATCTTTTTTTTATAACCGCCCGGCCCAAGGCGTGGCTTGTATTTGTTCTTCTTGTTGAGCTCAATCATCTTCTCACTGAGCGCTAGAGCAGCTTCACTTGTCTTCTGTTCAACAAAGAGGTTCCAATCAGCTCGAGTGATGTTTCCAAGCTCAGTGTCTGTGGGCGTACGATTCTGTTTGACATACTCGACATTCAGCTTGTACTTGTAATCGCGAAAAGCATGATTACAAGTGCCGAGCGTTGCCTTTTTGGCTCTTTCAAGGTGTTCTGGACGAAACCGGATCTTCGCCTTCACAGCTGTCCACATTTCCTCTTTGCGCTCCTTTGGCACTTTCCGCCAATCCTCCCAGATGATCCGGCAAATGTCCCGGACCACATATCCGCAACGGTTGCGCCATTTAGCATGCACACCTGGGGGTTCAACTGGTTCCCCGTCTACTGGGTTGATAACAGTTACTTCATAAATGCCCTCTGCCTTATGGGGTCCCCGCTTGCGCTTCTGTTGGATCACTTGGGCAGGCTCTTGTTCTATGAGACGATCACGGGCGGCATCCGATGCCGCCTCAGTTGCGAGTTGCCGGCGAGCACTCCGTCGTGGAGCCTGTCACATAGGAAATAGAGAATTTAGTTCAGGCACATTTAGGAGACAGTTGTCAACAAATATGGCTATTGTACCTCATCTTCAGGCACGTAATCAAGGTCGGGGCTCCCTGATCGACGTTTGCGCGGTGGTCGAGGAGTCGGATCCTCAGGTTCCTCGTATTCCGTGCTTCCTTCATCTTCGTCACCTTCTTCATTGTCTGGCGTGTACTGGATCGGCTCACTGAGTTGTTGAGAAGTGCTTATGGACACTTCCCAGATTGATGACGTGTACTGCTCAACCTCCCGAAACCCCGGTACCGGCACTTCCTTGTGCCGAGTCTCTGGCACTTCTGTGCTCTCCATGAGCCTTAATGAAGGAAATTAAATATTTTGACTAAATTTGTTAGATAAGAGAAGAAGGCAAGTATTTAGTATATATTCACAAAGTATAGCATATCATATTTCAGAAAAGAAGGCAGGAAGCAAGCAAGCACTAGCATCAGCATGTATTTTCAGATTTAACATAAGCGATTATATCAGCATATTTCTGAAAAGATAATATTATGCAATACTAGCCAGTCACAAGCTTGCCGGATTTCTCAAGAGGTGTCAAAAGAAGGTGCAATAATATTTAACATATTTGGCATTGTACTTTGAAGATGTAGCATAATATCAATTAACTCTTATTGTGTGAGGGTCAATCACAATGTTCATAACCACTAGCATAATATCAATTAACTCTTATTGTGTGAGGGTCATTGACTGCAGATCGAAAAAATGTATACCAGGGGGCAGCACTACCATATTTCAGTACATATAGTACAGAGAATAGCAGGGGGCAGCACTACCATATCATAGTTCAGAAAATAGGGGGCAGCATGCCACATTTCAGAAAAAGAATGTATAGCAGCACTATCACTGCGTCCTTAGAAACATGGCACATCTGGCAGCATGTCATATTTCAGAAAACAGATGGTAAAAACAGATAAATTGGTAGATTACAGCTAGGGGCAAACACAAACGATAAATTGGTAGACTACCAGGCTACTAAAGCTGCTCCTCTGAACATAGTTCTTCAAACACTGAAAATGACAGATGAGGAGAAATATTATAAAAGTATTGACTGATAATATTTCTCTGAATATGTTGACTGAAAATGGCACTGAAAATGGCTACTCCTCATCTGTCACTGAAAATGGCTACTCCTCATCTGAAAATGACTGGAAATGGCACTGAAAATATTCTAAAAGCTACTCCTCTAAAATGACACTGAAAATGGCAGGAAAATAATTCCTCTGAACATGTTGACTGATGTTGCGCACCGCACTAACACACAGGAGCATATCATTGTTCAGAAAATAGGGATAACCCAACTAAAACACAATATCTCAACATAACATGGATATGCTAAAATCAAGGTAAACCCAACTGCACTGATGTTTCAATGAAAATACAAGGTAGACACAATACAGATGGACATCACGCAGTCAACAAAATGAGATCAAGCTGCAGTTTGGCAATGTGTCAGCAACGTTTTGTGTTCTATACATCCCATGAATTAGAGAAATGACACATTCACGTCTGGAGATTTTGCGGCAGACATGATTCCAGGCATAATAAGAGCTAATCTAGGCTTCTAAAAAAAGCTACTCCAATTCTGTCACTGAAAATGGCCACTCCAATTCTGTTCCAAATTCAGAGGACACAGGAGCTAATTTGCAGCTGAACAAGTTGATTTGCAGCCATAATCAGCCACACATGATCAGAAAGGGGAACAGAGCAGCAGAGCATTAGGGGAACAGAGCACCAGAGAGGATGAGGACAGAGGGGGCGCGCCTGGATGCAAGGAAGGAGAAGCCGATACGGCGGACGTCGAAGAGGGAGGACGAGCGGCGCTGCAGCGGACGTCGAAGATGGAGGACGAGCGGCTGCGGCGGACGTCGGGGAGGGAGAAGTGGCGGAGGTCGTCGGGGAGGGAGAAGTGGCGGAGGTCGTCGGGGAGGGAGAAGTGGCGGAGGTCGTCGGGGAGGGAGAAGTGGCGGAGGTCGTCGGGGATGGAGAAGCGGCGCGGCGGCGGTCGTCGGGGACGGACGAGGCGCGGCGCGGGCGGCGGTCTTCCGTGACAGAGGAGGAGCGGCGCGGCACGGTGGCGGTCGTCGGGGAGGGAGCGGCGCGGCGGTGGTCGTCGGGGAGGGAGAAGGAGCGGAGCGGCGGCGGTCGTCGGGGCCGGACGAGGCGCGGCGCGGGCGGCGGTCTTCCGTGACAGAGGAGGAGCGGCGCGGCACGGTGGCGGTCGTCGGGGAGGGAGCGGCGCGGCGGTGGTCGTCGGGGAGGGAGAAGGAGCGGCGCGGCGGCGGTCGTCGGGGACGGACGAGGCGCGGCGCGGAGGCGGTCTTCCGTGGGAGAGGAGGAGCGGCGCGGCGGTGGTCGTCGAGGAGGGAGGAGCGGCGTCGGCGCAGTCGTCGAGGAGGGAGGAGCGGTGTCGGCGCGGTCGTCGGGGCGGAGGAGGCCGGCGCGCGGTCGTCGGGGACGGAGGAGCGCGGCGCGGTCGTCGGGGACGGAGGAGCGCGACGCGGTCGCCGGGGAGGGAGAGCAGCGCCGCGGCAGCAATCCGGCAGCCTGACGGCCGCTTGGGGGAAATGGCCACCGGGTTTAGGGTTGAAGCCGATGAAAACCATGTTTTATAGAAAAGTCTGTAGCGGCGGTTCCTGATGACGTCAGCGGACCGCCGTTACAAACAGAAACGGTAGCGGCGGCGTCGATGACGTCAGCACGACCGCCGCTACAGACTTTTTCCTTTATAAACCAGATCTGTGCACATAAAAATTGGAATTTAAATCTGTTGCGATATTAATATGGATGGATAATTAAATCACTTCATGCACGACATTTTATATGACAATAAGACACCAAAAAAAACAATAATGGTACATAACATATATTGATTGATAGATGGACTAAGTTACATAACATATATTTTTTGTGAGTAACATAGATAATAATTCGAGTAACATAAACCATGGTGCAATACTAGCCATTCACAAGCTTTCCATCGCAATCGGTGCGCAAGTAGGGCATTTCCGCCTGATAGCTCAACCTTGTTTCTATGAGTTTCATCTGTTCTGGATGTATGAAGAATGGAACCTCATCGAACTGATTGTATTCCTCTTGATCCTCTACATTTTCAACTCCAACAATTCTTTGTTTACCGGGAATAACGATGTGCTTCGATTCATTTCGTGGCCATGGGTCAGCTACATAGAACACTTGTTCAACAGTTTTAGCGAGTATCCAAGGATCCTCTTTGTGACCTACATTACTGAGATTGACGATTCTGAACCCATATTCATCCACCTCAATGCCATTTGGGTGCTTCACCCATTTGCACCGAAATATAGGGATTTGCAGATTTTCTCCATAGTCTAATTCCCATATTTCCTCAATGTACCCATAGTACGAGGTCATCTTGCCCTCTTCGTCATAGGCTTGTGCTCTTACACCACTGTTTTGACACTTGCTTTTCTTGTCTTTTTTTTCTGTGTAGAAGGTGAAACCGTTGATTTCATATGCTTGAAAGGTTACCACATTTCTCCGCGGGCGACTAGATAACCTTCTCAACATTTTCTCCTCTATGGGTAGGTCTAGGTTCATGAACCATGAGGTGAAGCAACGCTTGTGCTCCTTTATGATCCAATCATCCGAGCGGCCCTCGTTGTTCTGCTGAAGCTCAACCAGGTGTTTCTCAAAGTATGGCTCCATGATCTGTAGTTGTTGCAAGACAGTTAAGTGTGCTTTGTCCACCTCTTGGTAATCACGGCTGACAAATGATTTCCTTCCTTTGGTACCTTTCCCAGATAGCCTCCCCTCATGACGAGACACAGGAATCCCAAGCGATCTACCATCTTTAATGTAATCTGTGCAACACTCGACGATCTCCTCAGTTGTGTAGGCCTCAATCATTGAACCCTCTGGATGCACGCGAGTCCGTACATAGCGCTTCATAACGTACATGAACCTCTCGAACGGAAACATGTGATGCAGGTAGACTGGGCCAAGCGCCAATACCTGATCGACAATGTGAATCATGAAGTGTTCCATCGTATCAAAAAAGGATGGAGGGAAGCACATCTCGAGTATGCACATTGTTTCCGTTATGTGGGACCGTAGGTCATTTAACTCATTCACACTAATCACCTTCTTCGAGATTGCATTGAAGAAATAGCACAAGCGAGTTACGCCCAGTTTTACCCACTCTGAGTTGATACATCTGACGGCGATAGCGAGAAACACCGATAACATTATGTGGCAATCATGAGTGTTGTAGCCACTTATCTTCAACTCTTGCATGTTCACGAGATTCTTCACGTTCGATGAGAAACCAATTGGTACTTTAATCCCGTGAAGACACTTGCAGAAAGCCGTTTTCTCCTCACGTGTAAGGGTGTAGCCTGCCGGGGGCAGATAGTACTTTCCGTTAGGTCTTTCTTGCGGATGGAGCTCTGGCCTTATTCCCAGCTTTTCAAGATCTCTACGTGCCTTGAGTCCATCTTTAGTCTTGCCGGACAGGTCGAGAAAAAGACCACAAGTACTATCAAAGACACCCTGCCCAATATGCATCCAGTCAAAGGCGTGAGGCACTTCTAATTCTTTCCAGTAATCCAAGAATCTGTAGAAAATGGACTTCTTCTTAAATGGCCATGGGGCTTTTGACTTCGGAACTCCCTTCACAGGCTTCCCAAAAACAACTTGGATGTTCTTGACCATGTCAAACACAACCTTGCTAGTACAGCGCCGGGGAGCTAAGTCATTCTCAATGGTGCCATCAAAGTGTCTCGCCATCCCACGATACTTGTGTTTTCTTGGTAAGAATCGACGATGTCGCATGTATACTAGCTTATGAGATGAAGGAAGGTACACATGAGATGTATCATCAACACATATTACGCATGCCGCCTTCCCTTTGACTTGTCCCGACAGCGTCCTTAATGCAGGGGAATCGCTTATGGTAACAAAAATGATGGCATGCAGCGTGAAGTACTCCCTTCGAAACTCATCCCACATACGGACCCCCTCTAACCATAGTTTCTGCATGTCTTCCATCAACGGTTCCAAGAAGACATCTATATCATTACCAGCTTCCTTAGGCCCAGATATAAGGATGGTCAGTAATAGGTACTTACGCATGTGGCACAACCATGAAGGAATGTTGTACATTGATAAGATCACTGGCCAAGTGCTGTGTGAGTTAGTCTTTTGACCGAAAGGATTCATCCCGTCTGTACTCAATGCAAACCGTATATTCCTTGGCTCTTCAGAGAACTCTTTATGATTTTCATCAAACTTTTTCCATTGGGTTGCATCGGCGGGATGACGAAGCTTATTGTCCCCCGTTCGTTTATGCCATGTCATCAGTGCAGCATCTCTAGGGTTTGCAAACATGCGCCTCAGGGGCGGATTTCGTTTGAGCCCGTCGCTAGTTCATTTTGGCTTCCGTCCCTACAGCCCAGTTTTGTTATAGTGTGATCAAATGGCCTGGAAAGGTTAAGAATGGAACTAATATCCAACGTTCAATCTTCATCCAACGAACCAAAAGTTTTAAGATGATGTGGCACAACGTTAGAGCAGAGAAATAACAATTAATGACTCTTAGTTGGTTGTACTTATAAAGAAATAGTAGATTAGGTGATACCCCGCGCGTTGCTGCGGGAACTTTTAAGCTAAAAGATGTGGAGAAATACAAAGTTTGAAAATATATATGGGATATAGAAAAGAATTAGAGTGGTTGTCCTTCTGGTGAGGGTTGAAAGAAGTAAAGAAAGTATGGCTGCCATTTTCGTGCTTTCAATTTTGTAGTAAATATATGAAAATTCAGAAACAAACAATCAGCAAAGAAAGAGAGCATTTAACACCTGCAGTCAGTTATGACATGAATTTGGAATATTATAATATCATCATTATGCTTTCCGTGATGTGATACTCTAATACTATGGCTCTGCCTGACCAATTAACACTGTGCCTCTTCCTGACCAATTCGGGTGGCCTTGCACATCTAAAACCTGTGAATTTCCATATGTAGTAGCATAAGTTTTGTTTAAAAAAAAAGGTAAATTCTGCGTGAACAAAATTTTGTGTCCGTTGATCAAATCTGCTATGACAAAGTAAAGAAATGGTTTAACAGGAAGTGGACAGAGCTTTCCTGTGTAGTCTTGATTGCATAAGGCTGACTTTGGCTATCTTCCAGAAGAATGTTCAAGGTCTGGAAATACATGCAAAGAACAATATCATATGAAAACTTTATAATTTTGCAAATTAGTTACTGCTCATGCAAATGCCTACACATCCTGATATCTTGACATACACTGAAACAAATGTATTTTATTGAAAACTTGGAGCATGTGACAGGCAAGGAGCAGTACAAAATTGCAGTTTGAAGTTATGGTAGAAAGGCAGTGCTACGTATTAAAAGTTAAATATACTGCAAAATATGGGAAATAATATATAGTATCAACCTTACCGAGATTCTATTCATGTTCCTTGAAGGTGAACTGAAATCAAGCAAGACCGTATGCATCTACAGCCATGAATAATGTAAACTGTACAAAATAAGGATGTCAACTGTACACCAATACATATTTGTTTGCTGGAAGAAAGAAATAATAATTGATGCATACACTTTCAGAGATTTTTCGTTTACCTGGATGTCCAAAGAAAGCCAAAGCTCCTGCTATAGTGCTATAATATCCAGATGGAATTCACTTGATAGGACTATAGGAACCTGCAGATATGAAAAGGAAAATCAGAATGAATTAAGCCGAACCTACACCAATCTGAACACTGAACCCAACAATAAAATTGCAAGAACACAATGAGAGAGAGAGAGAGAGAGAGAGAGAGAGAGAGAGAGAGAGAGTCTAATGGGGTGAAAGGATGTGGTCGGATGCAGGATGAGATAAAAAAGATAATGAATGGGTATTTAAGGAGAGGAAGCAACCGATTGGAATTTGGAGAAAAAATCGTGAGACTCTTCAGTTTATGGCATTCAAGGAGAACACACATAGTTTGGTCCCATCTTGCCCTCACAAAAAAAATAGTTTGGTCCCATCTTATTAAGTGGGTCTAGCAAAAAGGATTATATTCTTATCATCAGCTTGTAATTTCTTTTCGACAAAGCAGTCCATATTAGTTTTAATCAGCAGCCCATGCATTTCGCATCATTACCATCAAATGCATTCTGAGATCGATGAAACCTCAATGACAGTACAACAGGCAGGATGTCCAAGTTGCAGCCTACCGAAGATTGTCATTGGACATAAATCTCAATATTTTCAGTTGGACTCATCATGCTTTCTATTGAAATTGTGATATCCAGCATTATGATCAAGTGGCCCATGTGCACTGGTGTGCATGAAGGGGGTGAAAATTTAGTCCCACCTTGCTAGTTTAGTGGGAGAAAGGACAACATATAAGCCTATATTGTCCAACACCATCACCTTGGGTTAATGTTTTTATGCGAGGCTGTAACATCCCAGGCTGCTACCGGGCTGGGCCCGCTTACATTTTGTGTGGACCCCACTCTAACCCACCACCTTTTACGCTTTCGGCCTCGCTTCGCGTAAAAGGGTTAACCCAAGGTGATAGGTGGTGGACAACCTATGCTTATATGTTGGCTTTTCCCCCACTAGACTAGCAAGGTGGGACTAAATCCCACCCCCTCATGCACATTAGTGCACATGGGCCACTAAGGCCTAATCTCAAATGGGCCGGGATGTCACAAACACCCCCCCCCCCCCCCTCAAAGGAACCAGCGCAACACACCCTTGCGGGCAAAGGACCAAGAACGCTCCCCTCTTGGCACACGTCTGTGTCCAGTGTCAGCGCATATGCCATGCCGTGTCCCACTCACGGGGCCCACACGCGCCATGCGCCATATGTCTGCACCCCTGGCCCACATGCCCGTGCAACCGCGAGGGTCGGCTCTGATACCATTTTGTCACACCCGGTTCAAAGAAAATAACCGAATGTAAATCCACATGTATGCCAGGATCAGTTAACCATACATGTAGTTGACAAATTGTGAAATATCATTATTACAAGCCAAGTAAACGTTAAATATCCGATACATAAGGACCAGTAGGTCTAAAAGAAAATTACATATGCAGCAATAAAATGAAGCGTATCTTCCATCTCCACAGGCGTTGTCCAGGGGAGCGCCAACCTAGTACGAAGCGTCCGGGTCAAAGTCGTCGTCGTTGTACTCCGCTTCTCCTCCATCGTCTGAGCAGTAATATATGACAAAAAGAGGGAAAAAGCTCACGTGAGTACATAAAGTACTCAGCAAGTGTGGGAATGTATGACATGTTGGCTATAAGCAAGAAAGGCTCGACTCGGGTTTACTGCACTATGCAAACCTAGACTCAAAGCATCCTAATTACTAGGTGTGTCATCTCTCCAACAGAACTGAACCGACAAGGAAAGAACTCATCGGATCCCAATCCGACTACCAACGAACCAGCCCGCGAATCCCCCCACTAATCATGAATAAGTCCAGGCCGCTCTTAACCGTGAGCACGGCTGTCATGACAGTTTGAATCTCTGCAGAGTTTGCGCACGTTCCCCATGAGTCGTGTTTCCCGTTTTGCTTCACACTTCCGGGGTGTGTAGCCAGGGTCACACTACAAGGCCTTTCCAAGGCTCCTCTCAACCTGTAGACACCCGCTAAGGTTCCACCGCTAACAGCATATGGAGTCCATTTTACCTCCGCTGCAGAATCCCCCTCTTGCGCCACTAGACCGCCGGATGGTGTGTACAGAGAATAAGAGGATATCCAAGTAATTAACCAGGCTGTACCCATATAGGTCCTATGGCTGCGCTGTTAAGCCGGGTTACATGCTCTATGAACCGGTCCTTAGAACCTATGGCAGGCACTAGCACAAACCGATCTCTCGTGCACGACGGCACCAACCAAAAATCTAGTCCTAAGATGTTTTCAGTATGGTCAACGGCACTTGCCTAGTTGCTGCTCAAACTCTTCAAAAACTTGATCTTGGAGGTTAAATGCCGGCTCTTGATCTGTTCACAAAATCATCGTACCGACAAGCAAACAAGAAACATACTGAGAAAACAGAACCCACAATATAATCACAGAAAAACAAGCATATCACAAGAAAGCCTACGTCGTAACGGTCGCGTGAGTGCAAGAATCGTCCAAATCGGAGTTCGTATGAAAAAGATATAAAAAAAAGGAAGTAACACTATCTTCCTGAATTTTCTGCTACGGAAAAGTGACATACTCTGTTTCGGACAGAAAACAGAGCATCTGAATATGGGCAACATGCTGACGAGCAACAGGAACTCATGTATTTTTATACAGGAAAAAGGCCAATTGAGATTGAAAGAAGCACACCTTGATCTATAGCTTTCCAATTGAGATTGAAAAGAAGCACACCCTTGATCTGATAAGCAACATGAAGGGCATGAAAAAGTCTAGTCGTAGCCATACTAGCATACTTAATTGATGAGATGCACACAAGGAAAAAGCTTACAGAATTCAGTTTGTAAATACATGGAATCTGGTATATTGTGCAATTGGCGTCAGGATTAGCAGATCAACAGAGATTGGCATAATTTATCTAGGAGGAAGCCAACAGAGATCAGGAAAAGCAGCACGCATGCCGTGTGATCTGACTAGCAATCAACGAATGGGCATGCAAGGATCTTAGCCAAACTAGCAAGTCTAACCACGAGATTGAACAAGTATGTACACAAATGTCATGGCTGCAGCGCAAACAAAAGAGACTGGCCGGGGTTCTCACCTCGTCGCGACGGCAGGGGCTGGCTCTGGCAAGGTTGCCGGTGTTCGTCGAGGATCACGCTGCAGCAATGCAGGCGAGAGATGCGTCAGATCATCAAGATTTCGTGGTCATCCAGAACTCGTTGGCGATGTGATCTCCCAGGCAGCGAGGCAATGGTGACGATGGGTCATGCTTGCCGGCGTGTTCGTCAGGGACGAGGCTGCATCTTCAGAGGCGAGTTCTTCCTTTGCCGTGGTCGTCCTGCGGTGCCGAGACGGTGATGAACGGCTAGAAAGAGAACCATGAGTGTGCGACAACGGTGTGTGACGACGCTACTCACCGGTGCTCTTCAGGAACGTGTTTTCCAGGCAGAGAAGACGACGGCGTCGGGATCGGCAAGCTCCTTGTTGTCCTGCGATGGGAGAGCTTCGATCAGCAGGGATCCATGGCGGTTCACGGCGACGGAGATCACGGCGTTGACTTACTGGAGACGGCGGCGGCCGGTTTTCTCTAAGGCAATCGGAGATCAGCAGGAAGATGAAGCACGAAGCACGTTGCTTGTTTTGGTGGAACTATGGAAAGTGCAGGAGGCGTTTTCCAGGAAAGGAGGCCACGCTCTAATGAGGAAATAAAAAGAATTGATTACGGCAATGAATATTTTGGCAGTTTTGCCATGTATTATGGCACGGACTGCACTCAAGAGAGAAGGAAAGAGCCGATGATATTCTTTTGGACGTCTAGCCTGCCTGTTCGTTGCATTGTGCAGGGTCTTCTATCAAGTTTGAAATTCATTTTTCACACAAATGCAAACAAACAAAATGATGCACGTTGAACTTAGCCAAATTTTAGTTAAGGAAAAATTGAAGTACACTGATATTTGAATTAGTTTACTTTGTTTGAAAACCTGGGTGTTACAGAGGCAATGACGAAAGCTTAAAAGGTTGGTGGGATCGAGTGGGGTCCGTACAGCGAGTGAGCGAGGCCAGCCAGGTTTAAAGGATGTTACGCTGCTTTACTACCAATTTCCCGTAATTGGGTTTCTGAACAAAATGGTGCACGAAGATATATATAAATCACACCAAGCAAATGGGACCTAATGTGGGTATGACAGCTCAATTTTTTTGCAGCTCACTTGGAACGAAAGAATTTCATGTGAATCAGGTCCCAAGATGTGTCATTGTCATGCTTTAGGAAATATCAACTGGGAATGGTCGGTCAAGCGACTCTTGTAGAGCATTGGGCCAGTAAGTCCATGAATTAAGAATTATGTCCTGCATTCTGTATATCAACACAATTTAAGGCTTGCCTTTTTGCTCAGACAACACTCATATTTTGTCCCGTCTTGTAGACTAGGAGGACAAGCATTTAGGATAGGACCATACTTTCATCATTAGGTGAGCCAGTTTCAATCAGATCTTTCATCATATATTAACCTCTGTGTCCTAGTTCCACGTTGCTGTTGACATTTAAATATTTTCTGGTCTCCTTTAGGTATGTGTGTTTCTGCAGTATTGTGCAGTAAGAAATATTCAGGTTTCAGGTTGCGGTAAAACATGATCAACATTAATAAGGAAAACACACCAAGTGCACCCATGACATGCATGAACCCGCATCAGGTCAGTGCAGGTGAAATCTCAAGTACAGCATCTAGCTATATGAGATTCTTTGCGCTATTTTCTACTATCTTTTTTTTTCAGGCCCTTTTGCTGTATCAAAATTGATAAATGGAATCTTGTTGGAAGCACTATTGATTACTTGTAACCGAGGTATATATGTTTTGCTGCATGATTAAAATCATGTGTTGGATTACGATGATGTCATATGAACCTGAAGTATCGCCTTTACCGGCCTCGCTCTTTGTGGAAAATCCGGCAAGGAATAACCATGTTCTTAGGATATTCTGCAGCGTTATTACTTCCACTAGATTGGACTAACAGCTACGCAGGTGGCCAGATTCTACAGAGTACCCAGAGGAACAAAGGTATGTTCGCCGCTGAGCTGCTAGGTACATTCAGAAAATTCTGAATGTACACGAGTCTTCCCCTCTGCTTCGCTTGGTTGGGAAGACAGTCTGGTCTTTACCCATGTATCATATAATTTGAGTCACTGATGCACTATATTCATTCCAAAAAGAAAATGCTTCTGGCACTTCTTTTTGTTTTTGCTCTCTGTTATTCTGTCATTGTGTTACATGTAATTGATTCCATCCATCAGCTTGAAAGATCTACAGCCCGCGAGGACCATTGTACAAACAGCACAAATAAGGCTCACAACTTATTGACTAGTACTAGCAAGGACCATGCATATTCTCATCGTGATCTGATCCCATGACACATGTTTAAATTGGATCTTTCGTTCATAAATTATGGACTTGAAAGTTCATACCAATGCCATGTAGGATTCAGAGATATCCTCATGGGATACAGATAACTTTTGAGACTCTTACAGCCTATCTAGATCACATCTATGGGGGCTTCTTATTTCGCAGGAACCTATGCTCTAGTTGGTTATTACTATAACATTACTTTCCTTGTCTTATTTAGATATGTGTTCTTGAGTAGTAGCTGTAAGATGGACAACATTAAAGAGGAAAAACACACGTGCACTCGTAGATGTGTAAAATTAATGTCAGCGGAGGTGAAATCCCAATACTTCCTGTGTCGTCCGTAAAAGATTATATCAACTATGTTGCAGTTCGTTTCTGTTTTCCAGGCCGTTTGTTACACCAAATTCCAATGGTGGAATTTTACTCCATGTGACATTGCAATGACCTTACTTGAAATACAGCAGTTTCATGAAAGTTTCACCGGACGTCTTGCTTCTTCCAAAACCCACAGATTAGGAAAGACCAGCGCACACACCTTCCAAAATCTCAGTTGTGTCTCGTTCTCGTTATGGTGGAAGTCATGCGAAACTGGCACAACATTAAGCCCTCACCTGCAAGATTGCCATGCTTTTGTGGAACATCATGCTGGGAAAATCCGTGATTTTTGGGTATTCATCTGTGCTGTAGTACTATCTCTAGAGCTAGTAACTGCAGGGCAACATAGAGCATCAATGTTGTCCGTTCTCAACTAGTACAAATTTTCCGAGCGGCCATAATATACCATAGAGGCAGTGTCACCATAGCACTCAGGAAATATGTTTCTGAGAAAAATGTGATTCCGGTCTCAGCCTCTAGTGTTAGGGTATAACTATATATAGTACCATGTAGTTCTGTAAAATTCATGCAGCATTAAATCTTCAGTTGTTTAAAATAAATTCTGCAGCATCTCTTATACCTCGAAAGGATTGCTTCTGGCGCCTTTTCGTTCCCCCGTTATTTTTTCTTGGATAAATTATGCTCATGATGTGAATTTTGTAACTGTTAGCAACAATAATCAAGATTGAAAGTATCCGAACATGCATGGAGCATAGAAATCTTCGAAAAAAAAATAGTGCTCCTTCCAACAGCAGAGTAAATAGCGTGCAGTACAGACTGCCGTACATGCAGAGTCTTCGAACGCACAGTGGCTGCACATGGACGCATGTTCGCATGTGCCCTTGATATTGTCCTCTATCTAATGATCTTGGTGTTTGTTATTTAATCAGACTTGCAGGTACAGTCCCTTCGATCATTTATTTTTGCTTTAATATTTCAAAGAACAAAATCTTGTTTCAGGAATTGAGTTTTGTCATCCTAGGTTTTTTTAGTGCACTCATTATTGGGATTTGATTTCCTAATCTTAATTAGTATGGTCCTGGACGCATATGTAGCTTCCTCAGGAAATACAGGGCAATACATTCGCTTAAAAAAAAGAGATCTTTTCCGGTGTTTGCGAATAACGTGGGTCATTCGTTGCCTTAAATCTAACGCTCCACAATCAAAGGTACCTACCAAAAAGTACAAAAGTATTGATAGAGGTACTTAAGTATGAAGGATAAAAAAGTAATTTTAGATGACGAGTAAATATGGAACGACAGGGCAAAGTGGAAAGAAACCACCGAGGCTTCCTCTATTTACGTTGTTTTAATATCATTTACTTGGTTTCTATTTTTCTTTGAATAAGGCAAGAACACAACTGCAAACTGACCATTCTTTTAGAAACAAACCATTACATGTTGCAAACTGATTTATAGATTTTTCCTTAGATCCATCTCGTACATTGAGTAAATCAACTATTGATTAAGTAAGCAACCAAAAAACATAGTAAATAATAAATTTTGTTTTTACGTTCGTCATGCTTCAATGGAACAAGTCACAGCTGCCCTACCCTACTTGGTCCCTTCTCAGCACTCGTCTCCATGAAAAAACCTCACGCATCATTAATGGCTGCTCATCCCTCCATGGCAATGAGAGACAGACGAATATAGAATATCATCCTTTTCAGGAAGGAAATAAAATGGAACCAATAATTGTGATTAAAAAAGGAAAATACTATTAATTAGTTTCCATGTTCTGATAATATATTCGGTACCTTGTCCCTCTCTTGATTAACGGTACACGTTGCAATACCTCTTAATACTTCAAAGTACCTCGCAAACACCGCAAAATTTCTCTAAAAAAATACTATTTCTGCATTTACCCTAGAAATAGGTACGCACTAAAATTATATTACGTATAAGAAAAGATACCTCAAGGGTTTCTTGGGAATGTAGAAGTGTCAAAAGGCTGGATATGGAAAACGTCATATGTATTAGACAATCCTAAGAGCATCTCCAAGAGACTCTCTATATCTCTCCTAATTTACAGGAATAGAGATTTTGTTAAAGAAACACCCTCCAACAGTCTCTTCAATTGGATATTCAAATATAGATATTCTCCATTCCGGATTTCTAGCTAGTCAAATATGGAAAGCGATGATGGCTCTCTAGACTGCGCACAAGATATAGAGAAGCTGTTGGAGAGTAAAAAGATATAGAGAGCGATTTTTAAGCAAATGACTCTCTAAATGATGATTTAGAAAGTGAGATTTAGAAAAGCTCTTGGAGATGCTCTAAGGAATTATAGAAGTAGTACCACACAAATTTCTGGAACAGAGGTATATGTGCTCATTATCGAGAGAGAAGAAAAGAGATGCATTCTATTGTAAGAATTTCTTAGTAAATGTAGAGGAATTCATTCCGGATTGACATTTCCCTACTTTAGTGGAGTAGTCAAAGTTGCAATGGGTTGTACTATGATGCCCCAATTATATGGGTAAACAAACAAGAGCTCCATGATCTTATTTTGAGAAGTCAAATGCCATCTCTCTCAAATATTTCCCCAATCTCTCCACTTTGAGGATTCAAATATTTCCAATCCACATTTAGACTCAATAATGCGAGGCATCTCAATTCTGCATGTTTGCTATTCCTGTGCTTTTGACTTCATGTGTTGGGAAGGAGGCCGAAAAATTGTGAGGAATGTTCGGTAGCTTTCATAAACACCACTCTTGTTTCCTTGGTCTCTTCTATGGCCTATGGTCATGTACACCATGTAGATAATTCTTACAAAAAGAGTATAAAAAAAATAAGTTCAGTGCTCCTCTGTTGTTCGCCTGAAAATACACGACTCCTATGGTTTTCCTTTTTTGTTCATTGGGACTTTATTCTCTAATATTTTTCCCACCAAAGATACCCTAGTTCCCATGTATTTCAGGCTAGTTTGGTGTTCATGCCTAGCAAGCGGGTACCTTAGCCAGGGGTCCGAAATTGGATGCCTGTGGGTGCGATGCCAGCGCCATGCATTTTTCTCAGGGCTCGATCCAAACTAAACCCTCCATCCTTGGACGGAAACATTTTCAACTATCAATTACTTTCTAACAACTACCTAGTAGGAGTACACTAACTGACAACCACTTACCAAACTACAGTTGTGCAAGAGAACACCAGCCTCGATAACACAGATCCTGCTGACCAGGGCGGTGGGTCATTCAACACGGCGACGGAGAGGAGAGGTCAAACACACTGTACGATCACCAGCAGATCGAGCCCCAAGCGCCATGAATTGCTGCACTTGCGACCACAAGGACCATTCGAACATGATGATCGATGATCCACGGTTTCAACAACACGCACAACACGAGGAGGACGACGAAGGCGACGGCTGCTGCTGACGACGGAGACCACGGCGACGTCAGGTCCTCCGGCTCGGCAGGCGCCAGGCAGCCGTCATGATCTGCAGCACGGGGTCCGAGGGAATGATGGCGAGTCGTGCTCAGCTCTCGCAGCATGGTCCAGGGCGCGTCGTCCCCTGTTTCTACATGTTATGCCAGGACACATCTCCATGCTGCATGATGTGTGTGTGCTGGTCACTTTCTGGGATGGAAGCACATGCATGGCATGGCAGTGGCAGCGTGAAGCGATCTGCAGGGCGGCTGAAAACTAGGCCAGATTATGCGCGCCTGCAGGCCTGGATTTCCAGAACAAGATGGATGTGCATCGCTGCACTAGAATGTCAGAGACTCAGGGCATGGTGCTGCATGTGTTGGCATGGGCTGCTGAGTGCAGAATATTATCAGGGTATATTCTGCTGAAATTAGAGTCGAATGTAGGAACAGTTTCTTTCTTTGGTGTAATTGTCGAAACAATTGGTCGTCACCCGTGTAAGAATGTTTCACAGATAATCACATTTACTACCTCCTCTTAGTAGTACACATAATTTGGAAAATAGAACCACCCTTCCTCGGATTCCTCTGTATTTCCCGTCTGCTTTTCATCTCTCTCTCTCTCTCTCTCTCTGTGATTCACATAAAGCAAGCTCTCTAGTCGCATAGCATTCAGTCGCATCGCATTCAGCAGGCACAGGAATGGAATAGGCTGTTTG
The DNA here is from genome assembly GCA_007726485.1 of Eragrostis curvula. Lineage (NCBI taxonomy): Eukaryota > Viridiplantae > Streptophyta > Magnoliopsida > Poales > Poaceae > Eragrostis > Eragrostis curvula. The sequence goes on from RWGY01000005.1 coordinate 3,675,726, forward strand.
CGTGCACCCTGCAAAGCCGTTATCTCCCTGCAGACAGGTTACCAGACACAGGAAAAACCAAAACGATGATGGCTCACCGTCACCGGTTCTACTGCACTGCGAGTGCGAGTGACGTAAAGTGTGCAGGCAAATGAAGCACTCGAAGTCTGATGTGGCAGTTTTGTGTTTTCCGATGTTGCAAAAGAGAGGCATGCTGCCTTGGTAAGTGAGGCAATGTGCACAATAATTTATTAAAATTTGATGAACAATTCAAAATGTATGGCAACCCACACTTTTTCTTATGCCTAGTTTGAGTGACGAAATTACCCTAACTGTTCCTTTGCCAAGTTGACTAGAGCCTAGAGGCCATGCCCTATTAATATCATGGGAATTATTAAATAATGTTATATTACTCATCTTTTTGAAACATCTAACTAGTTAAGCAACAGTAAGGGTGAGCATGAGAGATACTAGCTGCTAACTAGGGAATAAGTGGGACATAGTGTCATCTTTACACAGGTGCTGATTCATCACATTTGACATGGCCGTCACAGTTTTCTACGCCAAATAATCTTCAGCAGCAGGATGAGAACACTAGCAACCCGGATAAGAACAGCAGCAAGCAGACAGAGGTGACACGCCTCTCTCCATGTTTCAAGGGGAGGTAGCAGCAAGCATGAGCGCTTTGGGGAAACTAAACAAAGCAACTTGGCCATTGCCGCTGTCTTGGATGAAACCAAGCTTACCTTTTGAAATGAGCATTCATCTGTCAAAAAGATTTTGTCATTAAATTTTATGTAATGCTACTAAATGACAAGATTTTCTTTTATTTTAGAAGTCTAAAATTTAGAGAGGTGGAAACGAACACCCCCTCAGAAGCATATGCATGTGCAGACTTACAGGGCAAAGCGTGCTTGCAAGCAGATGCAAATGCCGTCCACTGCTCCAAGTGGACAAGGCTGATTAGTATGACCAATCTCTTTTGCTTCTGCACCCAACGTATAACGGGTGTGGAAACAACTTACTCCATAGGATCCATTGCCTAACAATGAACAGTCTCAACTGTTAACCACGAATCCTGCCATTGTCTAATTTGCTAGTATTATTCCACGCGATGCTAATATCGTATTTTATTAGTCAGTTTCCTTGGTCAAAATGGAAAAAGGCAACGGCCATTTGTTTTGGTCTATCTATGTTCTTGGCCTGTACAGATAAACAATTTAGTAATATAAACCTAGAAAAATGTTTTGAACTAGAAGTAGACCTGAAGCTTTTAGCGCTGATGGCATGTGCAGGTAAACTATGCTAGGAGCAGTTTGTAAGATCTCCTAGATTCTTCAAAGTAGACCAAAACAGAGCTAAAATAAGAAAGAGCAATTTGACTGACCATCCCATGTACTAGCACCCAGAATTTGGGCATAATGGGAGGCCAGCAGGCATACATGGGTCCCTGTGATGGGGTATCCATCAGATCTCTAAATAATTCTTGAAAGGAGAGATGCATGGCTTTGCCTGGGCAGGAGGAGCCCATCCATGTGTGGCCATGTGTCTGCATTGCCGAGGGCACCTGAATAGCAACATGTGGTTTCCAGGGGACAGCCTCACCAAGCATGGTACAACACAGTACTTGCCAGCCCCATTGACAAATGTGTAGCTCTCAATGTTTTATAGGGCCACCGGCCAGTGCTGCAGCCACTTGGATTTGATGCTAAATATATATGGTTGGGGTCCTGTGCTGGCATGAGGAGCAGAGCAAAATTTTGATATACGCTCTTTCTTTGTCATATGTTGCATTATTGTATATGTGCAATGGAGAGATAATAAAGTTTTGCAAATGTCAATCTTGCTGTGATCTAATCTAAATATATAAGATCCGTGCTCCAAGTTGATCCAGGAGAAAGAGCAATAAGGTAGCAACCAAGCTACTTAAGAATACCTCTTTTCTTTTAGATTGAGGGAGTATGTGGATTTGGCAAGGAGTGTAACGCCAGAACTTCGCAGCTGAAAATTCTCAGTATCAGCATATTCTATCTCCCCTCGAGACAAAAAGTATATATACTTTGATGAAAAGTTCGGAAGCATGTTGATTTTCTCTGGTCCAGTGTATGAGACTTGTTTGAAAACATTGCCCCCACTACCTTGAACAGAACGATTGACTAAATGTCTTGTGTTTACATTAAAAACATTGCATGCATGTCTCCCATGTTAGCTTGAACGGTTCAGTATAGTATCACAGTAAAGAGGTTGCATATCTCTATCAATCTGAGGTGAAGCTATCATCATGGAATTTTCGAAAACGAGTTTCCGAAGCTGAAAGCTCGTGCCATGTGTACACGTCCAGAAATTCAATGCAATCCAAGAATCATACTGTTCTTCGAACATGATTTGGGGGAACATTTTCAGTTTGAAATATAAGAATGGCGCTATGTACAGGAGAAGAATATTAAGGAACTAACTTAGACATTTCAGCTACTATTATTAATTTTCCATTTCATTGGGAGAACAAATTGTTAGAATGGTCAACGTAGCGACCACACAACTGACTTTGCCACTCCAGCTAGTAGACTGAAAGATTGCAAGCTAGAAGTAGACGTTATTGAACTTTGCTCCTAGCTAGCCCACACAAAGCTATTCATTACTAGTGATCAGGTACTGTGCAATTCAGTATTGCCTCATTAACAATCAATGATTTGACAGATCATCGTGTATCATTCAACTTATCCAACATGCATTGAATTGAGCTTTATGTTAACAACCTATAGGCAACAGCAATGTTGGGTTACAAACCAGTCAATATATGTGGGTCCAAAGTCAGTAGTCAATAGTTATGTACATCCTCACAATGGCAAAGGATAGTGGTGGGTTGATTAGGATTAAAAAATCACCTTCATGCAACACGGTGACCCCATCTCACAGACACAAGAGAAGAGGCAAACAAGATAAAGTAATTTTTTATTTCCTACAGGCAGTCCATAAGGCTACGGTCGACTGCTAGCTATTGACCAGCTATAGATCACTTGCACAATGTTTATAGACTGGATGTATTATTGTTTATTGTCTATTGACCACTTTTGAGCAACATTGTGGTTGCCCACGCCTACATTTGCACTTAAAACTCTTATATATGCATGTAGCCACTTTTTCAGCTTCCAATTTCCCTTCTGCTCCCCTCATACAAGTCGATAAGGATATGTCAAAACTTTGACCATAAATAGTCAACATATAATTTGGATTGACAAATAAGGTTGGTGCTATAGGATGTTTCATGAAGAACGCTTTCATATAATACATCTCTCTTTTCATTTGAGAAAACATAAATATTATGACCAAATGAACTTATACCTTAGATCGGACTAAGTAATTTTTGTCTCATTATGGCTCAAATATTGAAATGATCTGCCAATTTTCATAGAAACGGCATACTTTTCTCGCAAACTAAGTTCTAATGATATCTAATTCACCATGAGTCTTCAACTAAATCGAAAGGAACTTTAAAAACTTAAAATAGTAGTACTCCTCGAATTAGCTGTTTGGGACAGCGACAGTGCTCAGTGTGACACTTTGACTACAAATTACTAGGAACATATAATGGTTCAATATGCACAATTATTCTTATATTGTTGGTTCAATATGCACAATTATGTTTACAATTGTTGTTAAAGTTACAAAAGTTTTACTGATAGATATATTAAAGAGATTTATGTGCTTTAGAGCGGACGCAGTATTTTAGACTCCCTCTCCTTTTTCCATTATCGGGATAACACCATAATAGGCATGAAGCTACATATCCTATTACATGCATACGCCGCTGCCATGTATGTAAAAAGTAGGCATGTGACTTGAAGCTTTCTGAAATAGCATATATCCGTTCAAAACTAGTATCAACAGACATGAACCTAGTTTATATGTTCATGAGCTTTGTTCCACGCTTCCAACCATTTCCACAACATTAACACTCCAAACCATATACAAACTTTCTGTTCCCAGGTACACATTTCCATTTGTGTTTTTTTCTGAAAGTAACAGACAAATTAAAATCCAAATGGAATCCACATGTAGCTTTTGTGGGATTAGTAATTCCCATGTGGCTGCCATGTGACCTCGCTCCTCAAGTTTTGGCGCGAAGAGGAAGGAGGATGGTGTGGACGAAAAGGCACTGCTAGGCATGCAATCCCCCACAGCTACAAGCTATCATGCTTCCATGTTCCTGCTGCCTCACTGCCGCTGCACTCAAATGCCCGAGCCATGCCTCACGACTCACTGCCAACAAAGTCAAGGAACCTCTAGCTAATGGGCAAACACAAGCAAAGCTGCTACTGCAAGAATCATACACCAGCTGCTACTGCGCGAGCCATGGTTCAGATTTACTTCTTTTTTTTTTCCGGAAAAAAGGTTGTTTAGTATGATGTTAGCTATAGTAAGATATTTTGGAAACTGAAGTGACATGAAGATTGGTCATAAATCAAGGATGGTGAGCATGTTTTCACTTAGATTGATTGTGTTGCAAGAACAGTAATAATTGCAAACTCCATTTTTAGTACAATATTTAGAGTCCTAGTACAATTCTAATGTAACGGCAACTCAACATTTTGAAGTAACATGCTTTTTTGCAACAGTTGCTATGGATTTTTTATTTTTTGAGATCAAGTTACTATGGGATTAAAACATGCATACAGCACATCCCATGCACTGTATAATTTAGTACTATGATTTCCGAGTATTTTCTTACGATTATTTAGATCAATTAATTTTTTCACAATCCTAGCTGATCAACAAAAAGGATTTCAACATCATGCCATTATTTGTAATTGCACTCTCTGCTTTGATATGCAAATATGTAATTTGACTATATGATGCTATGATGCTTTTATTATGAATACCAAGTACAAAGGCTGCAACGATCCAGTACTGTTAAGATATATATTTTTGGGCTTATTAATTTTCATTTCGAGAGATATTGTCTTTTCTTTTAGCCAGATCGAGAAAGAATCGCTTGAAGTCCTGATTTTTGGGGGGGGGGGGGGTCATCATCTTTTGGGAATAGAGACGTCTTCGTTTTCTCCGGGAACAATATTTAGCATTGAATTACGAGGACTATTTGGACGTTATTAGGGTCCAGGTGGGGCTAGTCCAGCATGTGCATATGCATGTGCATGGTCTGCTTCACCTTCCCACTTCCCAACCCTCTTCTAACATGCCCCCAGAAAGGTGAACTCTTTCTTCTCTTCTTTTCCTTTTTCTCTAGTATCATCTTTCAGTCTTCAGGCCTGTCGTTTCTTACCCCTTAAGTTTATTTAATGACGAAAAAAAAATGTAAAATGAATCACACTCCGGTGGAAGTTATATAACTGCCCTTGACAGTTAAAAAAAGATCGTCCAAGATGGGACCCTCCATGTTGAGATGTCTCTTCGTGGCGCATTGCAACACCAAACAGAGCGCACATTGACTAATGAAGAAATAATTTGACAACTAGTTTATAATGCAACATTAAAAATTTTGAAACGTTTTATTCAGAGTCAGATATAAAACCATTAAGTTCATAGCTAGTTGGATATATATTATTTGGCAAATGCTAGTGACGAATAAGCTAGTGTTTCGCTATGTCACAACAAAATGTAGAAGCCGTCTTTGAATGTTCCCAGTCGAACCTTTTGCTCACTTATACAGCCATATTTAACACATAAATATAGTTTGCCACACGAGGGAAAAAAACATTTTACGAAATTGTACAAACAAGAGCGCAGACTCTATATTAATGCCCGAAACAGGGGATTACCTTTTACAAAACCGAAATGGACGGTTGAAACAAGAGAAATATGCCCTGCACGCTCCGCAATGAATAGCAGCTGAGTAAGGCCACATGCAGCTTTCTTGGGCGCACCTAGGCCCTAGCCACCTGCTTTATATTTACACATAAACCCCTCCCATTCCAGCCAGCTCCTACACCATCCTCTGCTTCGTCTTCCACCTCCTTCCAACTTCCAAGAACCTACCGAGCAAGCAGAACCAAAGGCCGCCATTGCCGGTCTCGCTCGCCACGCCACGCCACGCCACGGCACAGAGCACCAACAATGCACGCACCGGGAAGGTTCAAGAAGGCCTTCATGGAGCAGCTTCTGCTGGGCCTGCGCGCCGCCGGCCAGGCGTCCAAGTCCATGGGCCTCCGCGAGCGCCGCGACGCCGTGCGGCTCTCCTCCGACGTGGCCATGGCGCTGGCTTCGTCGTCCGCCCGTGGCGCGCCGCCGCCGCATGGCGCGACGGCGTCGTGGGCGCGCGCGCTCGTCGCCAGGCACGCGGCGGAGAGGCGCAACGAGGCGCTTTTGCGCCGCATCATGGGCGGCGCCGGCTACGAGATGGCTTTGGCGGCGGCGGCGGCGGCGAGAGGGAGGAAGGATGCCCGGAGCAGGAGGATTGTGAGGCGGTCGCGGAGGGTGCTGAGCGCCGGAAGGAAGAAGAGGACGGCGAGCGGCGGCGGCGGCGGCGGCGCAATGGCGGCGAGGAGGATGGTGAAGGCGAGGATGAAGGTGCTCAGGACGCTGGTGCCGGGAGCCGACGGGCTGCGTGGCTTCTCCCTGCTCAGCGAGACGCTGGACTACGTCGCATGCCTCAAGACACAGGTGGAGCTCCTGCAATGCCTCTGCAAAGGATCCCGTTCCCGGCTGGGTTAAGGGTGTCAGTTAATCTCATCTCAGGGTATGTATGCGCGGCCTCTTTGTCTTTTATCTTATTTTTGTTGGTCGAAAATAGTAAAATAATAATTAAAAATCCCTCTCTTATGTAGTATGATTTAGTTTTCAGTGTTGGGTAAACATGCAAGTCTCTGTTTTGTTTCTTTGTTTGTTAACTTTGGCTTTGGAGTACTGGAAAGTAGAAACCTTCCTCAAGTAATGCTTCTGGTGATGATGTTACTGAGAACTACTGATAATTAATATTGTACATCGTCCTCTCGGTGACTCACATGTCTCTTTTCTTTACACCAGTGTTACGATGTATCTGTGGTGGTACATTTTGTGGACTGTTCCAACGTGTTTGCACAGTCTCAGTACGAATAAATACTTTATTTCGGAAATTTAATAGTTCACCTTTTTTTGTGTATGCTTTCCTACAGAAAGCATGCATTTCAAATTTCTTTATGAAAATTGTAGCCGCCTCTATTGTCATTCAGCTCAAATCTCTGTCCATTATCCATATTCCTTCGTCCATTTTATATAGCGGTTCTCCATATGGATATCTCTTTGTGTGTTTAAATAGTGTTCTTTTCATGCTTTTCGTTTGCTTATTTGTCCTAATCTTCACGAGGACATGTAAGACGTAATAACTTGTTTATGGGTCATAACAACGAACAATGTTACAGATTCCCCTTGCAGTTGATAACATGTTTCTGTTCTTGACAGGCAGCAGCTACTGAGACTGCACCTGCAGGCCGGCATGAGAGGTGTGAGGGGATTCAATGGGAATGCTTTACACACCACATTCACGCACAAAAGCAAGGACTGCATCACTGCAGCTGATTCCGTATAGATGGATCGGAGGGCTCAAAAAGTGCCTCAAGGATCCAACTTACTATAGCTAGCTACTAGTACCAGCAGCACCACTGTAACTATTGTGCAAGTACATGTCAGTGCAAAGATGGGCCTCGGTATAGGTTTGTACCTCCTAGAAGATAGGATGAACAAGCCCAAGCCCATTCTGTTAAAGAAGTTTTGGTATTGATTTATTGTCAATTTTTGTTTTAGGAGTAGGGAAAATCATGCATGAATGTGTAGTCTCCAATCTCCATTAATGAAATGAAGATCTTTCTGATGGCTCACATTGAACATGTTCGCATGTGGCAGAGATTTTGTCATCTGTATGTATCTGGTAAACTTAAAAAAGGTGTCCAAAGCTTTGGAAGCAAAATTAATGCTTTCCTCTGTCCCAATCATGACAGTTGATTGTTTCAGGCAAGATCCATTAAAAAAAGAAGAAGAAATCTAAAATGAAGAGTAAATTTTGTTCGTTAAATTTCATTGTAGTATTATAACTGTGACTTTTGATTTGAAAATACTAGCATCAGCTACAAACATAGGATTCAAGTTGCGATAAAACATAAATAAAATAATAATTCATGTGGATCTACAACTATGCGTACGATTCAATTGATCTAAAAATCATAATATGAAAAACACTTTTGTAATATTTTTTATTATGTTAAAAACGTAATTCGAAAATAAATAGTTGTTCAAAGAACTGAGTCAGAAACCATGTCAAAAAAAAATGGTATATTGCATACTAGACAAGGGATTACCTATTCTTCTCTTCAGTTTAATATCAGAGTAATGTAGTTGAGGCAGAGAGGTAGCTTCTTTAAATAGTTTTATGTTTTTATTTCTCATACAAATATTAGAACTAGGGGTAAGGGAAATGTTTATATAGTTAAATGTTAAGTCATTGCTTTTAATTTTACTTTGGTACAGTTGCTCCAGCTGTGTACCATCACACGTGCTCTTTTTTTCTTCCACTTTGCATTGTTGCCCTCTGTCTCTGTCACAACCATTCCAGTGTGGAGAAGTTCAGGTCAGAAACTGTGCTTGAGTGTGGTGTGCCAATAAATGTCTCGGTCAAAGCTCTAAAAGCAGGAAAACTTCCAAAATAGAAAATGCACAATGTTATTATGTTATCAAGACTTCAGTAAGCTATAAGGAAAAGGTTGAACCCAATGTATACAATAATTTCAGCTGGTCTCTGTTCTAGCTATATACGGGTGATTCCATAGTACTATTGCAAGTTAGCAACTTTTATATAAACCAGAGTATTCAGGGGTTAATGATTCAATTCAAATGATTTTTTTTTGTTAAATTGTATAATGATTAACATGCTTGAGACAAGAACACGGGGAATAGCATTTACCTGATCATCTATAACAACTTCAAGTACTCTGTTTACACCAGTATGATAACATTAAAATTGAAAGAAGTTTTTATTTACCTTCTGTGAGAGTACAATTTTAACATATCGTTTCCCTAACTCCAAAGCCCACCTAGTAGGTTTCATAGTTCTACAGAGATGATAATGCACATAGGTTATCCAATGGGTTGGTGTTTTTCTGTAAGAAAAGTCTCCAACAACATATTTAACAGGTTGGTTTTTTTTAGTAACAACTATTTTGGGAGAATGCACAATGTATTTTGTAAAATGTCTCCTCCAAAATACATGGCTCCGCCTTTTTACACCGAAATCTGACAATCACGAGCGCAACCATGAACCATATTTACAAGTAAACTGGAGGCAGACGACATTTTTGTACGGAAGCTTCAGAAACAATTTGCTCATGTTTGGGAATAAGAGAACACAAACATGCGTCACACATCTTTTGTTGATCGAACCAAGCCTCTCATCACTTCCCAACTCTGGTGTACTTGTGCCTCCTGTTGTTCCGAAGAACGCAGCATCCAATGGAGTAGACGATGACGAAGAGCACGATGAAGGCTGCATTGATGATGGCGATCTTCTTCCAGCTTTTCTTGAGGTTTCCCAGGACTCCGGCCTTGCAAGACTGGCAATCGTAGCAGAGTTCAGATTGGTCATTCGACCAAGTATCGCAGTCAGGGTTAGATGAGTTGCTGGGGCCTGGGGGCTTGATCCAGTATGTCTCGTTCAGGTATGTGAAGTTGCAGTCAGTTGGGGGCTTGCAGCATCCAGACTGCAAATACAACATGGATAAGTTCAGTTCACAATGAAATTGATGTCACACTCCTTGTTTTTCTTCAGCAGATGACTAATCATGGCTGAATCAGAGTTGAGTTGACTTAATTTTAATACAATGCAGCTTGCAAGTATACTAATGGTTCTCTGAAAAAGCACGTGTTGGAGTGTAAATGCATGCTGCTGCAACGCAAATACAAAACCAAATCAATGCATGAAGATTGCACAGGCGGTTGATTCATTATTACGGTCTCTATCGTCTTTCGGAAAGTTGTATTAGTTTACAAGAGTTGCTAACGTTGATTGAATTCGTATGCTGCAGTGGGTCATTGGTTTGGCCTGGTCGTCCATTCTAGCCACTGGGCATACGAGAGTTTGATGAAGTCCTGGGTAGCTAAACATCACATCGGGCGATGCAATTGGACAAGTGCTAACTTGGTCACTCTGATACATCGTATTATCACACCGTTTGACACACACACAGTATGTATATCTCCAATTAAATTTATTGTTTCTGTCATTTTTGCAGCATGAGAAGACTTGAAGGGGAACATTTATGGCCCGGGTAGAATGATCTATATGTGAATGGACACATAATCTGTAAAAATGCAGAAACTGGAATTTTTGCTGACTGGGAATTAATTGTGGTAAAAAAATATAATGGCTATATAGGAGTGTATCACTTAGCGTTCAGGATATTATTGGGAAAAATGCATATAATAAGAGAAGGAAAACATTTAGTTGGCAGCGCTTCTTTCTTCTCCATTCAGTGGAGAGAAAACACGCAACCTCCTTGGGTGGGTAAAAGTCAAACGTAGTTCGAAATGTGAGATCATTGGAACCGGCATAAACTACATAAACATGCTGTCACCGTACTGAACTTTGTCCGCAACACAGTATCGTCTAAACAACTCTTCATCCATAAAATAAGGTACTTGAGCAATCCAATGACTCAATAGAATGGATCAAGAGAATTGTTTTTAGATATTTATATAAATATCTACAAGCAATTCAGGTGGACATACCATATTGACTTCAGAATACAGGCATTAGGTGTCTTACTGATACGCAACTGAAGAATTTGCTCATCGCAAGACTAGGCCGTGCATTCAGATAAGCATGCATAAGCAACCAGTTTTCATTACTCAATGAAATAGAATTCTTCTCAAGAAATCAACCATAAAGCTACCTCTGCCGTTTAGTTCAAACAACAGTTAGCTTATCAGTGAAGTGGCTATGCATTGATTATCAGATCGTTGCACAAATTATTCGTCGTAAGAACAGTTAGTGTCAAGCGGAAGATTCTAAAAAAAAAAAATGAACCGATCTGTATCATTAAATTGCAAAAAAAGTAACTGACCTGCACCGGCGAGAGGTTGTCGTTGACGAACTCGTCGAACGTCCGGTTGCTCTGCAAGCTCCGGCACACGCCGGCGCCGGCGAGGCAGCTCCTGATCTTGCCCCAGTTCCGTTCATTCTCCACCCTCCGCCGGAGCCAGCCGGAGTAGTCGCCGAGCCGGTACTCCCTGAACCCTCTCCCAGACACGGCCTGCCCGGCGCCGGCGTTGGTGACGGCGAGCGCGAACACCCCGAAGCAGAGCGCGGCGATGATGAGCAGCGCGGCGAGGAAGAGGTAGAGCCAGAGGAGGAGAGACGCGCGGCAGCACGCGCCGGCGATCCCCGCCATGGATACGACCACGACGGCGGCGCCGAGGATCAGCGCCGGCGCCCGGAGGAAGCGCTCGCAGTCGGTGGTTGTGGCGACGCCGGATCCGCTGTTGTGGTGGGGCGCGCCGAGGTAGATGCCGAACGCGAGGATGGACGCGCCGAGGAGGAGGGTGAGGACGTTGAAGGACGCGAATACGGCGTTGCTGCAACCGCGCCGCGCCATTGGAGACGGTACTGGCGGTTGCAGTCTTGTTCTTGCAGAGAAGAGGGTGCCGGGAATGCAGGGGAAAGCAGGGGAGGGTGGGTAGTTATATTGGGCCTGGAGCGAGAAAGAAGAGATGACGGAGGGAAGCGTTGAATAGGCGCGTATAATTGACTTCGGCCAAGCGTGGGCTGGATAACAACACAAAAGTCACTACGCGCCGTGGGCTACGAATGGGCCCTTTCACACAACCGTGCCGCACAATGGGCTGCATTGACGCACAAGCACGCCACTACGCGGAAACGGCCTGGCCAGCATCGGCCTTTCGTGCGGGGGACCGCACAGCCTGCCACGGAGCCGAAATCCTATAAATAGCGCACGTTGCCCGCAGCTTCCGGGTAACGCGCGCCAAGATTCGTGCAATGCAGGCCATCAATGTACGAAAAAACAGCGGGAACGCGGGCGCGCTGCCAGGCGCCCGCGAGAGACGTGTGTCAACGCGTAAGTGGGCTGCGGGAAATTTAGATGAGATGCAAACTTTAAATCGATTTTTATCGATTTTTCTCACAAACGGTAACTCCGTTTTTGAATCCGTTTCAACCATTGTAATTCTTACAATTAATGCAATAAAACAAGATCCCACAAAAAATCAACATTGTTCTAGCATTTTTGTCAAATGTTCCAACAAGAGAAATCAATTGTTCTAGCAATTACAGTTCTAGCAATTACAATAAATTATTCTAGTCTTCATAAAAAATGTTCCAAAAAATAAATCGATTGTTCCAAAAAAGAAACTAATTGTTCCAACAAAAAATCTTCTCAACTAATTGTTTCAACAAAAAATACACAACACACAGCAAACTGACCGACCGGCTTAGCAAGCCTAATGGGCCGCGCTACGCGCAGGCTACGCGTAGCGCGCTAGGCATAGGGGCGCCCGCCACGGAGGGATATTACTATTGTTGAAGAACTAAAACTATTTTTTTGTTGTAAAGTAAAAAAAACAAGGTCAATAACCGACTGAACCGTACCTCATCGGTTGGTTTCCGATCATGAACTATCAAATTTCATCAAATATTTAAATTCATTCGAAATTCAAAACCGAAAACCAGTATACAGTTCGAACCGGACCGGACCGGTTTCCACGAAAATCTGTCCAGTTTTCATCCGTTTTGATTTCCCTTGTTAAAAAAAAAAACATAACACAAGTGTTTATCATACATTGAACTTCTGAGTTAATTTCACAAACCAACAAAATATTTGCCTTACACTTCCTCCATTCCAAAATGTAATCATTTGTTGACTTTTGAAAATCATGTTTTATCATTCATCTTATTCAAAATATTTATGAAAATATTATTTATTTTCTTACAATTTGTTTCATTATTAGATATACTTTAAACATGACTTATTTTTTATATTTTCAAAAAAAAATGAATAAGACAAACAGTTAAACGTGATGTCCAAAAGTCAACAATTGCTTATATTGTGGAATGAAGGGAGTAGTCACAAACACATCAAGTCTAAAACTTGTTTCAGAAACTCATCAAAAAGTTTATGATGTAGTTTCACAAAGCCACTATTCTGGTGCGAGCCGTGTATAAAGTTGTACTGGTTCACTACTTACACTCAGGTGGCGTTTGGATAGCCAGTTGGTTTGGAATAAGGAAATAAGATATAATATGTTGGGTTTGAGTTAGGAATACACATGTTTATTCCCACCACCATGTTTGGGTATTTGAGTTGGGATATGGAAAGGAACATGGAGCCCACAAAAGGTGCTGGAAGCCACCTCCAGTCATGCCCACCCTCATCGGATGACTAGACTTTTGAAGCGCGCTCCATTGTGCGTGTTTTATTTCCTTGGATTGATCTGCGATGGTGTTTGGGCTGCATGAAATTCCGTTTTTCTTTTGGGTAGTTTTTTTGTGATCAGTACACCCAAACAACTGACGGGGTACACGCTGTGCATCGAGACCGTGGACCTGTCCAAACGTGCTGAGAAAATGAAAGAGGAAGGAGAGGCCGACCAGACAACAGACGCGATACAAATAAAAAGCGCCAAGACAACAGCGAGCGGCAAATTCCACAGAGACGTGCGTCCAGGGAAAACAGGACCATGGACTCGTGAAAACGGACCAGTAAGAGATAAAAACAGAAGAGAGAGGAAAGGCAAATAACAACGGCCCACAAAGTGGATAGACAATACAAACAAGCGGATCCACATTGACGGTAGCGGAACGGTATAAATGCGTGTCGCTCCAACGCCATGTCCATGACGCCTAAAATGCGAAGACGCCCAGTGGACTCCCAGGTTATTTCCTAGAAATATGTCTTTCCTTGCCCTTTCCACTGATTGCTCATTCCTGTCAACCAAACATGAGAAATGATATCCAAACCCCCTCATTTCTCAAACCCGTACTTCATTTTCAAGCATCCAAACGTCACCTCAGTCGGTGCAAGCATGTGACGGCTACTGGACCGTTGCCCGATGCCAAATCGTCTGCTGCTCCCCGTTGTATGGGTCGTTGCGAGGAGAAGACGACCTCGCCGATCCTGCTGCGGGCGCGCTCCCCTGCCACCTTGCCCTGGTTTGTAGCTCGCCCGTTCATGGATGTGGCTGGGATGAAAAAAATGGGGAGGATGAAATTCGCCTAACAAATCACGAATCGACTCAAATCAATCACAAAACTATCTTGCAGAGCATCGAACGACACCATTTTGATGGTCTGGACACCTACCTGAGCAAGCTTTGCCGTCGGCGATCTGCTCAGTGGAGGCGGCCTGGTGTTGGTGTGCAATTTGGATCCCAACAAAATCCACCGTGCCTCCCGTCAGATGCGACATCTGCTATGCCGCCGCCGTGCCACCCGCTGGCCACCAAGCCGCATGCACCCTCTGTGGTAGGCCCTGTGTTTGAGCAACACGGCTCGTGCGCCATAAGAGTTGGGAGGCCGAGCTCCAGTTCTAGATGGAGACACTGGATAAGGATTGGTTCTTTTTCAATTTCGTCCTTGCCATTTTGCAAACAAGCCTATGTCTATGATAGTTTTCAAAAGGTAGTCCTTTGGGTAAGTAAAGGACGTAATATGAAATACAAAATTATATTTTAGTCCTTAAATCAAATATGTTACATTCTAGTTTCCAAAATAAAAGTTCTCTTAAACAGCCACACAATGGTATATAAAGATAAAATTTACACATAATTAACATCATTCATGTGTCTATTTATAACTTATAGACAACCAATCAGACAATGCATTGTATGAGATGTCTGTTTTGCTGATTATATACAGTTTTCGAGACACTTGCAGACAGCAGCCGTCTGTAGCACTGTGGATGCCCTTATCATCCAGACATCGAATGGAAGCATGATCTTTCGGTGGTGAATAAAATCCCATTGCAGCTCGTCCTTGCATCTCCAACAGAAGCTATTTATTGCTCATTTAATATGAATACATACCATGTACGATGCTTGGACAACGAACTCCAGTTTGTGCGGTACATGTTCTGCTTTTAGCAGCACGAAACCAATACACAGCTGATGTTTGATGCAATGGGCCCTTGGCCTCAGTTGAATGCAAGATCAACAGAGAAATGACAATGAAGGACACCACAGTTTCCACAGAAAATTCATGAATCATACAATAGCATTACCAGAGACTTGGGCGTGAATTAGAGTACATTTTTGGTGTCATTCACTGCGTAGAGCAGCAATAGAGCTTTCAGGCATATGGCACCTGAAAGATATATAGAAAGCAGGGTACAACACCCTAGCGAACACATACAGGAGGATACAAATTCAGGGTCCAGACCTTTGTTCAGAAAGACGTTGCCTAGGCCTCGTCTAGGCACGTCTAGGTGCTAGGCAGTGGCTTTCCGCCTCGCCTAGGGGGGTAGGCGCTCTCCAGACGGTCAGCGGCGCCTAGGCAGTTAGCAGTAAAATCCGGAAGCACAATAAGAGTGAAAGACCGTCGGGAGAGTAGAAAAATAGAGTCGTGAGAGGAAGATCTAATTGTCGGGCGTCGTCGCCCTTTCTCTGTCGGTCATTGCCACCTCTTCTCCGCCGCCGCCGCCGCTCCTGACATGGTCAGGAGAGAATGCGGTCGAGAAAAGAAAGTCGCACAAAAGGATAAGGTCGGGAGAATCTTCATGAGGGCTGATGGGTCAGCAAAAAGGTTGAATTGATTATTACATGACAGTCCATCTCATGATTCATTCTTTATTTTTCAATTTTAATTTTATTTTTAGTATAAAATTAGTAAATTTATAACGCCTAGAAAAACGCCTAGGCGCGCCTAGGCTCGCACCGCCCGCCTAACGCCTCTCTCCAGACACACCCTTGTAGGCCATAATCCGTCATGCCTACGCCAACCTCGTTTTGATGCTTCATGAATCCGCCAGTTGCAGATTTGGAGTAACTCCAGTAATACACTAGGGATGCCATGAGGTTAATGAGCATCATAGCTGCAGCAGCTGCGAAGACTCCCTTGCGATGTGTTGCACAAGAGGCCAAATCGTGCTTCATGGAGTAGTAGCCTAAATACCTGCGTGTTTGGAATTCCTGACTGACCCTCCGATGAGGCAAGCTTCCGCAATGAGGAATGTTAACCTGATAACAAGAAAATCAGGCAATGAGAAGGATGATTTAATAATTGCCAGATGAGGCTTTCTGGTACAAATAAAACCCAGAACTAGTTCGACGGTGCAAACAAGCAAGTCAGCTGAATTTGACATTACAAATTTAGAAGTTTTTGTCCGGATCACTCAATTTTCAAATCATATCATAATAAGATTATAGTTTTTCCCGGCGGGGCCCACCTTCTACTGTGCAAAATCTACTGTTCGATATCTACTGTTCCACAGCGGCACAGTTTGCTGACCGTCCGATTGCATCGCCGTGCTCCATCCCTGCTACTTCCCGATTCTTCCGCCGGTCCGCCCCCATCTCCTCTGTCCTCTCCAACCGCACCCCTACCAAAATCTCCTTCCCGATTCTTCCTCCCCCGTCACCCCTACCAAATCTCGCATCTTCCATCCTGCCCACGATGCACCACCACCAAGCACAGCGCTTGCTTCTCCGACCGACGGCAGCCCGGTGATCCTCCCAGACTATTCGTCGACCACCTTGCAGCGCCGACTCGCACCGCCGCATTGCCGTGCCGACTGACTACCAGAGCTGTCGTGCGGCTCACCCCGTCCACTCTGTGGTTCATCCGCTGCTGGTATGGCTTTTACCAAATTTTACAGCGATTAGCGTTCCTCAGCCTTAAGTTAGTTAGCTCTAATCCCCTCCCCCCACCCCCACAAGACAGCATGCTATTATTTCAAGCGATTTTTTTAATGTTAGGTTCGGCTGGACTTTATTTGGTCCTGGTGCTGTTGATTCTGATTGCTCACGAAACGAATTACAAATCACTGTGACCCAGTGCACTGTTATGGGCTGGATTTTATTTAGTTCTGATGCTGTTAATTCAAATTCCTAAGGAATCAAAATAGAAAACACTATGCTGCCTTTAGTTCTAAAGACACTACGGACCTGTGTATTGTTAGGCAAAATGCATGTCCAGTTGAATAATTGGATGTTGTTCCCTCTTCAGATTGAAATTCTGCACCGTCTGTTTTCTGATACTATTCTTCTTACATTGAAGGAGACACTCTTCTGTGTGCATAAAAGGAAGGAGTCGGCATAATGAAACAACATTCGCTAGATGACAACGATTATATAAAACCAGATGCTTCTATACAGGCATAAAGCTAAAAAAACAGCATTAGTGTTTAGCTTAGAATAATCAGATATTATGCTGGAAAATGCAATGCTGGAAAAATGAGCAAATCATGTACCACAAATTGACTGGGCACCATGCAAATGATAAGCTGTTGGGTGTTCACCAGGGAAGCACAGATGGCAGACGCAGTCTGAGTAGAGCCGCAGAGGCAGAGATCGGCGCGCACGATGATCGACGACGCGGAGAAAATCATCAGCACCGAGAAGAACAATTGGCCAGGCTCTTCATCTTTCTGACCTAGACATCGTCCTGCTGTCTTACATTATGATTCTCAGGGTCCAAGGCTTCTCCGGGGCTACAGTTTGTTCTGTTGGTGAGGATGGCTACCTATGTGTCGCTGATTCAAGGACCTGAAAGGCTAAATATCTCTGATCTCAAATAACTTTGATATGTGTCCTGACGTGGATTCATTGATGGTTACAGAGGTTGGGCTTTTTGAATGATACAAATTCGTTCGCCCTGCCCAACTTGCAGTAATTACTTTTTGCGATGGGGAACCGAGTATCTGATTAGTTTGTAAGGTTTAGTTTTACATTATTCAGTTTTGCATCTGTTGATTACAACTCCTTTGGAAATAACCTTGAAGCTACAGCCTGTGGATTTGTAGGGACATTGCATCTCCTATTTGATACATAGATGTTACTCTTACTGCAATTTCAGATCCTGGACCATGGCCTCTATCCTGATAGTTTTTGTTCCAGTTTTATATCCCAATATAAATCTTGTGAGAATTGTTTACTTATCTCCTTTTTTTTCTATGCAGGAACAAACATTGACTCCTGCGCCGGAATTTTTTCAATCTTTGGATGATTTGTGTTCAAGCAGTTGTGATGACAGAGTGAAGGAGAGCTGAGATTGTACAATCGCCCTTCCATGCAGTTTTTCTATCAAGTTCTCTGGAGAATCCTTCAGCACAGGGCAAAGATTTTGATGCATGGTATGTTCAAACTTGCATCATCATAATTTCCAATTTGACATCCCAATATGAATCTAGCAATGTATGACAAA
This sequence comes from Eragrostis curvula, assembly GCA_007726485.1. NCBI lineage: Eukaryota > Viridiplantae > Streptophyta > Magnoliopsida > Poales > Poaceae > Eragrostis > Eragrostis curvula. The sequence continues at coordinate 3,694,057 of RWGY01000005.1, forward strand.
CCTGTGTTCTTAGGCTCTATCTCAGGTGGAAGTTAGAGCTGTAATCATACATAAATTTCCTTCGGCATCACTGCTTAATTCAGAGTGAAAATGGAGACGATATAATCTGATTTGTATCTTCTTTTATGTGGGTGGCTCCTGGGGACTACCTAATTAATTGTGATGAGAATCTTGGTGACTCATTAGCATTCTAGATGTTCTCCTCTCCGAATAATCTAAAATAAAAAAGGTGAAATTATTCTGAACTGACTACTTCTATAATGTCTGCCGCGGCATCCTTTTATGCGAGTTATAAATGCATGTAAAATGGACCAGTTTTTTTAGCTGTGGACCAGGGTTTTAGCAGTTTCGTTTTTTCTGATTCCTATGTAAACTCCTTGACGTCTTTCCCATCTCAAAATGTGTTAGAAACCACCATAGACAACAATATTTTCATGCAAGCTGCATCCGATGTTTGCTGTGTTGTAGAATCAACAATGTTTGGATGCAGTTTGTGCTACATATAGGACCAGTTGTTGCTGCAACATGGCTTCCTACTGAAAAAGAAAAATGCCTTACCTTCAACTTTTAGGTTCTCTTTTGATGGCATGTTACGAAAATCTGCTCGCAAATAGGAAGCCCAATGAAACTCAAGCTGAGCGTTGATGTGGAATTAGATACGTGTACATTCACATGAAGTTGTGCTTACATCAGTTATATCTCAAATAATTGTTTAGTTGTGTTTAATAGTTATATCATGCATGTCACGCAGCTGTAACCATGACTGCCCATTGTCTGGACAAATCGAGCCCGACCACCAACCCTTATTCACCACAACATCGGCCCTCTCAGTTGCTATACGAAGTGGAATAATAGAACCACCTGTTTTTCTGCCGGCCCTCTAATGTCTCAAATCTAGCTATTGCTGCCGCGGACAACCCCAGCAGACCAGTGGTTCAAAAATGTCGGTTCTTCCCACTTCTTCCCCTTAATCAGTTTCTTTAAACTCAGACCCACTAAGCGTGTGTCAATACTGTGTCTAAACTTACAAGTTGCAATCTGCAAATATTTTGTTGACATATTTTGATTCTTAGGTGCTTCATGTTGGAACGGTGGGGAAGTGAGCAAAAATTATTCACTGAGCATTTCAAGTTTTTATTCTGATTTGCTATCACTGCAGTTTGCTTTCGCTCTTCCCCGGATAAACGTGCAGCTCCCCTGAAGCCTACGAACTCCAGTGCCGATGATGTTCTTCCATGCTTGATTCCTGTGTCTGCAATAGAGGTATTGCAGAAATCCATTTTATATGGATGATTATCAGTTTTACCTTGGACGGTCGTATGGAATTTTACCTTTGTTCTTAGAATGGAATTTTGTTCAAGCAATCATGTTTAACTCTCTATCTCACGTCATTGCAAATATTTTCTCGGCTGATTTTGTGCAGCTCAGTAGTGTATATGATATGAGTTCATGAGCTGACTTCTGGTAGCATTGCCATCTAGATGAGGACTTCAAGTTCTTTCAAGGACAAAAGGAGTGTTATATAACATGAGTTAAATATTACTGAAATTACATATGTCACCAATTAACATGTTATCGCTGAAGTTAGAGATATAATCCTCCCTCGACTTTTTTTTTAGAGATATATAAAGAAAGAGAATGCTGAGTTCGTAAAATTTACAAATGTGTGTCTGTGCTGGGACGGTATGGTTACCAACACATCGTCATGGTGTTTGTTATGTGCAGCACATGAAGCAGGCCGCATTCTGTTGGTGTTGAGATACATTCAGTTCAATCATATAATATTCAGTGTTGCTCTCACAAGTATTCTGCTCCGAGCAATTTATCTGCTTCCTGAAAAACTTGAGCAGCGCAAGCTGACAGGAGTGATGATAATGCACCATCACATAGCAAACTGGAAGTCCTATGGCAACAATCTTGATTTCTCAACATGTGTCTGTCCATTGAAAAGACAATGTATTTGTGAAAACAGTGTGGTTATTAGACCATGTTTGATCATACAATGTATTTCTCAACTGATTTCTTTTTAGTTAGTCTACTCCAGCTTGGAGATCATAACTTGGTTTATTAGTGCATGGCTAACCTCTGAGAATTACACATTTGTGATATGTATTTTGACTAAAAACTACAAATTACAATGATTTTTTGGCTTCGTATCAGTTTCTCAACTCTCAATTACTAGGCTAATTATGTTTGGCACTGCGGCAAACTGCCGCGGGGTCGCTTTCTAGTTAGTCAAGTTTGTGCTTGTGAGTTAGGATCCACAGGAGACAAGAATATATTACCAAAGTGAGCTCTTTACTGCAGCAATTTCATTTTATAAGAAGAAACAAAAATATAATTTAGTTTTTCTAAAGGAAAAGGTCCAAATTACTCCCCTCAAGTATAGTCAAAGTCTACATAACCCCCTAAACTATTTTTTGTTTCATTACACTCCTTAAACTATGTCACTTGGTTTAATTTACCCCCTAATACAATTACCCCTCCACAGCTACAAGCTATCATGCTTCCATGTTACTGCTGCCTCACTGCCGCAGCACTCAAATGCCCGAGCCATGCCTCACGTCTCACTGCCAACAAAGTGAAGGAACCTCTAGCTAATGGGCAAACACATGCAAAGCTGCTATTACAAGAATCATACACCAGCGGCCTACTGATCTTACTGAAAGCTTGCATCTGTCTGTAATGAATTTAACACGCACGTTGTTAAAATTGTGTGGCACCAATCTTTTAGTAATTTAATAGAGATACCCCCTCTGGTTTTTTTATTGATTAGTTTAGGACAACATGCATAGTTCATTTTTGAGCTAGGTATACGGTTCTAATGCCATCAATAATAAAAACAGAGGGAATATATGGTTCAGTTTTACAAATTCTTCTGTAACAGCAATCCACCATTTTGAAATAACATGCTTTTTTGCAACAGTTACTATGGGATTAAAACATGCATACAGCACACCCCATGCACTGTATAATTTAGTACTATGATTTCCGAGTATTTTCTTATGATTATTTAGATCAAATAATTTTTTTCACAATCCTAGCTGTTCAACAAAAAAGATTTCAACATCAGGCCATTTGTTGTAATTGCACTCAATGCTTTGATATGCAAAGATGTAATTTGTACTATATGATGCTTTTATTATGAATACCAAGTACAAAGGCTGCAACGATCCAGTACTGTTAAGATATATATTTTTGGTCTTATTAATTTTCATTTGGAGAGATATTGTCTTTTTTTGAGCCAGATCGAGAACGAATCGCTTGAAGTCCTGATTAGGGGGTCATCATCTTTTGGGAATAGAAACGTCTTCGTTTCCTCCGGGAACAATATTACGAGGACTATTTGGACGTTATTAGGGTCCAGGCCAGTGGGGCTAGTTCAGCACGTGCATATGCATGAGCATGGTCTGCCTCACCTTCCCTCTTCTCAACCCTCTTCTAACATGCCCCCAGAATGGTAAACTCTTTCTTCTCTTCTTTTCCTTTTTCTCTAGTATCATCTTTCAGTCTTCAGGCCTGTCGTTTCTTACACCTTAAGTTTATTTAATGACAAAAAAAAATGTAAAATGAATCACACTGCGGTGGAAGTTATATAACTGCCCTTGACAGTTAAAAAAGATCGTCCACGATTGGACCCTCCATGTTGAGATGTCTCTTCGTGGTGCGTTGCAACACCAAACAGAGCGCCCATTGACTAATGAAGAAGTAATTTGACAACTACTAGTGTATAATGCAACATTAAAAACTTTGAAACGTTTTATTCGGAATCAGATATAAAACCGTTTAAGTTCATAGCTAGTTGGATATATATTATTTGGCAAATGCTAGTGAAGAATAAGCTAGTGTTTCGCTATGACACGACAAAATATAGAAGAGTCAAACCTTTTGCTCACTTATACAACCATATTTGACATGTTACTCGAGTTCATGGCTATTTGTTGCTACTAGCTGCTAAGGACCAAGTATTAGCTGAAATGTTTCTGCCCTGTTGATGCCCTGTATGCAAATGTTGCTGCTCTGTTGTGTAAGTAATCACTTGGGTGCTAAAGCTTGGCTGCTGCCATTTTTTTCCCTTCCCTGACCATGCACTAAACTGCTATATGCATGCTGAAATTTCAGTTTTGTCACTGCTATATGCTGCCATATATCATTGTTCTCTCTCTCTCTCTCTCTCTCTCTCTCTCTCTCTCTCTCTCTCTACTGCCATACATCACTTGGATACCAACTCAGGGCCCAGACACACCCTTGTCAAGACCATATATATATAATCCGTCATGCCCACGCCAACTTCGTTTTGGTGCTTCATGAACCCGCCAGTCGCAGATTTGGAGTAACTCCAATAGTACACTAGGGATGCCACGAGGTTAATTAGCATCATAGCTGCAGCAGCTGCAAAGACTCCCTTGCGAAGTGTGGCACATGAGACCAAATCATGCTTCATGTAGTAACCTAAATACTTGGTGTGTTTTGCATTCCTGACTGACCCTCCACAACAACAAAAACGCACTATAGCGGCAGACCAAAACCCACTATAGCGGCGGTTCTGCTGGTCCGCCGCTACGCTTCCGTCTCTACAAATCATCTTTGTAGCGACGGGCCAGAGAAAACCGCCGCTAAAAATGCCATTTGTGGCGGTGGATAATGCCACCGTCCACCGCTACAAATCGACATTTCCAGCGGCGGGTGATGTCCCCACCCGCCGCTACTAATGATTTGAAAAAACAAAAAATAAACAGTGCCGCCCCCGAAACCCTAGCCCCACCGCCCCAAAACCCTAGCCGCCCGCAAAACCCTAACCGTGCCGCCCCCGAAACCCTAGCCGCCACGCCGCGGCCCCCTCGGCCGCCGCCACGCAGCCACGCAGACGCCGCCTCCACGCAGACTCGCTGCGGCCGTCCGTCCGCGGCCGCCTCCACCACGCCTCCTCGCCGTGGCCTCCTCCACCACGGCGGCCCACCGCGGCCGCCTCGACCACGCCGGCCGTCCGCGGCCGCTTCCACCACTGTACCCCGCCGGCGCCGCCGCAGCCGCCTCCGCCACGCAGCCACGCCACCTCGCCGCCGAGACACCGCTCCGTCGGGGCTGCCGAGACGCCGCTCCGTCGCGGCCGCGTTGACGGTGGCCCGTCGCGCCCGCCTCCACATGGCACCACGGAGGAGCCCTTCGACGGAGCCGCGCGCAACCTTGTCGCACGCGCGCTCCGGCGAGAGGTGCCTCCATGGCTGCCGGAGAAGAGGGGAGAGGAGAAGGTGGGTGGCGACGGAGAAGAGAAGAGAGAATGAGGGATTAGGGTTATGGCTGGAGGTTGCGCCCTTTTATAGTAACCTTAGTGGGCCGTTTTTGGGCCGTGCTAGGTGGGCCGGTTTTTTTCCGGCTTACCGATGGCAAAGCAGCACAGGTCCATGACGTGTGGACCCAGAACACAGGCGGGCCCACATGTCAGTGACGCTGAGTCCACCCGCCGCTGTCCATGATGGGTAGCATTTATAGCGGCGGGTGAAACCCTGGTCCGCCGCTGCTATTTATAGCGGCAGATCGAACGTCACCTGCCGCTACAAATCCCTCGTCGGCGAATGGCGCCCCACCGCCGCGCGCGTTTCTGGCGCGAGCGCGACCGGCGCCGTCGCCAGTGCCAGCGCTTGCGCCAGCGTCGTCGTCCTCCGTCGCCAACGTCCTCCGTGGACTCGTCGTAGTCGCGATGGCCAGAGGCTTGGCCCCCGGCGCCTTGGCCATGGGGTCCGCCGTCCCCATGGAGGCCTTGGTCGGAGCCGCAGCCGGAGGTGCTGTCCTCCCCATGGGCCCCATGGCCACCAGAGCCGGAGCTGCAACCAGAGGCGTCGGCCTCCCCATGGGCCCCATGGCCCCCGTCGCCGCAGCCGGAGGTGGACGAGGAGCCGGAGGTGGAGGTCGGCGCCGAGCCGGAGGCGGAGGTGGACGCGGCCTCGTGGGGTCTTTTCCCGTTGGAGGTGGAGCCGGCCCCGTCGGGTCCTTTGCCGACGGAGATGGAGGAGGCCCCGTGGGGTCCTTGGCCGCCGGAGTTGCCGGCGGCGTCCCCATGCGTCCTTGGACGCCGGAGCCGGAGGCGGTGACGCCGACGTAGTGAGCGCCGTGAACTTGGCGCGTCCCCGGCCGTGAGGACGCCGGCGGGGATATTATGGTTTTTCTTTTTTTATTGTAAATTTAAGTTAGTAGGGCGTCTTAATCGCGTTGATTCGCGATAAGTTTGTTTTTATGTCATCTTAAACGCTTGTAATCGCGATAAATATGTATATAAGTATTATCAATGAAAGTTTATCTTTTTTAATTGATCGTTTAACTCAAAAACGGAAGGGACCAAGGGAAGCAAAGCGGCCGCGGGAAACTGACAGCGCCGCTAAAAATGTTTTTGTAGGGGCGGCTTGTAACAAGAACCGCCGCTATAATTCTATTGTTTTGTAGCGGTGGTCGTCTTTGAAACCGCCGCTAATAAACGTTTTTAGCGGTGGGTGGCGTTTCAATCCGCCGCTATTAACTCTTTCTAGCGGCGGCTCTAGTGAACAGTACTCCCTGCTCCACTATAGCAGCGGACTGGATAAGAAACCCCGCTACGTGTTTTACTGGTCCGCCGTTATAGTGGACTTGTGTTGTTCTCCGATGAGGCAAGCTTCCGCAATGAGGATTGTTAACCTGTGAACAAGAAACTCTTGTAACGAGCTGATTTAATTATTGCCAGATGGGGCTTTCTGATTCAAATAAAAGCCATAACTAGTTTAATGGAGCAAATAAACAAGTCAGCTGCATCTTATCCTGTCATTCGATGAAACCATCGAATGTGGAAGCGCCAAACAAACTTATAATGTAGTTTAAAATTTACATTTGACATTTAAGATTAAAATGATTTTTCCCAGATTACATCAATTGCTCAATTTTCAGAAAAGTTAAGTTTACACTTCCGAAGTATGTTCCGCAGGAAACAGGTATATTACCAAAGTGAGCTCTTTACTGCAGCAAAGCAATTTCATTTTCTAAGTTGGTTTTTCTAAAACTAAAATAACTAAAATGCCTTAAGATAGACACAAAAAAGTCAACTCAAAAATAAATTCAAGCACATTAACTCAACAAAATAAACTTGAGGTAACTCTCTCTTATGACCAATGTCATTGCATCCAAGAATGCGTAAGAAGCAAGAATAATGATTTAACAAGAAATACTAATGCAAACTCGAACGTGAAAGGCTGCCAATAATTAAGTACTATTCAGAATTGGGATTGAACAAACAAGAACAATGCAGTCTACATATCATGTCCTGGGTTCATGGACCAAGAGTGCGGCCCCTAAGGCCCCAACAGATAATACTTTTCTGTACCTCTCAAAGTGGTTCAACTGCGAATCAGTAAAGTCCATTTCATATCTAGTATACAGAATTTTCGGAGAAAGAATACATGGAGTATAGTTGTGGGTGAATTTCTCAAACGAGGTTGACTAAAGCTACAGGTTTTACTGGGGAGTACTAATTACAGTGCACAAAAAGTAGGTACTTTTGGCTACAGCCTACCGGCGATTATCCTCAGTACTCAGGCCTTATGGATATAAGGTTTGACAAAACATCACCTTAACCATGGCAGCCTGATGTTGGCACGTCACCCCCCCCCCCCCCCCCCCCCCCCCCCCCCCCCCCTTTTCTCTCTCTCTCTCTCTTGTTTTCCTGACCCACTAGTAGTATCCATAACAAACAATGTTTCCTCCATACGACCAGTCCACTGCCTAAAAAGGAAGGGTTCGGAGCCTAAAACTATATATGGACAGAAGAGAAAATACTCATAACTCCAGTCCAAACAGGATTAAGTTCAGCTAGATTAAGCAACTGAGATCATTACCGTGACAAAAACCACTATTATAAAGATTGGTAATGTTATGACTTATGAGGGCTGGCACTTCATAGAAAGATTTGTTTATGGTTCTCAAGGAAAATCGTTTTCCATTACTTGTTTTAACTGAATACTGACCATTGAAATCAATATCTTACTGTTATAATAGTTCAACTATGTGAAGGCCTCAGTGATATGTGGATCCATATATTCTATTCGGTCAGTGGCAAGTCATCGAAATTGTCGACTAAAATCGAGATTCGCCAGCTCGTCAGTGCCCAGGCGGACTAACTGTTGTTGAGATGAAAATGTTGGTATGGATTAAATATTACTAATTTATTTCGGGCCCTTCAATTGCATGTACCATGCACTCAACAAAAGGTGTTACTCAAACGAAAGAAACAAAACATCTGGTAGAGACATATCAAAGGATTTCACTAACATGCACCGAGGGTGGGTGTGTGTGTGGGGGGGGGGGGGGGGGGTTCATAGTAGGGAATGGAGGGAGTACATAGTAGGGAATGCCACTGAGGGTGGGGCGGGGGGGGGGGGGGGGGGGGGTGTTCTGGGGGCACAAAGCAAACAAAGTCTATAGCGATGTGGATTGCCACCCATCCGTGTGAAGTAGCATGTGACCACCGGCCCATTGAGATTAGGCCGATGGTGGCCCATATGCACTAGTGTGCATGAGGATGTGGGAGTTCAGTCCCACCTTGCTAGTTTAGTGGGAGAAAGGCCAACATATAAGCCTAGGTTGTACACCACCCATCACCTTGGGTTAACTCTTTTACGCGAAGCGAGGCCGAAAGCGTAAAAGGTTAGTGAGCTAGAGTGAGGTTTGCTCAAAATGTGAGTCGGCCCAGTCAGTTGGGACCTAGGATGTTACATAGCCCAGCTATGTTTTCTCAAAAGAAGCTAGTCCAAAGTTCGCATATTAGTCACACAAAAGCATGTGTATTTGTCAAAAAACAGGAGTGCTAATCTAGTGGTAGTAGAGCAATTCGATGGAACATAATATTGATGAATATCAAAAGAGAACTTTGAAACCATCTTGAGTGCTACTCAAGGTATTGCACCAATAAGTTTATCTATCACTACCATAGAAAATGCCTTTATCAACAGAGATATTAGTGATGTCTTTTAAAACGCGTCACTATAAGGGGGGGGGGGGGGGTCATTAGTTATGTTGTTACAAAAACCCTAATTGAGGCATTTTTTGTGGCGAAAATATGAAAACCCCATTGCCAAAAACATGGCTGAAATCTCAGAGAAACATTTTTGAAAAAACTGTCTCTAAAACTGACCCTTTTACAGACGGGTTTTACCAAAAAAAAAACATCACTAAATATGTGCATGTCCTGATTGGACGACTCTGTAAACATCGCTGAAAAAACATTGCTAAATGTTGAGTACTATAAACGGAAATGATATGCGTATGTCCTGATTGGACGACTCTGTCATGCGACTGTAACGCCAGTCGAACGTCAGTGTTGGACATATAGCAGCGTTCTATTATAAATGGGTTACGAAAAAACTGTTGCTAAAGTGTCCTTTTAGTGGCAGTTTCCAGAAATATGTCGCTATTCTTAGCAACGTCGATTTCGAAACCCATTGCTGAACGCCCGTTTTCTGTTGCCAAAGTCCAACAAAATTAACCTGTCGCTAAAGCCTCTTTCTGTAGTAATATATTTTAGTCACCTACAAATATTAGCATAGTCGTCATTGCAACAGTTCATGCAAAAGTGTTTTAGATTTGTCCATTCAGAACACGTGAATATGTGTCAGCTGCGACCAATTATTCTTTTAAATCCATTTTTCTTTTAAATCCACATCTTATCATATGGATTTGCACGATGTCAGAATAGCTATTTGCAGACGCTTCTCAACTCTAATCAGAGACGAAATTTTTTTTCGTCTCCAAATTCACGTCTGCGAAGAGGGGTATTTGCAGACGCTTTTTGGCAAAACGCGTCTGCTATGAGAGAGCTTTGCAGACTCGTCTTGCAAAAACGCGTCTCCACTGAGAAATAAAAAAATAAAAAAAATATAAATACAAATGCTTCTCAATTCTCCATTACATCAATACAAATGCTTCTCCTCCGCTACATACAATACAAATACACATGCTTTATCGATGATATACATTACAAATACACTATCTTGATCTATTCAAGTGACATACAAACTAACTATTATATCTATAGCTACCCCTATTTACTACACAGAATTACAAGCACCATGAACACACTACATCAGAAAGTGTTTTGCGTTCAGGCAATGGTTCAATTAGTACACATGAGTCCATCTGCATAAGAATTGAATGAGTACAATAAAGCAGAATGTGACATTCAATTAGTACAAGAGAGCAAATAGTTCCAGCAACAATGAGGCAAAAATGGTTCTGGACAGATCAAATTTGTTGATTTTTGCATCTACAAGAAAAACAACTCTGCCAACATACTCAAGATTGTATCAAATAAAATATTTGAAGAGCTCCTCAGAACACATAAAGCAGTGCACAAAATTTTGTGAAGTCCAAAGCAGTTACCTGGTGCACGATACCAAAACCATGAGGAACAACCAGTCCAGATCTACTGGAACTTGCATTTGAAATGGAAATAGGAGCATCAGAATCAATATAAAGATGTAGGCAGTGATGGTGTAAACAGAAAAAAAAACTAGCTAGTTTATTCTACTCTGAAACCAAACCAAACCACTGCTTAACAAGGACAGAGTATAGTTGCACTAGTCAAAGCTCACTGTAGAGTTGCTTCAGAACTGCAACCAGCTAGCACAGATAGCATCCAAATACTTGAAAATTCAGTACCTTCAACATTCGGTTAGTCTAGTTCCAGAATTCTGGAACTTCTGGTTGCCTCTATAACTTCTTATGGTCCTTCAACTGTATATAGTAGATTATTAGCATTTAGTATGGCAGACCATCAATTCACAGAATAACAGCATTTCACAGAGTTATAGGACAAGGCAACAATCTCAGCCAACAAATATTGGCCATGTCCAGTGAATAGACAATATCAAAAATCCATCCATACATTACAAGTGTTGAGCTAGAAACATGCACGTCCAACAATTTTAATATTGTGTAAGCTGTAAACATCAGCACTTGTAGTTTTATCCTACTTGGTGAAGTTGACTTCCGAGAAGTGGACCATTAGACATTGACTTCATTTCTTTTGTATTCAAAAATAGACTACAGAACAATATATGTGCATCATCAGTGGCAAACTATGTGTACAGGGGTGGAATCAATGTAACAACAATTTCTTTTTATTTCAGATAAGCAAGAAATGAGTTGTTCCACATTACAGATATAGGCACTAAAAGCAATAATTATTTCTATTTGTATCTAATGGTGAAAATTAACAGAAGTTACAAAATCTTGTGTACATAACCGTGATACTACGTTCATCAATAAATAAAACCTTGGTCTTACACAAGCCAGGTTCCCTAAGAGACTGCCATACAGATGCAAACGGGCTAGGTCAGTGGAATAATCAAACGGGCTAAGCCAAAAACTCAGTGCGCGCACACACAACATTTTATCTGGAGCAATGGTCAGTGGAATAATCAAACGGGCTAGGTCAGGTAATTCATCAAACAGCTGATGTGCGAGGAGAGCCATGGAATTTTAGAGGAGCAACGAGGGAACTCACAGGCTGCTCTGCGTGATGTGCTTCGTGGTGCTGCTCCTGCTGCAACAGGAAGAGGAGGAGGAGAGCGTGGACATGTCGTCGTCGCGGGTGCACCTGGGGAAGGCGGTGGTGCGGCCGTACGGCCGCAAGGGGAATGACGACGAGGAGGATCAATCGGCGGAGAAGTGGAGCGAGCCGATGTGCGCCGTGTGCCTGGCCGACTTCGCCGACGTGCGCCGTGTGCCTGGCCGACTTTGGCCGCGAGGAGCACCTGATGTGCGAGCAGGTCTCGACGACGGTGTTGCAGATCTTGGGCGAGGGGAAGACGGAGAAGGTGAGCATCATCCTGTCCCGGTACTCCTCGCGGATCTTGGAGATGAGAAGGTGCCCATGCCGGATCCGGTGCCGCCGCGGAGGAGTGGAACACCTAGAACCCTGCGTGCATAGTCATGGATCAGAGAGGGAGAGAGAAGATGCGGGCAGATTCAAGCAGATCCGCCCTCTTGGAGGCAATCATACAGACCTTGGAGGCAGTCGCAGCTCTCGGCCTCCTTACGCACGATGTCGAGCACGGAGTCGATGAGCTCCGAGTCCATGGTGCCCGGCTCCAGGTCCATGAGCACGACCACCAGATCTGAGAGTGGAGAGGATTTGGATCCGAGCTCATCTGGCCAGGCGCGCCATCTCCAGCTCGGTGACCTTCTTCTTCAAGCTCGCGGAGAGGAAGTCAAGCTCACGGGACGGCCGGATCTGGGGCGCGCCGTGGATCTGGCCGACGGAGACGGCGGAGCCGTGCAGAGGGGAGGGGAGGCGGATGATGCTGCACCGTAGAGGGGAGGGGAGGGGAGGCAGATGACTGCAGCGGCGGCCGGTCGCGGCGGCGGCGGCCCGTCTCGTGGGCGAGTGCGCGGTGGAGAGGAGTCGGGTGCGGGAGTTGGAGAGGATAAGGCAGCGAGTGCCTGAGAGGGGAGAGGTGGGGTGCCGGGGGGGGGGGGGGGGGGGGGGGGCACGGGCGTGTGCGCCATTAACCGAGAAGGAGAAAAATTTCGGGTCCGGACTCCTTTCTTTGGCGACGTGTTTACGGGAAACGCGTCTGCTACCATAGGGCACCGCTGTTGCAGACGCGCTTTGTTGCGACGCGTCCTCTATATTGCTATATAGCAGACGTGTTTTGTTCAGTACAACCCTATAGCAGACGCGTTTTGTTCACACGCGTCTGCAATTTATCATCACAGACGTGTTTTAAAAACGCGTCTCCAAGTTTCAGTGTCTAGTATTAGCCTTTCTTACATAGTGTTGGTATCTTCGATTCTGATGACAAGGTACATTGCCTATGTCGGTGGTCCCTCGTGATGGTCAATTGCAACTAATCTTACTTATTACACATTTAAAGTATCACGTACAATGTCTCTATTAATCTTCATTGTATGTGTAGCCTTGGTTCCGACAAGAAAGTATACTGCATTTGTCCGAATAAACATGATATGAGCTGGAGGCATAAATAATCAGCGTGTTCGTCTCGCTGCTTTGCAGCAGCTACAGTGTTCGCAGTTATTTCTTCTGCAGCTGTTACAGTGTTTCTGCAGCTGCTACAGTGTTCGCAATTATTTTTCTGCAGCTGCAGCCGCAGCTGCAGCGAAACGAACAGGCTGAATGTAAGAGCTGGATAGACACGTGATGGATAACTTTTCAAATGTATCAGTAAAAGTTATTCGTACGTTAGTTATTACTTGCAACCAATACTTTTTTGCATAAGAAAATTGAAAATTCGGATTTGGCATTAACGGAAGCCCTAATATGTCAAGATGATATGAGTGCAGTTCATCTGTTTGAGGTTACCTGTCCTTTTCGCAAAAAAAAAAAAAGTTACATGTCCAATAGGTTAAACAGACTAGTGAAAATTGATTTACAAGGTCTTCCGTCCTAAATCCGTATAAGCTCACCACTCGGTACCTCTCGAGCCACCACACGCTAAGAAATCCAGCAAATTTTTCAGGCAATCTGTGGTCACACAGGCAAAATGAAGTTGACAGCAGGCAAGGACTACAAACCAGTCATAATGGCTGGAACAAAATTAGCTAGTGGTATGTTTCCAGAGAGTTTGCATAATTGTCTTTGAAGAACTAACATGCAAAAAGTATAGGATTGTCAACTTAGGGTCTCTTTTTTGGTAGGGCTTCTCCAATAGCTTCTTCAGAGGATTCACGTGTTCCAATCAAATTGGGTGCTTCCTTCGGTGCTTCTCCTTAAAAATAGAGGAAGCCGTATCCAAAAATAAGGTGAAGCTCGTAGCCACAAAATGATAGCAAGAAAAGAGAGCTATTGATGCTATCTCCACTTATTTTACATTTTAAGTGTCACCTTCCATGTCCCTTGTAAATCACATCATAGGATATGGATTTGGTATATGTGATTCTGATAAGAAAGCTATATTGCAACTGTCAGTGGCCCCAATGAATGTCCAATTGCATCTAACCTTACTTATCATAGATTTAAATTAGCACCTGCCATGTCTTTATAATTCGTGATTGTATGATATGGATGCGTAGCCTTGATTCTGACATGGATGTATAGCGCACCTTTGCTATGAAATCTGCATGAAATGACATGCTGGAGGCGTAAATCTAAGGGCTGGATAGCACACATGATGGATATCTTTTTAAAAAATGTATAAATGTGATCTATACATAGATTATTAATGGCAACCTAAATTGGTTACAGAAGCAATTTAAAAATATGGATTTGACATTAATAGAAGCCCTGATTTTTCAATAAATAAAAATGTGTGAATTGCATCAGGAGTGCAACAACTTGAGTGGTGGGTGCGACTTAATCATGGTTCTTGTAAAATGCTCGGATAGGTCTTCAGTTTTGTTTCGAATAGACTGGAGATAGCATCAACGTTGGCTCAATCAAACATGGACAATATTTTCCAGAAAGGTCCCAAGAAAAAAATTAACTTGTTTCTTTCTACTTTTGTTGAGTTTGGAACATGAGTGATTGCCGATCGGTGGTGGATGCCATACCCTCTATGTGATCCATTGATCAGAACCGCAGATGTTTACATGAACAATATCATTGTTACTCTACTGCTTCTTAATCGAGTGAGTGAAAAGCTCATGCTGTTTTCGTCGATTGTGCTTGCTTGATCTACTAGACATCGTTGCTTCTTCAGTAAGTCTTAGAGAACATATATAGAAGGAAAAAGATTAAAGGGACATGCATGTACATAGACAGCTGGTCAGAACATACAAAATGATAAAGGGGGCTTTCCACAAAACAATATTTGATCTGTGACAAGTTGGTGTCAATTAGGATGCCATGCCAAATGGATTAGCCAACGTAGTAGCAATATAGACGTGCTCCACTTAAACAAAATTAGTGACTTCAGTGAGCATTTTACAAGATGTGTGACTTAGATGCACCCAACATGCAAGTTGTTGTACCTGTGGTGCAATTTACTCGATAGGTTGAAAAACGTTTGAGTGGCTATCTTTTTAGGTCGCCTGTCCCATAGGTTGGTCTGTAAATTTACTAGTGAAATAATTCGCTAGGTCTTCCATCTAGGGGTGGGCGTTCGGTCATACCCGATGTTTCGGTCCGGTTTTTTCGGTCTTCTTAATTTTCGGTTATCTAGAATTGCTACCCGAAATGACAACGAAAATTTAGGTACCCGACAACTTTGGGTACCTAAATTTCGGTTCGGTCTTCGGTTATACCCAAACTACCCAAATTAGCATTAATTTTCAGAGAAAAAATAAAATAAACTTGATTATACCCAAAATACACTATGCAATCAATTTGATAATGAGTTACCATTATATGATAGGAGAAACATGAATATGATGAATGAGTAACAAAGGATGTTATGTGACAATGGTTTGAGTCTATGTGTTAAATCCTACATCATCATACTAATTTGGGTAGTTTGGGTAGTTCGGGTACCCAAGGGTACTACCCGAAATTGAACAATAAAATTCGGTTACCCAAGGGTACTACCCAAACAAGTACCCGAAGACTGAAATTCCGGTTTTTTCGGTCTCGGTCTCGGTTTTTTCGGTTTCGGTGTTTGGGTATCGGTTTTTTTGCCCACCCCTACTTCCATCCTAAATTTACACTATGATTGGAATGCAAAAATAGGTCAGTTTGGTTTGGTTGGCGGATTGTTTTGCCGACCCATTATGTTTCTCTGTAGGGCCCTCATTATGTTTCAAAACTTAATTAACATATGGATACGTATGCATGCATTTAACAAGTGTGTAAATGGCATACTGGCACATGGCAGGCTAGCCGAAAATTAAATTGGCCTAAACTCGGCTACTCTTTGCATGATGCATTCCCTAACTAGCTAGCTGCGGGCACAAAGTCCATTACCATTTTGATGTTGGCTTGGCCACTTGTTACGCGGCCTGTAGGTCATATATCACATCAGCGCTATAAACACAAGCGCACCTACTAGCTACTAGGACACAACGTTTCCAGATCCAATAGCTTCATCGCATTTAAACACATGAAGCCACAACACCAATGATTATGATGAGTAGCTGTCATGGCACCACCATCGAAAGCCCCAGCCACCACTTTCTTTTTTTCGAACCAGAGAGCTTTATTAATTAAATAGAGATATTACAAGGTCCATTTGAAACTCGTTCACTAAACTGAATGCAATCAGGGACAAATATAGGAGTATTACATAGTGGGTAAAGCTACTCCCAATAAAAGTTTCATTTTCAATAATTGAGTACATAAGCAATTTTAGTGACATGAGAGTTAAGCCAGTGTCACACCCGGTTTCAAGGAGACAACCGAATGCACACCACATGTATGGCAGGATCAGTTATTCATACATGCAGCGACAAAATAGTGAAATACCATTATTACAGTGCCAAGTTAACGAATAAACATTTATTACATAATGACTCATGGTCTAAAATAGAAATAACAGAGTGGCGAATAATAAACTAGCGGAGCGACTATCCCATCTTCCACAGGCGTTGTCCGGGGGAAACACCAGCCTAGTATGGAGCATCCGGATCGAAGTCATCGTCGTTGTAGTCCACTTCACCTCCGTTGTCTGAGCAGCCATTGTTTATCCAAACAAAGAGAGGGAATAGCAAATGTGAGTACATGTCGTACTCCGCAAGTGTAGGAAATAATATGACATGATGGCAAATATCAAGAAAAGCTGACACATGGTTTACTGCACTATGCAACAAGACACATTTATAAAAGCAACCTATTTACTAGGTGTAAACTCCAAGCTCCAACAAACTAACATCAAGGATAAGCTCATCGGATTACCAATCCGACTACCAACTCACCAAGTTCCCACCACTTGGCTACCAAAACCAAACCAACCAACCATCCCACTAATCGCGAAGAAGTCCAAGCTCGCTCTTGACCGTGAGCACGGCTGTCATGACAGTTTTTATCCTTGCAAGGTTTGCACACATTCACCACGAGTCAATGTTATTCCGCTTTGCTTTACACTTCCGTGGTGTCAAGCCAGGTAAACATTAAAAAGCCTTTCAATAGCGCCTCATACCCTGTAAACACCCGCTAGGATTCGCTAAAACACGGGAGTCTATTTTCCCTCCAATGCATAGCCCCCATTTGCGCCACAACAACAACCGAATGGTGCCACAGTAAATAAGAGACAACTATTTAATTAGCTAAGCCGCACCCATTTAAGCCACGTGGTTGCGCTGTTCAGCCGGGTTACATGTCCACGAACCGGTCCTTAGAATCTAGCACAGGCACCAACACAAATCATGTCGTGCACAACGGCACCATACCAAACCATCCAGCCTGTCCAGATTCCCTAAGCTCCATGTGTTGCTAAACAATTACCAACCCAGTGAATTAAGTAGAGCATTAGTCAAATTAATTAACCGGTTCCCAATCAGCACTAGCAAGATTCTACCCAAACCATAGACATGCTACCCGAACAAAGGCTTCAAGGAATAATATGGAAAAAGCTAGTAAACCAATAACATAGGATTCATACTATGACTCAAGCATGCGATTTTATAAACGACACATCCTAAAAGGGATCAGTATGCATCAAGGGCACTTGCCTCCCTGGAATTGCTGCTCAAACACTTCAAATTCTTGATCATGAAGGTTGAATGACGTCTCTTGAACCGATTCTGTCCGCGCAATAATACCGACAAACAAGCAACAAGCAAGGCTAAGAAAACAGTCCAAATAGTACATTCATGGCAAAAAAAACATATCAACACAAAGCCTACGTCATGATGATCGCGTGGGCGCAAGAATCGAGTAAATCGGAATTCGTATGAAAAAGTTATAAGGTTTACAAGCTGGATGGGTTTTTCTGAAAAACTGCAGTTGTATATGTGACTATCAGAAATAGTTTATACTGAAATACGGGTGATTGCGTAAGCAAGATGTCAGGCTGATGCAGAAGACATAAACTAATCTAATTAACTCCGGAGCTGCTCACGTACTGAGATTAAGCTACTGCATGCATGCAATCGATTCTATTTTGATTAACGAAGAGGCATAAACAGCTATCGAGAATGCGACCAGAAAGTAAAGAAAACACTTGGCGGCAACTACCTACTGCAGCTACGCCATGGCCGCAACAACGATCTTGCCGCAGCCTTTGGACTACGATATGCACGACTCGACGAAGAGCAAAGCAACTAACGGGATTGGATTGTATTCTCACCGAGGGGCTTCACAAGGGTAGCAGACGAGTCGTTGGTGACTTGAGATGGCGGCGCTGGTGGATGACGATCGTCGTCTTCCTCCGGAGATCAGGCCAGCTGCAGCATCGGTGGTGATGATCATGGTGGTCCTCGGCGTTCGTCGGGGAGCAGGCTGTCGGCGATCGGCGACTTGACGAGGATCAGCTTCATAAACTCTTGGTTCCCCGGAAGGACGACGACGGCGATTTGCCTGGCGAGCTTCGAACTGCCCAGGGATCAGAGGCGGCGGCGATGGGTTTTCTCGACAGGTTGCTACAGATAGGGTTTCGGTTTAGAGGAAAAGAGGGCTGGCAGATTTTGTTGATATGTCAGTTGATACAGGAATCCCTCTCGGGGTCCAGTTTCCTTGGAGAGACAGCAACAATATGGTTACGATGCTGGGCATGACAACATCTCAAGCGTAGTCCGCATGACGTGGGACCAAAAGAGAGTTTAGTATTTAAACTGATGGTTCTACTCAAAACGAATTGCTATCGAATTTCAAATAATATTTTCACACAAATAAAATCCTGCTGCAAATCTACTCAGCATGAATGCAAGAAGCAATTATATAACCTATATTAATTGATTTAATTTAGAAAATAAAGTTTTTGTATAATAAAAATGTTAACACTCTAATAAATTCTCTACAAATTTTACATTATTTCAAAATCTCAAAATCGGGGTGTTACAGCCAGTCTCAATGGGGATTTCATCAACATTAAATGAGGTGACACATCAACAAAAAGATGACATGGTAGAGAATTCAAGATGAAATAGCACAAATGAGTTTATTTCATTGTGATGAAACCCATTTGGCACTGTTTCACATGCATGAAACTCTATTGAAACCATCATTGAGAGCCCAATGTTTCATCCCAACATGTTTTAATTAACCAATCTCAACACAACAATTTAATGTAACGGCTTCTCTATGAAACCATGAGAAAATATCATGCATTGAGAGAGACCATTTCATCCATCAAACCAAAACTTTGGAGTTGATATGGCACTCTTGAAAAATGTGAGATGAAACCATGCATTGAGACTGGCCTTATGAGAAGAGAGGAGAAAGGGGGTTTCATCTAGATAAAACTTGGTATACACGGTTACCTAGACATGACACTAGCATTGGAGGAGAATGGATGGTACTGATTCTTAGATACTGAAGGAGGTAGCAAGGGGGCATGGATGCCCATCCAAGGAATACACATTCGAACCATAGAGTCAACACAGAAACTCAGACCAAATAATAGTCATTCTATTGCACTGTAATCTTCATTACATTAGGCGACATTTCAACCAATTGTTCAATCATAGAAGCTAGTATAAGCTCAGTGCAACAAGTACTCAACAAATTGTGAAAAGAGTTGAATTCTAACATTCCCAATTCACTAACTTTTGCCGAAAGAGTAACAACATAAGTTGCCATGCAATGTGCGCTATGCCGGAAAAGTTAATAGCAGACACCATATTAGAGACGCGTTTTCTATAAGCGTCTCTGGTACAAAACTAGAGACGCGTCGTAACAAAAAGCGTCTCTAATATCCTGGCCCAGACCAAACGCGTCTGTGACATGACACCATCAGAGACGTGTTTTAGTACAGCCGCGTCTCTGATTACCTGGGATGTAATCAGAAACGCGTTCTGATGAAAGCGCGTCTCTGATCTTGTGCTGTATTACAGATGCGTTTGAATGAAACGCGTCTCCGTAGTTTGTGAAATCATCAGAGAGAAACGCGTCTCTGATTCAATCGTTTATTACAGACTCGTGTTTAGAAATCCGCGTCTCTGATGGACGGAAAAATATCATAGACGCGTTTTAAACAAAACGCGTCTCTGATCCGGTCAGGTATTACAGACGCGTTTGAACAAACCGCGTTTGCTTTTTTTGGAAAACATTTGAGATACGTATTAATTGAACCGCGTCTGTGATATATTTACATGTGAAACTAAAATATCAGCATATTTAACATACCACCAAACAGACAAATTCAATCTCACCACATTGCAATGAGAAATCACCAATGAAATTTTAGCAGAATGATGAACCCTTTCAAACTAAAACAGCAGCATATCTCAACATACACCAGAGCGACAATCAAATTTCTGATCATAACACGAGCAGCAAATTCATAACACCAGCAGCAAATTCATGACAATCAAGTTTCTCGGCATACAAGGTCCAACAGATAATATAAAATGGCTACTAATTAAGTCTTGCAGCCACAAACTGGTCCAAGAGATAAGACTAAATAGCTGCTAAACATTTGCAGCGACATTAGTTACAGGACACATCCAAAAGAGAACACTCAATAAATCTGGTCGAACTGTCCACCATCCTCAGGGTCAAACTCGCGGAGGCTGAGACGGTTGACACGCTTGAAGACCACCCTCTCGCTCCACCACTGCCAGCAATGTCCATGAAGCTTTTCAACATCTGCAGCAGACTGCACCCTAACAAACAGAAGGTTTTCTCCGTGATCTGCGACAACACGGAAGTTGATGTGGTTCAGGACGCGCTTGACAACAACAGCAGTGGTCCAGGCACGGTCACGGAAGTCCTGGAAGACATGCAGCAACGATCCTGTCCTGAGGTCCATGCCAAACTCCAAGCTGCCCAGCGACAACCCTGGACACCGAAAGGTTCTGATAAGGCTCACCAACGCCCTCCATTGTCCTGAAATGAAGAATAAAGCACATGAAAATCTTTATTGCATAGACGATTATCAAAGAAAACACAGCTGCCAATCAATGAAAAAATGATGGAGGGTTTATTTGTCATGCTATCTGTAACCAGGTTCCAACAGGTTCCTGGTATGCTATCTGTAAACAGACAAGCAACAAAGTTTTGTTCTGCAATTCCTAGAGCTAAGGTTGAACAGTATATGTACATTTGTCCATGAATTACATTTGATGCAATGCAATCAACTACACATTTTAGAGAAATCTAGCACAGATAAAATGGGAGAGAAGACAACTGTAAAGATTCATGTCAAAGCCGCCCTCAAAAAAAAAAAAAATCATGGCAAAGCCCTGTCTTCTAATGGGTTGTCTTATTGGAGAAAAAAAGATGAACAAGAGCAGCAGACATATAGCATAATCTACCATCCGGTCGCTGCGCAAACAAAAAGGATTACGAATTACAGAAATTAAAAGGATCTTGTATATCCCTATCTGTACAACATAGATGCAGAAATTTCTAAAGAACATCCAAAACTGAATAAATAAACTCTCATCTTTGATCTTGTATATCCCTATATGTACCACAAACTCAACTGAATAAATAGAACGTGCACGTGCTATCATACATGAACCCCCTGTATGCATATTCATAAACTCTCATCTTTGATTAAACAAAACATTTTCATTACTGACAAAAGAGAGATCAAAAGTAAAGATTTCACAAGCTATCATACATGAACCCCCTGTATGCATTTTCGTAAAACAGAAAAATGATGAAAGGCCTTAAAAGAAGGGAAATAGAGGGTAATCAAATCAACAAAAAACATTATTGACCAGTCAATTTCTTCACTGAACATTCAATTCAACAAACCTATAAACACAAGCATAGAAAGCAAAAACTTACTTTGATCTCTCAAGGCTTGGTATCTTGGACAACAATCTGCAGACTTGAAGACTTGACAAGATCTCTCTGCAGGAAGAAAAGACAGAAATCATGAGAAAGAGAAGAATTGAAGGGAGAGGAACAGAGACCAAAAAAGGGGGGGAGAGAAAAAGATATTACACTGGGGTAAAAATGGCGAACAAATGGGACTGTAGGGAACTACCGGGTGGGTTGGGAAGTATTTATAGAAAGGAAAGGGCAGGGAGACTTACTTGTGAGAAGGTGGGAAGAAGAGGCGCCTAGTAACTGCCTTATTGGAAGTGGAGACGTCAGTGGGAATGTGAAGAGCCAAGGCAACCCATCCCCTCGAATTTACAACTTCCTTGAATGTTTCAGTTCACACCACTGCAAATAAAAATACATATACTTTTTTTTGTTGGTTCTGAATAGAAACATTTCACACCACTGCAAATTAATGTTGTGTACTGCAATTATAAAACATTGTTCTTTAAGAACATTTTATCTTGCATCACTAAGACTACTATGAGGGCAAGCAAGCTATTAATCTAGTTACCATATAAATTTAATGTTTGTTAACAGTTGATGCTAGATTTATGAGGTACATTTGGAATCAATGATTTAATTGAAAAAGAAACTAGGTAAGGTAAAATTTGAATATACCCATCTCATTGCAAAATATCAGTGCTTCTTATTGAAAAAGAAGCCTCAACTGAAGATGGGATTGGAGCAAACTATATTTGAAGAAAAATAATATAGCAACCAGCACAAGATCAGATGAAACTAACATATATATTAACACCAGCACCAGATCAGTTCTTAACTGCAGATCAGCTGGTTCCTATATTGCCTACAGATCCATCTGTTGGTTCCATCTTCCATATCTACACAGTCTGCATAAGTGATACAGCAACCTTGCTAACAAAATTACAACCACCAGCACAAATCTACTACCAAAATGAACTACTATATCAGCACAAAGTTTCCATGACCTCCAGCACCAGCATCCATGACCACCTGCACCAAATCTCCATGACAATCAGCACGAAGTCTACTAATTACAGCAAAAGGGCCAACCCAAAAAATGACACGACACTCTGAGCACAATCAGTTGCTGCTGCGCAGAGTGGCAGTTGCGAGCATGGCGTCGATGGCGAAGATGACCCCAAGCATGAAGATGACCATGGCCCATGCCTGCATGTCGCTGATTTTCTTGCGCGCAATGGCAGCTTCCTTGTCCTTGATCGCAGCTTCCTTCTCCTGGATCGCAGCTTCCTTGTCCTTGATCGCAGCTTCCTTCTCTTGAACCGCCACCTTCCTTTGTGCCTCAAAATCACCCATCACAGACCACATGGTCACGAGGACATCTTGCACCTTCTTACACCATTTCGGATCAACCCACTCAACGTAGGTGCACGTGTTTTCCTATACAAGCATGAATTGTTAGCTACAACAATGAAAAAGAAAAAAAAAAGCTCCGAGATGCATGAATTATAAATCAACATCAAACCTTGCGAGGGCATCCATAGTAGACACGACCTGAATTCTTCCCTTCCCAGCAGACCTTACGAACAGCAGGTTCTCGATGGTAACAAGTCAGCGGCCCTTTGCTGTGCTCACTCTCTGATCCACTCTTCGATTCAGAGCTTGAGGAATCAGGCTTCATGCCAACAAATTTGACAACGAGTAACAAATTAGATCATGCCAACAAACAGAGGAGAATGTATGTTTATTCACAAAAAATCAGAACTGAAAATTAACTTCTGCACTAGTGGGAGACTACACCACTAAAATCAAAACTGAAAATTAACTATTGCACTAAACAGAGGCCTTTACAGTCAAATATCACAGAGGAGAATGTTTATTCACTGTGCTGTCATTTCTAAATTATCTAACATATAGTTCTGAAACATAATTATGCTACCTGATATGTTGTTAGTGTACAAGAAGCGAAGACATGTCAAATAGAAAGCATTGGTGCCATATTCAACATCATCTATGAGTTCACTGGTTTAATTGCGAATGATCAGTTCATTTTAGCTGAAAATCATAGGGTTAGTGTCTTTCTAACATGAATTCTTTTTGGAGAACTTACTAGACCAGGATATAATCACTTTGTAGAAATCTACTTCACCACTGAACCAAGCCGACCAACATTGGATTTACTGAAGAAATGCACAGAAGACATTTACCACACACAAAAAAATGTTCTTGCAGACAAGAAATTTGCATTGCATTCGCATTTCAAGAGTTCTTGCAGGTTCTTCCTCCTAGACCCGTAATCAACACGCAATTTCAAATAGAAATCAAAGGCAGGAGGCATTCTAGCATTCTTAGACTCGGAAACCCTAGAAATTTCAACACACAAACAAACCCTAACATCAAGCTAATCACGCTAATCGAGCAGACGGAGACGGGGAAGGAGATCGTACCGGAGGTTCGGTGTCGGAGTCGCTGCGTGCCGTCGAACCGGACTTCATGCTGCCGCCCAGGAGCGCCGATGGCCAGGATCTCTCGGACGACTCGGACGAGCTCACGGCAACGATCTCTTGCGCGCCGATGGCCATGATGGCAACGAGCTCACGGCAGACGGCGACGTGGTCGGCGATGCGGAAGGGCGGCGACGTGGTGGGCGATGCGGAAGGGCGGCGACGTGGTGGGCGATGCGGAAGGGCGGCGTGGTGGGTGATGGGAAGGAGACGCGGCGACGGGACGAATGGGGAAGGAGATGGGGAAAATGAGACGGGTGTGGGCCGGCCGGTTTGGGCCGACAACCCACCTAGTGGGGCCTGATTTGCTTAAACGAAAAAACGCCCACTGGATTTGGACCATCTGATCGCCGCACCGCGAGCCGCACGACGCCGGCGTGCACGCGACCCCGCCGCGCCGACGAGCTCGTCCCGCGCGCCGCCGCCGTCGACCCGCGTGCGCTCAAGTCCTCCACCCGCTCCGCCGACCCGGCCGCGCTCGCGCGTTACCCGTCCGCCACCAGCCTCGACCTCGCCCTCTGTGCGCGTGTCACCGACTGCCGCCCTCGCCGCCGTCTCCGCCGCGTCGCCGTCGAAACTCCGCGCCGTCGACCTGTATCGCTCCTCTTCCGCCGGCGCACGCGACCCCGCCGCGCCGCCTCCCGGCTCCTCTTCCGACCGCGCCGCGCCTACCGGCTCCTCTTCCGACCGTGCGCCGCGCCTACCGGCTCTTCCGACCACGCCGCCTCCCGGCTCCTGTTTCGACCGTGCGGGTTCAAATTGACGGTGGCGCCAAGCGCCTGTGCCTCCTCCTCCTGTGCGCCGCGTGCCTCGGCGGCTGCGTCGTCACCGAGGGCTGGATCTTGCCCCCTGGATCTTGCAGGGCCAACAAGGATCTCCTGGTAAGTGAAATGACTTGGTTTTCTTCTTTTCTATTGATAGTGAGAATGCAGTGAGGAGCTTATGCAATGCAATGCAAAGTGATGCATATCAATAGCTCACTAGACGTGCTCAATTTTTTTTCAGGTCAAAATTCAGTTCATGAACCTGGGTGTCATCTAGCACTATAAATCCTTATATTGGTATGCTTGCTTCATGTAAATCGGTACGCTTGCTTTCTCTCCTCAAACACTATATCATAGTGCTAGCAGACTAGCAGTAGTTTGTATATCCTAAATCTGTGACTGAATTCAACCTGATTTGGTTTTCGTACATTTCAGATTCTGGTGTTCTGGCTGGTGGCTTGGCTGTAAGAACTGAATAGGATCATCACAGAGGCAGCGCATATGGCAGACAGGAGTTGGATGTATCTGCAGAACCGTACTAGTGGAGAGTACTTAGATGGTCTTAATTCATTCATAACTGCAGTAGAGGAAGACAAGTTGATTCATCACAAATCTGCCGTGTGCTGTCCGTGCGTTGATTGTCAGAACATCACAAAGTTCTCAAGTTCAGTTCATGTCCATGCTCA